>OX123183.2:108281822-108915645 GCA_944739405.2 Euclidia mi
CGGACAAAGTTGGAACAGTACTCAAGAAATACTCCATCAAGACTGTATACAGTCCGCTCTCTAAGATAGCACACAATCTGCGTACCCCAAAGGATGTCATTCCTCTCCAAACACCTGGCGTCTACAAAATCAATTGCAGCTGTGGTAGTTCATATATCGGGCAGACTAAGCGTACAATCGCTGAAAGAGTAAAAGAACATATCGCAGCTGTAAAAAACCGACATATTAATAAGTCGGCGATAGCTGAGCATTTGATGGAGTCTGGACCAAACCACTGGATAGAACTGCATCAACCACAAGTCTTATCCACCGATCGTCACTATTACTCCAGGATAGTACGTGAAGCGGTAGAAATCAAGAAATATAACAATTTCAACCGGGAGGATGGATATAGATTATCGGCTACTTGAAATCCAGTCATCAGCAAATGTAAACACCGCCGCAGTGATAAATCTCAACAGTGTGTAGACGTCATTAGTGTAGTGTGTCGGAGTACCGACATTGCGAACTTAAATAAAGACCAAGTGAGGGTAGGTGCCGAAACCCGCACTTCTACAAGACGGCGCTTAGCTCTCATCAGTCTCTCCGCGACCAAGCTCGGTGCAAGACGAGCGAAACGTCGGAAACAAATAGGTATTAATACCTTAAATTAGTTAAGTTAACGCAATTAAGACCCGCTAAATTATTTTGTATGATGTACAGAAGTTTGTTTTGAATTTATTCGTGTAATTTTTGTTAACATAAGTAAAAATTGCCTTGCGCATAAATAGTAAAAGCAGTAACCATAAATAACTTATACTTTAAAATGATGGCAAATATGGGCTCTATTTCTCTTGTTTGTCTCACTTAACTAATCTTAGTGTATCGGTGTCTATACAAACACGTAACATTGAAAAGTTTAGGTAGCATCCACAGTACATAGATATTCATAAATTTTTGCTTAAAACACTCTTGATTAAGCCTCATTTCAAATAAAAAACAAAAACCTAGACCAAATTCGGTCATTCCGTTTGGAAGCTACGTTGCCACAAACAGACATACAGATCCACAGATATGTCAAACTTCTAACAACTCTCTGTTTGTGACGGGGTTTAAAAAGGGTAAAGGGTTTCAGAGCTATTATAGACTTCGTAACTCAATTTTGTAGCTTTTTGGTGGTGATTGAAGAGCATCCTAGTTGACACATCGCCACGCGTCACCTATAACTGCATACAAAGATAGTTATTTCGGTACTACGTCGAGAAGTCAAACCTATGTTATAGTATGTAACTTTCATACGAAAAGGTATAGTGTGACTCCTTTGAAATTGCCATAGTTATTATTATTATTGACATTGTAAAAATACAACAGTATTGTAAGTATTCAAATTTATTTCAAAGCAAACAATTAGTAGATAAATATAGAGTAAAGTAAAATAATCTTACAACCAATATTTTTCTAAAACATCGTGATTCTGACCAAGGCATAAGAGAGCATCCTACTATTTGCTGTCATTGTATGAACTACTTCTTATCTCATAATAAGCACTCGTTCATACAATAACGCCTGTGAATAAATGTTTAGCATCAATAATAACATCACCCTTTAATCTGCGAGAAGCCTAAATTGACTTAAGCGTAGAAATAAAATCCACTCATCCTTTCAAAGAAACTCGCTTGATCCTAGAAAGTATTATTAAACCAAATAATAAATTACGCATACATCTAAATAGCGTTACAAAATTGCCGAGTGGCATCCTCGGATATTAATCTTACTCATGATACTAGGAAATCCTTTCTAAAGATAGGAAGGCTTATAACTTATAACCATTCCAACGTTAATAGCGGTTTTTGATCTGTGACAATAGCTTTGTTGTCGCTCTATAAACGGTGCTCAATTCACAGTTAAAACCATATCACACGGCTCAACCAATGTTGTGGTTAAACAGTATAGTATATTCTTATATTACTGGTTGAATTATGGCTTTGCTTGTTTTGTTTATTTTCGTGTGAAGAGTAGAGTCGTATGCTACGAGGCTGAAGGTGACTCAACAAAAACTGACAGACTGATAGCTGTTTCATAATAACTAACATGGTATTATCTACGGATATCGTGGACGTGCATTACCAGCGTGAGACGTGTGTCAATTCTAGTATGACGTGAAAGAAGATCCCGGAGTGCAAAACGAAAGTCTTGGATTCAACCAAGATAACGCTAGGACGATGATGATAACGGGCTTTAAACCTTAAGCAGCTGCTTGAAAGAATTGCCTAGCAACAGAATAATCTACGTCTTCTTTTATTAATAATACAGTTTCGAAGGCATATACCTCGACTATCTGACATTGTTTTCTTTAAATATTTTCATACCATACGTTGACACTGGAAGAAGCTACAAGGTTTTCCCAAGACGAACCAAACTAAGTAAGACAAGTATCATGTTTTTTTTTGACTGCCTCTGTGGTCCAGTGGATAGCGTATGCGACTGCTGATCGGAGGTCCTGGGTTCGATTCCCGGCTCGGGCAAAAAGTGTTACTGGGTTTTTCCAAATTCTCAGTAGCAAGTACGGAGTCTGGTGATGTGCCCGGTAACGGCAATAGATTCGCCCACTATCACGTGGGACCTAAAAAATAAAGGCGAAATGTGGGTGTAATATTACACCTCTGCCTACCCCTTCAGGGATACAAGCGTGAATCTATGAGTCTATAAATTTCATGTTTTTACAAGGGACTCCTCTCCACGTACAATTATTTCTTCTGAGAAGTTTCATGTTGAAGGCAAAGTGTGTTCTGGTTGCTTAAATATTTACTTTGGCGATATCTTGGTATTTGGGGACATAGATACGGGCCTAGATCTTTAAGGCCGAAATCTCTTTGATATTCATCTCAACCGTTGTGCGTATTGCGTACGTGCTAAAATTTCGCAAGCGTAGAACTTTCCCATTTATTAGTCCGGGACGTTTGTATTGGTGATTGCATAATGGCCGTGTTGGCTGTGAATAGTTTCTATGAGTTTGGGCTGAATGCGACAGCTTTGATTGACCACGTAAGCAATGAAATGATTTGCTTAAATGAAAATCTGTATGTAGCATATTGGTGATGTGTCCGTAATTTTGTCCTGTCACTAAATGACTAGAATATGTATACTTGCAGTTCACCATGCTTCGACGCATTGTAAAATTAAAATCACTCTGCTTGCCCTTCTGTTGTCACTAGTGGCAGCGTTATTGTTTTTCCGAATCATGTCTATTTTATGTATCGTAACAGTATAATAAAAGTAAGAGAAACTGTAATTTTGAATTTTTTGTTGCCACGTACGAAAGGATTAACAATTTGTGCCTAGAAAACAACATTCATTATCTGTCTGCGTCATAATAATGATAGTTTAGCTTCGAAACCGCCAAAAACAATATCTTTGCTGTAAAATTATGAATAGCTCCTGTAATGGATTTTCGAATCTCAATATCATGTCACGAGTATAAAGTTATCTATCCAAAATTGATGTTTCGTACAAAGTGAACATTGTTACTAAGAAGTAACATTAACTTTTGTCTCATGTGTCGTAAACTTGAACTCTTTGTTGCAAGACCTAACGTTTATGTTCCAACATTATGGAATGAAGGCTTAATTTTATCGTATAACGTTATATTTGTTTTTATTGTCGTATACCTTATGACAGTTTGACATGACATACTACATAACTAAGACTATAGAATGAAAGGCAGACAGAGCGCGCGGAACACTTGCGTGAGGCCACTAAAGCAAATACAAAATTGAAAAGCGAATACAAACTCGACTCAGTGCGCTGCGAAGCATCGCACAGTTCACACGCCACGATCGATCCAGCTTTTAAATTCATAAAATGCCGTCTTCCGTTTTTAAACATTGTAAAAGTTGTTTCTAAAAGCAAATACGGGAAGATGGAATATATTCTTACAGATAACTATGGATTATTTGACCGTTTTATAATATTATTTCGATAAAATTCGTATTTCTGCAGAAAATATGTAAGTGTTGCCAGTTTACGTCGACACCGTTTTCCCTGAATTAGGGAAAATGCACTTGTCAATTGATTATGTAGGTAATAATGATTGTCATGTTAATGAAAAATACATTAACGTATTGTAAAAGTATATTGTAACTTATATTTTTTCTTATAAATATACTAATAGGATTTCCATTAGTATATACATTGTTTTGAGTTCGATCCCCAAACGATCCAAATATTCGTGTACACGCGGCTACTTGTCAACCTATACACTTTGACCTTTCTACCGTTGTTAGACCTGTGTACCGTTCTTATGGCGTAGGGAATAAGTATCAAAATCGTACTTCGACTATTTAGCTTGACTTGGCGCCGTGTGTACATTAAGGCTGGTTTTAGTCTTACGCTGACGGCACGCGCACCATCATCGCTGATGGCCGAGATATATGAACTTCTAGGAAGCGTTTTTGAATGACGCGTAGCTATCAGCGCGCACGTTGGTCAGCGCTGATAGCTACGCAGACGTACGCGTCGCGCGTTGGCCCCGCGTAGCTGTCAGCGCTGATGATCGCTCGAGCGCCTCTGCTTTCAGTGAGCGTTTTAGTGTCGAGCGGAGCGGATGTCATCAGCGCGTACAGTCATGGCGTATTGCGAAGTTTCTATGTATAATATGTATGTATTTACAAAAAAAAAAGTATATATGTATGTTTATCCGTTATCTAGTATCCATAGTACAAGCTTTCTTTAGTTTGGGACTAGATGGTGATGTGTGTATGTGGTAGAATATTATATAAAAAAGAAAAAAAAAAGAAGTGGATACAGGTCGAGTTATCGATGAGTCGTTCAATCGGTGGTATAGGCACGATCCGTAGGCTGCAATGGACCAGTTTATCCTGTATTTTTGTCAGTAATTCGTCAAAAGTTCTATTTGACATTCAAAAGTAATTAAAGAATTTACTTTTGTCAGCCCTCAAAGTGCCATATAACAAGACAAATTCTCCTGCAACGGCTCTCTGCTCAATCAATGGATGAACATGGAGTCTTCGTCGTCGCCAATTTTATTTTTTTGTGATAGATAGTACAAAGCAGCAATAATTAATACACTGTGCATTTTGATCGTCGACTGTACAATAAGGCGGTCAGTACGACACTAAAACGAGCCATCCTGAGCCTCAGCGCTGACAAACGACGCGCTGAGCTGTGAGCGCTGACGGTGAGCGTGAGACTAAAATCAGCTTAAGTACAGAAACAGAAATTATTGATTATAGCCATTATTTATTTTTAATTGCAATTTTTTTGGTTACGATTTATGATTATGATATTCATAATTTATTGTATGCATGACAAAATGTTTTTAGCTAATTAATATTTATGACGCAAGCCTATCTATTTATTTCTCAATTTACGAATAAAATTAGTTAAAAGTTAACTCGGAGCCTGCATTTTTTAAGAAATGTATTTATAAAAGCATACTTTAATGGTATCTTTTATTTGAATAATTTTCACAACAGCATTACATATTAAAAGCATTAATTAAATCTATGGTAAATTCTTCGAAACCACAAACGAATATAAAATATTACCTATGTAATATTTTTATATTCGTTTGCAAAAACTATATGCAAAATAGTGGGAGATTATTCATAATCTGGCAACTTTACAGACACATAGACGCGCGTGTCCGTACAGTGCCAGTCGCCAAATGTCACGCACACATAGCTGTCAACGTGCCTCACTTAGTTGGACGAATACGCTACATCTGGTTCTTGTTTGTTAAATCTGTGCTACATAATTAATGTTCTATATTATAATAATAGGCCAACTTTTCGTTAAAGAGACAGTTATAAACTCAAAGTAGGCACTAAATTACGATTCTCATTAAAGTTGAATTATACCGAAATATGATAAAAGGTCAAAGTATACAATTACGTCTCAATGTTTTGTTCATTTTGAATTTGAATGTAACATGAATAAAGAAAGTTTGTAAACTAAAATGTTGTTAGATGGTCTCTAAAATAATGAGGTTATTCGTTTGGAATACAGTTCATTATTATTTGTTTACTGTACTAAAACGGGGCAGTATCAAAAGGCAGTAGTAACTGCCAGTAATATACAAAGGCATTGTTTGTTGCAGACTTGTAATATTTAGCTCTTTCAACCCGCTTTTACAGGGACAGTTTTTAAGTAAATATAATAAGTGCTTATGTGGCTGAAATCTATCGATATATATCGATCTATTCTATCTGCTGCATCGTGAAATGGTAGCTGTCACAAGGTTTCACCTACAAGCTGAACAAAACACCGCGCCAAAAAAAACCTGCCATCAAAGAAAGGTTGTCATGCCGTAATCGCAATATGTTATGCCATCAATGTTATAGAAGAAAAATTTTATACAGTTTGAGCATCCAAAAAGGTGCTTTTCCGTAACACATAGAATATTATTTTAAGTATCCGTACTGTCGATTCGAAATAATTAATAGAATTAATTGATGGATAATAACGAAAAGCCGAAAATCGGGCTCAGTGGTGTTCTATTGGAGAAGCCTGTATCAAGCAGTGGACTATGGCAGGCTGATGATAATGATGATTAATGAAATTATATTTATGGATGGTGACTTATCACCATCCATATCCATATATCTTAATATATGAATTATCATGAGATAGCATTTAGAATTACGTATACACTAGAAAGATATTTTCATCGCCAGAACATCACTTTACTTTATTTAGCTCTGTTCTTTTGAACATTGGATGTAGTTTTCTGTCGGGCAGAATAGGTCGGATATTCGCTTAAAATTTAATTAGCTTCATGTTTGACACTAGTCCCATATTCATTTGATAATAAACCTATGATACGAAGCATGATAGCTGCAATCAACAAGCGTACAAGTATGATATAGTTAGTTGTATAAGCTAAACTCCATTATGGAGTTAAACTTTTGACGTATGGACATAACGAATCTAATAGGGTTTCTTGTACTTGACATTGGAAAGCTTCCCTACTAAAAGTGGATTAAATTCAACATGAGATTCTTTTTCAAATTACTAGATTGAAACAATTCCCTCTTTTTTAATGTTGCTTTATCATTGACGGTTGGCAGTCAAATCCTAAAACTGTTTTTATTTTTAACTAACAATTTTTATACCCTTCACTCCCTGATGTCACGGAGGAACGCCATGTTTCATCTGCCGACCGTTCGTTTCTCGGCTTCAGCAATTTAAGAACTTCTAATATTTCAATTCTGCATTTATATTGTAAATTATGTGTAGTCTAAAGCATTTTTATTACTTTACCACAAATGCAATTAGGGGTCAAACTCAAACTCAAAATCATTTATTCATTTAGGCCACAAAGTGACGCTTATGAACGTCAAAAATTAAAGTTAATTACTAGATGATTCTACATTTACATTTACTGCCACGTTTGCAATGCAATAGGTAGAACCACGAGAAAGAACGCGCAATAAAACTCGTGGCCACTCTTTTTAACTGCCAGTATAATAGTTTTACATATTATATTTGTAAGGAGCTGCTACTTTTTCACATTGTGAGCTATCTACTATTGCAAAAGTTAATAGTTATTGATATCATACTCAAGCAATAAATTATGTTCATTTAGTAAGCCTCCCAAAGTGAATATGGTGAAACAGGAGCATCCACTTACGTCTTTTGATGTAAGCAACTCGCGAACATGACTGTTCTGATCTATGGTGGAACAGTATGATCCGAAAAGTAATGGTATATGAACCTGCAGCAATTTACTATCTATTAGTTAGCAGTTCATGACCACACGTTACCCTCACCTTACAAATCCGATAAATTACGAGTATAATAAGAAGAGTAGAACAAGAATGCAAATGTAGTATAAAAGAGAATACGGTAATTAACTACACTATAAAACTGGCTATTGATCCAATAATAAAAAGAAATTGACCTAATAAAAGAATATTTCCAAGCGTACTTGTCGTCAAGATACTCATTTAAACTATAATATGCCTTTAGTAAAAGATTATTTTTAACAATTGTCTGAAACGACCTTAAAGGCAAGTCTAAAATATTACTCGGTATTTTATTATACATTCTTATACTAAGCCCAATAAAAGAGCTATGCGTTTTGTGTAAACGGAAATATGGTACACATAATTTGTGCCTGTTCCTAGTATTAATATTGTGTATGTCACTATTCATTTTGTAAGTATTTATATGTAGTCGTACATGCATAACACTGGCATAAATTTATTGTGATGCTACAGTAAGAATACCAATATTTTTAATTTTTTCTTTAAGTGAGACTCTTGTCTTTAACTGGTAAATGGCCCTAACTGCTCGTTTTTGGAATATAAAAATATTTTCGATGTCAGCGGCCATACCCCATAATAATATGCCATATGACATAACACTATGAAAATAGCTAAAATAAACCAATCTAGCCGTGTCGATATCAGTCAACCTACGAACCTTCTTAATGGCATAAGCAGCTGAGCTAAGTTTCACTGAGAGATATGTAACATGCGCACCCCACTGTAATTTCGAATCAAGTGTTATTCCTAGAAATAATGTAGATTCAGATGTTTCGAGAACATCGTCATTTAGAGCTATACTAGGACCAAGGTTTCTGACATTAGGCAGAGCAAACTTAATACATTTTGTTTTTTTGGCGTTCAGTACTAGATTGTTTACATTAAACCATTTAGTTACTTGAATGAGCGCACTGTTTATTTCGTTAAAATGTTCCTTATTTCTATCTACTTTGAATATCAAAGAAGTATTGTCAGCAAACAGTACAACGTCACAAATATTTTTCAAGTAAAAAGGTAAATCGTTTATGTAAACAAGAAACAGGAAAGGCCCTTGCGGTACTCCTAAATCAACAGGTAAGCCACTGGATTTTGAGCCGTTTATTTCAACACATTGGATTCTGTCACTTAAGTATGACTTAATGACTTCCAATGCTTTAGTCTGTACGCCGTAATGTGTAAGTTTGCATAAGAGCGTTTCATGGCAGACACATTCGAATGCTTTCGAAAGGTCGCAAAACACACCAATAGCATTTTGGGCATTCTCCCATGCACTGAATATGTGTTTAAGTAACGCTACTCCTGCATCTGTTGTCGAGTGACCCTTGGTAAATCCATATTGCTCACTATGAAGGAGGCTGTTTAGATTGAAATGTCTAAGTAATTGCTTGAGTATGATCTTTTCAAAAATCTTACTAAAGGCAGGTAGTATCGATATTGGCCTATAATTACTAGGATCTTGTCTTACTGCCGGATTTGAAAAGAGGTATTATACTACTGTGTTTCATAAGATCGGGAGAAACACCTGCTTCTATACACTTATTATATAAGTTGCTTAAATAAGGAGCTACTACATCAATTATACTTTTTAAAACCTTAACAGAAATGTCCCAGAGATCACCTGTATTCTTAGACTCTAGAGATTGAAAAGTACTTATAATGACGGTAGAATTAATACAATGGAACTTAAATAAAATACATCACATTTTCTTACACTAGATTCTAATAGATTTTCTGCGACTATAGCTGATGATTTTAATTCTCTACTAGTAGTAATCGGTATGCTAGCAAAGAATTTATTCAATGTGTGTTCGACTTCTTTGTCATTATGAATTAATTTGTCACTATCAAATAAACTAAAACTATTACCTCTTAGTGTTGTCTTACCTGTTGCTTCATTAATAGCTCGCCAGGTTGCCTTAATTTTATTCGAAGATTGTTCAATTTTGTTCCTAACGAATAATGCCTTAGCTGTATTGCACACTCTTTTAAATATCTTGGAAAAATTCCTAACATACTCAGTAAAGTTCGAGTCAGAATTGTATCTCTTCATACCGCACAACTCGTACATCTTTGCTCTGCTTTTGTACATACCTGCAGTAGCCCACTCACTAAAAGCTCAAGATACCTTAACTACTTTCTCCTTAGTCCTAAAAGTATTCTGAAATTCCTTGTTAACTACATTAAATGAATTATTGAAATTTTCATTTGGCGAATCAATCTCCATTAAATCAGGACTCATAGCATTCATTTCAATCAAAATTTTATTCCGGAATTCATTAAACTTATGCCTAGGTAATGGCCTAACTAACTCTTTCTGTATAATGCTATCACTATAATACAGAAACCTTGCTAATTGACCACAGTGATCCGAAGTTAATTCTGAACTAACTAATTTATTCGAAACTGTACAATTACAAAATATATTGTCAAGGCAGGTGGATGATGTTGCTGTAATCCTAGTTGGTTCAAGGAACAAATTTTTTAAATTAAATGATTTAAATAGATTTAAAAATCTACTAGTCATTACTGAATGATCAAGAATATTTACATTAAAATCACCACAAACTATAATATCTTTCTAATTGCTCCTAATTTTAGTAATTGCATCTTCAATAACTGATTCAAACAAGCTAAAGTTACTTAACGGTGGACGATATACACATATGATAATATGCTGCTCAAGTTCTACACATGACAGTTCCACGGTGCGTTCTATAGACAAACTTGCTATGTCTTTCCGTTCTTTACATGTTAAGCTATTTGAAACAATAATCAAGGATCCACCATGAATAGCGTGTTTCCTAGAGAAGGCACTGTGTACCGTGTATTGCGAGTTATTTAAGAATTTAATTTGGTACTCTTTTAGCCAGTGTTCTGTAATACACATAACTAGTATACTGTGATTTACTGAATATAAACTTAATTCTAAATCCTTGCCAGATAGACCTTGTATGTTTTGATGTGCTACATTCAGTTGCATTGTCTACCCTTTGTCCTATTCTTAAGTTTAAAGAACTTGTGTCAGTATATTCAATAGAAGAATTATAAAGATAGGAACTATTTACAGAAGCTAAATTCTTGGATACCCTACATGTACCTGTGTCATTTTGTTAATTAAATGCTAATAATTTAGCAACTTGTCTTCTATAAAATAGTGGCAGATACATAGTATCTTTGGTCAATGTAAAATTACTAATAAAATTATTAATTTCAAATAATATAAAATAAAATCTTTATATTGCCATGTCAAATTGTATAAGCACAAGTTGAGTTCATGAATATAACTATTCATTGTTCCATTTAAGCTATAAGAATAAGGCAAAGCAAGAGTTATAAATTTGCATTCAAATTTCCTGTGAAGCGATAACATAACTTCTGTCAAATTAAATATATCCTTTTTAGTCACCGTTGGGCTATCACCATATGTGATAATTATTGTAGACTGCGTATCAAATATTGTTGTATTTAATGTATTAATTAGATATGTAAACGAAGACCCTGGATAACAATAATTGATAGTATTGTGTTGTGTCAGCTCACAATTTATTAAACTACCTAAACCTACACCAAGCCTATCTGAGAACATATAAACTTTATTTGTGCCAGAATTCTTACCTAAAGAAGACTTACCTGTTCTATTATTCACTGAACAAGTACTTTTATCACTATCGCATATAATCTGGGACTCACAAGTGGGTAATGTTGGTTTTATGAAATTCAAACAACGGTATGTGTATGTAACAAATGGTAGTTGTTAAGGGCTTTACATATTCTAAATTTTGCCTTCCTACTTGTGCAATCTCATCATATTTCCTAATATACTATGAACCTCATTTTTATATTGCGTGTTCATTCTACTTATTTGAGATTGTAAGGAAGTAATGTGATTTTTAAGATCCTTAGTATGTTTGTTATATAACATTTTGCCATTAATCAACTCTGCATTGTAATTGTCTAACTCCATTAACAAATCTGAACGCTCAGAAACTAAACATTTATATTCCTGAGATGTTATCTTAGTTTTCCTATATTGCTTTAGACTAAAAATGAGTTTCCTAATATGTTTATATAATTTATTATACTTTCTACACCGTTTCAGACAATTCATGTTTATTTTTAATAGTTTTTTATCTAAGCCTAATCTATTACCTACAACCTCTGAGTAAAGGTTCTAAGATAAGAATGGTAAGAATAGATAATTCTAAAACGTTAATCATTAATTACTCTAAACAGTTTAATCAATTATATTATCAATCGTCTTGAATCTACACACAGCCCTACTCATAGATTCTCACATCTATCAAGTTTCAGCTATTAGATAGTAACATATATCTATTCGACAACGTAACATATCGGGGCTATAAACTGACTAGTAACGTCGTAAATTACCAGAGCAATAGCAATATTGATACGTAATTAACAGTTATTATCGTTCTGTTTATTAACGATCACGACTCACGACCCGTTTGTAATTGGTAGATTGATAATATTAGAATGTATGTGTAAAGGCAAGTTAGTAGTTGATTTACGGCCATTTTCAATATTCGATCCATACATGGATTTTGAGATTCGAGATTCGTGTTTGACATATTTTGTATGGAGCTTATGTCTAAAACTAATCTAAAATCTACAGATCTATCTATAGATCGAATATTGAATTCCGTAGTTAGCCAATAAGCGGTGATCTTCAGTTTGATTCGACTGAAAAATGACTTTTTAATTCCTATTTTTTATTTATGTTAGACGAATCCTGTACTAAAAATTAACGACTTCTCATAACAAAAAATTGCGGCTATTTGACGTCTTGCCTCTTGTGATACTCAAATTCACTAGACCACTGGGACCATTTTATGTACTGATAAATTTATGAAAAATACCTATACATTTATTTTGCCAGTCTGCACATGTGCACTACGGAGTGGGAGTATTTCGCCTGAGATGATGGTAATTATTTTAACCCCGCGAGAAATTGTAAGACAACATTTTATGAATACAACCAAACAAATGTGACTCTAGGTAGCATTTGATAATTGCATAAAAATGAGTGTTCTTTCTTTAGCTCGCAGAATTTTAATCATATATCTATTATTAGTTGTTTTAAATTAAATTGAGGTATACTTGTTGTCCACTAACAAACAAACAGACACAGGGGCGGCGCCCCTAGTCCCCAGACCTAGCAACCTTGATATTGATAATTTTTAGGGTTCCGTACCTCGAACTGAAAAAACGGAACCCTTATAGGATCACTTTGTTGTCCATCCGTCTGTCAAGACCCTTTTTCTCAGAAACGCGTGGAGGTATCAAACTGAAATTTATATCAAATAGTCAAGTTCTACTGTCCCTTGAAGCTGTAAAAATATCAAACTTTTAAACCAACCAACGCAATCAAAAGATACTATCAAAAGATATGCTGCAAATTGCCGCAAATTTTCGAAACTCGCAAGGGAATCAAAACCTACAGGGTACTTCCTGTGAACTCAGAATCTTGTTTGGTACAAAGCAATGTCTTATAGCACGGACAAACGTTTGCGAAAACCGTAAATTTTAATTACATCATATTATTTTCATAAACGCGTAGAGATATTAAATTGAAATTCATATCAAATACTGAAGTCTATATAATACCTTAAAGCTATAACGAAATCAAACTTCTTTGTCAACGTATTAAAAAGAAACAGTTATTTAAGCCGCATATTTTCTCGCAACTACTCGCAATGGAACCAAAACCTACAGGGTACTTCCCGTGATCGCAGAATCTTGAAATTTGGTACGAAGCAATGTCTTATAGCACAGGTAAAGGAAAAATTGCGAAAACCGTAAATTATTGGTTACATAATATATATATTTTAATTATTATATATACCTACAGGTTTGTTCGGAACCCTCGGTTCGCGAGTCAGACTCGCACTTGACCGGTTTATGATATGTCGAATGGAAATTGAAATCACGTATATGAAGAGACGTTTCTGCAATATGAATATACTTTTTATGATTCCAGCTTTTACGACAAAGTTATTTTAGAAGAATACTGATGTCAATGCCTTACAGGGCGTTCGCCCTTATAAATCAATTCGATGAAAACATTTTTTGTAGCGTAAGAAATTAGATGTTTATATAAAATCCAATGTTTTATCCCGAATTGCATTAACTTTTTCAATTAATAAATTTTCATGAAAAGCGGTACCAATGTTATATTGCGAGAATAACATCTACAGCTCTTATTAATATAATATACGCGCATACCCTGGTAATTTTCATTGGGTGATGCATCTTTTCTTACTATTATATATCTTCGTTAGGTACTTTTCTCTCATTTTGCTGAAGAGGGTTGTGAATTAGTTATATTTCAAGTTCTCCAATTCACTTGAGATTTAATTGATTGCGGGTTACAAGGTAATTTACTTTCTTCTAAGCTTCACGCTGCTCACCTGGCAACACAAGTAAATACTGTAGTCGGATTTCGCGTGTGACTAGTGCCAAAAATTATTTCCTTTTTCTACTAAAACCGTTCTTTATTTTTTACAAAATCAAATCAAATAAAGGACACCGATTTTTATTTATTTTAAAGGGAAAATCGAATCACAATTTGCCACAATGAAACATATTTTTTAACATCCCATAATGTTACATTCTTTAATAGCTTTCAACACTGACCATAGATATTATCAAAACTCTAAAATTTGCTATCTAAACTTTCTAACAACAAACCGAAGTTTAACAGGTTTTCTTTCAGTTTACACCTCAGTAAGTATAAGAAACCGTCTAAGTTTTATTTCTCAACGAGACATACTCTGTGGTTTCAGCTAAAACTTTCACACTGTCCAAAGGGAATTCAATTGTAAGACCTTTCGTCCTGAAAGAGAGGTTTTCGTTCGTTCTCTGTGCGAGTGAGAGAGGCTTAAGGTTGAAACGAAATAGAAAGGGACAAATGAAGTTATTCGGCAATAATTTAAACGTATTGGAAATTCTCGTTCAAGTAACTGCTTCCTGGTTAGTGACAGTATTAAGATGGCGTTCCGACAGCTTGCGGAAATTCCGTAAAATTTTACTACAATATACTACATACGAAAGGGTTGAACAATACGCTTGGGAACTTGTCATCTCGTACAATAGGTATTGGAAGCGCCTAAGGAGACATTTGTGTTGTGTTCGCATGAGTTGGTCAGCGAAACTTACTCCTCCTACTATTGTCTCGATTATTGCGAATGTGAGACAATTGTTGTCGTGTGAATTTGATGAACACACTAAACATGAAATTTTAGGCCGATATATTAATCAAAACTAAACAATATGAATATATATGAAGAGAATATTGTTTTATTTAGCTATAGTAGACCATTTGCAAATTGTTACTTTTACTTGAGGAATATGAGAACATGGATTGTACATGTTATAGAAAATATAGGATTTACCCTTCTCATAGTCAGAAGAGACCTGCGCCCAGCAATGAGACAGTTAATATACAGGGCTGATGATGATGATAATAATGAAAAATATCATATCAACATCAACATAAAACGTCAATAAAAACTTGCCTAAAATTTTACTTCTAACAAGACTGATTAATACAAAAATAATGCCTAGTCTCTAGTCACCCTATCTCTCTCATATCTTTTTGAGCTTCATCTCTTTTCTTTACTTAGAAACAGTCCCTCTGTTTTTTTAGATTTCATAGTCATTCGTAACACACATATCTTAAGTGTCGTATTGACTCAAGAGTTACATTACAACTTACGTCAAAGAATCGGTTGCTAAACTGAATGACTGAGCTGAATGTGCACGTAACTCTCTTAGTTTAGGATATATACTGATAATATTTAAGTTATAAGCAATTAGGCTTTGGTTATTTATTACGTTTAAATGACTAAACTACGGACCTATTAAAAGTTACAAAAGTGATTATTACCTACACGAATATTTCCATGAAATTTTAATTGAAAAATAATAACAGCTCTGAAATAGGTCAACATAATACTGACTTGTAGAAATATAGATCCCATAGCACTACTACTAGAGACATATATCTTTTTTCTATGGAGCTAGTCCAGACAAAAAATAAAGCAAGGAACTGTCTAGATTTCGCGGGATAAAGCCTTCATAATTTATGATATTCTTTATTGTCCAACGTTGGTCGCCAAGGATGAATAACGGCCGCCACTCGTGATTAAATAGCCGTAAAAGTAACAGATTTTCTTATATTTATTGTCGGTTATGGACAACATTTACGTTTTTATTCATAATCTACCATCATCTTAAGACGTCGCATAGCTTATATTTCATTTGAAAAGTTGATCATATTAAGCATGTATTATGAATACTCCTATTCATAATACATGCTTAAATTATTCTGCATACCTTGTGGTTTTAATTATTGTAGTAGTTTCTGTGACTTGCTGGCTCCCAATTGTTGGATTACACGTTATTTTATTGCCAATTTTATCCCCTTTGAGTTTGGTTGCGACTATTTACGCAACGCATATACCTATCATTATATTAAAGTGTGCTAGGTAGTAAGTTCTTATATAAAGCGTTGCGTGATGGTAATAAAATATTATTAAAAATATATATATAATTCACCATCTCTTGGTAATTTCTTTATCTTCCAGGTAAATTCAAAATTAGTATAAAATGTGTATGAATTTATAATTATGCCAAGTAATTCAATCAGAACTTATGAGACAGTTGAAACTAATAGGTTACTTACTGATATAAATAGTACACTCTAATGGTGCTGATACACTTGCGCATTCACTTGTAATAGAACAGCGAGCATTCGCCGTTTTTTTTGTTTTATCGAACTGAACAACAAACAATGCTACGAATAATTTTACGATGTTTCTAGCGAATTCTCTAATCAGCAAAAACACCAAATCAAATTTACTGTCAATTCGCGAGAATATTAGCCAGAAGGTGCGTAAGAATTTTCGCTGAAACATGCTCGTTTGATTTTCTGTTTAGTATTTTCGGCAGTATATTCATGACAGGTGAGTGTTCAAATGTATCAGGACTATTAGGGTCTAGTCTTCTTCATTTTATTCCTTGTAGTACAGAAAATGTAGAAAGTTGCAGACTCTTAGGTTGACGTGAAAAGTCTGCTAAATTCAGTAATAAACTTGTTTGCTTTTGAAAACTGCTGGCAATCATTTACGAAATAGGTTTGTGTATCTCTCAAGGGTATTGGATTTCTGTTACGAAGCGATTTAACATTAATTTAACGATTTAACATTACATTCTTTTTCTTCTTGATGTGCCTCTCCATTACTGAAGGTCGGCGGTTAGCTTTTTGAACTTTTCTCTGTTCATTGCAAGTCGGAACAGTTCTTCCACAGACTTGATGCCAGTCCACTCTCTGATGTTCCAGAGCCAAGACATTTTTCTTCTACCAACTTTTCTTTTGCCTGTAATCTTGCCCATCATTATGGTTTGTTAAAGCCTGTATCTTTCATGCCTGAGAACATGACCCAGATAAGCCACTTTCCTTTGCTTGATGGTGCGCAGCAACTCTGTTCCCTTGGACATACGCCTCAGAACTTCAACATTGGTGACTTTATCAGTTCAACTGATGTGTAGTATACGACGATAGGTCCACATTTCAAAAGCCTCGATCTTTTTACGGAGATCTGCTTTAATGGTCCACGCCTCACACCCGTAAAGGACAACTGGCCAGATGTAACATTGTAGGAGTCTGGTACGAAGCTTTATTGATAGTTTTCGGCAGCATAATACTTTCTTTATGGTCATGAATGACGTTCGGGCAATCTCGATACGTGTCCGAGTCTCCGTTTCACTTTTCCATGTTTCTGTCAACCATGATCCGAGGTACCTATACTTGCCGACTTGCTCCAAAACGTTCGTACCAAGGAAAAGGTTAGGGTGAGTTTTGGATTCACTTTCTACCACTGAACTTAGTTTTTGACACATTCATGTCCAATCCCGCTTTTTTACTAAAAATGTTGACTCGGTCGACAACATTCTGGAGGCCTTCATGTGAGGAGGCTAAAAGAACGGAATCGTCAGTGTAGCGCAAGTTATTAATTACTTTACCATTGACGATCACACCTTCACCCACATCTTCAAGCGCTTCTTGGATAATTGCCTCCGAGTACAAGTTGAACAGCGTTGGTGATAAAATGCATCCTTGTCGCACGCCACGTTGGATCTCTACATATTCTGTTTCTTCGCCATCCACCATAATGGTCACTGTTTGGCAGCAGTACAAGTTCCTTATTAATAATGCGTCCTTGCTATTGACACCAGTAACTTCGAGTATCTATATAAGTACCTCGTGTTTAACACGGTCAAATGCCTTCTCGTAGTCGATAAAACATAGAAACACTGGTTGTGTGTTGTGTTGTGTGGCATGTCTCTGCACTTTTGGTCTAGAACATTTAGCGCAAACTGGGCCTCTCTTGTACCCATGCCTGCCCAAAAACCAAACTGAGTCTCACTTAGCTGAACCTCGCACTTAGGTCTTATGCAGTTATGAATTATGGACAAAAAGGCTTTTAGTATGTGGCTCATTAAGCTAATGGTCCTGAATTCGGGGCATGTTCTTGCTTTTCTCTTTTTGGGCAATGTGATAAATATTGACTTTAGCCATTCTGATGGTAGGGCTCCAGAATCATAGATTTTGTTAAAAAGATCTACGAGAACATCCACATTGTCAGTTTCCAGTAATTTTAATGTTTCTATGTAGATGTTATCTGGTCCAGTTTCTTTGCCTGTCTTGGCTTTTGACAGTGCAGTGAGTACTTCAGATTTCAATATCTTCGGGCCTTCCACTTGACTTAGGTTTTGCGTGAGATTTCGGGAGTCATCTCTGAAGTGCTCTTTGATGTAATTAGCCCATGTGTCTTTTTTATTATGTAGATCGATAATAACGTGCCCACCATTATCTACTGAAAAGCTATGCTGGTTTCGCTTGTGGATGTTTGCCATATCTTTGATCTCCTTATGCAGGCCAAAATAATTATGTTTCCTTAAAAGCGACTCAGCGTATTCACAACGTTGCTCATACCACTGTGATCTAGCCTCACGAGTTTTACGTCGTATGTTCTTATCAAGCGCCTTGTACTTTTCTCTACTAACGTTTTTGGAGAGTCGACGTTCATCTAGTAAGCGCACGATTTCATCAGTCATCCACACCTGTTTTTTAACTATGGTAGACGTTTGTAGAAAGTTATTTATTTCGGACACTTTTTCTTTCAGACTCGCACACAAGTTGTTCATATCAAGATCATCAATGTGTTTGTTGTTTTTGGCCCATGCATTGATCTCATTATGGACTCGAGCTCTAAGTGTTGGTTCGCATAACTTCCTTATGTCAACGCGCCTTGAGGGG
Source organism: Euclidia mi (assembly GCA_944739405.2). Classification (NCBI taxonomy): domain Eukaryota; kingdom Metazoa; phylum Arthropoda; class Insecta; order Lepidoptera; family Erebidae; genus Euclidia; species Euclidia mi. The sequence goes on from OX123183.2 coordinate 108,300,930, forward strand.
ATTTTTTAGGAATATATTACTATAGGATTGTGATCGGAGCCTAGATCTGCCCCTGGGTAGGTTTTAGCCGCTGAAATGCTATTCTTAAATCTATTGTTTATCATCACATAATCGATTTGGTTTCGAACGATCTTATCACAAGTGTGCGCTGGGGATGTTCATGTGTACAGCCTCCTTGGTGGTAGTTGAAACATTATATTTGTGATGACTAAACTATTTTCTTGGCAAAACTGTATTAGCAGGTCTCCTCTATCGTTTCTGGTACCTATCCCCCATTTTCCGACTACACCTGGCACCTCGCCTTTCCCCACTTTGGCGTTAAAATCACCCATAATAATGTTCATGTCCTCTTTCTTAGTGAGCTTAAACAGTTTTTCTAAGTCATTGTAAAAGGCTTCTATTTCTAGTAGTGGCTTATCTGCTGTCGGTGCATATGCCTGAAAAATATTCAAGTTCCGAGGTTTGGTGTTAATTTGCAACAACATGGCGCGGTTGGATAGAGGGACGAAATTGACAATGGCTGCTTCTATGTGTTTAGATATCATTATAGCGACACCATGTACTTCTGAATATGAGTAGCTTCCGGAATAAAATAGGTCTTTTCAATCCTCTCAAATTCCATGCTCCTATTCTAAATTTCTTAAGATTATTGTTCTTATGTTTATATTCCCTCCCGGGGATTCTTAGCATCCCTGTTCCATTGAAGGAACGCCGGGAACTCGGGGCCATGGCTATATCCGACATTTACATTATAGGTGTGTTGTTCAAACTGACAACTAGGGAATATAGTGCAGTGGTTGCCCGTTGCCTTCTGCACAGGGCATTTTAGGGGTTATTTGGTCCCCAAGGTCGCTGTCGCCTCTTCCAACCGGTATCCGCTCGGGTGTATGATTATACGGCCATTGCTTGGTCGCCAGAGCCTCGTTCGTTGTCTCGCAGGGACCACCACGGCATTCTATTGGCCGCCGCCGCCATCCGGCGCGTGCAGGTGAGGTTGACTGTTGGATCGGTCGAGATATTAGTTACCGTTCTTCCCTTACTCCCCATTAAATACATTATTCATGTTCAAACAAATCATTAGGCAGTCTCGATCGGGTCAGAAACACACGTGAACCACTTTTTTTTTATAAGCCCCCTCCCGGACTAAGAATACATCCTGCGTATTGTATACTGTACAGGAGCCTTGACAAAGAACCAAGGGATACAAAGTACACGCAGACTCGAAAAAACAATTTATGTATCGCGCAGAGAGTTGTCTCGCGGAAGCATGGAACCCACAACACTCGAAGTGTCGAGCAACGAGGCGGACGCTTAAACCACTACGCCAACCATGCATTCGAATTCTCAGCAGCATTCCTTCTGTTGGGTATCGTTTGTTGACTGAGAGTGGAAGAAGCCCAAGTTTCCATATTCATACCCTTTTCTTTTCTTATACAAAATAAAAATGGTTTTGGGAGGACAAAGCAACAATAGCTCCCTCATCTTCTCCCATGCTATGAGGTTAACCATACGACAAGCAAGAAGACCGTTTGGCATCGCTTTAAAATCTTTGGTTGGCCTCTTGTCTTAAGACTCAACGCAGCTTATTAGCAGACATACCTTTATAAAAAAAAACAGCTGATTTTTACAAGAAAGTCTTTATTATACCAGACTAGTTATCTAGCTTATAAAATGGGCTAATAAGTCTTAGTCAAATTAGAGCAATATCTTCCCCCCCGTGGGATCTCCACCTTGTCGTGGTGGGGGGGGCGGCTCAGTAACCGTGACTAGGTCACCCACGGTGAAGCTAAGCGAGATCCCGGGAAGCCCACGCGGAGCGTCCAGCGCTCCACGTGGCCTTCATGGAGGCCAGCGCAGGATGCGTCCAATGGTGCGGGTGCGAGGGACAATTCTTCTGTCCCTCGCAGTCGGGCGCGGTCGCGGGAGGAGAGGCGTGTCGGTATTGCGTTGCCACGCGCTCTATCTCCCACGAACAAATGGGGGCGCACCATTGTTGCGTCGTGGTGGAGCCGCAGAGGAAGAGGAGATACGGTGTTGCGTTGCCGTCCTCCCTATCCTCTGCGGCCGCTGGGTGTTTTGGCGACGGAGCCCAACACCTTCATCCGCCGCCAAGGGGGTTTCGTTCGGGGCCCGCCTGACCATCTGGCAGGCCAATATGAGTCGAGGTTTAGCGAGGAATGCTTCAGCGTTACCCGACCCTCCGACACATTCCCCTTCGCCCTTCCCCCAAGGCGGAGGGACTCCATGAGGATTTTCCAACCCGACACCAAAAAAAAAGTAGAACAATATCTTTTTTAATAAGCTAGGTCAAATTTAGGTCAAAACAGTATTCAGTTTTTACTGAATACTGTTTTGACCTACTTTTGTACTTTTGTAGTACTTTTGTACTTAATTATTTTAATGCGCTAAGGTTTAGTGGTGAAACAAAGAGTATATAAAGTACCAACAGAATTTCGGTCTGGTAACTAAGACATGTGTTCAAACATGAACATGATATTCTTGGCATTCCAACACACATCCAACTTATCACTGAGGAAGATGCGTGATATTTTAAGATCAACTAACTTATCACGTACGGCGGTCGGCTCAAAGATGCTGCATCGGCGCAATACACCGACGGCACACAACTAAATACGTGTGTATGTGTATATAGAATAAGTTTAGTATATAAGACAATAATTTTAAGAAATAAATGAGTCACAAGTTCACTCCCGGCTTGGACTCATACCCTACCCCACACCTCTCACTGCGGCCAAGACACCCTTAGCCGTCACCATGATCGGTCTTGTGAGTCTGCTCGACCGGCAGTGAGATAACCCACTCCGCTACACCTTAATCCTACCCACTTTCCGTCTGCCGCAGGTCTCCCGGCGACAGATATCCCGGCCCAGGGATCCCAAGGACTGCTAGGGAACTAGGGATTAGGGTTGTATACGCGACAGTCTGTGTGACCACAGTGTACACGGCCTCGCTATACAATATACCTAACAGGGGTAGGGTAGCACTAGGGAGATAGGGAATAGGTGGACTTGGATACTGCGACGGTACCAAGTTGAGGGAAACTACTACTACAACAAGGGAATAGGAGGACTTGGATACTGCGACGGTACCAAGTTGAGGGAAACTACTACTACAACAAAGGAATAGGAGGACTTGGTTACTGCGACGGTAGCCAAGTTGAGAGAAACTACTTTTACAATTGCTACTACTACAACTAATACTACTGTTAGATAAGGCAAGGAATATAATTTCTGGAGGGGTGAAGAACATGCAATTGTATAACAAAAAATGATTACAATTGCGTGTTGACTAAATATATATATATATTTTTTTTTTTTGAATACATATGTACCTACCGATTAAGTTCTTAACATTTCCCCCACAACGATCGCCTTAAGACTCTACAGCATGCAACGAGGTCAACTGTCGCTGCCAGGGTTGCATCGCACGTGGCCTACAGCCAGCCAACCGAAGCCGTCAAGAAAACAACTCACCAGTGAACAACCAACTACCGATGCAAATGAAGTTGAGCTGAAGCCTACGCCAGACACCCGCCAGAATGTTCACGCCTGAACATAAGAACTTCTAGAGCCTGCCCCGGAGAGACGCTAGAATGTGCACGCCGGAACATGACCTTCCTGAAGCCTATCCCGCAGAGACGCCAGAATGTTCAAACATGAACATGACATTCTTGGCATTCCAACACACATCCAACTTATCACCGAGGAAGATGCGTGATATTTTAAGATCAACTAACTTATCACGTACGGCGGTCGGCTCAAAGATGCTGCATCGGCGCAATACACCGACGGCACACAACTAAATACGTGTGTATGTGTATATAGAATAAGTTTAGTATATAAGACAATAATTTTAAGAAATAAATGAGTCATTTGTTCACTCCTGACTTTGACTCATTACCCTTCCCAAACCTCTCACTGTGGCCAAGACACCTTTAGCCGTCACCCTGATCGGTCTTGTGAGTCTGCTCGACCGGCAGTGAGAAAACCATTTCCACCACCCCTAAATCCTACCCAATTCCGTCTGTCGCCTTAGGTTTCCCGGTGGCAGATATCCTGGACTATTATATATAAGTATTTATAAAATATGATATAGTAGGGCTAGGGGGATAGGGACATTAGGGTTTAGGGACCACAACAACGACGCCTTTGTAGGAATTAGATAGGTTGTAGGAATAGTTCAAAGGACACCTAGGTTTACTACATAATACGTAGGATAGGCGTTAGATTACATCTAAAATAGGGATAGGTTTATCGTAGGTAGGTTAGGCTAGATATAGGAACCAGTAGGCTTAAATTAGAATAAGTCTAGGTTTAAGTACGTGCAAGTTTAGGGCTATACTTAAGAGCTATCGAAGGTTAGGCCCTAACTTGTACAACATGTTTTTTTTTAATTTTAAATTCTTGTCATATTTTAGACAAACACGGGCATAAGAACTATGAGCAGGGATGCATATGAAGTCTTAACCTCTTGTATGCCGGAATACCAGACACAATTAAAAAGCTATTGTGTCTCGCGTAGATCTGCGTTCCGGCATACGAGGGGTTAAGTATTCATGATTGACTGCTTAAAGTTGCGACTGCATAGGGAACTTTATAGCCCTATCTTCGCTTGAATGTCGTTTATAAGTTCTACGTACTATACTTACGAGTACATCTTTAAGCCGTCTAGTAGGACTACTTGATGCTCGTGTATTTTGATAAATAATAAACTGCTCAAGTGGGTAATTTATTTAGGTCTTTTATGAACTGCTTGAGATGTCCCTGGATGCTTTTAGTGTTGAAAACGTTCATATTCTGCTATTTAAACCTCACAAAATATAAGTAAGATACCATTAGGTTACGTGACTATTTTAATCCACGAATATTTTATCTAAATGTCAAATCAAAAATATAAGAAAGCTTATGTTACCAAAAATATACCACACGCTCATTTATCCACGGTGGAATACAGTTCAGTAACCCTAAAGCTGAGCATTCATCAAAGCACAGATATACTATTACAAACAAGAATAAAATGAAGACGATAAAAATTCCACGTAAGAACCGTCAAGTTACAAAGCTTTATCCTGCTTAACATACAACTTAATAAATCTGTTCTCTCGCATCACTTTCATCAATATAAACCAAAGCAAATTACGCATAAAAAAATTCACGGCAGAGCATAGATATCGCAATAAAGTTTTCCTTTCACGAGAAAAGGCATACTACTATGGCCTAAGTTTCGTATGCGCGGTGAACTTCTTGTTGAATCCGTTAGTATCATAACATACAGCAGCTTTGTCATTCTGACAAATAATTGACTATATTTTAAGTTATCTACTTTGTTATTTTACGAATACAAATGTTTGACTCTTTGTATCATTAGTCAGTTGACTGTATTATTTTTCTTTCTGTTTTTTTAGAATCAAATGGAGTTTGAATAAGGAAACTTGACAAAGCCTGCTACTGTCATTAACGCGAAAGCTAGATATAAGAATCTAAGTACACATCTTTAATGAGCGACTCGTTTTGTTACTTAATGGATTATGAAAAGAAACAAAACAAGAGAAGATGATGGATGTAGGGTACGGGCACCAGTAGTCAGCCCCGCACCAGTAGTCAGCCTTTTCCAGCTAATAACCTATAGGAATAGCGTTCTATTGCAAATTAACCAATCAAGTCACTTTTAAAAACAGCTTTGCCTTCTCATTGGTCGGTTTGGAACATCACATTGACGCTATGTGGCTGCAAGAAACAGTACTCTGAGTCCATTTCGACGTCGTCACTTGTCGTGACAAGTCGCGGCGTGCGCGCCAAAATTTTCTTAGTGGGAAGTGTCTGAGAAAAAGGTGAGTTATTGCGATTTATTATTAACTTTTATGTCATGTTTTATTAAAATATGCTGTTATTACATTTTTCACATCAAAATCAAATAAGTAATAGAATAGTTTCTTTATAGTTATTTAAATAACGAGGTGGCTGACTACTGGGTATGCGTTTTTTGTACATTAACCAGTGGTCGGCCACCCCCGGCTGAGTACTAGATTTTATGCTTTATTTTAAGTCGGAGTCTTATTGGTATCATTTTAGAGTTGAAAATTCATCCTTTAATTTAGTATAACCATGTCATACATAATTTCATCAAAAAACCAGTAGTCGGCCGCCTAACTAGATACGTTCAAACTACGGCTGAGTACTGGTGCGGTTGGACCCAGTGTTCAGCCGTCAGTAACTTACGCTGCTTAATTTATTGATTTATTTAATTAGTACCTACCTACCAAGTAATTTTTTAGTTTATTGGCATTGTTTATTTGTTTCAGTTCCGTATGTCTCTTTCGAGGCCCATATTACAATACCCTGAAGACAAACTAACCCAAGCTTTAGACGCTATCAGAAATGGCATGCCAATTAGAGAAGCTAGTAGGAACTATGGGGTTCCTCGAGGCACAATTCAAGATAGACTTCATCTTCGAGTTCCTGAAGGTCCTAGAAAAATGGGTCCCGACTCCATCCTCAACAAACTAGAAGAAACGGAAATTGCAACGTGGCTGAAAGACATTGCAACTTGTGGTTTCGGAATGAAGCCTGACAATTTATTTAATACTGTCCAGGACATGATGATTGAAGACGGCAGGCCCAATCCGTTTGTAAATGGAAGACCAGGCAAGAAGTGGATGAATTCTTTTTTCAAACGTAACAATATGTTTTCAATGAGAACACCTGAAGCTATTTCAAAGGGAAGAGCAGTAATCACTGAAGAGAGTATTAGAAAGTGGTTTGAGAAACTCACAAATTACCTAACAAAAAATCAAGCACTCGACGTGTTAGAAGACCCAAAAAGAATACTATACGGTGACGAAACAAGCTTCATGCTTTGCCCAAAAACCGGAAAAGTGATAGCACCCCGAGGATATAAAAATGTATACCAAATAGTAAAGGGCAAAGAAAAGGAAGCAGTCACCGTTTTAGCTTTTCTTTTCCGCTTTGGGCGATATTTTACCTCCCTGTGTAGTTTTCCCATACATCAGACCCCCCAAAGATGTTATAAATAGCATGCCTGATGGTTGGTTCTGTTATAATATTTAATGTATGAAGTACATATAAAATAATAATGCTTAGATCAGCAGTAGGCATGAGCGGTATACGTCATTGAAACTGATCCATGCATTATTATTCGATTCCGGTAAAGACATTCTTATTACAGACTTCGTTGTGGGCACTAGGTTTTTTGTAAATTCTATTTTAAGTCATTTTCTTTCATTAAATTAGTCTGTTTTGACCTTTGAGTTTTTTTTAAAAAGCTATTTCGGACCTGCCCTGTAACAGTGGTGTCAGAAGTGGGATATTCGGGTAAGTTTATACCAATTCGATAAGCCCGATATTCCACGTAGTAAGGTCAACCAGTGCCCACAACTCGCCGCGCTTCGGTTCTATCCAGACGAAGTACAACTGTCTGGATCTCGCTGTATCTCGCTGAGTCTCGCTGTAGCTCGCCATATTTCGCCGTATCTCGCCGTATCTTGCCGTATTTCGCCGCATCTCACCGTATCTCGCCGAAACTCGCCGAATCTCGCTGTATCTCGGCGAATGTCACTATATCTCCTCGCATCTCGCCGAATCTCGCCGTATCTTGCCGTATCTCGCCGTGTCGAGGGCCCATATCGCCGTATTGGGTCCTGTTCCGATCGCCGTGCTCGCAGCACCTCGCCAGCCGACGCATCGTCTCGTGGACGGTGTGCTGCCCACATCTCGCCGTGACCGCTCGCCTGCCGTAAGAAGATCGTTACCGCTGACAGCACCGGCCAGTCAAGGCCGACTCCATCGTCACAGTTCAAGAGGTTTCTTCAACTGCTTACCGCCGCCGATTATGTTCGTCCAGTGCGTGATTTGCCTGTGAGTAAGTACTATATTTTGTTCATTGTTATTGCCACTTACCAATTTGAGTAATTTTCCTATTCACGTTCATCCTAAATACCTAATATGTCGAAAACTGAAAGGTCTCAAGTATCACTTTCGGAACAAGTTCCACTTAAAGTTTTATGTGATTTTGTTCACCCGTATAGCGGAGAAAGAGAAACTCTCCCCGGGTTTTTAACTAACTGTAGAAACGCTTTAGATCTCGCGTCGGAATCTCAGAAAGGTATTTTACTAAAGTTTATACTGTCAAAATTAACCGGTAAAGCACAGGTTGCATGTTCAAATAAAATATTTGAGACCTTTGAGGAGTTAAAAGATATTCTCAAACAACATTTTGGTGAGAGAAAACATTACAATCATCTATTATTAGAACTTCAGTCATGCAAACAACTACTCAATGAGACAGTTGCACAATACGCCTTAAGAATTGATACATGCCTCACTTCTCTGCAGTCCGAAATCCATAACTCAGATTCCTTAAAGAAAGAATTAGCGGGTCGTATTGCTATGACAGAAGATCTAGCATTATATACATTTACTTTGGGATTACATTCGGCTCTTGGTAATATTGTACGATGCAGAAACCCTCGGACTCTAAATGAAGCAGTAAACATTGCATTCGAAGAAGAGAAAATTCTAAATTTGGGCAAAAGTTCTATTTTAAAATCAAAGTTATGTAAATTTTGTAACAAATCAGGTCATTTAGAGTCGGAGTGTTATAATAAGTTAAAACGCGACACTGTACCGCGCTTGCAATATCAGCCGCGTATGCAAAATAATTCCTTCCACAGTTCTCGGAATAATACAACACCGGTAATTTGTAGGTATTGTAAGAATATAGGCCATGATATTTCGCAATGTCGTAAACGCCAATATAATAATTCTAGAACATTTAATAACAATTCGCACACTAATAACTTGCCTAATAACTCTAGGAATTTTCAACAAAACTTCATAGAGTCGGCATCCGAAACATCATCGCCTCCACAGATTCTTGAAATAGAAAACAGTACTAACTCTTTAAACTAGATGTTGGGTTTGCAAACCAGTACCGTTGCAAGTCCCACAGTCTAGGTACTGTAAATTCTAGCTCAAATACCAAATCCACTGTTTCAAATAATAAATCTACTATTTCCAAATCCACTGTTTCAAATACTAAATCTACTATTTCCCAATCCACTGTTTCTAAATCGTATAGTGCTATTTCTAAAAATAATAATTCTACTACTAAATCCACTGTTTCTAGTAAAACGGGTCCTATCTCTAATGAAAATAATTTCATAAATTCTAATTCTAATTCCACTGAGCCTAAATCGTCGCTGCGTACTATTTCGGGTTTGAACCACGTTGATAACGGTGATAAACAGTTTTTACGTACTAGTTCGACCGTAAGGTCCATCGATAACAATATTCCTAGTTCCTCGAAAGATTCGCCTCTATCAAGTTCGTTTATGACCAAAAATGAAAACTGTTCCAATTTCGAGTCTAAATCAGTTCAAGAGTTATTAAATAAATTTGTAGATGAACCGATAGAGTGTCCTATGGTATACGATATAGCGCAAAATAAGAAAACTTCGTTACCGTTTGTTGAAGTGTATACATCTCATTCCGAAATGCCGTTGCGTCTCTTAGTTGATACTGGGAGTTCCATTTGCCTCATAAAATACACTAGTCTCTCAAAAGTCCCAGAACTAGATCAAAATATAGTGAAATTTAAAGGCATCAACGATGTCGGGTCGTATGCCCAAACCAAAGGCACTTTTATTTTATCTATTAAGCCCGATGTGTCAAACAAATTTTCATTTTCATTTCCTTTCCATGTCGTGTCTAATGTTAATCTTGATTATGATGGTATCATAGGTACGAATTTCTTGTCTACGCATAATGCGTCAATCGTATATCCTGAATCGAAATTAAAGATACTGGGTGAAACATCTGTATGTTTTGATTTAAAAACCACGAGTGTAACGTACAAAATTCCGGCACGTTCTGAAATGTTAATAGAATGTTTTGTTACGAATCCCGAGTTAAAAGAAGGCCTAGTTATGTGTGGTAAAGTCGATCAATATCCTAACCTTATATTTTCTAAATGTCTAACTCGAGTAAAATCTAATAATAAAATCACTGTCTCTGTATTAAATATCTCTGAAAGCGAAGTTATTCTTAACCCAATCAAGTTGACGTTAGAGCCTGTGTCTTATGTGCTAGAGCCTAGTCCTACTATCCCCTCTACTTCTAGTCCTGTTACCCAAACACTCCCCTGTTTCCAAACTACTACATCCGAATTAGAGCGCGACTATAAGGTCCAAAAAGCCTTAAGATGCGAACATATGACTCAGGAAGAGGAATCTGCGTTGCGTGAATTATGCTCAGAATATAATGACATATTTTATCTAGACGGAGACATACTGACAGCGACTAAGACCGTACAACATGAAATTCGTACAACCTCCGAAACTCCCATCCATGCTAAAACCTATCGTTTTCCCGAATGCCATAAGGAGGAAGTAAGTAAGCAGGTTAAAGGTATGTTAGATCAAGGCATTATTAGCCCTTCTACATCCCCTTGGTCAGCACCGATATGGGTGGTACCGAAAAAGGCGGACGCTTCCGGTAAACCCAAGTGGCGCATCGTTATCGATTACCGAAAGCTGAACGAAATAACTATCGGTGATGCCTATCCTATCCCCAATATCACAGACATCCTTGACCAGCTTGGACACAGTAAATATTTTTCGACCTTAGATTTAGCATCTTCTTTTCACCAAGTTTGTATGAAGGAATCCGACGCTGAGAAGACAGCATTCAGCGTTCCGGGTGTTTCCGGCTTAACAGGTCACTATCAGTTCAATAGAATGCCTTTCGGACTTAAAAATTCCCCTTCTACATTCCAAAGGCTGATGAACGTCGTTTTATCTGGTCTCCAAGGTCTCCATTGTTTTACATATATGGATGATATTGTTATTTTTGGCAGTCAACTTTCTGATAGTATTAGCAACCTTCGCAAAGTGTTCGACAAGCTGCGCGAACATAACCTAAAGTTACAACCTGATAAAAGCGAATTTTTACGTAAGGAAGTCCAGTACTTAGGCCACATTATAACAGATAAAGGCGTGAAACCCGATCCTAAGAAAGTAGAATGTGTCCAAAAGTTTCCTGTACCCAAAAATCCCCGCGACATCAAATCCTTTCTCGGCCTCGTCGGTTACTATAGACGGTTTATAGAGAACTTTTCGCATATCACCAAACCATTAACAAGTCTATTAAAAAAGGACGTTAAGTTCAGTTGGCTCTCTCCGCAACAATCGGCGTTCGATACCTTAAAAGATAAAATCACGACAGCTCCTATCTTACAATACCCCGACTTTACTAAGCCTTTTATCCTAACCACTGACGCCTCCAACTATGCCATATCCGCTATCTTGTCCCAAGGAGAAATAAATAACGATCTCCCAATTGCATACGCCTCCCGTACGTTAAATAAATCAGAGGGAAACTATTCAACTACAGAAAAAGAGTGTTTAGCTATTATATTCGGCACTAAAACTTTCCGTCCGTATTTATATGGGCGACGATTCAAAATCGTAACAGACCATAAGCCTTTAGAATGGCTTTTCAATATAAGCGACCCCAGTTCGAAATTAGTAAGATGGCGTCTCAAACTCGAAGAGTTTGATTACGAAATTGTCTACAAGAAAGGCAAAATCAATTGCAACGCTGACTCCTTATCCCGCAATCCCGTTCTCGCCGTCGATCCCGAGTCACCTTCCACATCTGAAACATATGAAAAATATTTACAAATTAGTCAACAACAAAATACTTCCTATGACACTGTTATTATAGAACATAACGATTCGTTACTTAAAACTAAATGTAAAATGATAACTTACCCCTCTGCCATTGACTTAGACGATTCGATTCCATACTGTTCTGAAATTTTACAAATGTCTAAATTTAACGAAGACTTACCTGACATAAGAACTGTAGAACGGGAGCTGTATACGTTTCAAAGTACATCCAACGATAAACATGTATTTACCCATTTATTCTTACGAGTTCATCATTACGACGAAATGACCTACAAAGATATTTTTAATATGTTAAGAGATTATAGAGATATGATAACTACCTGGTATTCAGAAGAAAAGGAATTTGCCATTTCTGATTTTCAAGATCCTTTCACAAAGATATCGTTTACCAAAATATATAATATCTTAGGGTTTATATTTCACAAAACGGGTGTTAAAATCCACGTATATCATAATAATATTCTATTCCCAACGCCCGTTGAAGTTCCTCGTATATTAAAAGAAAACCATGACTCACCTTCTGCGGGACACCCAGGTATTTCACGCATGTACGATAGATTAAAATCTCAGTATTGGTGGAAAAATATGCGCCAAGATATAGAAAATTATGTCAAGAGTTGCAAATCTTGCCAAGTCAACAAACCTTTACGCCACTCCAATAAAGCGCCAATGATTATTACTTCAACTGCCACTAGGCCGAACGAAAAACTTTATCTCGATATAGTAGGTCCTTTACCTGAAACTAGAATTAACAGTTACAAATTCATTTTGACCCTACAAGACGATCTAACGAAATACTCCCAGGCCTATCCCATGCAAACCTGTTCCGCTCAAGAAACTGCTCAACGTCTTGTACACTATATCTCACACTTAGGTATACCGCGTAATATAGTCACTGACCAAGGCACTAACTTTTGTTCTGATGTTTTCAAACAATTGGAGAGACTATTCGGAATAAAACACATTTACGCATCGCCATACCATCCGCAAACATGTGGTGCCTTAGAAAGAAGTCATTCCACCCTAAAAGAATATTTACGTTCCTATATAGAAGACAATACCCATACATGGGATTTATACCTGAACACAGCAATGTCAGCCTATAACTCAAACATACATACAACCACGGATTTTTCTCCATTTGAACTCATGTTTGGTCATAAACCGTATATTCCCAAGTCCATCGATAGCCTAGATAACAATACTTACACTGATTACGTACGGGCGCTCAATCATAGATTATATTATAGTCGCCAAAAAGCATTGCAAAACGTCCAACGTTCTAAAGAACGTTCTAAACAACATTACGATTCACATTCTCGCCCTATAACGTATAATGTTGGTGATTCGGTATATATTCGATGCCATCATAAGCAAAATAAGGCTCTATTACCCGTATGGAAAGGCCCTTACAAGATCATAAAGATAAACGGTAACCACACAGTCACAGTGCAAGTCGATAGGAAACATGTTCGTCACCACTATGACGAAATCAAACCCGCCTTTTAAAGCATAGCTATCTCCATTGTCCCCAGGTTCCTCACAACCGTTTCCGGTAGCCAGTTTATATCAAAGCTGTTCGGAAGTCCCGGACTCTACTATGACCAATTATTGGACATCAAATTTTCTAACGATAACTGGAACGTTGTCACCTCAGTAGATTTAAGTCACATCCAACCACATTTAAACAGTATAGAGTTCTTACTCGAACGCGTTTCAAAGCATTGCAACACAACTCTGTCTTCCCAACTTAAAACCGAATGTCATAACTCATTAAGTTCATTGAAAGCTCTACATAACAGTAATATTCAGAAGTTCTCATCACTTTCATATCTTACTCAGATTAAAGAATCTAGACGTGCTAAACGGGGTCTAATTGACGCCGGTGGCTCTATATTAAAAACATTCTTCGGCACCTTAGATGTTAACGACGCTATCAAGTTCACTAATGCTATTAATAAAGTACAGTCAGACGAAAAAGAACTTACGTTGTTAATGCGCGATAACATACATGTAATTAAGTCCACTATATCTACTTTTAATAGGACTATGTCTAAGGTAAAAGATAATGAACATCGTCTGAACAAAAACCTAATAACTATAGAAAATGCATTCGAAAAGTTAAGTCAAACTACTGATAAATTAGAATTAAAGTCACAGTTGTCTCTCATATTAACTTCGGTAGAAAGTATCATAATGACTCTATCCTTCGATATAGATGATATTAATAACGCAATATTATTTAGTAAAATGAACGTTTTGCACCCGACTGTACTAAGTCCCATGCAGCTGTATAAGGAGCTCGAGTTACATATCAACTACATGCCTAAACACTCTGAGCTACCTATACCCTTATCGCTAGTAAACGTTAATGAAATAATTACTGTTAGTGATATCGTATGTTATTACCAAGACAATAAGTTAGTATTTATTTTACAGATTCCGCTCGTTCTTTCACAGCTCTATAACCTGTACCATATCATCCCATTTCCAGTCCCATTAGATTTAAATACTCCCGATACTTATGCTTTAGTTGCACCGAATAAACCATACCTGGCAATAACCCTGGACAGACTATTCTACTCACAGCTCGCGAGTGTCAGTGCGTGCAAACAAGTGAAAGGTCAGTGCTATGTGTGTCCTCTAGGTAACGTGTACTCGACAATGGCAAACCCGACATGTGAAACTACGTTACTAACAGAAGCATCTGCTAAGTTACCAAAAAGTTGCCAAACTAGAGTCTTGCGTGGCTCGATAGACGTCTTCCAAAAGATCAGTCGTAATCGTTGGATTTTTGTTCAATCAGAACCTGGTAAATGTCATGTTATTTGTAATGAAAATTTTAGTAATACAGATGAGGTTCTGTTCGGTTCCGGCATATTACATTTACCAAAATCTTGCAAAGCCTACTATAAGGCATTAACGTTTATCCCAAGTGACACGTACACCTCCAACGTCACTACTATCTTATCTAACTTTAATATTATCGACGAATGTTGCGATACTCAATATTTCAATAAAAGTCACATCCCATTAGTTAAGTTAAACGAATTTAATAATTTAGAGTCTTTAGTAAAAGCCAGTGTGCAGATGAACGAGTTCGAGAAACAGTTAAATAAAATCTCTGAACCGTCACACTTTGAGAAATATTCTACCAGCTATCTTTCCCTCACTTATATAACAGCCATTTTAATGTTACTGTATTTATTGTTCAAGACCAGGAGAGTTATTTGTCCGAGACGGGGATGCTGTGTAAGAATCTATAACAAGAACTATGTAAGTCAACCCCCTGTTCCTTCTATTCGGCATAATGTGTCAACCATTGTTAATGCATCAACGGACTCGTCAGCTGATGACCTTGACGATCATACAAATATCTCCACAAGGTCGTTGCCAAATTTGAAGAGAAATGTAATGCCGTAGTTAAAACGTTCTATTAATATTATTATTAGTTAAATGTACTGGTATCTCTTATATCTAAATATTGTAAGTAACATTTTAAATTTTAAATAAATCAAACCTATAAAGTAATTAATTGTAATTTCTAAATCTGTGAGTTAAAATAGATAATATCTTAAAACTATATTAAGAATTCTTTATATCTTTACATGCTATTATCTCATAATAATATTTCGGGTTTTTCTAGTTTACATAAGTTACAGTTATAGTTGCTTAATCTTAGTTTAAATAATAAAATGTTTGTAACTCTCAACGAAGTCTTTACAGTTAGCAATTCGTTTACTTTCAATTGATCATCCCTTTACCCGGTATGATCAATCTTAACGGGGGGGATGTTATAATATTTAATGTATGAAGTACATATAAAATAATAATGCTTAGATCAGCAGTAGGCATGAGCGGTATACGTCATTGAAACTGATCCATGCATTATTATTCGATTCCGGTAAAGACATTCTTATTACAGACTTCGTTGTGGGCACTAGGTTTTTTGTAAATTCTATTTTAAGTCATTTTCTTTCATTAAATTAGTCTGTTTTGACCTTTGAGTTTTTTTTAAAAAGCTATTTCGGACCTGCCCTGTAACAGTTCCTCGGTAAATCAGACACTGGTTGGATGAAGGCAGACATTTTCTACGATTATATATCTAAATGCCTATCCAAGTGGATAGATGAAAACAAAGTGAAAAAACCGGTGCTTGTTTTTGTCGACGGCCACAAAACTCACATGACAATGAATCTCAGTAAATACTGTCACGACAATAACATCATTTTGTACGCACTGCCACCCAATACAACACATCTGATGCAACCGGCAGATGTTAGCGTTTTTAAACCACTAAAATCAGAATGGGCGAAAACTGTTCATGATTGGTGTTCACAGCCACAAAACGCTAACACTGTATTGACAAAATCTTCATTCTGTCCATTGTTAAAAAAAGTACTATGCAAAGAATCTCTGAAAGAAGCCATCAAAAATGGATTCCGTAAGTGTGGCCTTTTTCCATTTGATCCAAGTGCAATAGATTATTCAAAATGCGTGCAAAATATTTTAGAGAAAAAGAATGCATCTGTCAGCAAGATAACTTCACCAACTAACCTCGAAAAAGGAAATTTTGACATTGCATCAAAAGTTTTAAAGCATTTGGGCAATGATTTGACCGCAAGAGGTGTTGATGTGAATGTTGTACTCGAAATTGTTGAAAATGCCAAACTCATTGAAGGATTAAATAATACAGTAAGCAGTAATATCACAGATAGAAGAGTTGAGGATAATGAACAAAGCGTAATAGTTGAGGAAAGAACAGAACCTGGATTGACAGTAACGAATGCCAGTCTTATTATCAGAGAAACTGAAAAAAATGGAGCCAAAGAAGAATTATCCGTAATTAGAACTGAAGAAGAAAATAAATACCAAAAAGAGACTGAAATAGAAAGTTATAGAACTAGGAAAGACAATAAAGAAGATGATAAAAGTAAGTCAAATACATCACAATCCGAAATACTTGATACTGATACTAGTAATTTAAATAATCTGGCACTTGGCGAACTCACTTTTCTTAATAACAATTTCTTGGACGATGATATTCATGTAAGTACATTCGAAGTCAATGACAATTCAATATTAGTACTACCCATCGGGGACAACTCTCCGATCTCAAGAAGTGAGCCGAAGTGTCATCAAAAACCTAAGACTGATTTTGTGATACAAATTCAGTCGCCGAAAGTATCACCTTTTGTTCGAAAGCATCTCATTATACCGTCACCAATAAAGAAAACTGCAACTCCTAGAGTAATGAACAGAATTGGAGCAATATCTTCTGAAGAATGGAGGCAATTTGAAATTTTGAAAGAGGAAGAGAAACAAAAAAAGAAAGATGCAATTGAAGAAAGAAAGTTACAGAGACAAAAGAATAAAGAAGAAAAGCAGAAACAAAAAAATGAAAACAAGAAAAAAAAAAGGCTGTAAATTCTACCAAGCGTAAAGTGAAAGGACTTACTACAAAGAAGAAAGATGATGATTCTGACCCAGAATTCATTGTAAAAAGCACAAAGAAAAGAAAATTAAATGATATGAATGATAAAACAGAACAGACTAACTGTGATTTAGTGGAAGTTAAACCAAATAAGATTAAAATCCTCGGTGATATACTTATGATACCTGGAACTCCTGCGAAAGAAACTAATAAAGAAAATACACTTCTGAAAAAAATAGTTAATCGTAGAGAAACCTTTAGAAATGAAGAAGAACTTGAGAATTTTTTAAATAGTAATTTTGATGATGAATAAGTTAATTTAGTTTCTTGTGATATTAGAGTACCTAACTAAGGTCCTATTATTTAATTAAGTTCATTAAGTTCCTAGATAATTAAGCTTAAAACTATTGATCTCATGAGAGGCTGACTACTGGTAGCAATATGGCCGAGTACTGGGTTGTGACGGCTGAGTACTGGGGAAATGTGCCTTATTTTGATAAACACTTTATTTTCAATACTTATTATAGAACAATATGATATCTGTTAATTTCATAACAAAGTTTAATAAATGATTAAGTGAATTAGTACAAAAGGTTTTTGATTACTATTTTTAATAATTTTCTATACATATTTAAACTTGCGCTTTCCACTAAAAGGCTGACTACTGGTGCCCGTGTCTTTCAAGCAACAAATAGGTATTGTTAGATATTAAAAGTTTTTTTTACTTTCACCAGCCCTGGTGGCTATTATGAAATGATGCAAGTCTCATAATAATATGATGAAATACCCGCTTACTAATATTGAGCTAAAATTTTGCATGCGTGTGTAAATCACGCGACAATGCAACGTTCAGATGTCATAGAGCTGATCTGATGATGGAGCTAGACGTTGACCATAGGCACACCGCAATGACAAGACACAATAGATGAAACTTTCTTGGTTTCTGTAAGACTGACCCGGACGGACCGGTCCACTAAGAAGGGATTTCCCGAAATACTCATGGAATTGGGCAAACAAGGCAAAATTAAAAAAAAATGTACTTGCAAGTGGCGGGC
Organism: Euclidia mi; assembly: GCA_944739405.2. Taxonomy (NCBI): domain Eukaryota; kingdom Metazoa; phylum Arthropoda; class Insecta; order Lepidoptera; family Erebidae; genus Euclidia; species Euclidia mi. The sequence goes on from OX123183.2 coordinate 108,319,147, forward strand.
GGATAAATTAAAAAAAAATGTACTTGCAAGTGGTAGGCGTCGTCTATTAATAGATATACCCGTAGATACTACTTATTTTATTTAATACAAAGTTCATGAATTTGTGGGCAGCAACTATCATATTGTTTGGCTGTTTTATTTTCTACTCTGTCGTTTTCAAATTCACCACACTCCATGTCAGGTAGCGAGTTTACGACATAAATCACTGCGCCACCCGTGCATTAAAATTCAAGTCAACCTTAACCATCGCATGGCCGATTCCGCGCATGGGAATTAAGTTATTGGATCAGGAAAACATGTAATATGTTTCGTCCAAGTATTGGGCCTCATATTATCAAGTCTATATAATCCAGTTGTATTTTAAGCATGCCTCTAGTAAACAGGTCGTGAGAAATGACTTTTTGTATCGATATAATCTAAGACATTTACAAAATAAACTTAGAAATTTCATCTAATATTTAATTGGTTTGGAAATAGTTTTAATATAAAACACCGTGTGGACGCAATATTTGTTTATCAAAGATGGATCAGAATCATGAATTAGAGCACTTTATAATTTAACATTTACTACAATCGTGGTTAAATCGGCTATTCCAGTTACATCTAACCTTAGCACACCATAATATTATATATTAATCCTCTCTCCTCTCCTCGTAATGTGAATATAAATAAAATGCAGGCAACTACATACCATTTGCTTTCAAACTATAAAAAGCAAATTGTATGCAAAGGTACTTATTGAAAGAGTTATGGAAGTAACCGACAAGAAAATATGGGATGTACAAGCGGGATTCCGAAAGGGTATGGGATGCACGGATCAGGTTTTTTCCTTGCGAAGCATAGCCGGAAAATTTTTGGCCAAAGGTCAAAAGGTCTATTGCGCATTCGTGGATTTGGAAAAGGCTTACGATAAAGTGGTGAGGAATGAAATGTGGTCGGTGCTGTCAATGAATGGGGTGGAAAGCAGCCTCATTCGAGCTCTGAAATCCCTTTATGAGGATTCTAGAGCTTGTGTGAGGATAAACGGGGCATACACTGACTGGTTTACCATCGATAAAGGTGTTTAACCTCTTCATGGACAGTTGTTTGCAAGATTTAAAACATAGTGACTGCGGATTAAGGATGAATGGGTTACTCGTCAAATGCCTCCTTTATGCTGATGATCAGGTTATACTTGCATCTTCAACGGAGGATTTGCAGGAGATGGTAACAATCATGCATCGTGCGTTAGAAAGGAAAGGAATGAAAGTGAATGTAAGTAAAACGAAAGTTATGGTTTTTGAAAAGGAGGAATGCGTTACGGCTTGTAATGTTTTGATCGATGGACAGCGAGTGGAACAAGTGAATGAGTTTGTTTACTTAGGTACGTTGTTTACAAGAGATGGTAAGAATGAAGCAGATATTGAAAGGAGAGTTAATGCAGGTAATAGTGTGAATGGAGCTCTGAAGGCGTTTATGAACAGTCAAAACGTGTCCAAAAAGGCACGTTTGGCTGTACATAGAGGTGTGTTAGTGCCTACCCTTATGTATGGTAGTGAAAGTTGGGTATGGCAGAAGAGATTTGAAAGTAGAATAAATGCTGTAGAAATGAGAGCACTGAGAAGTATGTGTGGTGTGTCTTTGACCGACAGAGTAAAGAATTGTGTGATACGAGAGTGGTGTGGGGTAAAAGAAGATGTGGTGACAAGCATTGAGAAAGGCATGTTAAGATGGTTTGGGCACATGGAGAGGATGGATGACGATAGACTGACAAAGAAGATATATCAGGCTAGTGTGAATAGGACAGGACAAAGGGGAAGACCTAGGAGAACGTTCTCTGACCAGATTGGAGACATCCTGAAAAAAGGACAAGTCAGAAGTACCCTTAACAGAAGAGCATGCATGAGAAACTTGATGGGAGTGAGTGAAGCAAGTGAGGTATGTCAGGATCGTTGCAAATGGCGTTCCGTAGTCTCTGCCTACCCCTCCTGGAAACAGGCGTGAGTCTATTTATGCATGTATGTATGTAAAAAACAAAGTTTGCCTCCGTCACCGGCAAATCCTCGACTAATACGGGTCTAATAAGGATTAGACCAACAGCGGCTTCGTCTAAACAAAAAAACGATAAAGATGTTCTACCCGTTTTATCAATTTCGCCAAGGAATACGCAAAAACATCATGTCATGCAGCGTTTATGGGCCCAACTTTGTCAGCCCCTGCGTACACACCGGATGGTAATAATTGCTTGTTGTAACTTTTTTGTTTAGTGGTTCATATCTTTGGAAGCATTGTGTAGCCGCTGTACCCTCAAATTGAAATGTTGTGCTTCCTTGATGTCCATTTGGGTGGAATTATGGTTCCATTTGGTTAAATAAACGTTATTAGGCGTGTATTTTCGGCCCTATGAGACTTCAGTGTCAAATGATATGAAAGAAATTCCTAACTTTAAATCTAATCACCGTCTCGCAAATACAATTATTTTATAATATACTGCTATTAGTACCATAAGATAAAAAATGAATTGTATTTATCCGCGATGGGATTCAGCTGAAATAAAGCATTTTATTTGTGTCCTTCTCGGCACGTTAGTTTATTCCATCGACAAACTGTAGGTTTTATTTTATTTATTTATTTAAAAACTTCATATACACAAAGCACATAGGCGGACTTAATGCCATGGGCAGTTTTCATACTATGGAAGTTTTATTTTAAGATAAATTTTATCTGTTTTTACCTTTTGAAAATAGATTTCCTGTTTTCTCGGGGATCAGTATGCTCCTAAGATCCTATCATCAATGACAACAGTAACTATTTCTCAGCAAAGATTATTCAAGCTCTTTCGACGCTATTTATTCAGCATATTGATGTGCAGTACATCGATTAACAAAAGATACCTTTTTGCATGTTTCAGAAAAAAATGGAGGACTTAAATAATTATATTTAACTAAAAGCGCTAAGATTTGTTCTTCTCAATACATGTTTAGAATGAGCATTGTTATTACGTCTTTACTTTGGCATTAGTGAAGTTTATAAGCAGCAGTTACTACATAACATCAGATGGTTACCCCTAGGATATCTTTTGTAAGAAACGTTTTAATGTTTTACATATGAAACGCGAACCTATTAACATGTTTAAAACTCATTAATAATCATTCTGACAAAAAGACCTTTATTATGTAAACATTCCATTCGATGATGATTTAATAGATTCTATTTCCGCAAAGTTTGATGCAAACAAAGTCCTTATTTCAATTGCCATGGTTGTCGAAGGAGGCAAAGCGGTTTAATATGTTATGAATAAGCTATTTGCTCACATAATTAATCAAACAATCAACAACACTCAAACTTACCGAAAATTTGCTTAAGCACAGCTGTGATTCTGAGTACAATTCAAAGTTTCTTCAAAGAGTTCATTCGGCCTTTGAAATAATTAGACATTTATTACAATTATTTCACATATATTACAATTATTTCTCAGACATGCAAAACACCTTTATGTTGAAGTTGGGCCACTTCAATCCACGAACCCCTTATACTTACTCCAAAACAGGAAAATGTAAAGAAGGTTTCATAAAACCATTATTAAACGAAAAGCTTTGTTCAGTCGAGACTGCTTTTAATGTATTTACGTCGGTACCACCCACTCAAAGGATTGTCACACCTTTTTAATTTTCAAATCTAAGCCCTAAACTGCTGCTTATGACGTGTATCACACATGTTGTGAATAATTATAAATTGAAATTAAAGACCTACGTCTCTTTGTGTTAATTGTTAGCTGTTGACATTGTCTGACATTTTCCTCCTATTTTTTTTTTTTCGCTTTTGGCGTTTATTAACTTAGGTATTAATAATAACAAAAAAGCTTTGAATATCTTCATAGTTCCAATGGTTTTTTTTATCTGCATGTTATAGAAGAATTAAATTTTTAAAGTAACTTCTCGTGCTATTTGCACGCTCGTGCTATTAGCACGAGAAGTTACGTTAAAAAAAACGGAGTAAGATGTCCACAGCGTAACCTAGAAAATACATTGAACTTGAGCATCACGGACTATCGTCCGATAGTCCATGATGCTCAAGTTGGCTGTCCAGCCAGAGTAGGAGCCATAATAATTACTCTATCGTCGTCAAACTATCCATATCACTCCAGCAAGTAAACTGGCTAAAGTTGTGTTGAATAATTTCATTCGTTTTGGGCAAATCCTCCAGGATGGGTGGCTATGAAATCATTGGTCGACCGAAACTACTTGGGCAGGGAAAATAAATTTAAGTACAATGTCGAATCCTACTCCATATCATCATTAAAGCTATTTTTATTTTCTTTTCAAAGTAATCTTCTATATAATATCATTAATCTAAGCTGACTCGACCAAAACAGGTGTCATAAAAGTAAATTTAAGCAAGAGTTTAACGGTAAAATATGACCGAAAACAAATCTAAAGAGAAACGAAATAAATCACAAAACGCGGAACCTGGCGTGGAACATCAATATCTAACAAGAATAATACTCAAAGGAAAAATTAAGGCTGACATCTCCTCTTGAAATATTATTAGAGTTTTAGAGATTTTTATGATGCAAAGAAAAAAAAGTCTAGCACAATTTATGGGAGACATTAATCTTACAGTCATATTTAGGTTATGTCCTTGTTCTGAAGGTCGTCGATCTGTTAATATACCTACAGGATGAGTTCAAAACGAATTCTACCCCACTCAGCTGGTTAACCAAGCTAATTAGATCTTACCCACCTCGCTTAGAGTAAATTAGGGTTATATTTAAAGTAAAGTATGATGTTCTTATTTAAGGTTGGTAGAGAGTTAAAATATTTTGTTCCTGCTCTACGCAAAAAACGTGTCCAACACAAAATTACCTTAGGTAAAATGTACGTAAAAAGTATTGAAATCAAAAGTTACACATGATGGTATGATAGAAAGCATTTACTGTAATCTACTTTAGTATATCTCGAATACTGTAGGTGTCATAATATGTAAGTTTCTGCCTGATTACAAAATGGTTGGTTTTTAATCAGTAAGATTCCGACAGTCCCCTTTGTCCTTCGCCCCGCTCCCCAGGGCGGAGGGACTCCATGAGAATTTTCCAACCCGACACCAGAAAAGAAAAAAAAATGTATTACAATAGGCCCAAACACAATATTATATGAATTCCTTTAAAGCGAGAATACTTCTCAACTTTTCCTGTCCTTTTAAGGACACTTGTTTGTTTACGTCTCTTTATTAGCTGAAGGCTCTGTCCCAAAAAGCATTTTGCCCGCGGCCCCAATTGGAGTAAAACTCCAATTTTGACTGAAACACCTTTTATTCCAAAACCCTTTCAATTATACTAAATATTTCCATTCCCAAATGAACAAGAGCATCAACGTGTACCTACTTCAACAATATTAATTTATACAAGTGACGTAGGTTGTACTTACAAATTGCTTCTGTAAAAATACAATATCGAACGGAGGTCAGGCATTGGAAGCACCTGTATCGATAATGTATGGAGTAATTTACATTTAATGTAACGGAAACATTTATAAAGCAGTACTTGTGTTCTGTTTTAACTGGATTCAGAACAATTGCTTTTTGTTTACATGTTTTAATTGTACGATATCTGAAACTTTCTGTGTGAAATTATAATTTTGAGGTTTTATTGTATTCATAAAATACATATATTTTCTTTTATATAAATTTCGTTACGAGACTGCCGCTAAGAGATTTTCGGATTAAAACCTCCAATTTTCAAAGTTATGTGAGTTATAAATTGTTAATTATCGCTAACTAAACTGTGAAAGAAAACATCGCGAGGAAACCTGCAAGTCTTAAAGTTCTCCATAGTGTTTTCGATAGATAAGTGAATCAACATGCACTTAGCCAACAAGAAAACGTCAGTGCTCAACAATAGGCATGTTTGTATGCGGAGCTGAGGAAAACGGGTCCGTTTAAGAGCCATTTATATTACAGTACACTTGGTTGACAGTCCCTATATCGAATTGTCTAATTTGTTTGATATCAATGTTACCTAGGCATCAAATTTTTAAATTTTAGGCCCAACTGCCACCATTTTGTATACGCGTTATCTGCGGATTCATTCCAATTCAAAAGAGAAAATTAAATTTGTAAGACCTTATCTCCAATTGATTTATCTGCCAGTTAATCGACTGCGGTGAAACTGTCCAACTAGCAAAATTATCGATTTGCATAGTCTACATTTTTATAATTTTTACTTCCACGAATTTATGCACATCATTCAAGAAATATTATCATATCTAAGTTTATTGCCAAAATTATAAACAACTTTTTGATAGCATAAAACACTTGCCTATCAAGGAAATAGAAAGTGATTATGATCTTAGTGACTCCAGGTTGTATCAAGGTCCCCTCCGTGGGATCTCCATCTTGTCGTGGTGGGAGAGGGCTCAGTAACCGTGGTTAGGTCACCCACGGTGAAGCTAAGCGAGATCCCGGGAGTGAACCCTCCGCGTGGGCTTGACGGAGGCCTGCGCAGGATGTGTCACTGGTGCGGGTGCAAGGGACAGTTCTTCTGACCCTCGCAGTCGGGCGCGGTCGCGGGAGGAGAGGCGTGTCGGTGTTGCGTTGCCGCCCTATCTCCCGCGACCAAATGGGGGCGCACCATTGTTGCGTCGCGGTGGGGCCGCAGAGGAAGAGGAGAAGCGGTGTTGCGTTACCGTCCTCCCTATCCTCTGCGGCCGCTGGGTGTTTTGGCGGCGGAGCCCTTCCCGACCTTCATCCGCCTACAAGGGGTTTTTGTTCGGGGCCCGCCTGACCAACTGGCGGGCCAATACCCGTCGGGGGGGTAGCGACGAATGCTTCGGCGATACCCGACCCTCCGACACATGGGTACATGAGGAACACGGGTTGCTCAAACATGATCCCTGACCGAGATTCAGAAGTCCAAGTTGAAGATTTTGAAAAGTTATTGAAATGAAATGAAATGAAATGAAATTATTTATTTGCTTGAATATGGTGTTACAGATGTCATAATTTACATAATATTGCTTTCGGCATATTCTGTCCAATGGGACGTGCAAATGGTACAAAAAATATCATAATGGCATTACAAAAGAAAATTAATACATTTTTAGATAATTATATAGTTTTACAATAATAATTAGGGTATGAATCTGTCTTCGAAATATTCCTTAATGCTATAGTATGTTTTACTTAGTAATAATTCAAACAATTTCTTTTTAAACACTCTTATGGGTAGTTCTCTTATATATTGGGGGAGATGGTTATATAATTTAATTGCCATGCAGTATGCGTTTCTTCTGTACGGTTCTAAATTTATGTGAGGTAATTTAAATTTATGTTTGTGTCTGGACGATTCGTCGAATTTCGTAAAGACTGCCGTATTTCTTTTAATGAGTAGGCATATCTCCATTATATAAAGGCATGGTACAGGTAAGATTTTAAGTGTATTAAATAGGGGCTTACAGCTGTCCATTATATCTACGCCGCATATCGCACGTATGCATTTTTTTTGTGTTCTAAGGACTTTATCAACGTCTACGGAGTTGCCCCATATGACAATACCGTATCTGATCACGGAAGATACGTATGCGTGGTATGCTGTAAGGGCTGTCTTAATATTAACGGTTTGTCGGAGTTTTTTTAGGACATATACAAACCGATCTATTTTGTTGGTCAACTTTTCTATATGGGATTTCCAGTTACAAAATTTGTCGACTGTGATACCTAAAAATTTGCATTCATCAACGCAGTCTACCGGATTTTCGTTGTATTTTATGTTAAGAGGGGTTTTGTTAGCTGCATATGTATTAAATTGAATAATGTTTGTTTTTGTCATATTAATTTTAAGATGGTTGTGTTCTAGCCAGTGAACAGCATTATCTAGGGCTATGTTGATGTCATTTTCTAAGTTAGATTGGTTTTTATTTTTTATGGTTAGTGTGGTATCATCTGCAAACAATATGGAACTATGTGTAAATGCGTCTGGAAGGTCGTTGACATATAGTAAGAATAAAATTGGAGCTAAAATACTGCCTTGTGGGGTGCCATAATGATTGTGTTTAAACTGTGATCTATATTTTAATTGTTCCATTTTTACAGTTTTAGTAATTTCCACACATTGCTGGCGGTTATCTAGATGACTTTTTGTAATATTCTTAACTTATTGTAATATTCTGTACTGGATTTTACATTTTATTTCGTTACTTCATTTTATGGTACGTTGATAGGCAGATTAATTTTCATAGTTAATATGAACGTCATGTTCTTTTTAAACTTAGTGCTCAATTGACATAATTGGATCATCATCATACTAACATCTGCTCGAAGTTAAAAATAATTTCGCTTTTTTAACTGTGGTCCGCACTCTAGCCCAACCAATCTGACCTAGACCAACCCTATGGGTTGGTCTAGGTCAGATTGGTTGGGCTCCGTTAAAAGCTACGTTTTAAGGTTTTAAAGCATTTTTTGGTATGAAGAATCCATAACACTAGTTAAATAGCCTCTAAACAGCCTGAGCCGGTGATTTTACGACCTCTCGGGGGCACGGGATAAGAAGCATCAGCATAGGACAGCGATGCAAGTCGGTTATTTGACATCTAGTCCGCGAGTATGTAATTTTATTAGTCTCTCCGCTGAGTTATCACTGCTCATAATAAACACAATATCATAAACTAGAGAAAAACTCGCAGGTACGCTCGATCTCCTGGGAATTTCGGGAAATTCCTTCTTTAGTGCACCCTTACGGTCCCCAAGGAATATACATGCCAAATTGCAGCTTCTTACGCCCAAAAATTGTTTTGGCTGTGCGTCGTCTGTCAGTCAGTCAGTATCGTAAGAATTTTATATATGTATACAGGTTCAATCAATTAGATTACTACCGACAAACATATCCAATAAAAGCAACATTTACATCGTCATTAAAACGAGTATTTCACCATATTGACATACATACATACATACATATCGTCACGCCTTTTATCCCCGAAGGGGTAGGCAGAGGTGTATTTCTACACCCACTTCGCCAGATATACTTTAGTCCCACGTAATAAGGGGCGAGCCTATTGCCGTATCGGGCACATTTCCAGACTCCGTGCTGCTACTGAGAATTTCGTGACAGAAAAACCCAATAACACTGCCCGACCCAGGAATCGAACCCGGGACCTCCCGATCCCACGCGCACATTTATGCCGCGAGACCAACGAGGCAGTCGTATAGGGTTTGATGTCGAGTTTTCCGTCTCTACGCAAAGATGGTATTTGCATCGTGTTATCCCTTAGTCGCCTCTTACGACACCCACGGGAAGATAGGGGGTGGTGACACTTGTATTCTATGCCCTCAACCACACGGCAAACCATATTGAAACTAAACTAAATTGAGTACCTACATAATTCTGAAATATTATTAAATGCGGTTGGATTTCAATATATTTAAGGCGCTGACAACCGCTATTGAGTTGTGCTGCTGCTGTCACTGTCGAATTGTATACACAAGAAAGAGAAGCGCGACGACGACGGGATGTTAAAAGATATTAATTACTTAAAAATTAGTTGAGTAGTGAAAAAAATAACCAAATTCTGTATTTTAATATGATATATTATTGTTATAAATTTTACTAACGTACGTTGATAAGTAATACAGATATTTTTGTTGGAAGTTAATTTTAAGCGGTTAGTTTACTTTTTTTTGTATCGAGAAAACTTTTCTAAAACGTGTTTTGAATACAACAGGGCTCTCAGAAATATGTTCAAGATTAATATATATTTTTGCCGCCGTCACACACTTTATAGATTTAGCAAAAAATTGTTTGAGACAAGCCTTTTTTTGCCATTTGACTGTTGTCAGCGTCTTAATGCAATTTCAAATTCAAATGAATTAAGCTCTTTTTGTTTTATATTTTTAATTTATTTAACAGTATCGAGAGGTTTTAAATCATTATATATGAATATACTATAAAAACATTTTCCTGTAGAGTGACATTGACTTCATATTACATCCTGTAATGGAATAATTCAAAAAGTGATATGATTCATCAGGAACAAACACAATAGATAAAAGCATAATTTAACCAATGTTATGATTCACTTACTAATAATGCGGTTATAACATATAATTTTCTTCTGTATATATAAAATTATTCCGTTACTGACTAACTGACAAACAACGTACATCCAAAACTATTGGGTGCACGTTGCTCATGCATATTTCTTGGGGACCTTACAGGTAGAGATGTAATTCAAATTTTCCATAGGATAGCAGAAACAGTTAAATTTAAATAATGTCGTGAAGCTACGGATAACCTCTAGTATTGTATAAAATTGTGTATAATTGTGTATTGTTGTCATGTATTACGTGTATTAATTTGTGGATACAACTATACATAACCAGAGCACTTCCATAATTATAATACAACGATTTGGTATTCACCGTCATACTCATGATGAGTGAGTATGAGTTACTTACGTATATCTAGCAGCCTATATCAGCGAAGCGAAACAAACTGTCTCCATGCTCATCATGTCACATCATTCTCGTAGAACATTTGGTAAACATTTAAAATAGAGCATAATTTTCCGGTCTACAGGTTTAATACTTAGGAAAATTCAAATTTTGGTCGAACTTTGTCGTGTCTTGTAACGTTTCTTGAAACCATTTCGACTTCAACGCTCGTGTGAGCATTTTTAGCCATAATCACTAAAACAAGCTGTTACCGCGCTGATTGGTCTTGTAGAACATTCGGTGACAGGTTATTCTACTTATGAGTAAAATTTATGTTACATTACATGTATCCTTCTTTGAAATATCAAAAGTCTTTTACTGCTTTTATAACTGAAAATGTCACACCTACACGCTTGTTCATTAGTACAATCAAGCTGTAACAAAACGTTGATTGTTCTGCTTAGAATTCGGTTCGTGAACGAATGCTACATTGATGTTCTATTACAATAATACACTCTAGTCTGTACCCACCTTAAAGTAAACGATCGCTAGAGGTTATTATCAGAATCACATGCCGTTTGGAAGCTGTATACCTGCCTACGTCAATGGTAAGTTACGTAAACGAATATTTTTGGTACCTGTTACGTGTGAATAACTTATTTTGTACTCGGAAAGACTAGTTTCTAGCTTTAGTTTGGACCAATTGGATAAAGTGCTGTAAGTATGTTTTTGTTGCCATATATTTTCTTGGAACTATACTTATATACTATACCTAATTTATACTTCTTAATCGGATTGACTATTCAGGATTTTTGTTTTTAAATGTTGGTACTGAGGCTTCAAGCCTTGTAGGTGCAAGTGGATCATTTATAAAATTATGACTATTTAATTATAATTATGATACATACATACATACATAGACTCACGCCTGTTTCCCCGCAGGGGCAGGCAGAGGCATATTAAATGCCCACTTTTCGCCAGTGTTTTGATCCCACGTAATAGGTGGCGAGCCTATTACCGCTTATCGGGATATTTTGTTTGCCAGAGCCTCGTCCGTTGATCTGCAGGTGCACCACTTGCAGGTGAGGTTGGCTTGGGACCCTAAGTTCTTGGTGGGAACCCTATGCACCCTGATATAATTATGATAATGATTTCTTATCATCTTATTTATTTGTAATTTATTTGATAGAATTCCGAATGCAGTAATATGAGAGCGCTGTGGCCGGAAAGAAGATGTCGTGACAAGAATTGAGAAAGGAATGCTGAAATGGTTTGGACACGTAGAGCGAATGAGTAAAGAAAGATTGACGAATCAACTATATATGGCAGAGGTCTGTGGGCAAGCCAGTTGCGGCAGACCTCGTAAGACGTTCGTCGACCAAATTGGGGACATCTTCAAAAACGGCAAAAGCTGAAGCACCCGTAACCGGCGAGCATGTATGAAAATAATAATTAATGTAGAGGAAGCACGAGAGGTTTGTAAGGATAGAAGCAAGTGGCGTTGTGTTGTTTCTGCCTACCCCGACGGAAAAAAAGGCGTATGTATGAATGTTATTTATCTGTAATGAAAATAAACCACATATTAAAGAAAATTAGAAAAAAGAGTAATGAAAACTACAACGCTACATTATGAAGTATACGATATTTGTGGTACACAAAACAAAAGCAAGGGACTATCCATAAATTGATATATCAAATAACAATTTATAGATGACACAAAGTGTTGTCTAATGTGGGAATCGAACCCACGACAATCGGCGCAGTGTCAAGCGACGAGGCGCCCGCTTAAACCACTAAGACAACCGTGCAGTCAAAATATTAATTTTATAAAATTAATATCTACAGGATACTGTTAGAACTTTTATGTATTCTATGCGTGATAGAGGCTGCTCTTTGATAGAGCTACCGTCAAAATTATAAATGTGCCATTCGCAACAGCAATGCGAAAACATTATTGCACTATCCGCACAGGATCTTAAAAAAATGTTAAGCTACAATCAAAGTGAAGAAATTCTTGTAAAAAAGTTGTATATATCTAAGCTAATTGCCGTAACAGTGGCATTATGCGTACGTAAGTGGTGAGAGTTTCAATGTACAACTCCCAAGTGCTTTTATCTGAGAAGTGTAAGAGCGGTTTCAGATTAGCGTATTTTACTGCGCGTATACGGTCGTTTTAGCATACGCGCTTACACGCGCGCTACATTACGCTCTTCAATAAACAGGACTCGCGTAAACGAGCATATTTCGGCGTGTTTGCTCATAACAGTAATGACATCGTGTCAGTGTCAACATGGATTCTGATGGCTCGCGTCTATACGAGCTTAGAAGCGCGTCAACGCTCGTACGAGTTGCGCGTGTGCCAAAAGGCGAGCCTATACGCGCCTACATGCGCTTCCAAAAACGAGCTTACACGCGTGTATAAAACGCTAATCTAAAACCGCCCTAACCTGAAACAAGATAGTATTTGGCATGCTAAGACGTTTGTACTTACATCTGATATGTTACGCTTTCTACATAGTTTTCCTTGTATATTTTGAATAAGAGTGTTTTAAAGAGCAATTGAATGCCCACAGAATAGTAACAACATCAAATTTCGTATTATTCCTACAGCAGTGAAAAATTCACAAACTTATAGATTTGCAACATTTTTTACACTTTGCCGAGTTATTTCTCGAACAAATTAAAAAAAAAATCCGAGTTATTTCTCATATATTCTTTGAATTATCCTTCCACGAGCCTAATAATGTAAGCCTTAAAATAGATCTCGCTAAAGGTCTTGGTATGTGTGTGTTGTTTACTTATATTTACGATCACTGCAGACCTAAATAACTCATAAGATGCTCAGACAGTTTTAGTCCAAATCGCAGTAGTACAGAGTTGCCTTCAGGTATAAAAATCTTAGAGGCAATCTCAAACACGCAATAGGGTTGTTTCCAACTATTCAAATCAAGCACTTTTATTGAAATGTCAAAAACGACCTTTGTCAAGGGTTTTGTATGAAATATGACGTAGTGACGTCATAGTGTTTTGCTGTCAAGTAGAATACTTATTATCAATAAATTGACGATAAAAATGTTAAATAAAGTTTTAACATTAATTGATGAATGAAACTACTATTATTTTGAAATATTTCAATGGATAAAAATACTTGAATAATTTATTTCCCTTGCAGGAAACTTCCCTATTAGATGCTACTACTTATGCCTACGTTACATTATGAAGCCAATAATAGTATGATGTGTTTTACCCTTCAACAGGACTAAAGTAATGTATACGTCAAAGCTCAATACACATACCAATCAATTTCTCAACAAAATTTCACCACTTCATCGTAAAACTGTCACACAAACTAAAGACTACAAATATTCCCGAAACGCAAATAAATATTTTTATCTTTATTTGCGTTTCGGGAATATTAGTAGGTATCAGAATTGACGCGATAGCTGAAAATATCATGACTATGTGATTCCGATGATGTTTCCCGCGCTCGTGTCAATAAAGCTTACAGTTTATCCGCGAAGGGATATACATACATGAAAATACTTGGTTAATATTTTATCATCTAAGGTTCCTTTTGCAGTTTGTCATACTGGCCTATGAAGGCCGGCTTACCGTTTTCGCGTTCTTGCAGGGCATGTCCATGTAAATGTTTTATGGGAAGATTTACGTGTACGCTGATGAAATTGTCTTGGGATTTGCAGAAAAGGATTTTTTGTTATTGGTTTTTTTAAGGTTTTTTTTTTAAGGCGGTGATAGCCGAGTAAGGCGGCGATAGCCGAGTAGATATACCAACAAACTGCCATGCAGAGGGTATCGGGTTCGAGTCCACGGTGCGCACCAATGACTTTTCGGAGTTATGTGCGTATTGAATTGTTAATTATCGCTTGTTCCGTGCCTCGGAGAGCACGTTAAGCCGTCGTCGGTCCCGATTGTCATGAAGATCTTTGACCATCGTTACAGGGCGTCAGTACCTTCTATATAAAACTGACACTAGTCTAAACCATGGAATATCGCTATCCCTTCGGGTTGCGGAGGTCAGACAGGCAGTCGCTCCGTGGGAAAGCTAATATTCAGTCAAATCCAGTTAGACTAGAAAGCGGACCCCAGATTGAAACTGGGATAACGCTAAGAGAAAGAAGTTTCTTTAACGTTTTTGTTAGGTTAAGTATGATTTATTGGACACTTACTTAGGCACTTACATAATCATGAATTACTAGCGTATACTTAGCTAAGCTGTAAGGATGCGTGGCTGATGCTAATGCAGCATAAGTTCTGAGTTAATGCGTTCAAGGAATGATTATATCATTAGCTATAAAATGAGTTTGTGACGTTTGACTACCAATATTAACTAAAATCCTACGTTTGATTTGAGCTTTATAAAGAATGTGACCCAAAGACAATACATGTTCATATCAAAAACGAATCCTGAAAGTTAGAAATTTCTAAAATCCGAATGCATACTTCATAATTATTATGTTATATTATTTATCTACTAATCTGCTTGTTCAAGGGACGACCCAGAATTTGTAAAGCCTTTCTTGGTGTGAAATTACAGTCGTCATTTTTATAATTTGTCGAGACCTAGATCGTAAGCGTGGGCTAAGAGACACGCAACACCTAATAACGTGGTTTCTTGACCTCTTCGCAAATATTGATTAAATTGAGGTCGCTGGGACAAACAGACAAGAATCAGATTTGCCGTAGGGTTGCGTCGGTAGAGAAAAAAACGGAAACGAACCCTTTTTGCCCATTTAATCCAAAATCATTGTCTCTGGAGGCCCCCTTGTATCGCAGTTTATTGACTTTTAATGTATACTAAAATTAGGCGCTATGCTCACTATCGTTGAATACGAAATATTCCCGTATTTGTTTATTTGAGGAGCAAGGTGGTTACAGCGCCGTTAGTCCCTTGGCGACAGTTTATGTTTACACGACCGGATGCGGTCTCGCTATGTGAATTTTGAATTGTATTGTAGTTGCTTTTCGATTCGTTTGCTTAAGGTACGATTTACTTATTCATTTATTGGTACTTTTTTTTTTGTTTTACGAGGTGGAAAATCCCTTCGGATCTCCGACTCTTGGGGAAATGAGAGTCGGAGTATGTGGTGTTACCACTAAAAACAACCTCGACTTTCTCATGTACCGACACATGGTCGGAGGGTCGGGTATCGCCGAAGCATTCGTCGCAACCCCCCGACGGGTACTGGTCCGCCAGATGGTCAGGCGGGCCCCGAACAAAACCCCCTTGGCGGCGGATGAAGGTGTTGGGCTCCGCCGCCAAAACACCCAGCGGCCGCAGAGGATAGGGAGGACGGCAACGCAATACCGCATCTCCTCTTCCTCTGCGGCCCCACCGCGACGCAACAATGGTGCGCCCCCATTTGTTCGCGGGAGATAGGGCGTGCGGCAACGCAACACCGACACGCCTCTCCTCCCGCGACCGCACCCAACTGCGACGGACAGACAGAACTGTCCCCCGAACACGCACTTTGGATGCTTCCTACGCAGGCCTCACCCAAGCCCACGTGGAGCGTCCCCTCCTGGGATCCCGCTTAGCTTCACCGTGGGTGTACCTCAAACCCACGGTTACTGAGCCCCCCACCACGACAAGGTGGAGATCCCACGGGGAGGTCATTTATTGGTACATGAATTCAGGCAGCCTTTTACGGTTTAATGACAGTCATCATCTTAACTGCCTTCCGCAGTCCACTGCTGGACATAGGCATCTTTTAATTCGCATTGCAATGTCAATGTGCCTACTTATCCTTTATATTTTTCTGTGGACATTCAAACGTATTTGTATAATTGTTTGTGAATAAATAAATGAAATTGATATGAATATATATTATAACATTCGAAGGATTTGGCCTAGGTAATGTACCACGCGCTGGTCAAACGAGTTTACAGTTTGATGTCGAATTTTCTTTCTCTTTGCAAAGATCAGTATCTTTCTCTTTCTATGCTTCGTGTTTTTTCCTTAGTGACCTCTTACGAGACCCACGGAATGAAATGGCGTAGTAACAATTTATGTTCTTCCGTCACCACACGGTAATGCAATACAAAACTAGGAAATGGTAATAAGGAACCAAAATGGCACTAACACTATAACTTACAATTAATGATGTGCTATTATTTTTTGTCTATTATGTATTTAATGATTCTAACGAAAAGCAGGTATTGTCGTGTTTCTTTAAAAATAACGATATGACTTCCTATATAATTCTTTATCTTTTTCCTTTTGGGGATTAAAGTACCACATGTTCTCATTTAGTGAATTCTAAGAACATAAAAGGCACCAATTGTCAATGTTTGAACGTGATAGTCCCAGCGGTTTACGCTCTGCGTTGTCAGGCAGGGCAAGTTATAGCGATTCAAAGCCTATAAACTATGTTTCTAGTAAACAGGCTATGAATTAATATGGGGTAGTTCTAGCTATACTTACATATTCGGGTCTCTAATAGTTTTTTTAACAGGCTAATAAAGAATATTTTAGTTCTAAATCAGGATACCGATTCAAGTATGCAGGTCTCAAAGGACATCAGTCTCACTCAAGTAATATGACTGGTAAAAAGCAAAACGAAATATCGTGAAACCAACTTCAAAATTGTTACCTGTCCGAACGAAAAATTTTATACCTTCCAATGCAAATTTGTACGCGTAACGCAACGGTGTGCTAATTTGGCGTTTTCAGTTTAGTAATTGCCTCGTCATCATCATTCACAGTTATTATCGATCCACTGCGGGTTTGAGCCTCGTTTTGCCTTTTATCATCTCAAATTTGTGTCAGTCTCTGTCATCCAACCGAGACTTGTGACAAAAACTACGTTTAATATATTAGTTAAACTAGCAGCAGATTTATCCTTTGACCGCCCGTATAAAAATTATAAGCACTAAAAATTTAGATATCATGGCTTTTATATGAGTTATATAGCATTAAAATAGACGGTTATAGCTGCCGGATGATATAAGAAAATGAATAATCAGGTTAACTTTAAAACGACACTTATGTTGAAACACTACTTTTTTAGATAATACAAGTGAAAACAGCGATCATTAGATGCTCATCCAAAGTGGGATCTCCACCTTGTCGTGGTGGGTGGGCTCAGTAACCGTGGTTGGGTCATCCACGGCTACGTTGAAGCTAAGGACCCGGATCCCGCGAGTGGAAGCTCCGCGTGGGCTTGACGGCGGCCTGCGCAGGATGCGTCCAATGGTGCGGATGCGAGGGATAGTTCTTCTGTCCCCCACAGTCAGGCGTGGTCGCGGGAGGACAGGCGTGTCGGTGTTGAGTTGCCGCGCGCCCTATCTCCCGCGACCAAATGGGGGCGCACCATCGTTGCGTCGCAGTGGGGCCGCAGATGAAGAGGAGATGCTATGTTGCGTTGCCGTCCTCCCTATCCTCTGCGGCTGCTGAGTGTTTTGGCGGCGGAGGCCAACACCTTCATCCGCCGCCAAGAGGGTTTTGTTCGGGTCCCACCTGACCATCTGGCGGGCCAATACCCGTCGGGGGGTAGCGAGGAATGCTTCGGCGATACCCGACCCTCTGACACACGGGTACATGAGGAACACGGGTTGGTTTTTAGTCAGTAAGAGTCTGACAGTCCCCTTCGCCCTTCCCCCAGGGTGGAGGGACTCCATGAGGATTTTCCAACCTGACACCAAAAAGAAAAAAAACATGCTCATCCAATACCAATCAAGAAATTAACGGCCATGACGACAAACTCATTTTTGTTATTACCTAAGTTGTGGTGTACCGCGAAAATCTACATATACTATATCTACATAAACTATATATATGTAGCAGGGCCATATTGTTTATGTTCTTATTTTTAAAAATAAAATAATATACATTTTTTAAAACTAAATTGTAATATATAAATAAATACATGTATAACCTATATGTAGCATGTAATATCCAGATGTGTAAACTTACATATTATATTTGATATTATTTGTGAGAATGTTTAAATTTCTTTAATATTGTATATATTGAGCGTGGAGATAAAGTGTTCAAGCTCATCGTAAGTGGTAAGACTGTCACGGTATCGGTAGACAGAGTAAAACCTGCCTACATATTGCGTGATCCAGACACCACAACACATTCAACTCATCATACAATATATCACACACCATTTAACTCTTCCAGTCACACACCCACTCATAACTCACCTGATGCCGAGGATAGCATGGTCAGGAAAACTCGTTCTGGTCGTAATGTAAAATTCCCTGAGTTTTATCGACCGTTTTATCTCAGGAGGGGGGTGGTGTAGCAGGGCCATATTGTTTATGATCTTATTTTTATAAATAAAATAATATACATTTGTTAAAACTAAATTGTAATATATAAATAAATACATGTATAACCTATATGTAGCATGTAATATCCAGATGTGTAAACTTACATATTATATTTGATATTATTTGTGAGAATGTTTAAATTTCTTTAATATTGTACGGTACAGACATACAGGGTTTCGTATTAGATATCCATTGGAATGCGGGCCGGTTCGAACAATAGGACCGGCCGCCTGTTTTATTACCTGCGACCGCGCCGCGCGCCGTGAGGCGGCCGCGGCGCCGCGCCCATCAGTCGATACTTGATCCTAACGCGAAGCGCATGTCGCTCGAGCTCCCGCCGGCCGATCGCTATCAGCTAAAACCCTATCGTATTCTGTCCTATACAATATCTCGTGCTATTATCTACTGTGCTTTAACTCTTCACTACTTTCGCTCTGTTCTCCTTCTTACTGACTGTTTCCTGTGCCTATTATCTGTGCTTCTTGCAATAAACTTCAATTATATACATCTCCGAAACGGTGTTAATTATTTCAAATCCATCAACATCGCTTCACTGGTGACCCCGACGAAGGACATTGGAAAATGAGCGAGCCGAAGGATACAGCACCACGTGCCGGCAACGAAGAGTACAGCGCGCCGCACGATGTACAACGCATCGGTATACGGGTACCCCCATTTTATCCCGATAAACCAGCCTTGTGGTTCCATCAAATGGAAAGCCAATTTTTCCTGGCCAAGATTACCCAGGATACGACGAAAATCCACCATGTGATCGGGCAACTGGAACCAGTTTACGCGACTGAGGTGGAGGACATCATAACTTCCCCTCCGGAAGAAAACAAGTACGAGCGTTTGAAGGCGGAACTGATTCGAAGACTATCAACTTCACGGGAGAAGAAGATACTGCAGCTCGTGACCAGGGAAAAACTAGGCGACCGCAAACCCTCGCAGTTTTTACGCCACATCCAACACCTGGCGGGACCTGATGTCTCCAACGAGTTCCTGAGAACCATGTGGGCTAGCCGTTTACCCAGCAGTATCCAGACAATAATAGCTTCGCAATCAAAAGCTACATTGGAGGAGCTTGCAGAGTTAGCCGACCGCGTTCACGACATTGCCACGCCCAACCCACATGTAGCAGCTATGGCGGCATCGAGTAGTCACACTGAGTTGAGTACTCAAGTGGCTACCCTCACACGCCAAGTACAGCAGCTGACGACCAAGCTGGAGAGGATGTCACGTTCCAGAGAACCCAGATCTGGAGGGCCTGACCGAAGACGCTCGCGTTCCAGGCGTTCAAACTCGAACTACCGGAAGTTTCCCTTGTGCTGGCATCATGCGAAGTTCGGCGAAAAGGCTAATAGGTGCACAAAACCGTGCGACTTTACGGGAAAAGATTAGGGCAGTCCGTGATGGCGACCGACGCCTGCCCCAATCCCGGTCGCTTATTTATTACTGACCACCGTACAAAATTACAATTTCTAATAGATACTGGCAGTGATGTGTGCGTATTTCCGCGTGAGCATGTAAAAGGATACTATGGTAATATTAAATTAAATTATGAATTATACGCCGTTAATGGATCTGTAACTAAAACATATGGTTTTATTCATTTAGTTTTAAATATAAATTTACGCCGTGACTTTGCTTGGCGTTTTATTATAGCTGATGTTACTAGGGCCATAATAGGTGTAGATTTTTTATCTTTTTATAATTTAATTGTGGACATACGTAATAATTGTTTAATAGATGGTAAGACTATGCTTACTACCGTGGCTTCGCTTGCGAATTTTTCCGACGATGTTTCCTAGGTAAAGGTGATATGATAACTCGGTTTATCACGCTATACTAGCCGATTATCCCGACATCACCTGACCTTCAGGCATACACCGCTCATCCACAAACAACATATTACACCACATACGCACTACACCTGGACCACCAGTTAACTGTTCTCCTCGCAGGTTAGCACCGGACAAGTTGAAGATAGCGAAGGCAGAGTTCGAGGCAATGTTACAGGTTGGGACTTGCCGACCTTCTGAATCACCTTGGGCTTCTCCGCTTCACCTCGCACCGAAAAAAGACAGCGGTTGGCGGCCATGCGGTGACTACCGTATGCTGAATGCACGGACAATCCCAGACAGGTACCCCATCCGTCATATCCAAGACTTTGCTCATAACCTAGCTGGCTGTACGGTCTTTTCAACCATTGATATGGTAAAGGCCTATAACCAAATTAAAGTTAATCCCAGCGATATTGAGAAGACCGCGATCACTACGCCGTTTGGGTCATATGAATTTCCCTATATGACTTTTGGATTACGTAATGCGGGGCAGACTTTCCAGCGTTTTGTTGACGAAATGTTGCGGGGATTAGACTTCGTCTTTCCACACTTGGATGATATTTTGGTATACTCGTCAGACCAGGCTTCCCACTTATACCATTTGCGACAGGTGTTCGAAAGGTTGAAAGACTATGGGATGATAATCAATACAGCAAAGTGTGTATTCGGGGCATCTGAGGTGACGTTTCTGGGCTATCGAATTTCAGTAGACGGTACCAAACCCCTGCCTGAAAAGGTGGAGGCTATTAGAAAATTTCCAGTCCCTAAAACGGTGAAGGAGCTACGTAGGTTCTTGGGGATGATTAACTTCTACCGCAGGTTCATTCCCAGCGCTGCCGTTAATCAAATACCCCTCAATGCTCTTTTGACAGGTTCGGTCAAAGGTTCACATCCTGTGAATTTTTCACAGAAAGAACTGGATGCCTTTGAAGCGTGCAAGCAAGGCCTGTGCCAAGCTACAATGCTCGCACATCCAGACTGTGAAGCAAAACTTGCTATTGTAACAGATGCTTCGGACATAGCTGTGGGTGCCGTGTTACAGCAGTTTAAGAATGAAGATTGGCAACCTTTAGCATTTTATTCACGTAAATTGTCTCCCTCACAGGCTAAATACTCGCCGTATGACCGCGAGCTACTGGCAATCTACGAGGCGGTTAAACACTTTCGTTTCATGATCGAGGCTCGAGAATTTGTAATTTACACTGATCACAAAACTCTTACATTTGCTTTTCATTCTAGGAAAGAGAACTGCTCGCCCAGACAATTTCGGCACTTAGATTTTATATCACAGTTTTGCACAGATATTAGACACATTTCAGGGAAGGATAATGTTGTGGCTGATGAGAACCTTGTCTAGAGTTGAAGAGGTTATTCAACCGATCAACTTTGCAACATTGGCTACTTTGCAAACTACTGATGTTGAACTCAGTCAACTTTTAAAAGGTAATACTTCCCTGCGTCTTGATAAGGTCAAAATACCTGGGTCGACTTTAAACGTATTTTGTGACGTTAGCCGTGGTACACCAAGACCTTTCATCACAAAGGAAATGCGACGTCAAGTGTTTGAAAACCTGCACTCTCTAAGCCACCCTGGCACCAACGCTACGGTACGGTTAATTTCAGACCGTTACATATGGCCTGGTATCAAAAAAGACTGCAGGGAATGGGTTCGCACATGTCTGGCGTGTCAGCGGTCGAAGATACATAGACATGCATCTTCACCGCTGGGCACTTATAGACTCCCCCGTGCTAGGTTCAGGGACTTGCATATAGATCTTGTCGGTCCTCTACCGTTATCACAGGGCTATCGGTACTGCCTCACAGCAATTGATCGTTATACTCGATGGCCTGAGGCCATACCCCTACAGGACATTACGGCTGAGACTGTTGCTAAGGCTCTGCTCAGTGGATGGATATCCCGCTTTGGTTGTCCCTCACAGGTCGTAACAGACCGTGGGAGGCAATTTGAATCAGCGTTGTTTAGTCATTTAGCTAGAATTGCCGGTTTCCAGCACAAAAGGACTACAGCTTACCATCCAGCTTCAAATGGGCTCGTGGAGAGATTCCATAGACAGCTTAAAGCAGCTATAACTTGTCACGCTAATAGCAGTTGGGTCGAATCTCTTCCACTCGTTCTTTTAGGTGTGCGTAGTACTTACAAAGAGGACCTCATGGCATCGCCGGCGGAGTTAGTGTTCGGTGAACCATTGCGTCTGCCTGGTGATTTCTTTAGTCCTGAAGATCTCGTGGATCCTGATGTCACCGATTATATTACGCGTTTACGCAAATTCGCAGTTGAGTTAAAACCTAAGCCAGCTTCGCGCCATGGCGGTCATCAATCACCATTTATATTTAAGGACCTAACCACATCAACCCATGTCTTCCTACGAGATGACACTGTGGGCGGATCCCTTAAACCTGCGTACACTGGCCCGTACGAAATCATTGAGCGTGGAGATAAAGTGTTCAAGCTCATCGTAAGTGGTAAGACTGTCACGGTATCGGTAGACAGAGTAAAACCTGCCTACATATTGCGTGATCCAGACACCACAACACATTCAACTCATCATACAATATATCACACACCATTTAACTCTTCCAGTCACACACCCACTCATAACTCACCTGATGCCGAGGATAGCATGGTCAGGAAAACTCGTTCTGGTCGTAATGTAAAATTCCCTGAGTTTTATCGCCCGTAGCCCGGTCTCAGGAGGGGGGTGGTGTAGCAGGGCCATATTGTTTATGATCTTATTTTTATAAATAAAATAATATACATTTGTTAAAACTAAATTGTAATATATAAATAAATACATGTATAACCTATATGTAGCATGTAATATCCAGATGTGTAAACTTACATATTATATTTGATATTATTTGTGAGAATGTTTAAATTTCTTTAATATTGTACGGTACAGACATACAGGGTTTCGTATTAGATATCCATTGGAATGCGGGCCGGTTCGAACAATAGGACCGGCCGCCTGTTTTATTACCTGCGCCCGCGCCGCGCGCCGTGAGACCGCGCCCATCAGTCGATACTTGATCCTAACGCGAAGCGCATGTCGCTCGAGCTCCCGCCGGCCGATCGCTATCAGCTAAAACCCTATCGTATTCTGTCCTATACAATATCTCGTGCTATTATCTACTGTGCTTTAACTCTTCACAACTTTCGCTCTGTTCTCCTTCTTACTGACTGTTTCCTGTGCCTATTATCTGTGCTTCTTGCAATAAACTTCAATTATATACATCTCCGAAACGGTGTTAATTATTTCAAATCCATCAACATCGCTTCATATACAACGGCTTAACTCGATATTCTATTAAAATTTAGTTCACGTTTTGATACCACATAAGCACGTTATTAATACTTTCGGCCTACCTCATATTAGGCTAGAACCGAAATCGGACTACAAAATCGACCGCAACGCCTAGGATACTCCAATAATCCGGTAAAGTTAGAGTTTTCGCCGGACTTACATATGTGGATGGCACGCACGCAACTACCCACATTTTCATTCATAATGCGGCCAGCTTGCGAGTGGGATCTAATTCAGACGTTACTTGAAACTCTCAAGTGCAAGAGCGGGTTCTTGAAAAGGATTTTTGGCGATTTTCCGTGTGAATGAGAGTTGAAGTGCATGGGTTTCTGTGAAAATAAGCTTACGAGATTTTCCACTGAAGTGATGATCCAAAGTCCCTTTTTACAGGATAGATACTTTTATTTCCCTGTGTTCAAGAAGACCATATATCTTTTCCTCTTGACTCCGTTCGGTTGCCATTTATAAGTCTCATTATTTATTAGCAGTACTTTTAAAAATACATTCAAAACATCACAAATTGTCAAAGCATTTTTGGGAATTTCATCTACACGAGCTGTATTAAAATATGAATCAGGTCCTAGAATGTTCCTTAAAAATAAGACATGCAAAATTCAAATAAAATAATCATTGGACAAACATAACCAGGAATAAACATAAAAATTAAGAAGAACATATCAACTCGGCACAAACTCAAGGTAAATGAATAATGTTCTATAAAGTTTGATGTCGTGTTAAACCAGAAACACAAATTTGCAGACGTGGACAAATTCGAGTCACGACACACAGGCGTGTTCCATCACCACACCATTTGGGTAAATTACTAGGTTAATGCCGACTCATAAATTTTTGGTCAAATGAGATTTCGCACACTTTTATCAACTCTGGTTCTCACAGGTTTTTATATAAAAAATTTTTACGAAATGGTCCTAAAGAAAGACAGTGTTTTCTTTCAGCAATTGATTTTCTATTCGACAAAACTAGTTTATCTTAGAAGAAAGACAAAAACTTTGTCATTTACTTATAAGTTTGTAAAAGAAAAGAAATCGACGTGGTTAAATACATTAAATCGTAGAAATACGATTAGAAATAACCTTGTTTGTCCTAGAAGCAACTAGTGCCCAAATTGATGTTTGAATTAATAGAAGACTAGAAAACGAGACGTGTTTACTACTACGTCTCATTTTATAGTCTTCTATTAATTATGTAGGGAAAAACGTAGATAAAACTTGGGCTTCGTCGATCTAAATAATATTCCTCTTACAAGTGTTATTCAATGTTTTCGTCAACTGTTCTTTCTTACAGAATATTTGATCCAGAGAGCTTGCAAGGCAAACAGATTTAATATTAACATGTAGCCGACGTCTTTGTGATGTTTCTTTCACTTCGTCAGTGATAAATGTAATTTGCTACAAGAAAATGGAATTAATATGAGCAGCCAACAATAAAGCAGTGTCTATTTTTACTCGCTTTGCTTTTGAAACACAAG
The DNA here is from genome assembly GCA_944739405.2 of Euclidia mi. Taxonomy (NCBI): domain Eukaryota; kingdom Metazoa; phylum Arthropoda; class Insecta; order Lepidoptera; family Erebidae; genus Euclidia; species Euclidia mi. The sequence goes on from OX123183.2 coordinate 108,344,505, forward strand.
TTTTATTTCAGGATATTTGATTTGCGACTAAAGACATTGAAGCAACTTTTTCTAATATAGACTAACGGCTATTAATAAGTTCATAAAAGCCCACTCAAGCGAAAAGCACTTCAAGAACATTTTTAGAATTAATGTCGAATATACGCAGCCTTAGTATGACGTGAATTGTTAATCAGAAAGTTTTACTAGTTAGAGTGTTTTTTAGCCTAAAGTTTGGAGACCGCTCCATGTAAATACAGATCGCGCTCGACTTGGCGGTGGCACTGCTGTGCCCCCAGATTATTACTACGTATTCATGTAACATTGTTAAGTATGAATTCGCTTTCCAGAACTACTTATAAGTTAACTAGTGGAAGCTAAATCAAGAGCTAAGTTATTGTCCACACATTGTATGGTTTTATTTATCTAGCGCTTAAGCGATAAGTAATAGACATTTTATCTCTTAAAAACGTAGAAAGTCTTGCTTGATTAAATAAACTTTGCCCACATTGTTGGCAGCCATGCTTTCTAACAATGTTATTTGAACAAACATTGGTTCACATGATTAGAAATATCGACCTAACTATGAAACCCGATTTCACTGCAATGCCTGTCCTGTGATGTATCGGTTCATGTTACACAGTTGGGTTGAGGGTCATTTTTGGCCAACGTCAAATCTTTGGCCTTTTTATCGTTTTAGGCGAGGACGGTCTTCCGATTTTGTTATTTTCCGGCAGAGATCGTTCGTACGAGTTATGTATTTGGTTTTGGGCTGAAATCCTTTGGAACTTCGACTGTGTTTCATATTTGCAAATATTGTGACGCCCGCCTTATTTTCTATCAAACGAGAAACACTTTCTGACAAGGTCCTACCTTTTTATGAAACTGATATCGTTCTTTCGAATTTGTAATTTTTTATTTCACGCAAAAATATTTCGAATACTAAATATAAAGTTTCACGAAAACATGAAGCATTGGCCGTGTGGTTGACGGCATAGAATACAAGTGTCACCACCCCCTATCTTCCCGTGGGTGTCGTAAGAGGCGACTAAGGGATAACACGATGCAAATACCATTTTTGCGTAGAGACGGAAAACTCGACATCAAACCCTATACGACTGCCTCGTTGGTCTCGCGCCATAAATGTGCGCGTGGGATCGGGAGGTCCCGGGTTCGATTCCTGGGTCGGGCAGTGTTATTGGGTTTTTCTATCACGAAATTCTCAGTAGCAGCACGGAGTCTGGAAATGTGCCCGGTACGGCAATAGGCTCGCCCCTTATTACGTGGGACTAAAGTATATCTGGCGAAAAGTGGGTGTAGAAATACACCTCTGCCTACCCCTTCGGGGATAAAAGGCGTGACGATATGTATGTATGTATGTATTAAGCATTGAAATGTATTGGGAATAGAGAGCCTTCGAAATTCGCCCAAATTAGAAAAACATAGCTTTATAAATTCTTGCAGAAATTAAAAACTAATGTATCCATTCTTGTTCAGGCAATTTTGTTTTCACTAAAAAATATTCACGGTGAACTTTTACGCGCAATATAAAAATACCGATAAAATACACACATACGTTGCGCCCTTTTAGTCAAATAAAATATTCAGCTTTTATTCAAATAAAGCGGTATGTCCAAATACGTCTTGATCGCTTCTCTAAAGAAACGTTCCTTGGAGCCGAATCCGAAATAATATTAATCGGTCTTGTCAGATAACTGTATTATACAATATATATTGTTGAAATTCCCTACAGTCCTGTCTACGTTTCAAACGTATGGGTGGTACGTGCAAGGAATTTATTAATATTGTTGGTACGTATTTTTTAGTTTAATATTTTTTTCATAGAGAACTTTTTCGTTTATCCTCTGAAAGTGACGGAGGTAGAATACTAATATGTATCTTGTGGGAAGTGGATCAGTAGTTATGTGACATAATTTAGCGTTTTAGCTTTGCTTTATTGTTTTATTTTTCGGAAATTCTATCAATTGTACGTGATGAAAGAGCTAATGTACTAAGCTGAAATTCCTAATTGAAAGAAAATTAGTTTGCCTGAATAGATAGGGTAGCAGTTGACGCAGTTACCTCAACTTTAAGAGACTGAGCATTTTGAGTTTAATATCCACCCGAGAGCCCGAGACGAAACTTTAGGCGGCCCGTAAAGATTTGCTTCGAGTCTGGGTATACTTTGTCTCCGTTACTTGAATGTTTCTCAAGTTTCCTACGATACATGACTCAAGCAGTCATTGTGAAAATAAATAGTTTGAAGTAATATGAAAAGCGGAAAAATCTTTCAAATTGAAAAAATATATTGACGTTCATGTTGTTTTGTAATCAAAATTATTTTGAATTGAATTTAATCTTTACAAACTTCTTGAATTTTGTAGCAATCCTGGAGCTTCATTTCTAGTTACATATAGTTATGTTTATTCATAGCCAAAGTAATGAAAAGTTACAGCGATCTGTTTTATAGTCATGTAGGATTACATCATATTAAAACATGAATAATTATATCAAAGCCGGTGAAATGTGGGTTTTAGACCCGGAGTCGTTCGGGTGTGAGTGCGTAGGCGTGACTTTATGTAGTGAAACATCAACTCATTATGATAACATATTGCCCGTGTGTTGATCTAACAGTTCTTGCTTATGTTTAATCTCGACTGTGAATGACGAGTTTGAACTTCGGTGTTTACTGAGAAAAATACTTGCAATATTCACAGCGCTTACTGAGAAAATACTGGAAATATTACAAATCTATTTTGTAAGGAATTCTATATTGACCACGAAGCCCATGATGACTATACTACGAGTATAACAAGGAACTTTGCACAATAAGCTAATTGCCGGCTATTTGGGAATACATTTATTATGCTTCCCTAAAAAGAAAGACATTGTTTCTGTGTATTTTCTTTCAAATAATACCTCGAGTAAATTAAAAACACCTAATGCTTTTCAATACTTTATAGTTAGGCAAGACCAATATTTGATTGGATAAATTAAAACTTACTACACTACTATTTTTATTTTATATACTAGCTCTGCCCGCGGCTTCGCCCGCGTGGAAGTCGGTATCCTTTAATTATCCCTTTCTGTGGCCTTGATAATGTAAAATAACATAATGATCGGTTGATGAAACTCACACTCATATTTAAGTTTCTTACTTACTGTATTAGAAAAGTAGTAACCTGTACTTGCCACCTAAATGCCTAGCTCTTTCTTTTAATAAATACTATCTGGCCGGATTACATAATAACTAGTTAATTTGAATCTTTGCACTCAAAAATTCACACTCGAATCATAGATTATACAGATACTCGAATAGTAAGTCTACGATGCTCTACTATGTAATATAAGCTGTAATGGTGTGCAAAATAATAATTTTAAGTAATACCCCTAGATGGCACCACTAGCAAAATAAAAAGTCGGTGTTAAGATCCAGCGCTGACAATATAAATATTAGAATAGAAGCTAAAACAATTTTTGCCCTAATTGAGTCCGAAGCATTTGATAACCAATGTGGATATATGTATATTTTAAATTGCGATAACTTTTGATAGAATAAACGGATTCTGATAAACTAAAGACTAAATAACCTAATGGAAGGAAAGAGGAACCCACCTCGCACCCTCGGATTGCCCACCCCAACTATTGCAATAGAAAAAGGTTGACAATACCGAACTACTCTAAAGACAAAGGATAAGGGATATATGGAATAATGCGGAAATTGGTTCCAGGAAAATACCTTTTTAAATTGCGATTACTTTTGATAGAATAAACGGATTTTGATAAACTAAAGACCAAATGTTGACCAAAGACACAAACTATGCGTTTGTCACTATGTCGATACAAACAATTTAGTATGTTGCTTGAATTCAAGTCTATTAAATTTATTGATGACGTGATGATTTTTGTCCAAGATTGTAATCGGGTCTTCAGGCAATATATTGGTGAAAACCGCATCAAAATCCGTTCACTGATTATTGCGTGATGATAAATAAAAAAAATACAGACAGACAGACAATAATTCCAAATAAAATAGTTTTGAGTTCTATATCAATAACATGTCACAATCCAATTGAAATTTCGCAAAAATATTCAATGAACAGACAAAGTAAAGACATAAAGACATATTTATTTCTGCATTTTGGTTGTTTACAACACTTATACATGTCAATACCCTATTCTAGATGATGCCGGCTTTTCCTAGCTAAATGACTTCTTGAGAAGAAAGGCCGAAACAAACTCAAAGTCATTGTTTTTTTTTGTCACTTCAATTTCTTTAGTCTTTTCTTCATCTTTTAAAATCCACACAAAAAAGGGTTTAGTATGCAAGTACAATGCAGGAAATCATCTGACGCTTTTGACTGACTCGGCCCACTGATGGCCCGCATTCAACAGCAATCGTACGGCTCAAACTTGATTGAGGGAGCACGATCTGTATCACGATGCCTCCACGCCATCAGAAGGTGTATGCATAAGCATGTCAGCCTAAGCCATCAGACAGGTTGCCACAACTATTTGTTTATATGTTTAATAATGCCCACATCATACTCACAACTTTACATGCTAATACATTGTAAAATACAAGTTGCAAACAATATGTAAAAATAATAAAATTGAAACAATAAAATGTCAGAAAATATTATTGAATGTCAATTTAGGAATCTTAATATATATATAAAATCCTTGCGTTACTGACTGACTGACAGACACACTACAGCCGAAACTATCGGGCGCAGGAAGCTGAAATTTGGCATGTATGTTCCTTGGGGACCGTAGGGGTGCACTAAGAAGGGATTTCCCGAAATTCCCACGGGATCGGCCAAAACGGGTAAATTAAAAAAAATGCAGGCGTAGCTGCTGGCGTCCTCTAGTAATAATATATTACTAAAGTCATTTTAAAAAATAATAAAAATTTAAGCAATAAAATGTCAAATATTTAAAATGTCAGAAAATATTATTGAATGTCAAATTAGGAATAATAATATATTACTTAAGTAATTTTAAATGTGAAAAGAAAATAAATAAAATAACAATGTCAAAACAAAATAAATTAAATTACAAATGTCAAATTAAAATGTCAAAATGTAAAAATATAAGTTTTACAAATGTAAATAAAAATATCATGTCACTTAATTCAAAATGTCAAAATTCATAATTTTTAAACTCAATTCCAGGCATTTTTGTCTACTAAATAATCTTTAACTGTGTAATAAGCTTTTGAACACAAGCTCTGTTTAATAAATACTTTGAATTTATTAATACTTAGCTCCTGAATATTGCCTGGAATTTTGTTGTAAAAACGTATGCTTTGACACTTGTATGAGTTACTTATTTTTTGTAGTCTAGTTGAAGGTAGAACAAGTTTGTTTTTATTTCGTGTATTTAATTTATGAATGTCGCTGAATTTGGAAAACATATTTATATTTTTCCTGACATATAACAAATTCTCATAAATGTATTGGGATGCGACAGTCATTATCTTAATTTCTTTAAATTTTTCCCTCAGTGAATGCCTTGAACCAAGACTGTAGATTGCACGAATAGCCCGCTTCTGCAGTACAAACACAGTTTGAATGTCAGCTGCGTTGCCCCATAATAAAATGCCATATAACATTATGCTGTGGAAATAACTAAGATATACTAATCTGGCCGTATCTATATCAGTTAACTGACGAATTTTATAAACCGCGTACGCTGCAGAGCTAAGTATATTCGACAACTGACCTATATGTGGGCCCCACTGTAGCTTAGAATCTAAGGTCATGCCTAAGAATACGGTGTTATATACAAGATCCAACTCTTCTCCATTCAAACATATGTTAGGTTTAACTTGTTTTACTTTCGGTCTTGAAAATCGTAAACATTTTGTTTATTTTTTTCATTTAACAGTAAATTGTTAGCAGTAAACCATTGAACTACTGAAAAGAGAGCGTTATTTACATCGTCATTATTTGATTGTTGTCGTCTCAGTTTAAAAATAAGTGATGTATCATCACCAAATAACACTATCTCTTCATTATTTTGCATAATGTATGGCAAATCATTAATATATACAAGGAAAAGAAATGGACCGAGAATTGAACCTTGCGGCACTCCCAATGTGACCACTGAACCCATAGAAACTTTTCCATTTACCTCAACTCTCTGTATCCTATTACTCAAATATGATGTTAGATCCAAAGCAGTGTTCTTAACTCCATACCTATTTAATTTCCTGATCAATGTTTCATGAAAAACGCAATCAAAGGCCTTAGATAAGTCACAAAAGACTCCCAGAGCATTATGCGACTCCTCCCAGGCATCAAAAATACTATTTAAAAGCTCAACTCCAGCATCGGTCGTTGAGCGACCCCTAGTAAAACCAAATTGTTTTTCATGTAACAGCTTATTGTTATTAAAATGAATTTGAAGCTGACCTAGAATTAATTTTTCAAAAATTTTACTAAACGTGGGTAGCACAGATATTGGCCTATAATTTGTGGGGTCAGATGTGCTACCTGATTTAAATAACGGAATTACTTTACTATTTTTCATTTGATCAGGAAACACACCACAGTCAATGCATCTATTGAAAATCATTGCCAGTTCAGGTTCTACTGTGTTGATTATGGATTTCGTAATCACAAAAGAATTGCCCCAAAGATCACTAGTCTTCTTCAAATTAAGGGTATTAAAAGTTTTTACAATATCTCTGTCAGTGACATAACTAAAACTAAATTCAATGTTACACCTATTGACATTTTGTTTCAATAGAGATTCGGCGTCATTAGTGGACGAGTTGAGGGATTTAGTGGTTGAGACTGAAATGTCTGTGAAGAAATTTTCAAATGCTGTGGCAATCTCAAAATCTGATTTTAATATCTTTTTATGTAATTGAAGAGTGTAATCGTTACTTTTAATCTTGACCCTTCCAGTCTCATTGTTTATAATATCCCACGTTGCTTTTATTTTATTGTCACTGTTTTTAATTTTTGATTTTAAATAAAGTGTCTTAGCTTCAAGACAAATAATTTTAAATAACTTAGAATAATTTCTTACATATTGACAAAATTGTTCATCATTTTTATTAATTACTTTCTGTTCATATAATTCGTAAAGCTTGTTTCTACTTTTATAAATTCCAGTGGTTGCCCATTCACTGAAGGATGTAGTACCAGCAACTGAGATCCTCTTAGGGACAAAGATAGAATTGAATATAGTACAGTACATGTCAAAGAAAGAATTGTACAACTTATTAGGATCGTTATCATAGCATAAATATGGTAGTGTACTTGTGAGTTTATCCTTAAGTCCCTCCAGACGACGCAAAGTTTTTGGCACCACACTCAATTCCTTTCTACCTACTTTTTTAGACTGCATAGCAAATGTTATAGATTATCCACAAAGATCTGATGTTAATTTGTTAATTATTTGCTTTCTAACAGTCTGTAAATATATTGTCTATACAAGTAGATGTCGTGGAAGTTATCCTGGTGGATTCCAAAAATAAGCATGCAAGATTATATGACTTGAACAAATTTTTAATCTTTTGGCAATTCAGGGAATCTTCTAGTAAATTAATATTAAAATCACCACCTACTATTAAAGATTTATTTTGTTGGCATAGCTTCCGTAACACATCATCCATGACACTTTCAAAGTTATTATAGAAGAATGATGGTGGCCTATACACACTCAACACAACAAGTTGGTCCAACTCCACACAGGCTATTTCAACTGTCCGTTCAACAGAGAAACTAACAATGTCACTACGATTCTTAAATTTAATCAGCTTGTTAACTAAAATCAACGATCCACAATGTATTGCATTTTGTCTGCTGAACGAACTACCAACTAGATGGTTATTAAAATTGAACATGAACTGGTGATCTTTAAGCCAATGTTCTGTTATACACAAAATATCAATGCATTCACCGTTCATGAACAACTCGACTTCTAAATCTTTATTTGACATACCTTGTATATTTTGGTGTACCAGTTTTAATACTTGCGAATTTCTAAATGTATTATTAGTTTAATTGGGCTTATTTGCACATACCAGCCCATTACTTATGAAAGTGTCATTGCTAGAGGTATTCTCTATTGTCGAATTATTTAATTTAAATTACTAGAAATGTCAGACTGTGTAACCAAAATATTGGCTGAATCATTATAAATGTAATTTTGTTGCTGTATAGGGGCAACACGTTTATTAGCCAAATTATTGGCTGAAATGTCAATACAAAATGCTAGCGACTCAGCAAGTTGTCTTTTATAATACGAATTCAGATAACAAGTATCTTGCGTCAAATGTAAAGCTTTACTAACATAATTGTTAGAGTCAAAAACATGAAATTGATCGTTATTGTATGACCAACTACACAAATTTATATTAAGACTATGTCTAATATTATTTTCTTTCTGTGGCAACCCTTTACTGAAAGGTAAAGTGAGCATAATAATTCGATTTAAATTTAATTCACATAATTTACTGTAATAATAGAATAAAAGTCTTTTATTTAAAGATCCTCTTTTACCAAGTAGAATCAATAAAGTTGTATCCTGGTCAAAATTGAAATTTATAATTTTATCTAAAATAGCAATGGAACTTAACCCAGGCAAACAGTAGTTCATCACTAACCCATCACTATATGTGTTTGCCAACAACTGACCCATACCTTTTCCAATCTCGTCACTAAATATTATCACTTTCTTTTTATTTTGTACTATAGTTTTACTGTCTAGTTTGTTATTTTTTAATTTATTTAGAGTGTGTTTAATATTTTATTTTGTATTGTTTAAAGAACTTTTTAGCAAAACCGGGTCACATGTTGGCAATGAGCAAGCTGGCGAGTGTTGGAGGTTGAACGGTATGTCATTGTTCAATGGTATTGAGCATTTGTTACTATTTGATGCCACCAACTCATTCATTGGCAATATGTACTCTTTCATTTGTAGTTCAGAGATTTTATATTTATTCGTCATTGATACTAATTTGTCACTAAGATTATTTAATTCTACCTGCAAATTATTTATTTCTAATTTATCTTTCAAATTATTTTGGTGATATTTCTGTGAGTAATTTTTTAATTTTTCAAGAACAAGTAATCTTTCCCTATTTAGCTTAACATTTTTTATGAAAAATTTTTGTCTGTGAACAAATTTTTGGGTCTTTTTTATGAATTTGTTTATTTTAACATATTTCTTAATTCTATTCCTACTACCCCTAATCAATTTTATTGAATTATTTGATTCTTTGCACACTGAGAGACTATTTGAAAATGATGCTTTAGAATGATTTATATCAGTAATCATGCTTGGAGCATGAACCACCAGCTCATCGAACAGACTTTGATTTGCCGTCGTAGTGATTTGATCTTGGGTGAATTCTAGATAACTTATTCTACTCTTTGCCTCGTGTAACTCTTTGTCTAAAAACTGTGTACGGTCAAGTGCTTGCTCATACTGCAAGCTACACTCGGCAAACCCGTCCACAATGAGCTTGAGTCCATCCCGAGCACTCATGGCATCAGAGAATTGAGTATGTAGCTGAGCCATTTCACATTTTAAGATCTTATTTTTTTTCCAGTAAGTTCAACATTTCTTTCTCGTTATCTTCTCTTTCCTCTATCAGTTTGTTACACAACTCCTTAGAGGTCTTTAATTCAATTAAAGCCAGTTGGAGTTTAGACTCTTCCTGGCAAACCAAAGCTTTACGAGTCATAATCATAGTGAAAAGAGAGAAATACAAGTAGTTCAAAGGAAGTTTTGTTCAAAAGTAAAGAAGAAGATTGAAATACGTAGTAATAGTAGGGTTTAAAGCTAATTATTATTGTAAAAAAGTACAGCTGATCTCGTTCAAATTTGTGTAACCAACTAACAAGGTTTAGGTTATGTTTATGTATTTTTACTATTTATAGGTGGTTGTTTAGGAACTTTGTAACGGAATCCTATGGACCCCAGGCTGATTAAAATTTTAGTTTTCTTAATAACTGGGTTTAAAAAGCCAGCCCCGCCAAGTAATTTGTTTGGCCAGGGTTCCCGCACACCTCCCCGCGCAGGACCATGGAATTCGTCTTTACTTTATATTCCTCTGCTGACAGCATTTACCAAACGTAAATGCTTATAATTGAATGAAAGTGGACATCAAAATACTAAAGACAGCGATACATTAGTATTGGTTTGTCATCACAAAATCACTCTCCATATATTCATGCTTCACAAATTGGTACTTGAGTACAAGGCAGCGTATCTCAGAGACGGCAGCTCCAGAGAGACGGAGAACATGATCCAGGTATATTAGTCATATAGTATTATCGGCGCCGAGTATTTCAGCGATATCCAGTGTATAGTATTGAGCGTACAGTAACAGTCTCAGAACTGATGTCACAAAACGCCTCCTTGCCGCAAGTCACAACATTGAAGCCCATACAAACATAGTCAATTAAAACGTATTAAGCCATCGCGCATAGTTTGCAGGGAAGCTCTCGTTACAATCGCCGCTAGATTAGCCGCCGGGACTTACGGTTACCGCGTGACCGACAGGTGGCTCTTCTTTCGCTCTTTAAAACCTTGTCAGCTGCTATGTACTGACCTGTACGCAGGTTTAGACAGCGATCGTGAAAGTCCTGCATTCTACCACCTGATCGCGAATACGGAGACTCCCATCATACATCGCTCGTCTTCACATCCATCATCAACAAGATACGAACCACTACTAATGGTACACGCGGTTATTAGTAATATAACTATGTACAATATCTCATAGAGAACTTTATATTTTAGTCAGCCTGGTATACATATATGGTGTGATATAGACATAGATACACAACAGTGCTATTAATGTTATGCAGTTCATGCAATAATTTACAGTAAAGTGAATAACAGACACTCACCGGACTTTTAGCTGCGTCGCTGCCTAACTTACCCCTTGCCCTGTGCTGATCACCTTCTCTTGAAGCCGCTCGCCTTGTTCTTCGATATCACTAAGCACTAATTATCGACCAACACCGAACCTCTTTCGCGCTAGGCCAGGTCCGATCTCTCTCGCACCATAAGACTAACTGTCTGAACTACCACGCGAGTCCGTCCCCGAGATCTGCCCTCTTCCGCGTCCTAAGACTGACCGTCCGAGATCCGCCCGATTCCGCGTCCCCACATTGACTGTCTCTCCAACACCACCAACGCAACGCCTCTCGAACCCTTACTACCTGACAGGGCCCGTTTCTTATCGTTGATCCCCTTTTTTATGATCCTCAACTATACCGCCTGTGAACACTACAGTGCCAATATTTTCTCATATTTCATGGCTATTTCTTTACTCATATGCCTGTCACATAATTCTTATAAATTTGTCAACCTCTTGGAATTTATGAGTTTACTAATTGCATAACGTTGGCGCCATCGTAGCGATAAGACAAACACATGTGGAAACAAGTATGCGATCTAAGAACACAACACAACTTGATAGCACTTTTTATTCGGAAATATACTAATTAACACTATTTTATACGTAAAAGTTGATTTTAGTAAGTAGTTACAACGTTATATCTGTTTGTAAAATGACAATGCAAATTTAGCCGGTAGATTGGTTGTCAAAAAAGAAATCACAATAAACAAACCTTATTTTCACAGAAAATACTAATACTTTTATAGATTATTTCAAATAATACATTTATTAAGTAATTAACTTGTAATAAGCTTTAATTATTCGATTATTTTATATTTTTATTTGTAAAAAATACAGTAATAAAAATACTCAGTGTTGCCACAGAGCGAAGAAAAGTGCTCTTTGAGTTTTATTAAAGTATAGATTATTACGTTTTTTATAAACATACTATTTATTTCTTTAAACTTTGATAACATACATCCAAACTAACTATAAAGTTTCTGTTATTTGCTATATGTCTACGGAACCCTAAAGACTATTACGACGACCGAAGAGAAGAAGTTGAAATAATATTATAATTTCAACTCACATTAATAAATACTCAGAATCCAGATATTATTACGCTCAAATTGGGTTAAAGTAAAATTTCAGCGTCGTCGGTTTCCTGGGGATCATACATCGCTAAGCGTTATGGATTGTAATGAAGGGTCTAAGGTCGTATGCATCTAACAACGAATAACCCTTGTCAAATAGAACAGCTAAAGGCAGCCTATCAAATGTAAATTTACGCTATTGTTACTACTCCGGTACCTTTCTTTACGATATAGCGTCAATCAAAATTTGCATTTCCTTGAAGACTTAAGTACTTTGATTGGTTGGCTTTTCGTCGAGATGTTCGCAGCGTTGATTTAGATTTTACCATAATTAAGGAAGCTTCTGAGAATTTTAAGGGAATTCTCTTGTTTTAATGACTTTTTAGTGCTTTATATGAAATCATTAATTGCGAGAAAAGCCCGGTTTAAGAGTGTTGGTTTTGTTTTGTAAACTATCATACCGAGTTAATTTTTCCCTGTAATGGGAAAGGAACACTGGTAATCAGATATTATCAAGTGTTTTAGACAACTCTCAATACATACAAAAATGATATCATAATGCACGAAAAAAAGTAAACGTGACTGGGCTTGACACATTATTTTTCCCTTATGCTCTTAGTGATTCACGATGTACTGCTGATATTACCACATTTGTTGTTGTATGTCAATAGTTGTAGAGGAATAGGTACATACGTGATATGAAAATGAAAAGTCTGTGGACAACTTTTGTCTAAGTATTCTGCGGCAGATATAATGGCTTGTTTATCCACGAGTGTTATACACGTGAAAGTGTATGAAAAGCGGTGATAAATTGAGAAAAGATGTATAAATAGATAAATGTTGGATCCTATTTCACCTTAAAGCTTTCGGTAATGTAGCTTATACATTAGAATATCACAAACGCTCTCTCTGTCGCAATAACCGTTACCCACGCGGGCAAACTCTTGGAGAAAAGCTAGGTATACACCAAATTACAGAATGCTCTCAACGACGCTAAGGACAAAAAAGATGGCGCTACATCGAAAAGGATAAAGCTGTAGGCACGAAGCTCCGTCATGAAATAGTGACTCGAGGAATAAGGCTTATGATATATTGTATGCTACGAATGATAACACTTATGATTTCAATGTTGGTATTAATTAAAATCATTATTATATAAGTATAGTAAGCCGGCCACAATGCAAGGAAACTCTGTTCAGCTCATTCCCTACAGTTCAGTCTTAACCATTTTGACAAACCTCTGTGGGCAAGACTTTTCGAAAGTTTCAAACATTAAGTTTAATCGCAGTTTTCCCATACGAATTATTTACGAGATACAGCAAAACAGAGTTATCTTATTTCTTAGTCGTATGTCTACGTCAAAATATTCATGATAGTTGAGAATCCGACGAAATATGTATTTTCTGTAAAAAATCTGTAGTAGAGACACAGAAAAGTTTTAAAATTACACATACCAAAGACGCAAACTAATGTAGAATTAAAGTTTGTGCAGTGTGAGAATCAAATCCTGGGCACTCGGTGCTATATAACAGCAAGACCTTTAAAATAACTTTTCAGTTCGTGCAATGTACATAATAATTAACCAATACTAAAATTATGCATTTAGAATTCCAGGATTCTGTAACAAAATTCAATAAATCTGCACATATTTGAAATGTTATTAATAATTAATTCATCACTAATTTGGCATGTATATTCCTTGGAGAGGCCAAGGAACATACTTGCCAAATTTTTGCTTACACACAATAGTTTTGGTTGTGCGTTGTCTGTCTGTCAGTACATAAGAATTTTTTGCAATAAGTATTATGAATGTATGTATAATATAATAGCATAATATTATGAGCCTAATATACAAGCAACCTTCATCTTTGATGCTGGAAGGTTATCGACAGTAAATTACGTAATCGAAAAGCAATTGCCGACATCAGGCTTGTAATTGCCGGGTTGAAACAAGCTAATAATTGTAAAGGGAATAATCATCAAAGGCCTCGGGTTATTGACGTAGAAAATGAGCTGAACAATGATATTACTTCGCTTACCTTTATTGATATATGGAATTTTATATTAGTAGGTAGATTAAGTAAAGTTTTTAAATATTTTGAAAGAATATAGGTATAGTATCTAAAAAAATTAACTATCGTTTCCTAAACGGTGAAGGAAAACATTATTAGTAAAACCTGCATGTTTGAGACTTGTCCATAATAATCTCGAAAGACATGTGACGTCTGGCATCCCGTACACAGCCTGCGTGGTGGACTATGACCTTATCCTTCTCATAGCGTGAAGAGCCCCGTACCCAGCAATGGTTTTATGAAGGGCTTTTCTTACCAGATTCTTCGTGATTGACCGACACCACCTAATAACCGTACTTTTTGTCACAGATTTTTCAAAATACTGTCTGATAACTTCTTTGAAAAAAAATGTCTAAACTATGTATTTGAAATACTCAATACTATAGCCTGAACTATTAATAGATGTTCCTTTAAAGAGGAAAATTTCAGTGTGAGGAAAGATGTTATTTAAATGAAGTAAAAGTGTAACAATGACATAAAACCGCTGCGATTTTTCCGTTTATGGATTGACCTCAGATTTCGACCGAAATGACGTACATGAATAATAAAACAACACGAGTTTGATTTAACACCTGTTGATAATAGGACTATAACTGGTTTACGACACCATTTGCAGCGTGCTCATAATTTGACTATCATCAAACTACCCACATATATTCATTATGACTGAACCGCACTTGTAGGGAAAATCCGGCAAAACCGACCGGAATTACTTATGGTGAGATAATTTATTACCCCACTATAATACACAATATTGTCCAACAGTATTGGACATGTTTTAACCGGGCGACGTATGATGGTCACTTGTGCACATATAATGTCCATCGTCGGGTTTTACTGCTTCGGCAACTTTCCTCAATGCTGTTGTAGTTGTTACCGATATGTAATGTTTTAATAATCTACTCACTTATTGCTAAAATATATGATTTTTATTTGAAGAACGCTTGTTTTCTTACTTCTTTTAATAATGCAATCCTAAGTGTGTTATATCATCGTCTAATTCTATTTTATTCCAGCTTTATTTTACTAATATCAGTAGTTTGTAGTAAATTCTCATTTATAAAACTTAGTGAGATTACTGCTTCCCAAACGTGAATAGGGACAGGCGCCATAGTAGACGTTTTTCTGTATCAAAATGTCTTTTCAATGATACATTAATGATGACTATTGGAGCGGGTACCACGTTCCATACATTTTTGCCTATTCCCCTTTTGTAAAGTATTAGTTATCGTTGAATACCACGCATGTGAAGCGAAGGGTTAGGCAAATATCTTGTACATCTTGATTATTACTTTTCGAGACCATTTCACAGTATATACATACAATGTTTTATCCCCAACATTGTCACTTTTCTCTTCAAAGCACGGATAACCTAACATAACATATAATAATCGGCTCAACAAATTGAAAGGGTTATGTGTTTACACAGGATAAAATTGTAGCGAACCGACAATAGCATTGTCGAAAAGCTTATGCTGGACTTGAATGATATATTTCTTGTAAGCGTTTTGAAGTGCTTACCGAACGTATTTTTTATCCTACCACTAGCTCAACTCAATAGGAATCCTTTTTGTCTGTTTATGCAAACCTACGAAAATGGCGGTCTGTAGTCTCTGCCTACCGCTTCGGGTGACAGACGTGAGTCTATGTATGTATTCAATTGAATTCTTATTTCAAAACATATCGTCATAAGAATTCAAAATAAGAATTCTAATTTGAGTGTTAGACCATCCGCAGAAAAGCAACCTTCTCTCGCGAGACAGTTTAGTCAGTGATGTCTCGTATGGGGACCGAACTCACAACACTCGGCGCAGCATTAAGCGCTAAGGTGGCCCCTTAAAACGCCAACTATGCAGTCAAGTCATTGAAAAGTAAGTATGGGGTGGAAGCATAATATATTTTGTAGACTCTTTGTGTCCTCCGTTAGGCCTGTGGGATCGCTTTTGCCATTAGCAGTTTGAAAGGTATCATTCTACTTTATAATGACGGTCGGCGCTCGAGTTCTGAATCCTTTATGTTTCCATGCGCAGTAAATATGGGCGACCGTTTCTCTAATCTTGTTGCAGATACGCATAGATAAATTCTTTGTATGTAACAGAAATGAAAATGGCACAGGCGAATACTTTGTGTTATACCCATTAAAATGACGGAAAATTCACCACATTGTAATATCAATTCCTCTTGTAGCGCTATCTTCTTGAAATACTGTCAGATAGTTTGCTTCGGAAATTCGAAATCATGGATAGGTCAAATGACATTATACAAAATATTACTTAATAACAAACGTACAACCTTCAGTATTGACTTGTGCCATTTCCTGTCACTTTAACTGTCCTCGTCAGTCTAAATCAATAGCCTGTCAGCCCGCTATGTTTATTTGCTCCCTGTTACATTTTCGAGTGTCCTCCAAACAGATTATTGTTCTAACCCCTAGTTAACGTACACACATACATATTACATACATACATAAATAATACTTTGTATAAATAAATATTAGTATTTGTTTGCGATTTCGGCCGTCTTATCTTAAAATACAAGCTTCGATCAACTGAATAGACTTAGTTACAATTTCTTAGTCTATGGCAACTGGTAAGTCTAACTGCATGCTGTTACTGTTACAGCGAAAGGTTGAAAAATCGAGCAAGCGCTGTTAATTTTTACTCATCTTCATCCTTACGTTATCCCAGTTGCATCCAAGACATTTTTAGTCTTATCAGATTTGACAGAATATTAGTTTTTCCACAGAGCGACTGTCGTCCCGCGCAAGCCGCTGCCCAACGGGATAGTTATATTCCATGTCTAGACCAGTGTGAGTATATTAAAAAAACACTTAAAAGTACTGACAGCCTGGACCGACGGCTTAATATGCTCTGCGAGGTACGCGATATTTGACAATTTCATACACCTTTAAAGTTGCGGTGTGCGCAGTGAGTTTATACCCGACACACTCTGTTGGTATCGTCACTAGACTGTAGCTACCTCAAACAAAACAATTTCTACGCAACTGAAGAAGCAAGCATAATAAAAGCTTGTAAAAATATCAATGCTTGGCGTTCACCGTAGTGAGTTCATTAATAATTATAATAATATTCTACCACACATCACCATCTAGTCCCAAACTAAGCAGAGCTTGTAATATGGGTACTAGATAAAGGATAAATATACATATATAATATTTGAAATAGATATATTGCCTTTAATAATAAGTATAAATCGAGAATATTAGTTTGGTAACATTTGTTACCTGTGGTAATTTTTTGACTCTGGTCACATTTGAAAGATTGATAAGTCATTGACTGCCGCAAAAAAGTTGAAGAACACACCTTTTTGCAACGCGTGTGAATTTGTATAATCGCCCGTGTTGATAAATTTGTGATATTGTATTGAACTTTGACATTTTGCGAAAATAGTGAAACCTCACCTCGTGAAGCGTGCCTTGAAGACGTCGAGTTAGGAGCCTGATAGCTAAGTACTTAGATATAACACTCCCTATTTTGGCCAATCTAGTTGTGTGTTTGCCTAGCTAGCTCCAGGCCTGACACCAGTGAAGATCCAGGTAACTGCATATTGTATTTTGATTCTTAGCGCTGAGAAACTCAGCCTAATATATGTCAGACACTCCTTGTTTTGCTCTGGACAGATGGATGTATCTAAATTAGCTTCTACTGCCGTCTGAAACAATTTCCCACCTGTCTAGGGCAAAGCAAAGAGAGCCTGACATATATTAGGCTGAGTTTTTTTTGTAAATACATACATATTATACATAGAAACACCCAGACCAAGACAAACATCCATGTTCTTGCACACAAATGTTTGACTTGAGCGGGAATCGAACCCGCCACCATCGCCGTAGCAGTCGCTTATACTCCCGCTGCGCCAACTTGTCGTCAAAACAATCAAAATGTTTAGAAAATCAGTTGATAACCCACGATTATGGATAAGAAGACACCGTTGACGATACCTTCACTTTACAATGTATCAATTGTTCTCCAGTATCTTCACAGAGGAAACCCCATTAAAAACATTATTAAGTAAATGTCACAAGCAAAGAGTTTACTTACGCTACGCTTCACTTACAGAAACCTCTTTTTACAGTATCATAAAACTGCTTATGTAAAATTACAAAAGAACATCCTTAAATAGAAGCTATTGGCGCTATTATATTGAAATATAATATGTATTCACTATAAACTCGTTCATACCATCACATTCATCATCGTTCTTAGTGTTATCGTGGTTTTGTCCAAGACTTTCGTTTAAGAAGTAGAGCATTTATGAGAAGAAGCACTCAAGACCTTTGTAGGGCCACACTTTTCCATCACTTCCTTCTATTTAAAATCTCAACCGGAGTGGTGCCTTAGAATACTAATCATACTCGTACTACAAAATATTGTAGGATGAGTATTGTGTAGGTAATTACTGACAGGAATTGTTTGATATTCTGTCATGTCTGGTTGGACCAGAAAGCGAACCTCGTGCTCTAAGGCGTGTAAGTCTTGGATGCAACCGGGATGACGCCAGGGCGATGATGATGATCTCTTACAGAAATTACCATAGTTATACACGAAATCTGTTACAAAAAAACCGTGATATATTATTATCTTAACTCTTGTTACGTGAGGCTGAAAGTGACGTCTTTCACTTTTATTAGGGCCAATTGACCGTTTCTCTTCTTGAAGTCCTTTGACGCGTCTATTGTCTATACAAATGAACTTTACATAAATACAACGTATGTGCGTTTGTTCAACACGTCTAGACGTTACAATATATCTAAACACCTAATATAGTTACGGATTCCTAATAAATCACGCGGCCCACGTTTATAAAGTTGGAAACTACAGAAGCAAATTTTCTATCTTAGTGGGCGTATGTATGATAGAGTTCCATAAACGATTAGCGAAAAGTACTCTTATAAAGATCTTAGTTCAGCAAGTGTGTGTGAAGAGTGTATGTCATTAGTGAAAAAAACAAAATAAAAAATAATAAATTAATTCTTGATAATTTACATTCATGTAATAAACGGGTAAAAGAGAATTATTATTTTCACTTGAGTACATGATGTCTGGTTACTTTACGATGACGTCACTAAAGACGTAAGGGTATCAAGTAGTCAATTGATTCTAGAACGTCATTCTAGGATCAATTAAACGGCATCATCATTTACGGCCATTTTCAATATTCGAACTATAGATATATCTGTAGATTTTAGATACGTGTTTGACATATTTTGTATGGAGCTTATGTCAAAAACTGTCAAAAACGAATCTAAAATCTACAGATCTATCTTAAATTATATTCCGCAGCAGTACAAATTACATTCCGCAGAATATTGTATTCCGCAGCTATTGTAATGTCGCCATCTTATAAATTGATAATTTATATATACTTACTTCTCATATTGAATACCAGAGGTTATTGACCTTGATCTTCTAATTATGTACCAATATTCAAAAATAAATCTCACCAGACATAGGCAGATTTGTATGCCCGGAACTTGTAATCTGAACGTTGTCGCCGGTTTATCAATACAAAATTATATAAATCCTTTAGGCTCGCTTAACCTTTTCATAGACACGACTGCGACGCATAAATCAAATAACTTTTCATAGCACGTTCTTGTGAGTTTTGACCAAAGAGATATAAATGAATTGATATGGAAATTAATACCAGAAAAATTAATGTGAGCCTAGTAAACTTTTTTAATTTAGATGTACGAAAGTATAAAACAACATATTATTTATGAAAATACTATTAATAAACTAATGATGTTATGTTGACAGTCTGACAATTTAAATTGATATGCCATCAGTAATCTATTGAAGAGCCAAATAATGAGCCCAATGGTGTGCCATTGGGGATGACTTTATCGAGCAGTGGACTGTCTCCATATCAAGCTTATGGTGATGAATCTGCCATAGCAATGTTTAAAGCCTTTGCAGCTCGGTCAAGGAACACATGAACGGAACAGAGAGTGTGACAGCAAAACAAATGTGACTTATTCTTGTCCGCCATAGCTACATCTGATAATATATTTCTTATGTCTGTCTACCAAAATGTGTCCACGCTGTCAAATAGTAAGCTGTTAGCAAAATATATTTCTCATCTCATGTTCTTATCTGCAACGCACTTATGTTCGAAGCTGACTAAAGGACTGCCAGGTTGACCGTGACAAGTTCAGCACTGCAATAAGTGAAGTTTTCTGCAACACGATACGACAGGAACGATGTTATATTCAGAAAGAGCATGTACGTCTCGCCCTAGCTTTTGGTTGTCTTGTCAGTGGTTTATCTGTCAGCAGCTGTTTCTTAGTCTAGTTTTCTTATCCACTAATTAAAATAATTACTGATCCGTGTGGTGACGGATTAAGAATACGGATTATCACCACCCCATATCATACCAAGGTAAGAGCCGACAGAGGGAGCATATTATGCATGGAACAGCACTGTAAGAGAAAGAAAACTTGATACAAATCCTATACCAACCCGTTTGGCCAGCGTGGTATAGTAGGCCAATTCCTTCTTTCAAAGGAGAGGCCTAGTCCAGCAGTGGACTGTTAAAGGCTGATGATGATGATGATGAATTTACTGCTATGTAGGTATCTCTCACTATTATAGAGAGTAACTTTAATAATTAAGGCGTATTTCACGAAAATATTATGTTGGAGTGGCGACCACGTACCCAGCTATGCAGCAGAAGCAGGCCTCTAATCTGGTTAAGATATCGAGAAGCGGCTGGATGCGAGCGCCTAAAGATAGATCTATGTGGAGAGCCTTCAGGGAGGCCTTTGTCCAGCAGTGGATGTTTCTAGGCTGAAATTACGAAATATTATGTGTAACTACTGTAATCCAAATTATACTGATCATAATTGGAATTTACAAAACGGTGAAAGAAATTGATGGCAATCGAAAGCTATTTGATTATTATCAGTATAAATTAGGGAAATTGGTGCGAACAATGTTGTAAAACGCATGAATAGAGGAAAATACATAAAACAAATCTTAATAGTTTATACTACCATTGGCAAACTATAATAAGGACATAATTGCATTAATAGAAAGGGAATTTGGCTGAGTGTTGTGGGTTCGATTCCGGTAAGACATCTTTTTTTAGAGAGGTAGAGAAGAAGAGAGAAGAGTTATCCTTAAATCATTGTTTCAATTCTGGGTGTTCTTTGTGTCCTTTGATTTAGTATGGAGTCCCCTGCGAGAAAGGATTTTTTAGCTGGGCTCTAAGCTCTGGGATATTAATAGGATGATGATGATGGTTCTTCCAATACAAGTTTCATACATTCAACAGGATTGTACAAGCATCAATCTTGCTCGATATTATTGTAGAAGTCTAGGAAGCCTAAGCTTGATTAGGACAACTGTATGCAAATTGACTTTGATGACCGTGTTTGATCACAAACAACGGATAACAAGATTAATGTTAATTACTCTACACCATTATTTTTTAATTAGTAGAAAAACTTTAAGGACAGATGAGCGAAGACATTATTATCATATATGTGACGTAAGAATTTCATTATATCATTAAAGAGCAAAGTTATTATCATTTGTTTATTGTAGAAAATCTCACTTAAATCATAGTCATATTTTACAATCCATTCACTAATTCATTGATAATATTCCATCCTGCTCATTCGCATTCTCTCTGTCGCACTTATGATGTAGGTAGCCATAGAAATAAAATGAAGAAAAATAATAAATGTAGGTAGTTATTTTTTAATTTTGTTAATTCTACCCTCTCCTTCATACTTCATTCGGGCTAAGGACCGGTAAAATTTATCGTTTAACAAGTAATTAAATACGGAGGTATGTAATTAGAAAGCAAACAAATACGAAATAAAAGAAGGTGTTCTGGACTAAAAGAAAGGAGTAGTTTTGGCGTATTTATGAAGTTAGAATCACCTGCTATTTACAAATATTATTTTATCATCATCATGTCAGCCTAGAGACGTCCACTGCTGGACATAGGCCTTCCTCAAGTTGTGTGGAGAACACAGACCGATTTTGAGCCGCTCGCATCAAATTATTATTTACTTAAGTACGTATTATTTACTAAACTTACAAGTATTTCCATTGTCCTTCGAAATGTCCACCACCGTTGTCAAAAGCATCCAATATGCACTGCTTTAATTGTTTGACACTGACCGGCTCACTTTTGTACACTCACAATAAGATGTCCATGGGTACACAGCTGCACTCGCGATTTTTCCACTCAAAAAGAACGCGCGAAGCATAGTTACATACTCCCGTGATATGAACTGATATTATAGGCCATCGCGTCGGGCAAACGTAGACAAACAATTAACTTTTGCAATGAAATTAGATGCGCTTACTTTCGCTAGCAATTTAGCACTGTTTGTCGCATCGTCGGGGCGTGGCGCAGGCGCAGAGGGGCGTGGGTGGGTTTGGAAATTTATCAATGGTTCATTTTACTATGATTGTGCGCGGGTCGGTCATAGTATTAGTATTGCATTTACCAATTATCACGAATTTTTGTGGACAGTTTTGAGACAGTTTTGGGACTTAGTGTTTTTATTTTTAAGTACATAAATATGAACAGTTTAAGATACTTAGTTCTCTGTTAAATTTTTTGTACTAATTAAAAAATAGCGGTGTATATATTATTGTGCTTTTTAAAACCTCTTATTTTAACCATCATTGGTTCTGTATCAACAGACGACAAAAGTTCGATCGCAGTCGTGGGAACAAGATGCATTTGTGTAAAATTTTCGAAGGTTTAAACCCTAAGCTTTTAATTTCATTGCATTCATCTACATATAAATTAAATTAAAGCGTCTGTCTGATTTCAAAATAGCTATGATTCTTCGAGTGCATTTAGTTGGTTACACAATATCAAGTTATAAACAACCTCTTTAAATTTAAAATGTTGTTGATCTTTTTGTTGTTATCTCTGGCATGGCTGACCCTATTCTTTTGGGACTTTCAATAGAACAGTTTGTAGGGCTACAGATAAGTTATTTGACCCGGTTGGTAGTGTTGTTGTCGAGATACCAAAAATAAAGCCGGTGAAACCGCGGGCAACAACAAGCTACACGTAATAGAGTCATGCACATGTAATTTTATAAATATAACCGAAATGTAACGTTAAAGCTTTAAACTGTTTTTCATCCCTTTCTTTTAACGTTGAGTCTTTAGAATTAAAAGCTAATCCAACGTATAATGATATTCGTTGATAAAAGGTAAGAGATAGAGCTTAATTAGTATTTTGTAATATGAAAAAGCCTTAAATACACCGTTTAGAGAAAATATTCTTTAAAATGTAATGATACAAAAGGGTCGTTCAGCGCTTTCAAATGTTCGCATAATACTTACATATAAATATAATATAATAATGCTTATATGTAATATAGTAATGTTGATAATTTATAGAAATAATCAAAAATACAAGAAATACATTTAACTTGTTTATTATAATGGGTATTTCAGTATCTTTTATACGACATTAAAGTTTTGATGTAGAAGCAGAATAAAGGTAATATGGATATTTAGGTGTACCACAAGGATGGCACCTTGTGGTACACTAAAGCCTATTTGTTTCATTAGACACCACGATTTATAACTAAATTTAGGGTCTGACGAATTCCCTAGTATATATTAATTAATATATAGTTTATTTATATGTACTTTTATGATTTTAGCTTCCGGCACGCTATTAAGCAACCTACGCAGTGCTGTAGGTTCGATCCAGACATGAAACAAAACTTTTCGTGATACACGAATGAATTTCGAGTCCGAACGCTCTTAGAATCTATTTCTATGTCTGTAATATTCCACGCTATACAGTATTTATTCATAGTACTAGTTTTGTCTTTAAAAGTTAATATTCTATTTTCACAGAGACCATACTGAAGAATATACACTCCTTTTATCTGCATTGCTTTCTGCGAATGTTCTCACTACTAGTTGCAGCCGTGTTGCTACAGTTTTCATATTTAAATCGCATGACCGACGGCCCTATCTGGACTATTGTGGTGAACCAAGTGAACAATTGCAGAGCGACATGGTGGTCTACGTTACTGCATATACAGAACTATGTGAATCCACAATTGATAGTAAGATTTTTTTCTAAACTCTTATTGTTTATTTTTTACCTAAATCTCTTTTAGTTCGTCTTTTCGTTCGGGTGGATGGGCCTCGTTAGCTTTGGTCGGCACCCCGTCTAGGAGAAGGAAAACTCCGAAATTAAACCACTCTCTTTTGGGGGGATAGGCCTCGTCAGCTTTGGATAGCAACTTGTCTAGGAGAAGGAACACTCCGAAATTAAACCAAAATTCAGGGAGCATACCCGATAACAAACCCCAATCCAAGATGTCAACTGACCCGTGCCGAGGGATTCGTGGCCAGAGGGCAAGCTGGTTGCAAACGGAGGGTGCCTGTGTTGGTAGTCACAGGGCACAGCTGTGATTCTACCTTATCCCCGTAAAGGGCTCTGCGGTGACGGACATTTAAAATCCCTAATGCTCGTGGGAACGCAATGGGAACTAAAAATTATATTTCTCCATGCGGCGGCGACGCGGTCCGCAACCCGTCTCGTTTCCCGCGAGGGCGAAAAGCGGCCTACGGAAAGCCGGTTTGCAACATTAAATGTTGGAGGAGGAATGGACGGTAAATTGAATGAAGTATGTCAGATGATGAATGACAGAAAGATTGATGTTCTTTGTGTGAATGAGACAAAAAGGAAAGGTTGTAGCACCACCAAGTATGACAGCTACACGGCGTATTGGTCTGGAATAGACAGTACCACCAGATCCTGCAAGGGAGTTGGTGTAATACTGTCAGCGCGAATGAATGAGTGCGTAAAGGAATTTGAATGTGTAAATGCTAGGCTAGTATGGATGAGAATGAAAGTAGGACTTACTCGTCTCTTTATTGTAGCGGTTTACGCCCCAGTCAATATAGTAGCGGGTATGACACAGCGAGAAAAAGACGAAAGGCAGGAATTTTGGGAGAATTTAAGGGAGAATTTGAAAAAATATAAGGATAATGAAAGATTGATCTTGTTAGGCGATTTCAATGGATAGGTGGGAGTAAAACGAGATGGATTTGAAAGGGTTTCAGGTGGATTTGGTGATGAGAGTGTGAATGAGAATGGAAAATTTGCTTGAGGTCTGTTTAGAGTGGAGCCCTGGTGTGACAAGCACCATGTTTGATCACAAAAGAATACACATGTATACGCGTGAGGCTAAAAATGTAAGAAGAAGTATGATTGATTTTGTAATTGTAGATGAACGTTTGAGAAAGAATGTATTGGATACTAGGGTGTATCGAGAGATCGGCATCCACACAGACCACTTCTTGGTGTTGAGCCGGACAAGTGGGCTCTCAAAGGATGTCGACACCGAGAACATAATGAGAAAAGTATCTTGGAAAGAATAAAAGTAGAAAATCTGCAAGGGAAAGATGTGAAAGATGAGTATAAACGAAGATTGATAGCAAGATCTGAGAGGTTCGATGACATAAATGATATGGAAGAATTATGGCATTCCTTTAAAGAAGAGGTAGTATGTGTAGCGTCTGAAGTATGTGGTGTGATCAAGAGAAGGAAACTACGAAAGGTTAAGAATACATTGTGGGACAAGGATGTAAAATCAGCAGTATCAGAGAAGAAGAAAGCGTGGTTAGATTGCTTGGTTGCCAGAGCAAATCAAAGAATGGGAAAGGCAACGAGTGATGACATAGATAAAGCAAAAAAGGAGTTCGTTATGTCTAAAAGAATAGTGAAAGAAATTGTAAAAAGGAAGAAAGAGGAAAAGAAAGATGAGTTTGATAGCAGATTATCTGATGATTTCCGGAGAAACACAAAAGATTTACTGGAAATCCGTTCGTGCAGTTCGAGGAAGAACTCAATCTTTAGAATACACGTCAATCAGAAACAAGAATGGAAAGATACTGAATGGTGAATCATGCGTGCTGAAGAGATGGAAGGATTATTTTGAAGGTTTATTTGAAAGACCAGCGATAGAGACATCGATCGCCGAAATGAATGGTAATAATAGCAATGATGAAAGCGATGTTGGCGTGGATGAGATTACAAAGGCACTGGGAAGAATGAAATTAGGTAAGGTTGCAGGATATGATAGGATTACAGTTGAAATGCTGAAGGCTGGACAGGGCATCATCGCCGAGTACCTGACGCAGTCGTCAGGTACTCGGCGATGATGCCCTGAAGAAGATGAAGGCTACAGCTGTAGTTGTGCCTCTTTATAAGGGAAAAGGCTCACAACAAGACTGCAAGAGCTATAGAGGCATTAGCCTTCTCAGCATTGTTGGAAAATTGTATGCTAAGGTACTGATTGAAAGAGTTATGGAGGTAACCGACAAGAAAATATGGGATGTACAAGCGGGATTCCGAAAGGGTATGGGGTGCAAGGATCAAGTATTTTCCATGTGTGCATAGCCGAGAAATTCTTGGCCAAAGGTCAAAAGGTCTATTGCGCATTCGTGGATTTGGAAAAGGCTTACGATAAAGTGGTGAGGAATGAAATGTGGTCAGTACTGTCGATGTATGGGGTGAAAAGCAGCCTCATACGAGCTCTGAAATCCTTTTATGAAGACTCCAGAGCTTGTGTGAAGATAAATGGGTCGTACACTGACTGATTTACCATCGAGACAGGTGTTAGACAGGGATGTGTAGCGTCGCCATGGCTGTTCATCCTCTTCATGGACAGTTGTTTGCAAGATTTGAAACAGTGACTGTGGATTAAGGATGAATGGGTTACTCGTCAAATGCTTCCTTTATGCTGATGATCAGGTAATACTTATGTCTTCAGCGGAGGAGTTGCAGGAGATGGTAACAATCATGCATGGTGCTTTAGGGAGGAAAGGAATGAAAGTGAATGTGAGCAAGATGAAAGTTATGGTTTTTGAAAAGGAGGAATGTGTTACGGCTTGTAATCTTATGATCGATGGACAATTTACTAGGAATGGTAAGAATGAAGAAGATATTGAAAGAAAAATTAATGCAGGTAATAAGGTGAATGGAGCTTTGAAGGCTTTTATGAACAGTCATAACGTATCAAAAAGGCACGTTTGGCTGTGCATAGAGGGGTGATGGTACCTACACTTATGTATGGAAGTGAAAGTTGGGTATGGCAGAAGAGTGATGAAAGTAGTGCTATAGAAATGAGAGTAAATGCTGTAGAAATGAGAGGACTAAGAAGTATGTGTGGTGTGTCTTTGACTGACAGAGTAAAGAATTGTGTGATAAGAGAGTGTTGTGGGGTAAAAGAAGATGTAGTGACAAGCATCGAGAAAGGTATGCTAAGGTGGTTTGGGCACGTGGAGAGGATGGATGACAAAAGACTGACCAAGCATATATATAAGGCAAGTGTGGATAGGACAGGACGAAGGGGAAGACGTAGGCGGACGTTCTCTGACCAGATTGGAGACATCCTACTGAAGTGTGCTAGGAATTATTGTGATTAATAACAGAAACGACTTTACTTCGCGAGTACATGTTTATTAATATCATTCGCCTAGTTACATGGTTCAGTTACGTATTTGGACAGATACATGATCTATTATTAATAAAGCACCTTATACATTAAGCATATTGTTATAATAGAACATACCCACTTCACCTCCGGGGGTGAAAGAAAGAAAAAAAAAAAAAGATATACACATTTTTTTTTTATGCCGTAAATTTCTTAGTCCTATTTTTATGTACTATATCTATTTTCTTATTTCTAATAATTTTAACATTTGGTCCAATATCTTCTAGTACCACAAATGGGCCTTCATACAATTTGTCAAGCTTGCTGCCAGTTTCAGATTTTATTAAAATAAGCTCATCTTTTTTATATAATACAGGGTTAATAGTTTTATCATATTCATCTTTCCTATGATATTTACTTAAAATTAGTTGATTACGAGCGTCTTTATGCGCCACTTGCAACCTATATCTAAGTTCACTACTATAATTTTCTGGGTTATATATTGGTTCTACAGTATTTAAACTTATAGGAAGATTACAGAGTCTACCGAACACTAGTTCGAATGGTTGATATTTAGTTTCAGTATGGACGGTGGTGTTAAAACTGAAACACCAGTAAGGTAGCCAATAAGTCCAAGCTTCTTTATTTTTGTTACAGTGTATACGTAAGAAGGATCCTAAATTTTTATGCGCGTTTTCTAACGCTCCGATCGATTGATGGTGATATGCGGTAGAACAAATTTTGTCAATCTTAAATAATTTACAGACTTCAACTAATGTTGAAGACATGAATCCAGCACCCCGGTCGGTAGCTATAACTTTGGGGATGCCGTACCGTAGTATAAAATTATTAACTAACGCCCTAGTAACACTAATAGTTTCTTTATTCTTTAATGGGTAGGCTTCGATAAATTTACTTAGTTCTCATTGTACTGTAAGGATATACATATTATCTTCATGATCACGTGGTAATGGACCTACTATGTCCAGAAATATTTTTTCGAAAGCATATGTAGCTGTTGTTGTTAATGACATAGGTTCCTTGACGTATCTACAATGTTTAGATTTTTGACAACTTGAGCATCTTTTCACGAATTCCCTGACATCAATTTCGAGACCTGGCCAGAAAAAACGACGTTTTATGTTGTTAGCCATTCTTCGCACGCCAGCATGGCCACTACTCGGCAATAAATGAAAATCATTTAATATATGTGATTTATGCTTATCGTCTATGATTCTAGTAACACCTCTTATTATATTTATACGTGGCCCAGACCAATTCATGGTCGACCTTATTTCATTAATTATATCTCTTATAAAAACTTCATTTTCCTTTTCTTTGACAATACAAATCTCTTTAATATCTAATTGCTTACAAAATTGACTCAAATTTGCGACAAACTCGGCTCGCGACATTTGACCTTTAAACTTGAGGTTAATAAATAACGTTTTTCTACTTAATGCAAAAGCAAAGCACCCATTTTCTTCTATTATTTCGTTTCTTTTTCTTAGAATATCAAGTTCATCTCCATTCATAAACATCATCTCTACTGCATACCATGGCTCCCTTAATAACTCCACAACGTTTCGTTTTTTATTCCGATTGTTTGTGGATTTATTAAGGAAAGGCATATCATTCAATATCTCATTCTTTCTGTCAGTCTCAGCCTCATTCTCAACTTCTATTTTCTTCTTCTGTGCCCTGGTTAGGACAGTCACGAGTTGCTCATTGTTACATTTCAGGTCATTTGACGTAATACTAATCCTAGATAAAGCGTCGGCGCTGACGTTTTCGCTTCCTTTCACATATTCTATTTGAAAATCATATTCTTCTAATGCTAGTCTAAATTTTATTAATCGGCTTGATGGATCTCTCATTCCCAACAGGTATACCAGGGGTCTATGATCAGTTTTTATTGTGAAACGTCTACCATACAGATAAGGCCTGAAGTATTTAACACTCCAAACTATAGCTAGAAGCTCTTTTTCTACAGTTGGGTAATTGACTTCTGCTTGATTTAATGGCCTGCTAGCATATGCAATAGGTTTCATATCTTTGTTACTTAAGACCGAGCCAATAGCTTGCCTGACGCATCTGTTTGAAGAATAAATTCGTTATCTGATGAAAAATCTGGGTAACTAAGAATTGGGGGTGATATCATAGCTAAATTTAGCGATTCAAACGAATTTTGACATTGACTATTCCAAATAAATGGTGTGTTTTTTCGACATAATTTATTGAGTGGAATAGTGATTTCTGCAAATAAAGGTATGAATTTCCGGTAATAATTACAGAATGCTACAAATCTTCTTACTTCGTCTTGGTTTTTTGGAAGGGGATAATTTTGAACCACTGAAACCTTTTCCTGATCAGGTAGAATGCCTTGAGAGGAAATGACATGACCAAGGTACAGTATTTCTTTCTTTAGAAATTGGCATTTCTCAGGGTTTAATTTAAGATTGACTTTCCTGAGTCTTTCAAATACATCCATTAAGTTTTTAATGTGGATTTCTAAGGTCCTTCCCATAACTATAAGGTCATCTAAGTAAATAAAACATTTATCAAATGTCAATCCTGACATAGCTATGATAAAATTTCACCTAGTGCTTTTAGCAGAGTAATGTACTCTGCTAAAAGCACTAGGTGAAATTTTTAAACCCATAGGTAGACGTTTCATTTGATACTGCCCTGAATTTGTAGAAAACGCTGTATATTTACGATCTTCTGGGTTAAGAATTACCTGATAATAGCCAGAATATAAGTCAAGATGTGTAAAATAAATAGAACCTGCAAGGGAATCCAGAATATCTGTTATGTTTGGAAGTGGAATCTTGTCATCTTGAATGTTTTCATTAAGTTTCCTGTAGTCCACAACTAAACGCCACTTTTTTTTCCGTTGTTATCACATTTCTTTGGAACTAACAATATTGGACTTGACCAAGCGCTTTTTGTTTCCTCTATAATGTCATCTTTAAGTAAAGTTTCAATTTGCTTTTGAATTTCAGGTCTAACAGATTGTGGAAGTCTATAGGGTTTGACATACACTGGGCTTACGTTAGGTTTTAAAGTTATTGATTGTTGGTAAATATTTGTTGTACTTAGTTGGTCACCGGGCAAATGGAAAATGTCTGAATATTTCCTACAAATCAGGTCTATTTTATTTTTTTCCTCTAAATTTAAGTGGTCTAATTTTAAAAGTGATGACAAAACATTCGCTCGATCAGCACTTGATTTGTTTTTGTTAAAACTATAGATATCATAATCACTTAACGAATAGATTTCAGGAGTAAATCTTGGTAACTTTATAGGATTATCACTGACATTTAATATTTTAACAGGAATTTTACCGTCTTTTATTCTTACAATAGCACTACCTAAATATAAATCCTTGCCTAACTCTTTTGTACAAATCACGCAATCACCTTTCAAATCCTGGTTTACAGCTATATAATGTAAAGACTCACTACGTGCGGGGATATCTAAAAAAGAATTGGTATAATCTGGGGTTTCGTAAATTGGTACGAAGCATTTCATGCCCTCTGCATATAGTTCTAAAGTATTTGTTTTTAAACAAATACTTGACCCATGGCTACATAAAAAATCTAAACCAATAATACCATCAACTTTTAATGGTAAATTATTGAAAATATGGAATTTATGATAAAATGATGCACCATCAATTATGGATAAAGTGAGATAGACGTGCCCCTGTGATTGTACTTGACCACCTATACCATTAACTATTGTGTTTTCTTTATAAACTTTAATGTTCTGAGGCACTATTTCACTTTTAATTACTGACAGCGACGCGCCAGTGTCTAATAAAAAATAAAACTTACGATTATTCACAATAAAGTGTACTAATTTACTTCTACTGTCACATGCATATATAAAGTTTTTAATTCCGAAAAAACTGCGTCGGCTCAGTACTTTTGTCAGTTACGTCACTAGAAGAGGTTTGAGCCTCTGTGTCAATTTTTGTAATAGGTAGTGCAACGGGATTTACATTTCCTCTAGTACCTCTAAAAAATCTGCCTCGGTGAGCATAAAACGAACCTCGCTCCTGCTGATCGCCACGAGTAGGATATTGACCCCTTACAAAATATCTATGGTTGTAAAATTCACGTCCTTGCGTCTGCCTCTGGTTGGGATATAAGTTGTTAAAATAATTTCGCCTACCTCTAAATCCGCGCATATTTGAAGCAAATTCAGCCCTCACGTGCAAAAACTTATATAGATTCAAGGTCAACTTTAAGGCAGGGTCGCCATGAAGTGTGCTAGGAATTATTGTGATTAATAACAGAAACGACTTTACTTCGCGAGTACATGTTTATTAATATCATTCGCCTAGTTACATGGTTCAGCTACGTATTTGGACAGATACATGATCTATTATTAATAAAGCACCTTATACATTAAGCATATTGTTATAATAGAACATACCCACTTCACTACAAACAGGGCAGGTTAGAGGTACCCTGAACAGAAGAGCGTGCATGAGGAATCTGATGGGAGTGAATGAAGCAAGAAAGATATGTCAGGATCGTTGCAAATGGCGTTCCGAAGTCTCTGCCTACCCCTCCGAGAAACAGGTGTGTGTCTATGTATGTATGTATGATTTTAGTTTGTTGATATTTCTCGTCATTGCATTGACTTTATGAGCTACATAAAGCGTAGTTTTATAGTTAATTTGGCTGAGTAAACTGTTAAACATAATAAGTAAATACTATTTCAACTCGAAGCAGTTCCTAAGCTTAGCACACGTTAACAGATAAATACATAATTATGTAAATTTAGCTTCACGATATTAGTAAAGATTGATTTGATTACACATATTGGGGGATATAACTTTGCATTGTTTAGTACATGTGCCAGTTACGTACCTATTATTTGATTACATTGACAAATAGTAATACCTACTATAATTTTACTACCAAATACACATGTCATGTAATACTATACCACCTGGCATATCACCCTCATCAAAGAAAGATCGAACTCTAAAACTTGTTCCTAGTAGTTGCTATTTTTGTCCAAATAGGACAGTGAACACTGCGTGTCATATAACAGTTTTTAGCGTTCACTAATATACTATATTTTCTATAAATTTCTAAAATAAGTCTATCTGGGGGCACGGTAGTGCCCCCACCAAGTCGAGCAAAAAAGCGGCACGGCCGTACCATCCTTTTCTCGAAGCAATTCAGGCCATTTTCGACCCCCTATAACTTCGTTGTGGATAAAACTAGAAACCTGATTTTTTAAGTAATCACGCTGGCACTGTATAAACATATTGAATTTCAAATTTCATACAGTTTGGAGTAGTAGTTTAAGAATTATAACGAGTCAAATTTCGTGATATTTTCACTCACTGACCGATCATCAAAAGTCTAAGGCACTTCTAGCAGACATAGAAGCTTCAAATTCAGAATACAATTAGTGTTTAGTGTATGAATCAAGGAAAAACGAAAACATTTTTCAGTTTCGGTCCAGTTTTCGACATATATCAATTGCGTAAATAACTTTGTAATCCCATATAAACATATAAGATTACAAAATTACGTTGGCAGTTAGGGCGTTAATTAAGAAAATTCGTTGTTGGTGTACAAGAAGTACAAGGTACCGGAAAGGACAAAAGTAAGACTATCTACAAAAAGAAATAAGATCCCATTAAAACAATACTTGTCAAAAATACCAAGTCTCGCGACCGTAAAAAGTTGTGAGATCCATGTAATACCAAGTCAGTTAAATAAAAATCTTGAATGTTTTAAATAAATATATTGACTTGGCAATCGTATTAAACAATTTAATTTATACATTTATTACTTATGAGATGAGATATATTGTGTTTTAATGCGATGGCCGAGTCAATATATTTATTTAAAACATTCAAGATTTTTAATTAACTGACTAATTGGTATTACATGGATTTCACAACTTTTTACGGTCGCGAGACTTGGTATTTTTGACAAGTATTGTTTTAATGGGATAAATTTTACAAATTACTAAGTTAATATTTACTTTGAAGCGGTAACTGCTATAAGAACTATTCTCATTATTTTTTCTTTTTAGTGTAAAGTCCAAGCCTGGTACCTGGCTATCGACGTTCAGCTACATATTCTGTCTCCAATCATCTTAGTGTGGGTGCTCTAGGGCAACAAGAAGATTGCCTGGACTGCACTGATTACGGGCTTTCTGGCTGTCCTTACTGCCTCAACGATTTATATGTTTATTAATAAATTCCCGCCTCTCATGATGGCTGCTGGTTTATTTAAATCACTATGCTATATTATTTTATAATCTTATAATGAAAACCTCTTTTTATTTTTGTTTTATTTCCTAATTACTTTAAAAATTTTATATAAATGAAATTGAAATAGAATTTAATCGTCACGTGTGCCAAAATATTCACAAATATTTACTATGTGATTTATATTTATTCGATGACTTATTTCATATTTATTTTTGTTCATCGTGATGTCTATTAATGTGATTAAAACTGAACATTAATTTGTGAACGTATAAAAGATACATTTTATACCTTTGCAACTGACGTATTGTAATATGTAAGCATACTAAAAACGTCTCTTCTGCTGTACGCCTCTATATTATTGAATGACTTTTCAGTCGCGAACATGATATGATGAACTACGTGAACACTTTGACTCGAGCGCCGCCTTTCTTTGTCGGCATGATATACGGATACATCGTGAGAGTGTCGAAGAGGAAAATAACAGGGGTAAAGTTCGATCATTACCAAGTTGGAACTCATTAATCTACAAGTAAATAGTATGTAGAGATAATGATGTTGGCTTTGCTGTTGTTTCTTATTTTAAAATATAATAAAATTCTATTAAGTAACGGATCTCATTCGCTATATTATTGATAAAAATTGGCCACAGTCTAAAAATAAACATTTTTCTTATTTTTTATCGATGTTTGATTTTAAACTTTCGCTATGTATA
The DNA here is from genome assembly GCA_944739405.2 of Euclidia mi. Taxonomy (NCBI): domain Eukaryota; kingdom Metazoa; phylum Arthropoda; class Insecta; order Lepidoptera; family Erebidae; genus Euclidia; species Euclidia mi. The sequence continues at coordinate 108,378,941 of OX123183.2, forward strand.
TATATACATCACACAGCTTGATTAAAATTGGGTCTTATTCTATGAGTCCCACCGATACTACGGCCATTGTAAGACGGTCGAGGCAACGGTAATATAGAGGTATTTATACCTTAAATTAATTAAATATCGCTGGTAAGACCCGTTAACAAAATTGAATTATATTTTTGTTGATCTTTGTAATCTACAATCGCAAGTTACTTTATTTCCAGATTCGTGTCGTAATTTTCTGGGCAGCGTTCTTTACTCTTACAACGTACCTCATGTACTTCAACTATCCGATAGCCCAACCTACTTGGGGCAATCAGTTTATGACCAGCTTTTATAATTCCTTCTTCAGAACTTTCTGGGCTGTTGCCATTGGAAGTCTGATATACGCGTGCGTCAATGGATTTGCAGGTTCGTAAAATATATTTAGTATATTAAAGATTATTCAGTGGAGTGTTCTGTGGAAAAGCAAATAGTCAGTCAAATCCGGTTAGACTTGTAAGCGGACCCCGGGTTGTAACTGGGATAGCGCTAGGAGGATGATGACAGTGCAGTGCTTCAATGCAGTTTCTTGTCATTTTAAATTGTCTTTCAGGATATGTACTGCGCAGCCATGATATTTCTCAAGTAAATTATATTTAGAAAAATAAATTAATAGTTGTCAAACCTTAACTGACTTGTAGGCTTAGGGGCTAGTGATCCTTAGCTACAGACCACATAGTCCTTAACCGAAGGTCTTGCGTTTGGTTTCCATTCAAATTGAAACAATGTTAGGCAAAATCTAGGTAGTATTTGGAAAGTGGTTAATAACATATACACATATAATAAGTATGTTAATCAGTTATATGGTTGCTATAGAACACATCGTGCCTAAATTTACCAGATAAACGAGTACGAGAGTACGAATTGTGGAAAAGCGTAATAAAAACTTCCTGAAACTGCCTTTCAGCAACAACGTTTATTGTTTTGCAGGTCCAATCAACTGGTTCTTGTAATGACGATATCCGGACGTGTATTTTCCATACTTGTAATGACAAGTATAGAAAATACACGTCCGGATATCGTATGCTATATTTTTATACCAATATATGCTTCTACTTGCGGTGAACTATACTGCTACTGCTCCTGTCTTCTTTTCCGTTGTTTCAATGGTAAGCTTCACATTCAATTTATTGTTAAACTTCTTTAACTTGGTGACAGCATTCTTTGAGAAGTGACAGCTATTTGATCTCTTAAATTCTGATTGTAACGATACCTATATTTACTGGGTTTGGCCTCTATGGTGGCAAGTCTTGGATGCAACTGGGTTAGCGCTTGGATAATAATGATGGTGATGTTTATTGCCGTCAGTTACGGCAATCGCTCTGCGGAAAAGCTTATTTTTGTTATATCTAGTAAAACATTGTCTATCGTCTAGCGCTATGACAATATCGAGTAAAATTGTGAAATGTAATAATTGCAATATTGTAATTAATGAGGTGCTTGCTTTTATCCAAAATAAAGCGGGCATCATGGACAAAGAGAGCATGATTCGATTATGCGTTACGACATTTACGAAAGAGGAAATATCTCATGCGAAAAAACTGTTGTTCGAGTCGGTTGACACATGTCCTAGAAAAATTAATAGGAGGAAAGAAGGTAATGTCAAAGAGATATCGAGGATATAATTACCCTTATAAAGGAATCAGACCCAGAGTTGCTACCCATATTCGTTGCCAGATATCTCCATAAACTTCCGCCGGTAACGTTTGACCATTTGGACGCTACAAGGTTACCAAGAGATATTATCAAACTTCAAGAAGATGTAGCAATAATGAAGGAAAAATACGTTTCTAAAGATGAATTGACTTAGTTAAAAATATCGAGTGATCAGCGATGCAGTAACATAAATATAAATAATAGAGAAGTAGAATATACATATATTAGACAATACGTCTGAATATGAAAGTCGAACTGACGGTTCAACAATCATTAATAGTGATAAAGTTTCTAAAGGTACAAGCGAGATGTATTATGATACAATCATAATTGCCTCGCCACGTTCTACACCAGAAGTGAGTTGTGATAGCTTGGGCAGCTCTGGCCGCCTGGAGGCCTGCGACATGGTTTCGCCAAAGCTGCTCTGCCCGACAGACTCAATAATACTTAAGAGAGCGGCAAAAAGTGATGAAGCAATAAGCCCTTCTCTGGAGTGGAATGTCGATAAATCAGCATGTTAAGTATCATTGGATGTCAATGAGAGTAAACAACTTATATCAGATGTCTTAAAACAAAGCGGCGATTGGAAAAAGGAATTACCAAATGATGGTTGGATAAAAGTACAACGTAAGAGGATAAACTATCGCTTTGTTGGCATGAAAGGTAAGGCGGATACCTCGCCTGGGTGTTCATTTAAAGCAGCAGATGTTAATGTTCCTTTTTATATTTATAATGTTGACAATAAGACAAAGATGGAAGATATTGTCGCATACATTAAAAGCAAGACTACTGTTGAGATTACGCTGCAAGGGATGAACATGAAAAGAAATAAGGGGTATGCGCCTTATAAATTTTTGATAACTAAACGTAAATTAAATGTTTTTTATGGATGTGAACTTATGGCCGAATGGTGTATCGTTTCGCAAGTTTGTTGATTACAGTGGATAATGTAGCGGAGTGATTAAATAAGTAAGTCAATGGACAGTACAATACATAAATGTTTGAATGCTAACTTGCTAAGTTATAATTGTAAATCGTTAAAGAGGTCAATTGCATGTATACAAAATTTGTGTAAAGCTGCGGATGTAATTGCTTTACAAGAAACCTGGCCGTTGCCAGGCGAGATTTCTATGCTTGGTAATATAGATGATAATTTTGGTTATTTCGGTAAATCGGCTATTGATACGTCGGCAGGCATATTGAGGGGTAGAAAATATGGCGGTGTGGCACTATTGTGAAGGAGGTCTGTATTTACATCCGATTCAATTATATCCTGTATGAGTGATCGCATTGCAGCCATCAAAGTGACATGCGCTGACCGTACTTTACTTTTAATTAGTGTTTACATGCCAACGGATTGTCGCAATCATTTAAATGAATTCTGTGAATGTTTAGGAGAAATAGCGGCTATGTTGAAAGCGCCAATGCAGAATATGTGTATATCTTAGGTGACTTTAATGCACACCACCCAGGTGAGTTATTTCATACTGAATTGTTAAGTTTTTGTGTTGAGCAAAATTGGGTTTGTGCTGACTATAAGACATTAGGTAAATAAATACGTAAGCAAATAATTATTTGCTTAAGGATATTAAAAGTAAACAGATCTCTTTGCCCTACTAACTTGTTTAAATTGAGAGGGAGCGAAACATTATGTTTTCAAAGAAATCAAAGTGCTTCGATTTTTTAAAGAAGCTTCATCATCAGCCATGTTTTAGTTGCGAATCAAGGTTTTCGTTTGCTGTGACGTCGTGTCGGCGTCTGTGACGTGACAGCCGAGCTCCAGGTGAACCGTCTGCGATTGGATGGCCATCTAGGGTGCAGACCAGAGGGGTATATAGGTCGAAGATGCCTAGAGTGGGAAGTCCACGGTAGTAAGCCTTGTCGGTGCCTCATAAAGCGATAGATCGACATCGTAAAGAGCGATATGAGTGCGAACCAATTGACTTTGGAGGATGTAAAAGACCGGGCAAAATGGTCAAAGTTGAGCAGGAAAGACCCTGGAATAGACCGGGATTAATAATCACTAAGCAACATAAATGTTTACTTTTCTCTAATATAAAAAATAGGCCATAGATAGTTATTAATTCAGGGTTTGTATGAAATTACTTTTCCTTCGTTCCAATATATTATAATTACATATATAATATTAAAATTCAATGTTGTTTTACATACTGTTTAACTGAGAGATAGTTTGACTACTGAATCATTAAATACTATTAGCCTTTGCTCGTGAATTGGTCTGCGTGAAAAGTCTTTAATACAAAGTTTGAGCCCCATAAATACACCTATTCGCTATGGAATTTTAAAAACTCTGCCTTAGTGATACTAATAATCGGTCAAGCCGTTTCGAAGGAATTCGATTACCTTGGAAGATACATATTATTGCACATTAGAAGATATTCAAATTATATCGCAACGCATTTATGGAGTGGATCACAATGGATTAGAACAACGGGCTTATTCGGATGCCTCTACTTTGTGTCCGATGGTTATATTTTTGTAAAGGCCGCTGCGGTACTTTCAAACAGGCTTGATTCCGAGTGCGGGAGTTGTCCTTTATCCAGAAACAAAGAACATTTATTACAGTAAACCAATTTATACGCACGCACCTTCTAACTTGCAAAAGCTTGTCACAGAATATTATATGATCAATCGAAGCACCAGAAGCATCTAATTCTATTACACAGCTATAATACAAAGCTATGGCTAGAAATGCACAGCCATTCACTTTCAGCTGCCACTATCGTGAAGTGACTGAAATCATCATCATCATCCTAGCGCTGTACCGGTTGCACTCCAAAACCCACGCCTTGGAGCCCGGGGTCCGCTTTCCGGCTGTGTCTCCTCCATTTCGCACGGTCTTCAGCATCCCTGGTGGTTAGTTGGTTGGCACGCATGTCATCTCTTGCGACGTCAAGCCAGCATTTCTTTGGCCTTCCTCGTTTACCGGGGCCCGGCGGAGGTAGCATGGTAAGACATTTGTTACCCACGTAAGATGTTTGTCAGCAATGTCACGGACATGAAGGCAACCCCGAATGCGGGAGTTCCTAATGCGGTCCTTCCGCGTGACTCCACACATCCAGCGCAGCATGTTCATCTCCGTGACACGCAGACTCTGCTTGTGTCGCTCAAGCACATGCCACGTCTCACTGCCATATAACAGGACAGGTCTAATGATGGGTTTATAGACCTGTCCTTTGAGCTTAACCGGCATTTTGGGGTCACAAATGATACCGCTCACCTCACGCCATTTGGCCCAGGCTGCCGAAATACGTGCTTTGACGTCGAAATCGATGTCACCAGACGCGTGCAGTACTGATCCCAGGTACTTGACTAGGTCTTTTCGCTTGGCAATGTCTCCGCCTATACGAATTGACGCGGGATCTGTACTGCTGCAGGCCAAGTACTCGGTCTTCGCCACGTTTATTTTCAGATCGCCGTTCTCAAGCGTCTCCTTCCACGCGTTCACACGCCGCACCACGCGTCCCCTCTCCGCATCCGCCAGTGCGATATCATCAGCATACATGAGCAGCCACGGGGACTGCTCATGTGAGTCTTTGATGCTGTCTGACAGTACGTCTAATATCACACTGAATAGGTACGGACTGAACGGACGGAACCCTGGTGGACCCCGACGGTGATGGGAAAGGATTTTGTGTCGCCAACAGCAGTCCGAACTACGGAATCGGAATTTGAGTACATGTCTCGGATGATGTCAATATATGCTTCTGGTACACCTTTGGATCTAAGAGCCCACCAGATCATCTGTCGCGGCACACAGTCGAAGGCCTTCTGCATGTCTAGAAACAGAAGATGCAGAAGCGTGTTCTTCGACCTGTACCGCTCCAAGACGATCCTGAGGGCGAAAATTGGATCCATGGTTCCGTGACCAGGGCGAAACCCATATTGACATTCCGAGACTGTGGTCTCGTGTCGGATCCGGGAGTCGATTATTCGCTCAAAGAGCTTTAGGGTATGGGACATCACCTTAATACCGCGGTAGGTACTGCACTCCTGTACCGATCCTTTGCCTTTGAAGACTGGAGTGATGATACTCATTCTCCATTGGTTTGGGATTTTTCCGGTAAGGAGTATGCGGTTAAAAAGATTAGTAAGGGTGTCCACACCCTGCAGGCCCAATGCTTTCCAGGCCTCAATATGGACTCCATCAGTTCCGACAGCTTTCTGATTCTTCATGTGGCGAAGGGCCCTCTGGACTTCTTCAGGCATTACCGGCGGCACTAGTCCTTGGTTCGGAGGGAATTCCGGTGGCTGCACCTTTTTATTGTGCTTGTTAAGCAGCTTGTGGAAGTACGAGCGCCATCTCTCCTTCACCGCGCGAGACGTGCATAATAGGTTGCCCTCAGGGTCTTTAATACAGCAAAATTTAGTAATGTCCTGTGCCGCTTTGACCCTGGAGCGTGCCAACTTGTATATGAGCTTCTGCCCCTCAGACAATTCCAGCTTGGTATAAAGCGGTTCCAAGTGGTCTCGTCTGGCTCTGGCTACAGCGCTCTTAGTGGCAAGTTTGGCAGCCCTGTATGCGTCGCGGTCTTCAGGAGACTTGGACGCTTGCCACGCCTTAAAGAGTGCTTTCTTCACCCTTGTCTCCCTCTGAACTGTGTCGTTCCACCACCAAGTCTCCTTGTCACACTTTTGTCCGCCCTTAGACATGCCCAGCACTGCCATCGCCGCTCCAGTGATGACCGCCTGGATTCTATCCCACTGGCTCTGAGTTGGTTCGCCTTCAGTTGTAGCGCACTTGTCGCCGATAGCTGAGGCGAACTCCAGGGATTTGGTATCCTTGAGCAGCCACCACCGAATTTGACGTTGACAGCGGTCTGCGTGTTTGCCTTCGGGTTTCACGCGGAGGTCCATGACAAGGAAGCGGTGTTGTACCGTGAGACTTTCACCGGGTATGACCTTGCAGTTGGCTACCTTGCTGATATGGTGTCTCCTGGTAAGTAGGAAATCAATCTGGGTCGCGTGTCCCCCACTCTTGTAGGTGACAAGCTGTTCGGCTTTCTTTTTGAAGTACGTGTTCACAATGGCAAGGTCGGCAGCCGCACAAGTTCGGAGGATATGCTCCCCTCCGTCGTTACGGCCACCGTAGCCAAAGCCACCGTAAACACGCTCAAACTCCTCACATCCCTCACCCACATGACCGTTCAGATCACCACCCAGAATGATTCCCTGAGAGAGCGGGATTGCACGAAGAACTTCGCCAAGTTGATCCCAGAACGCCATCTTGACGGTGTCGCTGCAACCTGCCTGTGGTGCATAGGCACTTATCAAATGGGTCACAACCCCTTCAATAAGCACCCCTACAGCCATAAGCCGGTCGCTGTAACGCTTCACCTCCAAGATCCCGTCCTGAAACTCCTCGGCGAGCACAATCGCCACCCCGCTCACCCCGCCAGTTCCACCCGTGTAGATCAGCTTGTAGCCACTCCCAATGGATCGAGATCTGCTGCCTTTCCACCGATTCTCCTACAGAAACGCCACAGCCACCCTCCGCCTGAAGAGTACATCAGCCAGCTCTCTCACGCGTCCGGTTAGCGTGCCAATGTTCAACGATGCGAAACGGATCTTCCGGGTTGGGGCTAACGTCTTTGGCCGTGTCCACCCCTGACACGGTAGCCCTTGCCCACTTGTCACAAGAGTCGGGCGAGGAGGCTCCTGCGCACCGTTTTGCGGCGGTGCCCTACCCGAAACACTGTTTCCAATTCTGTTGCTTTCCATTATTTTGTTATTTGACTGTTTTGCCTTTACGGGAGCAACTGCCGTCTGACCTCCCAACCCCTAGGGAAAGCTTGCGCCAGAGCCTCGTCCTTTATTCAGCAGGTGCACCGACTCGCAGGGGAGGTTGGCTTGGGCCCCGAAGAACTTGGTAGGGCCCCGTACACCCAAGTGTGAGTACGTGAAGTGACTGAAATATTATACATTATTTCCAAGTTAATAAAAGAACTATACTAATTACAAGGACCACTTATATATAGGTGTGTTCAGCTGCTTAACATAGAAAAAGACACATAATAAGAGAGCTGTACATTGCACTGCAGGTTTTTTTTTTTCAAATATGTTTTATACCTATTTGACGTGCAAAAGCGCAAGTCATCCTGTTCAAGAGTGTGGATTAGTTAACGCTACATGATGGGATCTGTGTTCAATATGCAATTTGCTTGTACAGGCCATGTTTGAAGAACTATTTGCGAGTGTGTAATGAATTAAATACGTCAAATAAAAAAAAATTAAGCAAAATATAACGTTATTACAGTCAAATATAAATTAACCCTGCTATATATAATGTAAAACTTGTTTTGTAGTGACGGTACTGCAGCGATGCAGAACGCAATACATCAACGTCACATCTCTCTCACCTGAGGCGTTAGCACAGGCTTAGTGTAACTCACGACTGTGATCTGCATGAGATAAACATCCGATGCTCAGATTGGTGGAGGACTCAACAATGACCAATCAGAACGTCGACATCTTATCTAACTGTCGTAAGTCTTGCTGTGGCTGAACCTAAGGTAAGCTTCGTTTTAACTTACTAAACGTTGCTCTAAGCATCTTTTATTTAAAAATACACGAATTATTTCAAGCTTGTTGGACGCTTTAAATTTTGCCTTCTTTTTTGTTGAAGGCTCATTGGATAAAGGCTAGGTTAGGTACACTTTGTACCTTTGAGCGAGCTTGGACAATATAATTAAAGTGAATGAGAAAAGGTCAGCCTGGTTAATTTGCTCTCTATGGAACACAGCTGTAAAAGTATATGAATATACTCGTATGTTATGCTAAGATATTTTTATGCGGGTGAAGTTGCGAATTCTTCCTCGTAAGCGAACAAACTTTTTCGGCAGATGCTTCATTGGACTTATGACAAAGGTATTAATATGCTTTATTAACACGGTAATACTTCAACATTTGAAGAAAAGTACATCTTCTCGTAAAACCAATCTATATGGTTTAAAGGCATACATTATAAATGATTTTAAATAGAATTCGTAACATAAACTAAGGTAAGATTGATAAAATATATTCAAATCAGCATGGTTTTAATTCAAAATTACTCTTTTGCCGTCGAAATATGAAGTATTTACGAAATACGTCGAGTGATGCTTGGCGATGTGTTGCACAAATAAAATTTTATTATGTAATAGAATAATAAACTTCATGGAACAACGTATATTTTCCTTATTTCTTCTTCTATATATTTAAATATAAATACTTACCTCAGAATTTACCAAAATATTTTGCTAAATAAACTTTGACAAGCAAAACATTCTCTGAGAAATAAGTTCAAAAGAATTTACATATGCTATTCGCTTACTCCTGAATCTTGAGATAAGTCGCGAAAATAAACTTTTCTTTGGCGCTGTAAAAATAATTTGTTCAAATATTAAAACAACGATCACAATCGCTGTTCTTGCTGTTGTGGAATACGCTTGTTTTTATTTTATACATGAGGATATTATATATGGTTTTTGGGGTTATGGTGTTGTTGTATTTATATTACCATTGGAGTCGTGATGTTGAGGATTGTTGATAGATAGATGATTTACTTATATACACTGTTCTTTATAAAGTGCATAGGGTGGGCTTTTTTTGAAAGGCTCTTTCGCTTAAGTGGAACTAAATGGGACATGTCTGTCAGATGTCAACCGATAGATATGTTTTAATAACTATTGAGTGGATCCTTTTAAATAGCAAACGACAACAGGGCAGAGCAAAATTTATATGTTAGAACGTTCTTTACTCCTTTAACACTGATCTTAAAGAACTTATATTTTAATGGAAAGAGGGAGGAAGGCCTTTACTCTGCAATGAGATTTTATTTCTTGGGCTCAAAAAAATAAATAAACCGGTCGGTGATCACTAAAACGAAGCAAATGTCGTCGGATTTGTCCATTGTAACTCAAGTCGTACCATCCAATCAATATTAACTACTTGACTAACTCAGTAACATTAATATTTCATCAGTTCCAAAAAAAAAACTTTAATTCTTAGTACGCCGGACGTTAATTTATTTTGATTAAGCACTCTTCGTGATCAACTTCATGAATTATGTTGGTATTACTTTTTGGTTAGGATATATTTGTATTAGGCAAACTGTAGGCGACTTACTGACTACTGCCCATAGTCAAATTGACCCAGTAGTCTCATGATGATGATATTAAGTTTTTGACAGTCAAAAAACGTGTTACTTTGTAAACAAAGTGAAAATGTTTTTGAATTGAATATTGTAATTCGTGAATTGGTACTCTTTTGATTGATTCCGATCTTGATTCTGATTGGTTTCATAAACTCTAAATCCTATACGCAGGCAAATCTACTATGTTATAAGCAGCAATATTATAATTTGTATGCAAATCATCTACCACAAATCGTTAGCTCTGTGTTATCATGATCATAAAATAGTAAAACTGGTTCTGAAAAGGGCCGCCTTAAAATGTCACCCTTGATCTAGGTCTACAATGATTAACGTTCAGTTTTTTCCTGTTTAAGTTATTTTGGGTGTGTAATTTTCGCTTCATTTCTATACTCATCATAGAAAGGAGGAACTATTTACAATTGCTTTTCGATAAAAATCTGTAAGGCTCTCATGCTATCCAATGTTTGCTTCAAGCTTTAAAACTGGCATATTGATTACGAACTTTTAACATGTTAATTTTAGTCGACAGGGAAACCAAAGTATCAAGATCAGGGTTGTCATCCATATGTAATGATTGCCAAACAGACTGATTGAGAAGATTAAATCTATAAGTAATACTTTGACCAAACAGCCATGCTAATGAATCAATTAACTGAAAGAAAATATGAAATATTATTTCTCATTAAAATTGTTGTGATATATGTTTCTATTTTTACCTTACCAGTAACATACATTCTATTCTTGTATGACATATTACAGGTTGTTAGATTGTCAGCCAATCATTTAACATTTCCAAATAGATCATAACATATTGTGGAAAAGGTCTCCGCTTCTTGTCTGCTTCAGACAAAACATTGATTTTGGCAGATGTTAGACCCGTAAACGTTGGGAAACGTGGGTACTATTTGTAGAAACATAATTCTTTTGGCTGATGGATATCTGTGTGTTTAGCGAGTAATATTTTAGTCTGCCTCATACATTTTAGACTGACTGATTTATTAGTCGTGTCACGTAAGTTTGTTTTAAGCTTGTGCTGTGAAGTGTGAAGTTCGGGTTTTGTCAGAAATAATAATGATTGACTTGAAAAGTTACCTTAAAGTATTTACTACTAAGTTTACTTGCTGTTCAGTATTATGCAATTAGTATTCTCCACGAGTGTAATTGTGTGTCTGTTAACAACGGGTATCTATTTATTAAAAGAATTTGTTTTTTATAATACGAGTCGGCCAGCCCGTTCTACCCAACCGATTCGTATGATTTTTTTTTTAAATGAAAGCTCTCGTTGCATAGATTTGTCATCAAGCATTAGAAATTACCTAACTTGCACATTCATCAAGTTATATGCAAAAACAGTTTTTTCCCATACATTTTTTACCATTTCGTAGCCGTAGTCAATTAATTTCTGCTTCTATATATCTGGTTCTCATTGAGGTAGGCGTTTCGTTATAGGCTTATAACACTTGCTGAAAAAAGCTCTTTCATTTGATGGTAAGCTCATTTAAATTGGGTAAGTTTGAAGGAAGATAGGTGTGGACATTTAACTTATTTCACAATATTTTCCTATAAATTTCTTAAGATTCCATTGCTTTCTCTCTACATGGACGGTTCTAAATTCAAAAATATTTTTATTGCATCTAATAAGTTCCTTGGTAACTGCCAGGAAAAACCGTTATGCCTCTTTTAATGTGACCTTGCCTTACTTTCATACGGGTGTGAGGGTGGTGGTGTGTAAAATTGTACCGGATGTTAGTAAAATTATCACTATAGTGAATTATCGCTAATGGCAGGTAATATTCCGCGAATGTTACCAGTTAACCCCTAATGTTGGGTGAACTGATCTCTGATGTTGAGGAATTTTCCCCCTTTTTTTGTATCGCGATGAAAGCCAGTTATGGACTTGACTGTCCCTCAAAGGGACCCCTCCGCCAACTCTGTACCGAGTTTGGGGCAGGTGGAGGGGGGTGTGTGGCTCGGCTCTCCCCCCTAGATGTTCGGGGTTTCCGAGGAATTTTCCCCAAATGTAGTGAAATATCCGCCTAATGTTGGGAAAATCAAACCTACAGACCGGTAAATTACGTTTTATGTTAGGAAATTTTTTGCGTTTTTAAATTACGGACTTTTTTCGGGCATCCTAATTATTTTTTATGTGGAACATATTACAGCAGTTCATAGTAGGTACTATTGTTATATAATTATATTACAAGTGGTAGTTATGGTCGAAATTGTAGCTTTGGTAAGAATAGTAGTTTTGAGAGAAAAGGTACTTTTGACAGCACCTGCGGTTTTGGTAGAAATGGTAGTTTTGAAAAAATGGTAGATATGATAGTGTTACTACGAACAGTAGTTTTGGTACAAATAGTCGTTTTGATAGGAATAGTATTTTTTGGTAGGAATAGTAGTTTTGGTCATCAAACCCTATACGACTGCCTCGTTGGTCTCGCGGCATAAATGTGCGCGTGGGATCGAGAGGTCCCGGGTTCGATTCCTGGGTCGGGCAGTGTTATTGGGTTTTTCTGTCTGTTCGAAATTCTCAGTAGCAGCACGGAGTCTGGAAATGTGCCCGGTACGGCAATAGGCTCGCCCCTTATTACGTGGGACTAAAATATATCTGGCGAAAAGTGGGTGTAGAAATACACCTCTGCCTACCCCTTCGGGGATAAAAGGCGTGACGATATGTATGTATGTATGTATGTAGTAGTTTTGGTACAAATGGTATTTTTGGCATATATGGCAGTTTTGGTAGCAATGTTACTTACGATTACTACCAAAACTATCTAGCCATTTCTACCATAACTACTTATTAGATAAGGCTACAATGTTCTCATCATACCTATATGTAAGAGCTTTTTTATAATATTAAAATATGCTGTGTAGCAGCACGGGTACTCTAGTAAGGGTGAAAATCGAATGATTGCATGCATCGATAGCTTTTGATCATTGTTGTCAAAAGAAGACCACTGTGAGCGATAACGTTGTTGATTAGAGTAGCAGCCATCCACTGTGGTGCTTTGTGTGCGTTGTTTGGGTTGCACAAACTAGCATTGACGTTTGCAACTGAGCGTTGTATGTAAACTAAGCATAGAACCAAAGCTAACTTAGCTCTGTGCCAAGATTCCCTACGCACTAGCAATTCCGTCATATTAATTTGTTTTTTTATTTATTAAACTTTTTGCACGATAAAAAATCATGTACATAGGCGGACTTAATGCCAATGGCATTCTCTAACAGTCAACCTAGGGTGATGCAGAGAAGTCAGTTTGTAGGTGCGTTCCGAATTTTAGTAGTTACAAATATAATTAATGCAATTAAAAGATATCGTCAGTATATAAATATAATAAAATAAAATATAGAAATAAATGTATGTATATATATAACATATATAATAAGATACATATATGTATATAGATACATATTATTATAATGTAAAAATATATAAGTACATAAATAAAAAAAATGTCTCAAGGTGCTGAAAATGCTGCCAATTTACCCAAAAATAGTTCACGAACTTTCAAGCCAAATTCTGCTCATCCTGATCTCAAGAGGAAGCGTATTCCAGAGTTGAACGGACTGAACAAAAAAGGAGGAGTTCACGAAACTGGTTGAATGGGAAGGACATAGAAGAAGTCTGTTATTAGCGAAGCGAAAATCTTTGTTGTGGTTTGAGCACAAGTACTTTAGATAGGAAGATAAATAATTAGGGGGGTAGGAGAATTAAGGAAAGAAAATAGAGTAGAGAGAGCACGCAAGCTACGGCGTTGACGAATGGGTAGCCACTTGAGTTCGGTACGGTAAGTAGACACGTGGTCATACTTGCGAAGATTGTAAATGAATCGAATGCAAATATTGAGAAGTCGGTCTAGTTTGTTGAGAAGATCTGCATTCAGGTCATAGTAGCACACTGCACACATCAGCATAGTATTTAGGAAAAATCAAGGTCTGCACAAGCATTACTTTGGTGGAGCATGGTAAAAAATTCTTCAGGCGATATAAGGCGCGCAGAGATCCTGAGACTTTCTGACTAACGCTGGTCACGTGAGCTTGCCAGCTGAGATTGCTATCAACGTGTAAACCTAGATTCTTGACAACTGGGCTAAATCCTATGACCGACTGGGATATATTATTGATTGTATAGCTGTCATATCAAGCCTTTGGATCAATCCTCGACTTCCCACAATAATGGCCTGGCATTTAGTCGGATTACGTATGGATTTACATATGTACTGGCTAATAAAGCCAAATCAGGCCTATAATGTTTTGTCGTTAGATTTCATAACTTCGAAAATCTGGACGTAATTTTAATAAGTGTGAGTGATATTCAAAGATAGGCATGTAAAAAAAAAGATCTTGCAGTTTCTACGAAATATCGTAGCAGATGCGTTATGTGATTTCGTATCAATTCCAACTGGAATTTCTACGTTCGACTTGTTAAAAATGTGTCACTAGGTCTAAAGAATGGGCGTATTGATTTTTTTTGCCACCAAACGCCGCTTCGTATGCGTCATGTTCAAACAGCCGTTAGATAGCAAAGACTTGTACCACACGTATAATTTGTTTCTGAAATTCTATTGTATTTTTGATTACAGCCACTTTATTAATCGGTTTTTGCCTTTATGGGGAACTTATGCACTTTTGTTTTATTTTTACATAGAAGCACTGCACATTTGCACATTACCATGGTATTAAAAAAAATGTTAAACACAACTCAGTTTTTATTTAGACGGTAAATTGGACCTAATGCTGTTAGGTCCAATAAACCGTCAAAATCTCATGTAAACCATCCCAAAACACAGTAATTGAATAGTTCTATAACTAAATAAGGTATTTTAGTTTAACATCTAATAAAGGAACGAATCAATCGCTAATTACATTTTAGGACACAAGCCTATTATACACTTTGCCTATGTTGCTCATAGTTCTAATAATAGTAAGCTACGAATAGCTTACTTTTAGATTATTTCTGTGCCAAAAACCGTAACCTTAACTTAATATTACAGAATTAAGCTTTATGTGCCAATCTATTTAATTATTCTTTAATGTAGTTTTCGCCATCATAGGTACCAACTTTGCTTAGCAAAGTTGGTTAGCTTAGTCTATCACAACAAAATTATATGAACCTGTTACAAAAGAAACTGTGCTAGAATATAGACCTCTTTTCAATCTTTAGTAATCTCCCAGCTAACAAACACGTTGTTTTCCGGATACCTTGTTTTCACAAAACATATGGTCCTAGAACTCGTAAAAAAAAACAAAGAAAAATATGGCACATCTTGTTTGTTTCGAAAGAAAGAATATTTGATAAGTTTTCAGTATGTTTGCACGTCTCTTGGCATATGCATACATGTTTCTATGTGTGCGTGAGACTGTACAGTGAGCCATCAAGAATGCATGTTAGAAGTAATTATTCATGTGGATTTTTTATTTAGAGCTTGTTACCATCTTGAAATAAATTCGTTACCTGCGTAACGTAACTGAGAATTAGAACGCTGAACGTGTTGCTTTGAATTTATCTCCATATATTTAGCTTTTCCTTCTTTGAGCTTTTTGAATCTTTCTTAGGATATATTTAATTTTCACCGTGAGTTGTCGTAAATCTGAGACATACACGTTTCCTTGCGATATTTTCCTTCATCGTTTTGGGAACAATATATTTAATGGACACTTTTATACACACTTAACTCATCAATAATAACCTTTGTCGCAGCCTGAGAACAATCTAACAGATTGACGATCGGTTATCACTGATTACTGTCATCAAAAAAATGAAATGATCTCGCTTAACCACTTGTATGCCGGAATGCCAGACACAATTAAAAAGCTATTGTGTCTCGCGTAGATCCGCGTTCCGGCATCCAAAGAGTTAACAAGACAATTTTGCCAACCTTTGCTTTTTATTGACCCATTAATTTGACACCAGATAACACTTCGTCCTTTTTTTAAACTTTTAATACATATTTAGAACAGTATAATAAATAAATATCACGATGGACGACCATATTAGTTTCTCATCGCTTATAACACTGAAGCAGAAAGTCAATATCCTTATAAAACTTGTTTGGATCTTCAGGAATTATACGCCTGACGATTGAAATTGTATGGCAATGCATGAATGCATTGCCATACAATTTCCATCGTCTATCAATCCAGTGTGAAAGGTGTCAAGAGCGGGATGCAATATGTTTGTATAAAAGGATGTCTAGACGAATGACTGGAGGGTCCAGCCAGACTGACGTATGGCTCGCAATGAAAAGTGGGCAAATGCAATTTTCTATTTTACCTATGTGGGGCTTTAGTCAAGTCTGTGAAAGGTGGTAGTTGCCTTTATAGTTAGTATTTTTCTCATACGATTTCCTCTCCTTCCCAACACCTGACTGCACGTATGGCGTAGTGGTTAAAGCGGTCGCCTCGACGATTGACACCGTAACTCGTGGGTTCGATTACCACACTTTAGAGCACTTTGTTTGTGCCACGAATCGTTGTTTAGAGTTTGGGTGTTTCGTATCCGTTGATTAAATGTATGTAAAGTTCCTCGTGACACGGGATTTATTACTAGCATCCACACCCGAAACAATAATTTGTGGATCATACTAAGTAATGTACTGTATGGGACTCGGAAAACAACACTCAGAATTAAAAACACTACGATATTGCAAGTATTCTGACTTAACATTAATTATAAACATTTCGTTTCTCGTTAATCATCAAAGCAGGTAATACTTGAATCTAAAATACACAATTTACAATATTTATTCAATTTGAGTGCTCAGCAAACTCACTGCGCGTAAACTTAACGGTACTTTGATAGTAAACAGATGAACACCTTAAACAGGCTCTGTTTTAAGGTGTGTATTTATCTAAAATGAGCGAGGCAACATTATCTAGCAATTGTATACGAACACAGCAAATCGTATCACTTGTGTATCTTTCACTTAGCTTATCATGTGGCGCTACTAAAAGTCAACTTTTTAAATTACTTTTTGATTTCACATTTACATGGCGTGCCTCGTTCGCAATGCGTAGAATCATGTATCTACGTAATAGGCAATGACAGAGAGTACCACTCCTTTTAGGAGATTTTCTCCAATTAACAATAGTTTGATTTTAGTAAGAAACAACTGTTAAACCTTCTAAGTTACTTGTATGCATTCATCTTTTCCTGTTGTATTTATGTTTATCTGTTTCGCAGACATAGGAAACACAACCTTAATGTGCCCGTACAAAATTTTCCTCCTGTTACTTTGTATCTTTACGCACGAAAACATAATGACATCAGCAACAAATGAGTTCTTAAACAAACAGAATCCATCTAAACGCGTGGTGTAACGAGATTTTATACAAACAGATAGGTAGCGGAGCTTTGCGAGTTTTGGTAAAAGATAAGACGAATCAAGATGACAATAAAACATTTCTTTATGATAAAAATTCAGCCTGTTAAATAATCTAGTTTGTAATCTATGTACTTTTGGTTTTTGTATTTTTATTGGTTTTTATAAAACAGACGTAAAAACGGTTACCCAAATATCTTTAGATGAGACCCAAACTTTCGGGCAGACATTTGATAGTTTGTCTGGCACTAGTTACTACAAAACAATTGATTTTCAAACATTATTGTAAATAATTGAAAGTGAGCATAGCAAAATTTATGTGAACTATCAAGTAAGTTGTCAATTTGTATTTTTTTTATCGTGTTCTCATAAGAATATTTTAACAAATGTCTTCTGTTAGATGATAAAGCTGATCTTTAGCTCAAGATGTTTTACAAATATGTAAAGTTATATCTCTCCTTTTAACTTTGCTGAAATCGAGTAAGTGTACAGAAGATTCGCGTTTCCGTGTTATCGACATAGGTACCTAAAAACGAAAAGTCTCTTAATCATTGTCTAAACAAGTGTCCTGAAAACTACTACCACTGAACCCGAATTTTAGTAAGTAATTAGGTCATAGGCTCGCCAATTTTGAAAGGACTCTACGATAGGGCTGCATCAGAATTTGGTTAGTGAACTTGCACTATTGTAGAGAGAATCCAAAAGCGCGGGTGAACTCGGGAGGTACAACTAGTTATTCTATAAAAATGTTTCCCTATTTTACTGCAAATTTAATTGCAACATAGTTGTGACGTAGCAGCTTGTCCTTTTCCTCAAGTGCTCTACTTCTCATTTGCTTTGTTAATCATTACTTTCGCCCCAAGATATCATTATAATGAGATTCGATTGCGTTCCTAGTTATATTGTTATTGGGATTTTAAGGTCATAAACAATGATTTTATTATTGTGGTTTATGTTTTATGTGATGCTTGGATAGCTGAGATTTGGTGCACGTTTACCTTGGTTTGGTGCCACTTTTAAAGTCTGGTCCTGGCTTGGATCTCAAGGACAGTGGGTCATTATTATTTTTCTATAACAAACCATCGAACACAAAACTAAAACAGAAACCCAACGACATTGTAAAAGTCTACAGAAAAATCAAACCTAGCGACCGCCTAACGGGCAAGGGCTCAAAGATCAACGCATCGCTCGCAGCACCTATTGTTGTATCCCTGCGTGATAAAAGCCGTGATTATTGGCTCGATTCTTAAGAAAATTCAAAAAATTGTGCCCGCGACATAGGTGAAGAGAGTGATGAAAAAATTAACATATGAGATTTTTTTAGCCCTACAACTGTGTACTTACTATGGGAAACAAAAGCCGCTCTAAGGGAAACCGCGACGCTGTGTAAATATGTGTGGTGCAAGAACGGAGTTATAATGGTACGTAAGCAAGACGGTGACAAAAGAGTATACACCGTGCGCTCAAATCAAAATGACATCGAAAGGATTGTCAAGGAACTACAAAATACAAAATAGGTATGCAAAACACAAAAATGGGTCAGCTATTATGACGTATCCTGACACTGTAAGTACCTAACTGAATTTATATCGTCAGTTTCACCTTATAACTTATTTATATGAATAGTAATCACACACATATCCACACTTATTAGATACTGTGCAAGACTCTTGGCATGATTTTACCTGCGACATAAAACCGAAAAACAACGAACTATTGATACTGCATGTAAACATAAGGTTATTGAAAAAAATCATACATATCTCGAGTATATAGTATCTACCAGCCCGGTGATTGTGATGGTGACATAATAATCATTACGGAAGCCAACATTTCAGATGCATCGAAATCTACTAGGTTTGAATTACAAAACTACTTAATGTACACGGAGCTAAGAAGCAATAGACGGGGAGGTGGCATTGTTATATACGTACATAAGAGTATTTCATTCGCACGGCAGACGGCTTATGTTGTGAATTTTGAGTGTATCGTTGGTGAAGTGGAAACGTTCGATGGTTATAGGTTGATAATGTGTGCCGCATACATACTGACTCGCCTGAGCAAGTGTCTTTTCACAACTGAACTATTTCGACTATTATCTAGTATTCCAAAGAAACAAAATTGTATCTATATCGGTGATATTAATAGTAATATTTAGAGCACTGACGATCCCACTGTAAATATGTACCTTAACTCATGGTATGAACTAGGTCTGGTAAGCTGTATTACTCACTATACCAGAATTGATAATAGCTTAAACGGCATATCCAAATCGAGCATAGATCATATTATTACATTTGTACGTGACGTCGACGGCGGCCGACTACGTAGCCATTTAATTCGATCAGCTGTCATACAAAACGCTATAGCTGATCATTTTATTACCGGACTTGGTATAACTAGTTATAACCTAAAAAAGAACAGCGTCAGACTATTATTAAAATTAATAACGATAAGGTCAGAGAACAGCTGAGTACAGTAGACTAGTCCCCGGTACATAGAATGAGCGACCCAAACCAAATAGAATGTTTCCTTCAAACCACATTTCACACTGCCTATAACAATTGTAAACAAAAAATGTCAGTCAATACTAACAAGGAAAATCAATGTAAATGCGTAACAGATAAATTAAAATATATGTCAAATAAAAAGAAATAGCTTCTTCAAATATGTGATTCTGATCTGAGTGATAGGAATAATAGACAAATTTATAACAGATACAGAAATAAAACTAATAGGTTAATGGCTAAGGCAAAAATAAATACATAAGGCAAGATATCTTTTATTATTTTCATAACCCCAAAAAAATGTAGGAAATTATAAATAGGCTCACAGGTACAATAGCAAAGGCAATAGATGATAATTATCATCCTTAGATCGTTTAAAATGAAACCTCAACTCTTATCGAATAAGTTCGCAAATGACTTCAATACAAGTGTAGAAAGAGTCATATCTGTATGCAACCGGCCAATGCTTGATGAGGGGTCGCACAAGGCCGTCTGTGTCGTTTCCATACGACTAAAAACATAAATAATGAAACAATGCTCACAATGATAAGCAACCTAAATGATAAAAAAGCCCCGGCTTTGACCAAATAGGAGCAAAATATATTAAGACAATATCGAAAGAAATCACACCTGTTCTGACCCATTTAATTAACACTTCTATATCAAAGTCCGCCTATCCAGATAACTTAAAAATTGGTATAATAAGACTTGTTCATAAAAAAGGCTCTCACGCGGATACTAATAACTGTAGACCTATAACAATTCTATCGTGTGTAGATAAAATTATTGAAAAATATGTAGGGAGTGTTTTGAGCGACTTCTTATCAAGCAATGGAATAATTCACAAAAGGCAGTTCGGGTTTCAAAAAAATAAAAGTACTACGAAATTGCTGTTACATTTTACTGATGAAATTAATGATTACCTAACAGGAAACATGTTATAATAATAATGATAGATTTCAGTAAAGCTTTTGAAGTGCTAAATTATAATGTGTTTTATAAAAAAAATAGAGCAAAATGGTATACGGGGTCCGACACTGGACTGGTTTAAAGATTATCATAGAAACAGATATAACATGGTTAGCATAGCGGAAACACACAGTGAACAGATAACGACCCGCCATGGCACGACCCAAAGTTCGATTATCGGTCCAACTGAATACCAAATATACGTAAATGATATGTGTAACATATTAAGACATTGTTTCGTCTACTAATTTGCTGACGACACTTGCGTTATTACAGCCCACGAAGATCTGGGTACTGCAGAAAAGCTTATGCAAAATGAGTTCGATATGATGTGTAAATGGGTGCACGACGTTGGTCTAACAATAAATTTAAACAAGCGGAGTTTATTTTTAAGTTAACCCATACGTCGGACGAAAGCAAAACAATTCCTCAACAAAGTTTTCTTCTCGACTTTCTTTTTAGTGTTCTGTCACAGACCGTAAGTTTTATAAAAATGAATCTTTATTCTAGGTATTCAGATCGTAATTATTCGGTATCAGCTGTGCATAGGAAATTAAAGAATGTTATGATTTTTTACTGAATGAAGTTTAATAACAAAACCTATAATGATATGCTAATGACATGTTTTGTTTCAATAATAATCAGAATCTATAAGGTTCAAGGCAACAATAGAATTATGGAAGTTTCAATAGGCTGCTACCTAGAGGGTCTCAGATTCAAAGCCATTGACTTTACGAAGTTATTGATAATTGAATTGCAAATTGTCGCATGCTTGACGGTGAAGAACACGCACACACCTCAAGATGGTATCGTGATGATATGTGTGCGTCTCCTCAGGTCCTCATAGTGTTCTTGCAAGACATGTAAAGTCTGCAGTTCAGCAACTGAGCAGCGCAGCTATGGCTTAACTATTCTCGTAATTAGCCTTTGCTCATTACGAGAACCCATACCCAATGCTGGGCCTCTGCCCAGCAATTGGTCAGTTTGTATGCAAATTTGACATTGTTATCTTCTGTATATATAAAATCCTAACGTTACTGATTGACTGACTGACAGCCAAAACTATTGAACGCAAGTAGCTCAAAGGAGAATGATCATCTATGTATAGAGTTCCGTCTCAAGTTGTTGCACAATAATTCTTTATTTATTATAGACTAAACTTTATATATTATCAAATAAAATTGATAATTTTCCTACAAATACCCGGGTTTTTAAGTAATTTAGCAAAAACGGAGATAACCTAAAATTATGTTTTTAATCTACACACAACTTAAAACCAAAGATTATCATGAACTTACAAAATACATCGGCTTCTCCGCATTACAACCGGTATTGGTTGATCAGGATCAAGCATCAACATGATTACAGGTACTCGAAGAGTTCATAAACCCAACGCAAGAAACGCCCTATCGTAATTTAACACTTAGGTAACTAAATATGTAAACGTCCTGTCGAAAGTTATGTAAAACACACGCTAAGTTATTTAAAATAAACACTCAAACGGAGTTTTGTAAGTATTACTATTTAAATGGAGAGATTATTATCGCAATGAATATTCTCAATCAACACAATACACATAAACAGTAATGGCCGATGCCGGTCCCAGACGCCGGTTGTCATTTGGCTTAACATTCTGCGTGAGACGGAACACAAAAATCATAATAATTATTATTATAGCAAAGCTATAAAATATTAATTAAATGTACATATTTTAAAACGTAATTATATTAAATAATTATGTTACTGCCTATTTATTTATTTATGAATTTCATATCATTCTTGTGATATTTTTTCTAAAGGCTCATACTTACATAGTTCGTACAAATAAAGAGAACGAAACGTTAATACAGAAGACGCTATACGGAAATAATGCGTAGCTATTTTTTATTTACTGTTTATTTTTAAGTCATAATTCTGGATACGAAAATAAAATTCCTGACGTCAAAAGGTTGTAAAAAATAAGAAAAGAATTTCTATATTACTTTGGTTTTGCAACATGAAACATTGCTAGACCACTTTTGGTCATTCTCCTTTGGCATGTATGTTCCTTGGGGATCGTAGGGGTGCACTAAGAAGGGAGTATCCGAAATACCCACGGGATCGGGCAAAACAGGTAAATTAATAAAATGTGCGGGCGTAGCTGCGGTCATCCCCTAGTTACTATTTAAGCCTCAAGGGGATACTGATTATATACATAGTTTCATGCAACTTAAACAGTCAACATTTGACTCTGAATAAAATAATCCACAAATTTCGCAGCTTGGTAGCTTTGCAGTTGGTACTGCAAATTACTATTTGCATATATCCTAATTTCGTTTCATTTTTTATTCAATTTCGGGTCGTAGTTGGCAATATTTTTATTTTCTTATTTGCTTTTCTTTTCACACTTATTATTTCCACTTTTGCTTTTTAATAGATTAGCCCTTTGACGACCAAGGGACATATGTGTCCCCAGCACATAATTTGAAAAAATATTAATAATTAAGAAACCTATTACCAATTATTAATTTTTTGTTTGTTATTAAACATATTTTTAATATTTTTTTCATTGATGGTACAACCTAGGTAGTATGATATATTTTCTATAAAAAATGTAATATGACTGTTCGCTAAGCGCGCACTTGCCCTATTTCTCAAAAGGTTTTAGGAACTTTAAAATGTTCTATATTGTTTTTTGTTGTGCTATAATTATTGCTTGGTTAGTAAATTTATATTACATTTATTTATAGAACTATTATTTATATTTTTATAGTTATGAGACATCATAAACATAAAGGGACACCAGTGTTCCAGTGGTCCGGAAATGACACTATTTGTAATAAATTGTTAACTTATTCAACTGATGATTTTTTGAATTATCTTCATTTTATTGATATTTTGGCAGATTATATTAGTTTTTTGAATCCAAGGATGATGTAGGTACTTCTATAAATTTTGATGGATGGTAATAGTGATGAAGAAGATGATTTACACCTTGACGAAAAAGGTCAAAGAAGTTTGATACAGGATCAAGGGGTTTCTGATGTTTCTGATGATGATTTTGTAGGTGTGCCTGTTCAATTTCAGAAATCAATAATTCTGGCATCTGTACCATCAATGTCTACAACTCTTTTACCCATAACTGGAGCACAAAGTAATCAAAAAACAGTTTTCAAGTGGAACTAAGGAACATACGTGCCAATAAATAATAAATAATTATCGTGCTTTTTGTGATGTGAAATATAATGGCTGTGAAGTACAGATTTTTCAAATAGTTTATGCTGATGTATTGACTCACTTCGGCATATGGAATCGTTCGAACAAATCGAAAACATCTTCTAAAAACAGCATTGACATAAGTAGCGGGACATATACGCCACAAGTTTTGGGCCATATCGTGCGTAAAGTTGATGATCAACTTTCTGAGAAACCTTTAGACATAGACACTGGAAGACGACACAAACCTGGATCAGCGAAAAAAAGTGAAATGTCCTAAAATTGCATCACATATAACAAAAAAATAGGCAGAGTAGATCATATACGTGTCGATCTCATAGTGTCATGAAATATATTGCTGATTGAGAATAAAATACTATCTTCGATATTGTTTTGATCTCTTAGATATCTTAGTGAATAATGAGCATACTGTATAGTCAAAGCTTCAAGATGAAATCAAAACTAGCCTACAGTACAGACAAGTTCAAGTTGAAATAAACGGTTTCTCTGTCAGGCAGCATGACGTTCCTACTTCGAAATCAAGTTTAGTTCCCAGATCTGTCAGATGTAGACAGTTTCCAACGCACCCCATTGATAACCAATTTTCTGGAAGAGATGTGTCAGTTTATTCAATGTATAATAGAAATGCGAAAAAATAGTAATTGTGTTGCAAAGTACACCTTTTTTAGACTAATGAATGTAAATGTTTCACTGAATTCTACCTAATTACTACTAGCTTATTACTTTAAATTGTATACCTATCGATAAACAATTTTTCTGTAATAAATTTGCAGTTTTGTATATACAATACCTCAAATATTGATAAAATCTCTAAAACGTATAATCTTATTTACTAGAACAAAAAGTACCACCAACGACCATAGGGACATATGTGTCCCAAAGAATTCCAAAAAATCCAAAACATTTTATTATACTTTAAGTTAAAATTATGTTTATTTGATGCCTTATTAACTGTTTCGTATAGTTTTTATCATAATACACCGTCCCATATCCTTATGGTCCTGAAAAGGTTGATAGTCTACACTAATATTATAAAGAGGAAAAAGTTGTATTTTTGTTTCTTTGTTTGTTATGGATCAACTCAAAAACTACTGAACCGATTTTTAAAATTCTTTCACCATTAGAAGGCTACATTACCTGCGAGTAACATAGGTTATATTTTATTTTAGAAAAAAAAGGGGTCCGTAAGATATTTTGGTTTTTCGGGTACGCGAAGTAGTTCCCTTAGGACGCGGGTGAAACCGCGGGAAACGGCTAGTTTAGTTATATAATTAGTTTTATTATATTGTACATAATTATGTTACTCCTACTTGTCTGAATAAATACGAATTAATTCAAAATATATACCTACTAAATATTCAATAGGCTCAATGACAAAAAAATATGCAATAGGTTCAATGACAAAAAATCTCCTGCATGCGACGAAAAAGGACCTAGTTCAGCATATGCCAGGCCGAAGCTTGATGCTGGTTTTCAACTAGGCCCTATTCGTGCGGCATAATAAAAACTAGTAGGTATGGATACGTAAAAGCAATAAACAATATAAAATCATGCCCAACAATACAACATGACAGGTCACGCCTACGCAATGCGGCGTGCAGGTGGAGGGGAGCGGTGCAAGAGGCAGCGGGAAGCGTAGCCAGTAAAATACTCATAGACCCACTCCTCGCAATGCGCATCCGTGACCTATACTTGCAATACGATTTATTAATTATATAGGTATCACGTGCTCGCAACGTTTTATTTGAGTTAAATTATCTAAGAAAAATCACGCGAATATTATAATTAATAGCGTAAAACAGAAACAAAAAAACAACCGCCAACCAATAACGCATCAGGGCTGCAGTCGAGTCCCCCTCGTGGAATCTCCATCTTGTCGTGGTGGCTTGGACACCCAAGGTGAAGCTAAGAGAGATCCCGGGAAGGGCTGCAGTCGAGTGCAGTTTGCGTATGGCAGATCTCAAGAACACAACTCAGTGCAACTGACCAAAACAAAACTTACGCAAAACAATATTGACATTTGTCGTGATTGCCCTGTCATTTAAAAATAGCTTTGCGGTATCATAAGTTGTTACGGATATTAATTATTAGGGTTGATTCATCCACTATTCTTCTACACGAGCGGTCCACTCAATATGAAAGGCTTACCACAGATTAGACGTCAGAAACGCCATTGATTGTGCGTTGTCGGTCAAATGAAAACGAAAAAAAGAAAACATGCTCAAAGAAATTCGCTAACTCAAGTCTTCAAGACAAGTCAAGACTACTACAAATGAAAATAAACTGATAGAACATTCCAATAACATTTTGTCCGTTTCGGAACTTATACAGTAATACTAATAAGCCAGCGCAACTTTTTTGTAATTTATATTCTATCTAGTTGAGCTTGCTCATTTTAAACCCATGATTGGTTTTGCGTGCAACTCAGAACGACTTCCAACTTCCATA
The DNA here is from genome assembly GCA_944739405.2 of Euclidia mi. NCBI lineage: Eukaryota > Metazoa > Arthropoda > Insecta > Lepidoptera > Erebidae > Euclidia > Euclidia mi. Next base: position 108,405,241 of record OX123183.2, read on the forward strand.
ATCTTAATATATAAAATCCTTGCGTTACTGACTGACTGACAGACACGCTACAGCCGAAACTATTGGGCGCAGGAAGCTGAAATTTGGCATGTATGTTCCTTGGGGACTGTAGGGGTGCACTAAGAAGGGATTTTCCGGAATTTAAAAAACTATTCACTAACATGTTTTCGTTTCCCATTAGAACTAAATGCACCTTTCTAATTAATGCGTGTGTTATTTTCAGGAAAAGTAAATTGGAGGCATGGATAGAGTCATGTACAAAAGTTAAAAAAGCAATATTTCTTTACACGAGCTACGATCCGGCTAGTGGCAACATTTTTATAAACGAATTTGGTAAGATTATATTTGATAGTGTTATTTAATTGTGCTATTAATGGGTTGGTGGCAATTTGTCATCAAGCATTAGAAATTACCTAACTTGCACATTCATCAAGTTATATGCAAAAACAGTTCTCTCCCATACATTTTTACGTTTTCGTAGCCGTAGTCAATGACTTTCTGCTTCTATATATCTGGTTTTCATTGAGGTAGGCGTTTCGTTATAGGCCTAAAACACGCGCTGAAAAGAGTTCGTTCATTTGATGGTATGCTCATTTAAATTGGGTAAGTTTGAAGGAAGATAGGTGTGGACATTGAACTTATTTTTTAATATTTTCCTATAAATTTTTGCTTTCTCTCTACATGGACGGTTCTTAGTTCAAAAATATTTTTATGGCATCTAATAAGTTCCTTGCGGTAACTGCCAGGAAAAAACATTATGCCTCCTTAACCTTGACCCTGCCTTACTGTCATACGGGTGTGAGTGTGGTGGTGTGTAAAATTATACCCGATGTTGGTCAAATTATCACTATAGTGAATTATCGCTGATGGCAGGTAATATTCCCCGAATGTTACCAGTTAACCCTTAATGTTGGGTGAACTGATCTCTGATGTTGAGGAATTTTCCTTACGTTTTATGTTAGAAAAATTTTTGTGTTCTTAAATTACGGACTTTCTTCGGGCATCTTAATTTTTTTTTTATGTGGAACATATCACAGCGGTTCATAGTACTATTGTCATATAATTATATGTATTATTACAAGTGGTAGTTATGGTAGGAATTGAAGCTTTGGTAAGAATAGTAGTTTTGAGAGAAAAGGTAGGTACTTTTGACAGCACCGGCAGTTTTAGTAGAAATGGTAGTTTAGAAAAAATGGTAGATATGATAATGTTAGTATGAATAGTAGTTTTGGTACAAATAGTAGTTTTGATAGGAATAATATTTTCGGTAGGAATAGTAGTTTTGGAGAAATTGTATTTTGGCATATATTGTAGTTTTGGTAGCAATGTTATTTACGATTGCTACCAAAGCTACCATTCCTACCAAAAGTACTAAAACTATAAACGTCATTATTACATTTTTAAATTATGATGGATTAAACACACGCATACACAAAACAAAATAAATCGTGCTTCTCACAGAAATATTTAGCTGGATAACAGAAATAAAACCTATTTTCTTACTTATAAAAAAAAGTTATTTATCTATATTTTTAATTTTGATAAATATTGACAGATAAAGAAAAAAGTGAAGTTAGCGTTAGTTAATTACTTAAGTTTCTGATTTAAAAACGTATTTTTTGTGAGTAGTTGTGTTTTCAATTATACCTAATGATGGTTCTTGGAAAGAAATTGAAAAATGCTCAGAGAAAGTTTGAACAAAGAATCTTGGTTAATGACGGCCCTGTCGGAGATTTGGTACCGGATGGTCCTCCTACTGCTAAAAAATACGGGTGGAAACGGGTTCAGATTTGATTAATTTTCTACCATCAACAATTTTCAAGTGATTTCCTTTCTTGGTGACGGTAATTGCTTATTCCGCGCAATTTCTTATTGTTTATATGGAAGTGAGAATAAACATTATGAAATCCGTTTGGCCACTGTTGATAACATTGTCAATAAGTGGGATGTACCTATATAGTAACTTCACTGTTGGGGACGAAGCATATGGCCAGACCATTACAAATGCAACAGATTACAAACGTGTGATGGGTGCCAATGGACAGTACGCAGGGCATGCTGAACTTCAGAGTGTAAGTGAACTATATCCCGAGTGTCAATTCAGAGTTCACCTGGAAAACAGTAATACGATTGCTGACTATGGTACTGGCGAAATTGTTCATAACTTGCTATTTTCTGGGCACCTGGACGTAGTACATTACAGTGTCCTAATGGAAATAATGGTAGGGCAGCACAGTCATATTGAAGAACTTTCTTTCGTCAATGTTCAGTTATACATATTATATATATCCCTATTGCGCGGCAAACCATTCAGTAATGTCAAGGTGGAAATTTCACGATACCTAAGGTGCAACGCAAAGCCAGTGTTGTGAGAAAAGAAGTTTTGTGATATATTATATTTTTGGTAAGAATATTATCTTATTACTTATTAGATAAGGCTACAATGTACTCATCATACTTAAGTATATGTAAGAGCTTTTTTATAATATTAAAATATGCTGTGGAGCAGCATGGGTCCTCTAGTTGCCTTTTAAACGTGTACGATCTATGTTTTAATTTTCTTAAACTCATTGGCTATCGCTTTGTAGCTAAGACCAAGCTCTCTGACTTCTTTAGTATGTGACCATGATGAATGCTACCTACTCCAAATTTCTGGCAATAATATGAATTTTATTACTTTTACATCGTTTCAGGCGATTAACATATGTGTCTTATTTATTTATTCTTCTTATACACAAAGGCAATAGGCGGAATCAATGCGATGCGCGTTTTCTTCCACTCTATTTTAGAGTGTTGCAGAGATAGAAGAAGCAGATGTATTGTATGGTTATGGCACATTACTAGTTATACTACTACTTATAGTAGTGTTGCGCTTAAAAACACTGTCTGAAAGTTTTTTCTAATATAGATGTCGAGCGGTTTTGTTGTATAAAACTGTTTGTAAAATGGGAATATCGAGCTTGCACCACGCGGATCGCTATTGTTTATGAGTCGCAACATTCACTAATATCAGTTGACTTTTGACACTGAAATCAATAGTTGTCTAACGGCCATTTTTAATATTCAATCTATACATGTATTTTGAGATCCGAGATTCGTGTTTGACATATTTTGTATGGAACTTATGTCAAAAACGAATCTAAAATCTACAGATCTATCAATAGATCGAATATTGAATTCCGTAGTAAATAAACAACGAATTTTATTTCAGTGCCAACGTTTCTATTTTTTATTTATTTATATTTTATTTGTAAATAAAAAAAACAAAAAAGAGATATTTTTGACTGCCTCCGTAGTTTAGTGGATAGCGTATGCGACTGCTGATCTGAGGTACCGGGTTTGATTCCCGGGTCGGGCAAAAAGTGTTACTGGGTTTTTCCGAAATCTCAGTAGCAGTATGGAGTCTGGTGATGAGCCCGGTAACGGCTATAGGCTCGCCCCCTATTACGTGGGACCTAAAAATTCATGGCGACATGTGGGTGTAATGTTACACCTCTGCCTACCCCTTCAGGGATACAGGCGTGAGTTTCTAAATAACGACTGTATTAACTATATTCACAAGCATATTATGTTTACTCATATTTGTTAAACATTTGGTCACAAGTGTACTTGCGTGTTTTAACTTTTCATTAATTGGAAATAGAGCAGCAGCACTCTTGAAAATTAATCTAATGGACATATTTCTCAGTAGTTTATGAGTCTAAAACAAATAAAGAATTTTCTAGGTAGTAGAACTCTGTTATTGGTTTTGAATTACAAGTATTATACTCATTTTGACTTTTACTAGGTATATCAGTTATTATGTTTCTCTTTCCTCACGGCAATTCTTCTAACTTTGGTGTCAAAAGAATAACCGGTCCTTTGGCAGGCTTACACGGGGATATGGATCCAACGTGCAGAGGCCCGTAGAGAGTTTTAATCTAAAATGGGATGGGACACATGCCGCAGAGCCTCCACAACTGCACTACTGCGTACAGCTATGGGCTAGCCGCAGAACATGTAGGACTATTGTGATGACGTGGAACATACTTTAACTGGGTTATGGGGATGGATATTTGATGGACTGAAAATAATGGTACTATAGCTACCAATGTCTGTCATAAAGGTAGCCAGAGGGCAACACCGGTGTGAATGGCTAGGGGTTTCAATCGGTGTGGCACCGGTTTCGCCATCACGGGTCTCGTGACAACGAAGACCCGGAGCGGGTGTCCCCGTAGTTAATGAGAATGACACTTCCACCCCCGAGCTGATAGCTCTTGCGGCTTCCCTCGGGCCGGCCGGCCAAGGCAAGCCAGAGTTGAGAGTCCTGCGAGCGTTTTTGAAAATCCACTCCGACCAGCCAGTAAAAGCAAGCCGAAGACGAGACCCTGACCGACTCTTTGAACCATTCGGGTCCGCAGTGTCACCACACACATTCAGCTCACCACAAAACTGCCCTGCGGTTGTAAGCTTTATTTTCATCTTGTAATATATTTTTTGTATAAATTACACGATGAAGGTGATGTTTAAAAGCTGTTACTCTGCCCTCTCAGATTGCATTAGTCTCATGATGTGATAACGACTGCCCCAGAGGGGTATTCCTATTATTATTATTATTAATAGCATAATTTATGTCCCACTGCTGGGCAAACGCCTCCCCTTCCATATTCCACTTTTCGCGATCACACGCGAGTTCTTGTCAATCCTTGCGAAAAACGTCTAATTCGTCCCGCCATCTCCTCCTAGGCCTTCCCCGTTGCCGTTTTCTGCTATTTGGCATCCACCTTGTGGTTATGCCCGCCCATAGCGGTTCTGGCATACGGCTAACGTGACCGGCCCAGTTCCATTTCAATTCGGCAGCTGAGTGGCCTACATCGACAATTTGTGTTTTGGAGCGTATAGTATTGAGTTTTTGATGCGGTCTGTAAGCTTGACTCCCAAAATACTACGTTCCATTGCCCTCTGGCAAACCCCGAGGGCAGACTTTTGCTTTTTGGTCAATGACCAAGTTTGTGACCCGTAGGTAAGGGTGGGAAGAATGCAGGCCATGAGTTTTCTCTTCAGGCTAATGGGAGAGATATCAGTTATAGTATTATGATAATAATAGGTCTTTGTCATGACATGCTGCGTATGTAAAATAGTATTTTGTCTTTAATTAAACTTTGTTTTATCAATCTATATATTATTATTATTATATAAAAGCTAGTATGTAAAATCTCTTACTTACTTAACGTAGTACTTCATCCATACAATGGGCACTTACTTATTTCTGTGTTGATAGATTTAGGTGTCTCCAATTATGGAAGAATAATTCTACAATTAAAGCTTTAAATACCTTTCTGTAATGGAAGCTTATCAATTACAAAGGTACTTTGAAATCGGTTTCTCTTTTGAATAGTGAATAAACTTAAGCTATATTTGTAATCTGCGGTCCTATTCAAAATAAATGTATTATGTTTACTGATGTCTAAATTAATGTAAAGCTCAACCAAAATTTATTTAACCTTGACCTTAAGATGAGTATAGCGAAGAAATATAATATAAACAAATAAACTACAAAAATGTACACCTTGTCACCTTGTTTGTATATAAGCATTTTTCGTTGACTTCTACCAACTTTTTGTCTTAATACACGGTTTTCCATCTATTGTTTTCAGTATTTCCAGCGACCTTTTTTTTTTTTACGTGGGGAAACTCTTTTGCGAGTGCCTCTCCGCGGGGCGGGCAGAGAGGGTATGTCGGACTCCCCGGGATGGAAGACAGGTTTACCGACTAAAACCACCACGATAGCCGCCTCAGCGCTCAAGAGAATGGGACACAGGGAACGCGGGTATGCTGCTCCTGGGTCCCTTTACGCTTGTCCCGTAGTAGGGCTCAGTCTCTGGGAGGGCTAGGTTGGTAGTGTCCTCCCTTCGTTACCTCGTACTTCCCTCGGCTATCCGGGACAGCTGTTTTCTCGGGGTTCCCAGCTACCTACACCAACTTATTTTTAAAGACAAATAGGAAGGAACTGTGTGTCACCAAGGACTATACATAAATTCAAGCAACGGGCATTCAGAATACTTGAACTTGAAACAACAATCTGTCGACCATATAAATTGATGAATCTGTGTCTGAATCGCATCCGCAACGTTCGGCAAATATTTAAGGCGAAACGGAAGCTTTACCTTGACTGACTGACTACGCATAGCCGAAAGCACTAGGTATAAGAAGCTAAAATTTGGCATATATATTCCTTAGGGAGTGTAGAGACTTACTAAGAGAGGATGTTTGGAAATTATATTTTTAAGGAGTTAAAAAGGGAGTCGTGATTTATATGATTTTTTTATTTTTTCAAGTGGACTTAAAACTAGGTATACCATACTCACAGTCAGTTGCATTAGACCTTATTAATTTATCAATGTTTTCAAACTAGGTACGTATAGCGCTAACCTAGTTCAAAAATATAAGACTGTTATCCTTCCAGTGTTAAAGCAAAACCACTTAAAATCGCCACTCACTACAGGTCAAAAAGTGATCGTGCCTTTCAAATCCTTTTAGCACCCGACTATCTAGAATTTACGTTTGAATTAGCTATGTATGCCACGTAGTCTGCATATACTCACCAATATTTGACAGAAGCTTGTATAGAGCATTGCATTTCACTTATATTCCTCACGTAAATTTATGTATATAATATTCAAAGCTCCAAAGCATTTTCATGTTATAAATTGATGAAAGTACATACCAGACAGTAATGAAAATTCAGGCGTGCACTAAATAACTCAAATAAAACATTGGTTGGATATGCAGCTATAATCGTTTTATGAATTTGGCAAGTAGAACATAACTCAAAATTTTGACATTCACTTTATTGTTGTACCCTTACCATATACTTGAATATTTACTCAAATTATATAAATATAATCTAGGTACAAAAGGTAAAAACTTTAAAAAAATTAACCTATGTTGCAAAACCTGCAGCTACTTTGAAGGAATGAGAGAAGGGAATGAGCTTAGTAGAAAATATATTGCAAACTTCTGAACTGTAAAATAAATTCTCAATTCAAACACTTTCAAAATCCCATTCATACTAAATATATAAGACTCTTAGCAAAGTTTTAAATATGTCTATGCTAATGCGGAGAAGCTTTCAAACTTGGTGTGGCAGCCCTATTTACGTCAGGGTTGCCACCACCAATATTCGTTTTTCAGAACAGAGCAATAAGGGGTATTTACAACCTCGGTCTTCGTGTTTCTCTAAGAGAAAAGTTCAGTGAGATAGGTATTCTAACTGTTGCTTCGCAATATATATATGACAATTTGTTATAAGTTCACAAGAACATTGACACATCATCATCAGCCCTTTTTACTGTCCCACTGCTGGGCACGGGCCTCTTCTCATTATGAGAAGGGTAAGGCCATAGTCTACCACGCTGGCCAAGTGCGGGTTGGCAGTCTTCACAAGTCTTTCGAGAACATTATGGAGAACTCTCAGACATGCAGGTTTCCTCACGGTGTTTTCCTTCACCTTTTAGCAAGCGATAATTAACAATTTAATACGCACATAACTCCGAAAAGTCATCGGTGCGCGCCGTGGATTCGAACCCGGACCCTCTGCGTAGCAGTCTGTCGGTCTCTCCACTAGGCATAACATTGACACATTTAGTAAAAAAAGTTATCTAAACACTGTTAATACTAGACATAAGAATAATCTTATAGTTCAAAGCACCCGCCTCCACAAAATAAGTAGGTGTTTTATGGGGCAGTGTATACGCTTTTATAACAAGCTCCCTCTTAATATAAGAAATTTATCTATAAATAAATTCAAAATTATTGTTAAAACTACACTGAATTTAAAAGCATATTATAAAATTTCTGATTATAGAGGCGATAAAACTGCATGGAATTGAGCTGCTCTAATTCAACACAAAAATATAAATTATATATAAACTGAACCATTTTAATTTGACTTTTTGTAAGCACTTTAAAAAGTTTACACGAAATAAATAATAATTTTATTTCATAGAATATAACTGTATTCTGTGATGTAAACTGTGTTGAAACGTCTGAGCTAATGAACCGAATGGAAAGTCTTTCACGTTTATTTTTAAGTAATTAGGCTATTGAGACGTTTTATCCAATTTAGTGTACTATAGACCTTATTCTGTAAGCGACAAGATCACATATATTTATCGGAATAGTCATCAGTACGGGACGTCAACGACTACGAAACGGAAGTGTGAAGATGGCACGCTTCGACAGAGTGTATTGTGACGTTCGCTACAGTGAGTACGACACTGTAAGACTGACGGTTGACGTTGAACTGAGCAAGACAACTATCTCTTCTCTTGGAGACTCTAGGCGGACAACAAGTACCTAGAAACTGTCACTCGTTTCGTGTTCAGTAATCCAAAATAATTATAGTCAATTTTGTTAATTTGATTTGGTGTGAACTTATAACAAACTAGAGGACGCCAGCAGCTACGCCTGCATTTTTTTTAATTTACCCATTTTGGCCGATCCCGTGGGAATTTCGGGAAATCCCTTCTTAGTGCACCGATAAGGTCCCCAAGGAACATACATGCCAAATTTCAGGTTCCTGCGCCCAATAGTTTCGGCTGTAGCGTGTCTGTCAGTCAGTCAGTAACGCAAGGATTTTATATATTAAGATTGTGATGTGAAGTGTTGATACCGGCCAAAAGTAAGGAACCCGCCAACATCAGAAGTGGCATCATGGACCAGTGCGACCACAAGGCGCGAGCAAGAGCGACTGCTAACACTGCTATGTTGGTGAATCAGCTGAACTGTCAACTGCAATCGTGGTGAGCGTATTCTGTCTGATTTTTTTTTATTGGTACTGCCAATTTTATTAAGTGGCGGTAGTTGTAAAACATTACGCGTTTCACCTTGGAAATGTCATAATCCTTGTGGAGATATCGCTATCACGTCGTACCGAGTGTTGTAGGTTCGATTCCTACACGAGATACAGAGTTGTGGAACCGTTTGACTTTTACGGTGTCGTGGTTCCCATGGCATGATCTCCTGAATAATCTTCCTTTTAATAGCTTAAAGAAGAAAGACAAAAAAGAAATGTGGGTAGTAACGATTTAATTGTGACCTTTGCCGTATTTTAAGTTAGCATATGGCTGTCTGACTACCACAGTGATCTATAGCGGAGATAGCGAACGGAGGTTTTGAGTTTGATACGCTAGTTAAAAGAAAGCGATTATTTTTATTTCTTCATGCGAGGGTGGCTTGCACTCATGAACCTTGTGATCATATTATGCTTGCTTGCAAATAGATTATCTTGTCTTGGTCTTACTTTGTGGACTGTAATAGTAACGAGAGTGAGCGTACAGGCCGACTTCTATTATTCCAAGCAGGTGCGTTTGAGTGAAACGTGCTAGTTATTGTTCTAGTGCAGTTGTAATATTGATTAACCCTTAACCAACACCCAGCTTTGGTTGGTTTTCTTCTAAATCTAGAAAAATAACTCCGGTCTAGACTGTCCTTCGCAGGGCAGCGGCGCTAAAGTTGGTAAACTAATCGAATCCTACATACTAAGTTCATAGTGTAAGACTGTGCGGAGCTATTGCTTCTGACTGTGCTGATATTGTGTAGAACAGCTCGTAGCTTTTATTTCTTAAATAGACGTGTGAACTGCAGTGCTGTCTAGACGAGTGCGGTTGGTTGGTTAGTGTAACCTGACCATAGTCGAAAGATATTACTACAGTGTGATTCTGTAAGACTTCATTCTAAACTTCTAATCTGAATCCGCTGTGAGTTTCTTGATTGGCATTCGAAAACCTCGGTTGATAATTCGAATCTACACTAGCGCTACTCTTGCGAGCGTGTTTGCGAGCTGAACTAAATTGACCTCGAGATTTTGACTGATAAAGTATGAGATGACGTAAAAAGTGACATTTTATAAGGTAATTCCACCGTCAGTTCGACGCTCACCTTGCACTCAAACCCGATTTAAAGAGTCAAATTTAAGGCATCTATTTAACGAGTGAAATAAGAAGAAATCATAGTTTGTTTAAATAAAGTTTTTAAGATATTAAAGTGAATAAGTGCCCACCTATTTAAGTGAGAACGATAGCAAGAATGTTTTTGTTTAAATCTTTATTAGAAGACGCTCGAAAAGAGTCGACAATCTACCGAAATTCGAAGTCTATCTTTATTAACCCGAGATAATGACTATGTGAGCGTGTATCGATTGTCAAAGTAGCTAATTGACTAACTGGAGTATGAGTTACTGCCTCTGATTAAGCCCACAAAACCTAGAGGCAAAGGACTTTCAACTCGTGTAAAAGTAAGTGCTTCATTTTAATCGATTATAAACTTTCGCGATTTTTATACATCATACAATATTATTAAGCGTGTCTTAGTCGCGATAATTTATTTATTTCAAGGCATAAATACCTCTGTTATTCTCCTACGTTTCTACCGGCTTGCAACGGTTGTGGTCGCGGAGGGGCTGATGTCAGCTCAGCGCCGTCCTTGTGAAGCGCGGGTTTCAGCGGCTACCCTCACTTGTTTTGTATTTTTGATATTTTTAGTTCTATTTGCACTGTCGGCACTTCGACACACTTATGACGTCTACACACTGATGAGTTGCGTTACTGCGGCGTTGTTTGCATTTGTTGATAACTGGGTTCCAAGTGGTCGATAGTCTGTATCCGTCCTCCCGGTTGAAATTTCTATGTTTTTTTATTTCAACCGCTTCACGTACTATCCTGGAGTAATAGTGATGTAACGGAATCCTATGGACCCCAGGCTGATTAAAATTTTAGTTTTCTTACTAACTGGGTCTAAAATATCAATTTCAGCCTGGCCCCGCCAAGTAATTTGTGGCCAGGGTTCCCGCGCCCCTTCGCCCGCGCAGGAACTATGGAATTCGTCCCTTCCTCTATATTCCTCTACTGACAGTATTTACCAAACGTAAACGCTTATAATTGAATGAAAGGTGGACATCAAAATACTAAAGACAGCGATACATTAGTATTGGTTTGTCATCACAAAATCACTCTCCATATATTCATGCTTCACATATTGGTACTTGAGTACAAGGCAGCGTATCTCAGAGACGGCAGCTCCAGGGAGACGAAGAACATGATCCAGGCATATTAGTCATATAGTATTATCGGCGCCGAGTATTTCAGCGATATCCAGTGTATAGTATTGAGCGTACAGTAACAGTCTCAGAACTGATGTCACAAAACGCCTCCTTGCCGCAAGTCACAACATTGAAGCCCATACAAACATAGTCAATTAAAACGTATTAAGCCATCGCGCATAGTTTGCGGGGAAGCTCTCGTTACAATCGCCGCTAGATTAGCCGTACGGTCTTACTGTTACCGCGTGACCGACAGGTGGCTCTTCTTTCGCTCTTTAAAACCTTGTCAGCTGCTATGTACTGGCCTGTACGCAGGTTTAGACAGCGATTGTGAAAGTCCCGCATTTTACCACCTGATCGCGAATACGGAGACTCCCATCATACATCGCTCGTCTTCACATCCATCATCAACAAGGTACGAACCACTACTAATGGTACACGCGGTTATTAATAATATAACTATGTACAATATCTCATAGAGAACTTTATATTTTAGTCAGCCTGGTATACATATATGGTGTGATATAGACATAGATACACAACAGAGTTATTAATGTTATACATTTCATGCAATAAATTACAGTAAAGTGAATAACAGACACTCACCGGACTTTTAGCTGCGTCGCTGCCGAACTTACCCCTTGCCCTGTGCTGATCACCTTCTCTTGAAGCCGCTCGCCTTGTTCTTCGATATCACTAAGCACTAATTATCGACCAACACCGAACCTCTTTCGCGCTAGGCCAGGTCCGATCTCTCTCGCACCATAAGACCAATTGTCTCAACCACCCCGCTGGAGCGTTCCCGTGATCTGCCCTCTTTCGCGTCCTAAGACTCACTGTCTCCGAGCTCCGCCTAGTTCCGCGTCCCAACATTGACTCTCCCATCCAACACCCCCACTACCACGTCACGCTGTCCTGGGACCCGACTGGCCCCGCCTCCTAAGATCCGACCGTCCAGTCAAACACAACCAACGCAACGCCTCTCGAATCCTTACTACCTGACAAGGTCCTTTTCTTATCGTTGATCCCCTTTTTTATGATCCTCAACTACACCGCATGTGAACACTACAGTGCCAATATTTTCTCACATTTCATGGCTATTTCTTTACTTATATGCCTGTCACATAACTCTTATAAATTTGTCAACCTCTTAGAATTTATGAGTTTACTAATTGCAGAACGTTGGCGCCATCGTAGCGATAAGACAAACACATGTGGAAACAAGTATGCGGCCTAAGGACTAAATATTATTAATTAATTTGGTGTAGCCAGCAACACCATTACATTCCCCCCTCTGAAAATCAGACGCGTAGACTAAGTCATAGCGTATGAGCTTTCACTAATAGGTCTACATATAAAACTTAAATTATTATATACAGGATCAATATTTTTTTTGTATTTTTTTTTGTTTTTTTTTTCTTTTTTTTTTCCATGCCTATGTACAACTTAAAACTATCTACAGAAAGAAGGAAGGACATCCCTATTGCCACGGGACCATGCGTCCAATATAATTCGCCTAATTTGCCTTTAAATTTGTGTAATACCTTTCGAGGTGTATGGCGTTATAAATGCCCTTTATCGCCCCGTCACTAGGATTCACTAACAAATAAGCGTTTGCGTGGGGAATCCCGCCAACTGTGTACGGACCATCGTACAGTAATGAGAATTTTTTCGATATCTTGTCTGACCTATCTGATCTGTTGTGCCTCCTAATCTTCACAAGGTCTCCTATGTGATACGTCGCCAGGTGATGAGACTTGTTATATTGTTCACTTCTTATCAGCGCTGCCTTCCGCAGGTTTATTCTCACTTCCTCCCGCACCGTGTCTAAATCAATATTACCTACGCCCACTCTGCTATTTGGTGTATATCTATCTAATCTCAACCGCGGACGTTCTCCAGTAAGGACCTCACAAGGTGTGTATCCGGTACTGATATGCACCGTGTTGTTATAACAGATCTTAATGTTTTCTAGTATCGCCACCCAGCTGCGATGTGATTTATGACAGTAGGTCCTTAGCAACCGCCCCAATTCCCTATTCACACGCTCCGTACTATTTGGTCTAGGGTTCCTAACAGTAGTGTGATAAATACGTATACCCATTCGTCCCAGTTCCCCATACCAACGCCTAGATGTAAATTGAGTTCCATTATCTGACACTATGGCTTTTATAGGTACTACTTTCGCATATTTTCTAACCCCGCTAATTGCTGATAAAGTAGTGGCTTCCCTAGCTGGATGTAGATGAACATATTTACTAAAAGAGTCTTGGAGTACCAGTATATACCGCATACCATATTGGCCGGAGGGCAATGGACCATACCAATCGACCATTACTATTTCGCCGACATCACTAGCTATTACCGGATTACAAGGCCCCACGGTATGTTTGTTCACCTGTTTGGATTTCTGGCAGAGCTCACAGCACCGTAGTAAATTCTTAACAGCTTTCGTCAAATTATGTATGTAAAATCGATCCTGTATCAATCGCTTAATCCTCACCATGCCAAAATTACCTGCCTCTTCATCTATTGCCTGTATTATGTCACTACAAAGTGACTTGGGTACTACCACCGTCTCTCTATTGGAGCCTGGTGGAATAAACACGAGTAACTCATTCTTTAGTTTAAATAGCCCGCTGCGGCTGTCAATTTTATCAAGACGTTCTTTGTTAAGCTTATTTACAAGTTTACATATCTCAGGATCCTCACGTTGTAGCTGCACAATGTTCTCTAATTTTTTTGCGACATCCTTGGTCTTATTGGTGGTAAACATAGCTATCTCCGGACACAACTTTCGCACTTCTTGTACGGTTTCTACTCCTTTGGCATATCTAGATAATATACCAGGCACTATATTGTCCCTGCCCTTAATGTACTCGACTGTATAATTGAATTGTTGAAGGTACAAGATCCACCGCGTAACTCTCGCGCTGTACAAATTCCAGTTGTTAATGAATGACAAGCTTTTGTGGTCAGTCCTTATGATCGTGCGGGAGCCCCTAAGATACGTCTCGAACTTCTTTAAACTGTAGATGATCGCCCACAATTCTTGTTCCGATACGGTCCACCCCTGTTCGGGTCGCGTCAAACCTTTACTACAGAACCCCACGATCCTATCGTATCCTTCCTCGTCTAGCTGATACAAACAGCCCGCTACCCCTACCTTGCTGCTATCGGTCTGTAGGTAATATGCTCTGCTTGGGTCAGGATGAACTAATACCATGTAATCTAGGAATGCCATCTTTATTTGATTGAATTGTTCATTTTCTTTACTAGTCCACTTCCAAATTGTATTCTTTTGAAGTAGTTCACAAAGGGGCGCGGTGAGGTAACTATATTTGGCTACAAAACGCCTGTAGTAATTAACCAAGCCTAAGAAAGCCCTAAGTTGTTTCACCGAACGTGGTACTGGAAACTCCCTAATGGCCGATAATTTATCTGGGTCCATTTTTATCCCATCCGAAGACACGATATGCCCTAACAACTTAACTTCCGTCTTCAAGAACTGGCATTTCTGTAGTCCACACGTCATTCCAGCTTTTCCAAGAAGCTCTAGCACCAGATTCAAGTGATCTAAGTGGACGTTGAAATCACTCACTTTAGTAAACACGACCAGATCATCTAGATAGTTAACACAGAATTGCCGTACTTCTGCTCCGAGAATAGTGTCCATAGCGCGTGAAAAACTTCCTACCGATGTCTTCAAGCCTTGTGGCAGTACTAAATATGTATAACTTTTCCCCATGAATGAAAATCCCGTGTATTTCGTTGAATCCGGATGTAAGGGAATTTGAAAGTAAGCGTTGTTAAGATCTATTAAGGTAATAAACTTAACCTCGTTAAATGACTGTAGAATATCAGATACTAATGGTGGAGTTTCTATCTCGCCCACCATTTTTTTGTTCAGTTCTCTGGCATCTAACAGGATGCGCACGGACCCATCCTTTTTCAATGTACAAGTTAGAGGGCTACAATATGGTGTTCCTTCTCTCTTTATGATTCCTAAGTCTTCCATTTCTTTCAGCTTTTCTTCTACCTTAGCCCTATAAGCAAACGGTAAGGGATATGATCTTTTCACAAAGGGTTCTTCATCTCGCATTTTAATAACGTGCTCATATTTATTGGTACGTCCCGGGTGCGCAGAGAATACTAGCCTATTTTTTATTAAGATTTGTTTCAAGCCGCCCAATGGTATATCCGTGCTCTCTTGTAAATTATTAACTAGGTTATCAATAACCTCTGCCGAGACACCGTCAGGCCGAACAGGTCTTACGACAACATTATGTATTTGCTTGTGGGTAACACTAGCACGGGGCACATCTATGTTACAAATAATGTTCGGTTGAACCGCAATTGGCTCTCCTAAGGTCACAACCTTGTCAATACCCAAATGAACAAACCTTAACATTCTTTCGGGCCCGCAAAGTATACTAGCCTGTCTTTGCTCTAACCAGTCGATACCCAATATAATTTCCCTAATCAAATTCTTTATGATCAAGCACGGGGTTTCGATGACTACGTCTCCTATTTTTAATGGTATCAAAGCCGCTCTATTAACTTGCTTACTTTTAGCTAAAGTTGCTCCCTGAACTTGAATAGGCGTGACCGGCATAACTGGTATTTCTAGCTCTCGGTTTAGTGTCACATATGTAGCTTCAGCGACGCATGTAACTTGACTGCCTGTATCTATTAAACACTTGAACGACTTGTCGCCTATCGTAACACTCATCTCTAAAAGTGGTGAACCCGTGCCATCGTTATCAGTGAAATCTTCGTCTTCAAAAATTGATAAGACTAAGCGTTCATCACCTTGAGATATAGTATCATCACGAGCATAACCTTCACCATAATGATTATCCTCACCAAAACTATCTATGTAGATGTGATTACCTCGACTATTCAACATTTGACATACATACATTTCTAGTACTTGTTGGATGGAATTATCCAAGTCGCTTCCAAACCCTTTGGTAATTGCCTTAACCGGATACAGTCTGCCATTCTCTATTTTACCTAGTCCCTTACCTGGTAGCCAACGACATCCAACCATATACTTATAAGCAAATTCATAGGGACTCGGCCTAATTCTCTTTGCCCTAGTTTGTACTATTGTTGATCGCATAGGGCTATTTCGATCAACGTAACCTAGTTTCCCTGATTCTCTTGTACTTGGGCGTCATCTTGAGTATTCTCTAACTCCGAGCCCTTCACAAAACTGATTGCGTTTATTTGGCTAGCCTTTTCGGCCCTATTACCGCCCGCTTTATACGCATAGTCACTGTTTACCTTATCCACGCGTTCGCCACGAACTTTCTCAAACCTCGCGTACCTGCCTGATGATGGCCCGCTTCCATTAAAGCTCCTACCTACTTGTTGGGTTGGGCGTGGCTGTTGCTTTCTAACATTCCGCTCTATCCTTCTAATAAACTGCAAACCGCTCTTAATATTACCCAACCCTTGACATGCAAACCAAGATGTTTGCACGTGCTCCGGATAGTGACGCATTATTTGATTAACCGTGTCCTCCTCATCAACCTGCGAGCGCAAATATTTTACTAGCTCGACCATCTCCGCATAATATTCTTCCATTGACTTACCGCCATTTGGATTCCAAGTCGAATCGTATAATCGTCTCCTAACTTCTTCCTGGTCCCTACTTCCCCAAAACGCATCTAAAAAGTCCTTACTGAAGTCATCGAAGGTTTTCCAGTTATCGCTATCTAATCCGATAATTGTTCGAGCTGCCCTGTTATACACCCTAGGGCAATATCTAAGGCGTTATCGCCAGCGTTGATGCATTTGATATAGCTCTTTAATTGCTTTAAAAATCTAATAGGGTTCGCAGAACCCCCACTAAAAGTGGGCTTCTCCGGGGCCGCGCCCAATAAATAAACTGGGTTCAAATTGTTCTTTACCGAATCTAGACTATGCACAACGCCGGGCGTCTCTACAGACGATCCTACGCTACTAGCAATTTCTACGACCAACCTATTAGACACAAGTTCCTCCATCTTACTAAGCATGTCCTCCATTCTTTCTGTCATACTATTCGATGCCCCTTGTCCGTCGTTCATACTATTTATATTGGCAGAACGGTTACGTAACCGTTTGCCCCCTACGGCAACTCGGGTAACTCTCTTCTTCTGTTTATCCATGGCCACAGAAAAAAGGATGTATATAAATACCTCGTATATCCTTCGCTTTGAGTTTACCGTTCGTAGCTCGGTGTACCGCCTGGTCACTGAAGCGTTGTTCCGTAGGCAACTTGCTCAACAGCTTGTCGCCACGATGTTCCCAGATTCGGTTGTCGCCACCACCGCCCGCTGCTACGTAGACACGTCGCTCGACAGGTCGCCTTGCTTAACCACCCGCGATTTGATTACTGCTGCCTCCACGCTGGAATAGTCCGCACATCACCAATTACTACCTATATTTTATTTATTTGCTTCACAGCTATGACCTAATTTTATAACAACCATCTAGTGTAAAGTCTCATTCGCGGTTACATAACTAATAATAGGCTGTTTCTTTCCATATAACCAACTACTAACTTAATCGCGGTGCGAACCGACCCCATCTTACAGACGGCGAAATGACTTACAAAGCCATTCAGTTCCTTAAAACAATGCGGCACATGTGCAGTCATATCTTAACAAAGTAGCCGATCTTGGCCCTTGGACAAAGCACATCAATAATACAAAAGAACTATGGTTCCCTTCACGATGGGAATCGAACCCATCCTAAAAACGGCGTAAATAAATTACTAAAGCCATCCAGTTCCTTAAAACAATGCGCCACATGCGCAACCATATCTTAACAAAGTAGCCGATGCTGTCCTTTTCACGTGTGCGTTGGCGCGTTTGGACAAAGCACATCAATAATACAAAAGAACAATAGTTCCTTTCTAGCTTTCTTTCCTTTAACTAATAACCATCTTAAATTTATTTCCCTTTTTGTTTTATCCCTTTTTTTTCACACGCTGGTATTTTGAAACAACAATTATGCCAGATGTCGGCTTATTGCATTGCCTTTCTAGTTTGGACAACAATTTTAAAACAAAGCATTTTAAAACAATGGTCACTAAACCCAGCCCCAGACGCACATTATCGGCGAGGTTTTAATTTCTGCCATAATAACAACAATGAACAAAATAACTTCGTGTTCAACAATAGTGTACATTCTTTGTATGTTTGGGAATCGAACCCAAATTTTTGTAAAATCACATTGTACGACTTCTATAAAGCCGACGCCGATCATTAGGTACAGTCAGCATCAAAAGTCGATGATCACATTCAGATTTTCAAAATCACTGAACATTATATCACACATTAATCGCTCAACAAGAAAAGCGCCAGTATTGAATGAACATAATTAAAGTTCAAAATTAACTGAACACTACTCGTCAAAGGTCACTGAACACAATTTTGTCAAAAATTGCTGATCGTTATAATATCCGAAAACATCATAAAATTCTAGTCATACAATTCTAGTGTAACCACAGCAACGTCCAAATATAACTTAACATCATAAATAACAAAAGTTACTGAACATTAAGTACTTTGTTTCGGATACCTACGTAGCGTGTAAATTTATACCAGTGGTTCTCAAACTTTTTTTTAGGGATGGAACCCTTTTAGGTAACCATCTATTTGGCGGAGCCCTAAAATTGAAAAAAGCCGAGTCCTACGTGCATTTTAAAACCATTTATTTTCCTGACATTTTCGTGGAGCCCTGGGGCTCTGCGGAGCACAGTTTGAGAATGGCTCACTTATACTATCAAAAGTAGCGGAACTGCAAACTAAAAAAGTGCTCGTTATTATCGTAAGAGTTATAAATCCAATCATGTCCTATCCAAACTAAATCATTTAAAAAAGAAATTAAATGAATGTAAATTTCGAATTTTGCTTTCCAAAATAAATCATTTTGTTTATTTTTCATAGTATCAATGAGACATATTAGAAGTGGGTGTTCAAGCGGCAATCACATTTTTAAGCCTATTTTTCAAAATAAGCTGGCAAGCACGATTATAAACATAAGCATATTCCGCTTAAAATTATTCAGTCGACGTCATGCTTTCTGTATTACGATTGAACAGGAGATCATTGCGGTTGCAATTATTTATCATCTATAAATAAATATTTGCGCTTTTTTATCTTATGGCGTCGGGACGTGACGATCCAACTGCCCACTGGAGGAGTTACTTTGACTCGTCATAGTATCTCCCCCAGCGCAAGCAGTCAACCGAAAGATGGTGGTCAAACCATCCGAACCTGGCGGCAGTAAACCCCAAGATACTAGATGGGCAGCAGCGTCCAGCACCAACGACTTCTGCCACTGCGATCGCCAATACGCCTGCCAAGCGTGGCGGTTACGACAAATTCCTCCTTTGGGGGAGGCCTATGTCCAGCAGTGGAGGTCGTTTGGCCGATGTGATGAAAAATTGTATTAGCTTAATACATTATAGTTTTGTATAAAAATATACATGATAATACTTTAATAATAATTAATCACATTAGTTTATCAAATGTAACGACCTCCTTTAATTAGTTGTTGGCCGTCACTGGCCGTATAAGGCGAATGACTGGTGACAATAAAAAAGATGTTATGCTTTTTTACTATAACCAAACTATAACTTTGATAAGCGACTTTTGAAAGGTGATGGTCACCTACTTATGCCCTTTTATGATAATCATTCATTTCTTGCGCTTGTCATGTTGAGCGATTTAGGTATATTAAAGTGTACAGCGATTTTGAAAATCTAAATGTGCTCATCAACTTTTGATGCTGACTGTACATGAGTATAATATCTGCCGAATTTCATCAATGCTCAGGAATCGAACCTAGAGCATTTATCAAGAATAATGTACCAAAATACTACAGTGGATCAATGTTACCCTGATCTACTTGCTAACATGTTAGAAAACTATTTTTACTGATATATGACCTAAGAATAATCCTTTTCTCAATTAAAGGTCGTGTACACTTCATCAATAAAACCCCTATGCATTCTGTAAGAATCTCAACTCAACCAATGTAATAAACTAATACATGCTTGCCCATAGAACGCGTATGTATAAGATAGATATTATTACTAAATTTCGTAATTTAATACGTTTGTTGAAAACATTTCAAAATATGGTAGCAACAGGAGTCGAACTCGCTATTTCAGTAAGTTTGTTGAAAACATTTCAAAATATCATAGCAACAGGAGTCGAACCCGCTATTTCAGTAAATTTGTTGAAAACATTTCAAAATATCGTAGCAACAGGAGTTGAACCCGCTATTTCAGTAAGTTTGTTGAAAACGTTTCAAAATATCGTAGCAACAGTAGTCGAACCCGCCATTTCAGTAAATTTGTTGAAAACATTTTTAAATTTTGTAGCAACAGGAATCGAACCCGCCGAACATTTTAAATAACAGAACAGTATCAAACCCGCTCCATAACTCCAACAAAATATGATACATTATTTATCCTTAAATAATCCCCTCTATATCTGTTATATACAGGTATCGAACATGTTATCAACAGTACGGCGACTAGTTTGCCGACGTTTCACAACAACATATCGTTATCGCCACAGACATTACTCAGGAGTCTAACCTGATTTAACTACACCTAGGTGTTTCACGGAATATTCTGGTGGGCATTATACATTAATCTCAAGCCATGCTAATGTCCTACACAAGATATCCTATAAATATAATCTAAATAATATAAAATCCTTCTCTTTCCTTATCCAAAATTAGTTCTAACCATCGCTAGTCTGCATCACGAATCGGACTCAAACAGCGAACCTGATACGCAAGTGCTTGTAACCAATAATATGCTTATTATCGAGAGTCGAACTCGAGATATTTAAACGTAAAGCATTTTCTCTAGCCAATAATATAACCACTGTCGAGACTCGAACTCGACATACAGTATAAATGACACGCATGAGCTTAATGTAAAGCAGTGGATCTATGAAGGCAATTATATGATTACTTTCGAAATGCAGCGATGTTATAAGACGGACCAAAGTGCTATTAAAATAAATAACACGTGCGAGAGAGCCCTCCTACGATGATTAAATATTAAGATGATTGCCGTGCTTTATCAAAAGCATTTTTATGTACCCAATAATATAACCACTGTCGAGACTCGAACTCGACATACAGTATAAATGACACCCATGAGTTTTATGTAAAGCGTTTCAACATAATTATGTAGTCAGTTATATGTTTACTTTCAAGATACAGCGATATTATTAGAGGAACCACAGTGCCATAAAAATAAATAACACATGCGAAAGTGTGGCACTTAGGCGCAATATCGCCCCCCTCGGACTATTAAATATTGAGATAATTGCCGTGACTTAAATATTATTTCGTCTTTCTGAAATGAACATGATCGTCTACCGATTAATGAATGGCACGTTGTGTCTAATTAATTTGATATTTTCCTACGCTGTGTATGGTTATTTCTCTACGTTGTGTTTGTATTTTTCTACGTTGTGTTTATGTAGTAACTTTTAAGTTCTTCCTCGTTGTTCTGAAGTGAATCAGAACATTTTATGACGAGGATCCTGGTCACGGCACCAAATGTAACGGAATCCTATGGACCCCAGGCTGATTAAAATTTTAGTTTTCTTACTAACTGGGTCTAAAATATCAATTTCAGCCTGGCCCCGCCAAGTAATTTGTGGCCAGGGTTCCCGCGCCCCTTCGCCCGCGCAGGAACTATGGAATTCGTCCCTTCCTCTATATTCCTCTACTGACAGTATTTACCAAACGTAAACGCTTATAATTGAATGAAAGGTGGACATCAAAATACTAAAGACAGCGATACATTAGTATTGGTTTGTCATCACAAAATCACTCTCCATATATTCATGCTTCACATATTGGTACTTGAGTACAAGGCAGCGTATCTCAGAGACGGCAGCTCCAGGGAGACGAAGAACATGATCCAGGTATATTAGTCATATAGTATTATCGGCGCCGAGTATTTCAGCGATATCCAGTGTATAGTATTGAGCGTACAGTAACAGTCTCAGAACTGATGTCACAAAACGCCTCCTTGCCGCAAGTCACAACATTGAAGCCCATACAAACATAGTCAATTAAAACGTATTAAGCCATCGCGCATAGTTTGCGGGGAAGCTCTCGTTACAATCGCCGCTAGATTAGCCGTACGGTCTTACTGTTACCGCGTGACCGACAGGTGGCTCTTCTTTCGCTCTTTAAAACCTTGTCAGCTGCTATGTACTGGCCTGTACGCAGGTTTAGACAGCGATTGTGAAAGTCCCGCATTTTACCACCTGATCGCGAATACGGAGACTCCCATCATACATCGCTCGTCTTCACATCCATCATCAACAAGGTACGAACCACTACTAATGGTACACGCGGTTATTAATAATATAACTATGTACAATATCTCATAGAGAACTTTATATTTTAGTCAGCCTGGTATACATATATGGTGTGATATAGACATAGATACACAACAGAGTTATTAATGTTATACATTTCATGCAATAAATTACAGTAAAGTGAATAACAGACACTCACCGGACTTTTAGCTGCGTCGCTGCCGAACTTACCCCTTGCCCTGTGCTGATCACCTTCTCTTGAAGCCGCTCGCCTTGTTCTTCGATATCACTAAGCACTAATTATCGACCAACACCGAACCTCTTTCGCGCTAGGCCAGGTCCGATCTCTCTCGCACCATAAGACCAATTGTCTCAACCACCCCGCTGGAGCGTTCCCGTGATCTGCCCTCTTTCGCGTCCTAAGACTCACTGTCTCCGAGCTCCGCCTAGTTCCGCGTCCCAACATTGACTCTCCCATCCAACACCCCCACTACGACGTCACGCTGTCCTGGGACCCGACTGGCCCCGCCTCCTAAGATCCGACCGTCCAGTCAAACACAACCAACGCAACGCCTCTCGAATCCTTACTACCTGACAAGGTCCTTTTCTTATCGTTGATCCCCTTTTTTATGATCCTCAACTACACCGCATGTGAACACTACAGTGCCAATATTTTCTCACATTTCATGGCTATTTCTTTACTTATATGCCTGTCACATAACTCTTATAAATTTGTCAACCTCTTAGAATTTATGAGTTTACTAATTGCAGAACGTTGGCGCCATCGTAGCGATAAGACAAACACATGTGGAAACAAGTATGCGGCCTAAGGACTAAATATTATTAATTAATTTGGTGTAGCCAGCAACACCATTACAGTGGCGATCGGCGGATAAGACTTGTGGTTGATGTAATTATATCCAGTGGTTTGGTCCAGATTCCAGCAAACGCTCAGCTATGGCAGATTTATTAATTTGTCGATTTTTGACAGCTGTGATTTGTTCTTTGACCCTTTCAGCGATCGTTCGTTTGGTCTGTCCGATATAGGAACTACCACAATTGCAATCAACCTTGTAGATGCCTGGTGTTTATAGAGGAATTACGTCCTTTGGGGTACGCAGATTGTGTGCTACCTTGGAAAGGGGACTATATACAGTCTTGATGGAGTATTTCTGTAGTACTGTTCCAACTTTGTCCGTCACTCCCTTGATATAAGGCATGTAAGCCGGCACTCTGCTTACTTCAGATTTGCGGTCCTTCCTCTTCCGACGGGGTATCTCCTTTTTGTATCCGTTGTGCCGTAGTACCTCCTGAACATGTGACAATTCACTGTTTAAGTGTTCAGGGTCACAGAGGTCATAGGCTCTGTTCACTAACGAGGTCGCTACGGATTCCAAATGTCGCGGGTGATGATGCGAGCAGGCGTTGAGATACCTGTCGGTGTGTGTCGGTTTTCTGTATACAGTGTGTCCAAGTGTACCATTAGCTCTCACAATCACTTTGACGTCGAGAAAGGGTAGCGATCCGTCTACCTCCATTTCAAATGTAAACCGGATGTTCGGATGTATTGTGACGTATGTCCGGTACCTACCGCGTCTACGTCACAGTACTGTCCATACGCTCGGCCAATCAGAGAAGGCCATCGCCGCGCTCGCGAAGCCTGACCAAATATGGTCATGAACGGACTCCAATTCTGATGGAGGGCCCGGCATATAAAGGGGCCGACACCACTAATCTATACCGACTGCTACCGCTACTCTATCCGTATACATTGTACGTGTATCCTGATTCCCAGCTACGGGTTCCAGGTCGACTTTAATATTATTCCAGAAGTTACAAGTAATTTAATTTTAGGCATCGATTTCTGGAAACTATTTAAATTACTGCCTTACCATATCGCATCCGTATGCATGTCTAAAACATTGCCGTGTAGTGTGTTAAGTGAAAATAAGCTAAGTAACACGAACCGATTGCAATCTTTTAGTGAGTTGAGTGAGTCACAACAAAGAACGGCTAACTTAATTATAAAGCAATACGAGTCGATTTCTACTTAAAAAACCGGGTTTGGACGAACAAACTTAATAGAACATGCAATAGACACAGGCGATTCTGTGACGATACGCCAAAGATATTATAGATTACCGCCGGCGAAATTAAAAATAATTATTGACGAATTAGACAAAATGCTTGCATTGGAAGTAGTAGAAAAATGCGAAAGTCCTTAGTCGTCACCTATTTTACTAACGCCTAAGAAGGACGGTAAACTAAGGTTTTGTTTAGATAGTTGGAAACTTAATTCTATTACTAAAAATGACGCGTGCAAACTACCTTACGTATCCGAAATTTTAGACAATCTTAGGAACGCTAGATATCTTAGTAGTATAGACTTATCTAAGTCCTTTTGGCAGACGCCTCTTCGCGAATGTGATAGTGATAAGACTGCGTTCTATGTGCCTACTAGAGGAACATTTAGATTTGTGACTATGCCGTTTGGTTTAACGAATGCGCCTGCGAAACAACAGCGTTTGGTGGATCACTTGTTTACGAACAGTCCAGAGTTCGAAAACTCTGTATTCGTTTTTTTAGATGATATCGTGCTTATATCGCCATCTTTTAATGCTCATGTGTCACTATTAAATAAATTATATGAAAAATTAAAATTGGCCAACCTTACCATTAACTTAGAAAAATCTAAATTCTTCCGTGATGAATTGAAGTACTTGGGCTACGTAGTAAACTCTAAAGGATTACAAGTAGACCCATGTAAGGTGGAAGCCATTCTTCAATATGCTACGCCTAAGAATAAAAAAGAAGTCAAAAGGTTCTTAGGCATTGCATCATGGTATCGGCGCAAAACAATTTTTATAAAAAGTTTGAGGTTGACCTCGATAGATGGCGTTGTGCCGTCCGCCTGAATCGCGCTATGGTTTGGTTACCGCGGCCACTATATAAGCGAAGACAATTATTGAATAAATCTTCAACAATGTACGCCGAGCACGTCACACATAGACACAGACCACCTAATAGAGGTAGATAGCGAGGTGGAGCGTCGAGGCTCTCTCACGTCGCCACCTCGTCCCCTGACAGACAGACATGACGTAATAGGAGACGACGATGACGAGCAACACATACCCCTAGCCACCCCCGATAAGGTTCGGATGATCATTAAGGGTTTACACCCCCGTAAAGCTCCCGGCTCGGACGGCATAACAAACAGGGTCATTAAAATGTTCCCCTTAGCTTTCATAGTCATTTTGACTACTATATATAACGCCGCAATTAACAACAATATATTTCCACATCAGTGGAAAGAAGCCGTGGTAATAGGAATCCACAAACCCGGCAAGCCTAGGTCCGAGCCTAGTAGTTATCGGCCTATCAGTCTGCTTAAAGGTTTAGGGAAAGTTTACGAGCGGCTTTTATATGTTAGGCTGAAAGCATACGCTTATGCATCGCTCTTGGTCCCTCACGAACAGTTTGGGTTCCGAACCCGCCACTCGTGCGTACAACAGGTTCACCGTATATCAGCGTGCGGTTGCAGCGTAATTTATTCACCGGCGTTGTTTTCTTCGACGTAGCGAAAGCTTTCGACAAAGTGTGACACAACGGCTTGATTTACAAGCTTTTCACTATGGGAGTGCCTCACAAGCTCGTGCTCATCATACGAGACTATCTGTTGGATAGAAGCTTTCGGTACCGCGTTGAAGGCACGCTCTCTTCGAGTCACGCCATCCGCGCCGGTGTCCCTCAGGGGTCAGTGCTCTCGCCTCTCTAGTATTCATTATTTACCGCTGATATACCGATGCATCGGCTAGTGCAGACAGCACTTTTTGCAGACGACACAGCCATCTATTACGCAGGCGCAGACCCTGGCGCAGTCAGTAGGAAGCTCCAATCCGCAGCCAGCGCCCTAGGCACGTGGTTCCGGAGATGGCGGATAGAGGTCAATCCCGAGAAGAGTCAGGCGGTGCTTTTCCATCGGAGAGCCCCTCACCTGTACCCTCCGGGTGCGACCCCACAAATAAGGATGTTTGGGTCCCCTATTCAATGGACTAGGGAAGCCAAATATCTAGGTGTGATTCTTGATTATCAACTATCGTTCCGCTCACACATTACGAAGGCTCGCAATAGAGCCTCCTTTGTGCTTGGGCGCTTACATAGCTTAGTCAACGCTAGATCTAAACTATCGCTTAAGAACAAGATTAGGTTATACACATTGTGTATTAGGCCTATAATGACATACGCTAGTGTAGTTTTCGCACACACTAGGCCACACAAGATCCATAGGCTACAAACACTTCAGAATAAGTTCATGCGGCGAGCTACGGGCGCACCGTGGTACGTACGTAACGAGGAGTTACATGTAGACTTACAACTGCCGACCATCAGGCAATTCATGAAACAGTGCTCCCGTAGCTACTTTGACTCTGCTTCGACACACCCCAACCCACTATTGGTTGCGGCGTTAAACTATACACCATCTAGGATTTCTAAGATTAAGAGACCTAGGCACGTATTAGACGAACCTGACGATAACACTACACTTGCTCAAATCAGAGCACACACGGCTCGCGAAGCCATACAACTTCGACCGCGGTTCCGTACTCGCCGACGAGGCCGGAATACGCGACGCGCTAACGTTAATACCGCGGGACACCTTAGTCCCGCATTGCCGGCAGCGCCCCAAGGCGAGGTCCGTGGGAGTCCACCCTTGGGGAGTCAAAACGCTGTCTAGTATACTTTAACGGGTTGGGAGCCTTCTGCGCTCACCCATAGTCCGCGTAAAGTTGTCAAGGCCATCAGCGGCCAACAACTAGTCCAAACACACAAAAAAAAAAAAAAAAAAAATCTTGAACCAGCAGGTCAACTTAGATCAGAATTCAGTTGTTTCAGTGTTTTATTTAATTCACCTAGTATTCACACGCCTGGAGTTCACTAGTTCAAATACCATATTCGGTACTTTACATTGGTCTCTTCGACCCGGATTGGACTACCGAGACAGTCTATTTTTGGCGGCTTATAACCGAGTACGCAGTGGATCGCTGCGCAACAAGTACGAGGTTCACACCTGAGCAAAGGTGTTGTGTGCGTGGTCAAGCGCACGGAGGATTGTGGCAGCTACGAGGACAACAAACGTTACATACGTTAGTTCAGCGTCACAACATAGATGGCGCTACTGGTCGGATTCATGAGAAGGTGAATTTGGTGATTCCGTGACTACATTCTACGAGAACAGTGTTTTAATAAACAGTTTAAAAGTAACTTTCGTGTCAAGACATTTTGAACCTTATATGAAAGAAGATTTTTACTTCAAATATTTGTGAAGATTATTGAACTTAGAAAATTTTAGTGATAGTTCAACTTAGTATAAATTGCATGTTAATTACACTTAGAAAATTTGTTGTATTTTTAGCCTAAGATTGTGCATTTTAGTTTTAGGACTTAGAATAATTTATAAAAAACGGGGGAACGAGGAGTTTATGCCCGATTTTTAATTTTTTTGGTATAAACAAAAACACTTGTAATTTTTTTAGAAACTTGTATGAGACAAGACTTAGAAAATTTTCGGTTTATTGTAGTTATTAAATTTTTGAGTAGAAGCGTTTTGCGTTATTTGTTTCGATAATATTTACATAGTTCAGTACATTGTTTGCTTTAGAAGTAATACTAGAGTACACATACAAATAGTAATAATAAATTAGTAGGTAATTAAACTATACACAAAGTAGTAATCAAATTTTACACAATCATTTGGTTATTTACATTTAATTATTTATAATTAAAGTATCTATATAAGAAAAATAAATATGGAAGGCTTAATTAATGTTTTAAAGGATTTACAACATGTAATAAACAAGGGTTTAAATAATTATAAAAAAAGTCCAAAAGAAAGAGTAACGCTAGAATATATTGAAACAAGATTAGAATTACTAGAAAATGATTGGGCTGCTTTTAAGGATGCTAATACTAAATTACACGATCGTTTTAAAATCGACGAGTTCAAGAAAAAGTTTGGTGATATATATGACAATACTGAAGATACATATATAACATACAAAAGTCTGATGAAAACAATGTTGGGCAAACTTAATGTAGTTCGAAAAACTACAAAGCAAATAGGCGCATCCTCCAATAGTGGTACTACGAAGCCCAGTAATTTTGTAAAATTGCCCAAAATTGAAATACCTATGTTTTCTGGTAAATACGATGAATGGACAACGTTTCATGATTTATTTGTGTCCCTTGTTCACAATAATAGTGTACTAGATAACGGCCAAAGATTGCACTACCTAAAAGGTCACCTAACGGGTGAAGCTGAGCAACTCGTTAGACATACGCCTATCACTGATGCCAATTATAAACAGTGTTGGGCATTATTGGTCAAACGTTACAGCAATAAAAAGTATTTGGCAAATTATATTTTAAATCGCTTGTTTGCTCAAAAACACATGCAAGTTGAATCAGCAACTGCATTAAAAGGTATGTTGGACACGACAACAGATTGTTTAAACGCACTTACTAATTTGGAAATTGACGTGTCTACTTGGGATATTATAATTATCCATATTATAAAATTTAAGTTAGATCCGGAAACTCGAAAGCAATGGGAGTTATACAATAGCATTGATTCCAATAACAAATTGCCTTCTTTGAATCAATTTAAGACTTTTATTGAAAATCGTTTCCGCGCCTTGGAATGTATACCATCCAAGAGGGTTCCACATCAGAGTACTAAGGCTTACCAGGCTCCACACGCGAAGGCAATGTTGGCTACAAATACGTCATATAAGGTACGTTGCGAGTACTGTTCAGAACAACATAAGTTATGTTTCTGTAAAAAAATTGCAAAACAGGTCACACAGGTCAGACGTAATTTTGTAGCTAAAAATAAAATATGCTTCAATTGCCTTGGTAGTAATCATACAGTATATGACTGCAAAAAGTCTACAATGTGTAGATTATGTCATAGACGTCATCACTCATTGCTGCACCCTGCCGGTGAGTCGGAGAACAAACATGAGGATACAGCACCAGCTAACACTATTGATCCTACTAGCCCTTTAACTAGTACAGATCAAATAGTGTCATGTTTATCAACAGGCAATGTTCTCAGGCCTGGACAGGTTTTATTAGCCACCGCGCTAATAAAGGCCGAGTCTAGGACTGGAGAATATCAAACCGTTCGAGCTTTACTCGACCATGGCTCTCAGGCATGCTTTATCACTGAGTCTACGGTTCAATTGCTCAAGTTGAAAAAGATGCCTGTACACGGGCTTGTTTCATGCTTAGGTGAAACCAATTCAGCAATGGCTAAATATATAGTGCAACTTACTATTAGGTCACGAGCGGATCCCGATTTTAAGCTAACTTTAAATGCCTATGTCTTAAGGAAAATCACTTATTACTTAACAGAACGTAGCGTAAGTATGGATAATTTTAATTGGATTGATGATAACAATATTTATTTAGCAGATCCGAAGTTCAACCTGCCCAAAAAAATAGATTTGCTTTTAGGCGCAGATGCTTACAGCTACATTCTTAAGGAAGGAATTATGAATAGCCCTTCTGGAACTCTTGTTGCCCAGAATACTTCATTAAGATGGGTTCTGTCAGGAGCACTAAGTTCACATAATTACAAGGAAAAAGAAAATCAGATCAGTTATAAAGTAAATGTAATGCACGCACGGATAGAAGACAGTTTAAAGAAATTTTGGGAAATTGAAGAGAACATATGTACAAAGAAAATATTAACGCAAGAAGAAATAAAGTGTGAAGAGTTCTACAAGATGACCACGAAGAGAAGTGATAACGGTCGGTATATTGTTAAATTGCCGTTTAGATTTACACCTCCGCCTTGTACGTCAGGAAACTCTCGTTCTATAGCTGAAAAGAGATATAAAGCATTAGAACGAAGACTAGAAAGAGACATAGATTTAAAAAACAAGTACATAGATATAATAAAAGAATATTTAAGTTTAGGACATATGAGAATGGTACCGGAAAATGACGACAAAAGGGAATTAGCAGTATACCTTCCTCATCACGCCATAGTAAGAGAGGACAAATCCAACACAAAGGTTCGGGTTGTTTTTAACGCATCGGAGAAGAACAGTAATGGTGTGTCTCTCAATGATGCGCTGATGATTGGCCCAACTTTGCAAGCGGATTTAAGACATACTGTCATGAAATGGAGAGTGCACTCCATTGCCTTAGTGGCAGACATAATTAAAATGTATAGGCAGGTTATGATTGCCCCAGAAGATGCTATGTATCAACGAATTCTATGGCGAGATAGTCCACACGACGAAATCAAAGATTATGAACTCGTGACAGTAACATTTGGTACCGCCTCCGCACCGTATCAAGCGGTGCGAACTCTGCATCAACTTGCTTATGACGAAGGTGATAAATACCCAGTTGCAGCAGAGAAGACATTAAGTTGCTTCTATATGGATGATGTAATGACCGGCTGCAGCAGGACAATGGAGGGGATAGACATTTACACAGAGTTAACTACTTTATTTGAAAAACGTGGTTTTACTCTACAGAAATGGAATTCAAATAATAAGGAATTATTAGAACAAATAAGGTCAATGGAAAAATTACAAGTACAAATAAAGGAACAAAAGGACACAGAAATAGAGGACAATAGGACAAAAAATATAGATCAAACTTTAGATAAGAAGGAAGTAGAAATTAAGCTAGACAGTACAATAAAAATATTGGGACTTACCTGGAACCGCAGCGAAGATACATTCCAATTCACAGTTAATCTCTTAGCATTCACAGCCAAACCTGTAACTAAAAGATCAATAATATCAGACATAGCCCGATTGTTCGATCCACTAGGATGGTTGGCTCCAGTTGTTATAACGGCGAAAGTCTTTATACAAAGACTCTGGTTAGCAGGCGTTGGTTGGGATGACGAACTGGATATGGAGCTAGTCAGAGAATGGAGTATCTTTCGTAAGGAGTTGAATGTGCTTACCTCAGTTCGAATCCCACGTTGGTTAGGAATGAATCCAGGTGACGAACTGGAACTGCATGAGTTTTGCGATGCCTCCAAGACGGCTTATTCAGCTGTAGTATATATGCGCATAATCGATGCTAAAGGCGAAGTTCATATCTCGTTATTGGTGGCTAAAACGAGAGTGGCCCCAATCAAACAGATAAGCATTCCACGTCTGGAATTGTGTGGTGCATTACTGCTATCTAAATTACTCACAGAAACGGCACAAGTCTTAAATATCAGCAATAATAAAATAACGGCATGGACGGACTCAACGGTGGTACTTGCCAGGATAAACAGTCATCCGAGCCGTTGGAAGACTTTTGTGGCGAACAGAACTGCAGAGATATTAACAACGATGCAGGCCTCTCAATGGCATCACGTGTCTACCAAGGTTAATCCAGCAGATTGTGCCTCAAGAGATTTATTACCCAGTTCATTTTTAGAAACCAGTCTATGGTATAGTGGGCCTGTATTTTTGAAGGAGAAAACCATACAGTACAACAAGTTAACCGATTTACATACAGACGTAGAACAATCCGTAAAGACACATCTGGCAATAGTTACCGATCAGTCACTGTTTGAGCGATATTCCAGCGTACAAAGACTGCTGCGAGTGATTGCCTACTGTCGACGGTTTTTAATAAAAGAAAAGGACAAAGGTTACTTGAAGAAACACGAAATAAAAAAAGCGCTAAACACCTGCATAAAGTAAACTCAAAAGGAAATATTTACAAAAGAATACGAACAATTAAAGGACAAAAACTATATACAATCTAAAAATAGTAAATTAAAATCACTTTGCGTTTACCTTGACGACACCGAAATTATAAGAGCTCGTGGCAGACTTGAGAAGTCACAAATGAGCGAAGATGCTATACATCCCATAGTTTTACTAAATTCTAGTCATTTAACTCACCTCATTGTTGCGGAAGCCCATCTTCGAACAATGCATGGAGGTCTTCAGGTAATGACAAATTATTTGAGATCAGCCTATTAGATTTTAGGCGCTAGGCGTTTAATAAAACAACACATTAATAAATGTGTTACATGTGCGAAGCAAAAGGCTGTTAGTAGGAACCAACTAATGGGTTCTCTGCCATCGGTTCGCTGTACTCCAGCTAGGCCCTTTTTGAATAGCGGAGTAGATTACGCTGGACCTATAAATATTCGTACGACGAAAGGACGTGGTCATAGGTCCTACAAAGGCTACATTTGCTTGTTTGTTTGCATGGCCACTCGTGCTCTTCACCTAGAGCTTGTCAGCGATATGACCACTCAAGCTTTCTTGGCAGCCTTTCGACGCTTCGTGTCAAGGCGAGGTCATTGTGCCAATATCTGGAGCGATAATGGCAAAACATTTGTAGGAGCGTCTAGAGAGCTACAACAATTAGCCAGCATACAAAACGGGGTTGCAGAACAATAAGAAGCGCAGGGAACAGAACGGCATTTCAATCCTCCCCATAGTCCCAATTTCGGCGGACTTTGGGAAGCAGGGGTGAAATCTACAAAGCTTCACCTTAAGCGCGTCATTGGTGATTCGACTCTGACATATGAGGAGATGAGTACACTATTGAGCCAAGTTGAAGCATGTTTAAATTCACGGCCGATGAGTGTATTAGATTAGATTCGTATATTAGAAAAACATCCTGGGGATGATAATCTTACTCGGGTAGTCACAATACGCACAAAATCCTCAGTCATAAAACGTCCAACTTCCAAATTATGTGTGCTACCAGTTATGGATAATTAACTTTATTTGTTATTTAGTGTAATTTACTTGTGTCTTGCAAACATTTATTTTATGTGCACTTACAAAATTGTTATTTGAAACTGCATTTATACTCGTCTTATACATTGCTAAATTTTAAGTTTATACAAAGAATATTTTTGTTATTTACATGAAAATCAACTTTTACAAATTTTAATATATACACTTATTTACTATTTTAAAACTGTACTACTTTATATGACATTTATTTAAGGTCAAATTGTTTAAAGCTTGTGTAAACCAATAACATTTTGGTATACCTAGGTCATTGTTTAAGAAAAAAATATTATATAAGGACAATCTAGCTGTTAGAT
Organism: Euclidia mi; assembly: GCA_944739405.2. Classification (NCBI taxonomy): domain Eukaryota; kingdom Metazoa; phylum Arthropoda; class Insecta; order Lepidoptera; family Erebidae; genus Euclidia; species Euclidia mi. The sequence continues at coordinate 108,438,773 of OX123183.2, forward strand.
TTAATAACAAATTATTTAGGTAAAATTGTATGTATTTTAGAAGGCCATTCTTTCAATAAATGTCATTGGTGGGCGGTATGTTAAGCACCAAACAAAACAATTATTATAAAAAGTTTGAGGTTGACCTCGATAGATGGCGTTGTGCCGTCCGCCTGAATCGCGCTATGGTTTGGTTACCGCGGCCACTATATAAGCGAAGACAATTATTGAATCAATCTTGAAGCCTGCCGGCCGTCGTAGCGAGTGGACGTCGTTTCTCGCAGCGTTCGGGTCTCGCGAATCATAAATTCCGTGTGCGTCACATCACGCTCACGCGGGGACGCCTTAATAACATAATTGTGCACCTACCGACTTCTGAGGATTATCACACGGCTCACTACTGTTTTCGGTCCTCGGTCTGCCACCAGCGGCAAGCCCCGGGGGCCGTTTCAGTGGGGGTCGTGTGCCGAGGAGGTCGGCAGAGACCGCGCACGACAGCCCCCCAACCGCTCCACGTGTACTACCGCGCCGCGTGCATAACCGCGTCGCGTTCGACCGTCGCGTGCCGTCCGCGTGTCGCCTCCGCGTCGCGTGGCTGACCGCGACGAGCTAACGCGCCGCGGCATCACCGCGCCGCGCCGCGCCGCAACCGCACCGCGCAGTTAACGCAGCTCGGCGTTTCAACCGCCGCGTCTGGACCGCGGCGTTTATTTATTTTTCGCCGCGACAAGGATGTGGCGTTGAAAGATGCCGCCACCCCAACAACAGTACCCTCCCTCGAGGAAGGCAACCCGCCCGCTTCCTCCGAGACGCAGCATATGGCGCTCGCGTGTCGCTCCACTCGCCACCATCCAGGCGGGCGTCGAGCGCTTGATCTGCGACCAACAGGTCAGCCGAGCGCCCCGCACCACCCCACCTCCCCTCAACATAACACCCAGTCTTGGGGGTGAGGAATACTTTGCGGGCAGTCCTCTGCCCGTAACGCCAACACCGACGCCGACGCCGAAGACGTCGCCAAGGTCGTCTCCGGCACCACCCAGGCTCTCGGCGCCATCGATGCCTCCGATTGGCGTCGCCCCGGTCGCCGACCCCCCGCAACCCGCGCAGCTCACCAGCGCCGCGCACCCCTTTGTGTGGCCGCAGGCAAGCTCCAGCGCCGCACCATCGACCGGTGCCATGAAGCCGTCCAGCGCCGTGACCTCATCCGGCGCCGCTCCGGCATTCACTGCCGCTGTTCACGCTGCCCCACCGGCGGATGTCCCGCCCGACCACCGCATTGCAGCCCTGCCCCCGCACCTCGTCCCTCTGGCGACATCAGCTGCCCTCCTGCAGATGGCGCCTCTGCCACGGCGAGAGAAGAGGCCACTGACGCACAGTGCACTACCACTACCGGACAAGCTAGACCAGCCACCCTGCGCGCCGCGATACACGGCGCCACCGGTGACCATCTCACCGGAGAGGTTCCCCTCACCCCCTCAGATGGCCGAGAAGAGGCAGGCGATATTTACGACGCCGCCCTTCAGCCTACACGGCACGACCTCAGTCTCCCCCATGGAGACCGGGCCGTCCTACGCCGCCGTTGCCACCGCGACCGCAGCGGGTGCATCCACCTCTGCCGCACCTACTGCCGCCACCACCACCGCAGCACCGCTACCTACTCCAGTGGCTGCCACCACCACCACCGCCACTGCGACGACAACCACCACACCCGCTCCTGCGATGACCAGGTACCCGCCACTCGTGGTCGAGGTACTACCGGACTGGCCGACGCACCTCAAGGAGCTCAAGAAGCGGCTAGGGTACGCGCCGAACAGCCGCGCATACGGGAAAGGCATCCGCTTCATGCCGAAGTCGGAGGCTGAATACCGAACCATCCAGCGCTACCTCACACAGCTGGAGAAGGATACCAGGATATCCTGGTATTGTTACTCCCTCCCAGCCGAGCAGAGTGTGAAGGTAGCAATACGAGGTCTGCCTTCTAACACCGACCCCGGGGACATCGAGAGGGAACTCCGGGAGCTCGGATACATCCCGGAGTACGTCCGCGCCATACGGGCGCGCACCGGTCGTCCCGGCTGCCTGTTCCACGCGCAGCTGCAGCGGACCCCAGACATCACGCCGGGCATATATGACGTGACAGAGCTACTCTGTATGCCCGGCATCAAAATCGAAACATGGCGCGGCAAGAAAGGCCCCGCGCAGTGCCATAGATGCCAACTATTCCGGCACTCTTCGCACAATTGCCACAGGCCGCCAGCTTGTGTGCGCTGCGGAGAGGAGCACGCCGCGAAGGACTGTCCACGCCCACTTGAGTCGCCACCCACCTGCGCGAACTGCGGAGGTGCACACACGGCTAACAACATTGCCTGCCCGGTGTTCCGCAAGGAGGCGCGGAACAAACGAGCCGGCACAGTGGCCCGTACCTCTGCAGCCGTGGCAAAACCACCCACCGTTGCTGCCGAAGAAAACGCCCCCGGTTCTCTCATGGCTGCTGCCAACGATGGCCAGGTGGCAGCTGGTAGGAAGAGGAGGAGGCGAAGAAGACCCCGGAGCAAGTCTGCTGCGACATCCACGCAGCAGACCAAGAAGAAGGAGCAATCTACTGCACCTGTGGTCGCTGCCCCCTCAGGGAGGACGAAGGCGAAGCAGGCTGTAGCGCCAGCGCCGGTGACCACCACGCCGGCACCGGCACGAGTAGACCCCGTGATTACCCTGGCCATCGGCGCGCTCAACGCCGTGTTACAGGCCCTGCAGGACGGGCGGGATCCGGTCCCGGTCATCCTCAAATGCGTAGGCGAACTATGCGCTTATGGCCGCTAGTAGCCTACGCATTGTCTACTGGAACGCCGACGGAGTGTCCCCCGAGAAGACCAGGCTCTTAAGGTTGCTGCTCTCTCAGCGGCAGGTTGACATTGCCCTCGTCAACGAGACGCACCTTAAGGCCAGCCTTTCATTCAAGATGCCAGGGTACCACGTGTACCGAGAGGACCACATCTCTCCAGCTGGGACTGCGTACAGGGGATTAGCAGTCCTAGTGAAGAGACGGATCGTCCACCAACCGCTGCCTGTACCAACGCTGCAATCGTCGTACGCCCTCGGCGTAGAAGTCTGCATCAACAGCCGCCCCATCCGTGTGTTTGCTTTCTACAAGCCGCCCAGCAACAGATTAGCGCTGGCTGATGTTCACGCCCTGCTGGACTCGCCGAACGCGACCATAGTCGCGGGCGACTTCAACGCCAAACACACGGCCTGGAACTCCACCACCACTTGCCCTGATGGCCGCCGCCTACTGGACGACGCAGACCGCAACGGCTATGACGTACTGGGACCAGAAGTCCCGACGCACTACCCGTACCAGACAGCCCTCACACCAGACGTCATCGACCTGACGGTCATCCGCGGCCTGCCGACCGCACCATCGATTGACGTCCTGGACGATCACCTCCTCTCGGACCACCAACCCGTTCTCCTCACACTGTCGAGTGCTCCGGCTCGAACAGTGACGCCACCCTCTCGTCACCGCCAGGATTGGCAAGCATTCGCCGACTACATGGCGGAGCACGCGCCCTATCGCCGGATCGAGACCCACGCAGACGTAGACACACTCGCTGAGCAACTCAGCGCCGTGATCAACACAGCGCTTCGAGTCTCGCGTCTGGACGCTGCGTCGACACGCCGGCCTCCCCAACTCTCGGCTCACATCATGGCGATGATCGAGAGGAAGAGGAAGCTGAGACGCCAATGGCAACGCACCCGATGCCCGACCGTGAAGTCCCAGCTCAACGCTCTGGCTGCGAAAATCTCGAGTGCACTGGAGACAGTCGCCACCGAGTCCTGGCACCGCACCATCGAGCGTGCAGGTGAAGACTGGTCAGGTATCCACCGTCTGTGCCGCCAGCTCTCCGGGAAGCAACCTCCGATTAGGCCCCTCCTGGCCGGTGACGGTACCCCACGTTACCGCCCCGAGGACCGAGCGGAGATTTTTGCCGACCACCTGGAGATCCAGTTCCAGCCGAATCCAGCTTCCAACATGCGGCATGTAGAAGCTATCCAGCAGCGTCTGGAGTCATACTTCCAATCGCCGATAGCCCCCACGGAAGATCCAGTAGTCTTTTCCCCGGGTCAGGTGCAGCGAATGATTCGCCGTACCAAACTGCGGAAAGCCCCTGGTCCCGACCAGATAACCAACGAGGCCCTGCGTCACCTTCCTCCGCGAGCAATCGCGACGCTGACGCAGTTATTCAACGGCATCCTCCGCACAAGCCACTTCCCCGAAGCATGGAGACTCGGCCGAGTCATAATGCTGCCCAAGCCCGGGAAGAACATACTGAAGCCCGAAAGCTATCGGCCCATCACGCTGCTGTCGACACTCTCGAAAGTCTTCGAGAAGCTTCTACTGCTGCATCTCATTCCACACATCCAGCCACGCGACGAGCAGTTCGGGTTCCGAGCCGAACACTCCACGACGCACCAGCTCACGAGAGTTCTGCACCACATGACGGCGGCCCTCAACAAGAGGGAGAGCCCTGTCGCAGTACTTCTCGACATGGAGAAGGCGTTCGATCGCGTCTGGCACGCCGGCCTGGTCTACAAGCTGTCCACGTCTATTACTCCCCGCCGAGTAGTCAAGACTGTGGCCACCTTCCTTCAGGACAGGCGCTTTCAAGTGACAGTTGACGGCGTCCTGTCAACAGAGCGTCCCATCAGAGCCGGCGTCCCTCAGGGGAGTTGTCTCTCGCCCGTGTGCTACAGCAGGTACACGGACGACATCCCCGTCGCTGGAGGCGCCTTGCTGGCGCTGTACGCAGACGACGCTGCCTTCATTACCACCTCCCTTAACCCCGTTCACGCGGCGGTTAAGATGCAGCGCGCACTGGATGCACTCCCGCCCTGGCTGGAAGACTGGAGACTGACGGTCAACGTGGCGAAAACCCAGGCGATCTCCATGGGTGGACGGAGACTGCCCCTGCCTCTCACCATGCTTGGACACCATATCGACTGGTCCCCGACGGTGAAATACCTCGGTGTGACCATAGACCGTCGTCTCACGATGGCCCCACACGTGAAGAACGTTGTTGGCCAAGCGCGAACCGCTCGAGCTCTCCTGCGTCCTGTCTTGGCGTCCGGACTTCCCCTCCGTGCGAAGCTGGCTGTCTACAAGGCATACATTCGCACCCGCCTCACCTATGCCTCCCCAGCGTGGTACGCGCTGGCTGCGGAGACCCTCCGCAAACGGCTGCGTGCGCAGCAGTCGCTCGCCCTACGCGCCGTTGTAGACGCCCCTCGCTACGTGAGGAACGACGTCATCTCCAGGGACCTACGCATGGAGAGCCTCGACGACTTCATCGGTCGCCTGAGCGCCAACATGTTCGCTCGCGCTGACGGGTCATCCTTCCGCCACCTGCGGGAGCTGGCGCCATACCATCGGCGCCCACCGGACCGACCACTGCCGCGGGACTTGATCCCCGCAGCAGTCACACCGGATTGACTCCAGCTCGCTCACGTCGGCTGACGGGCGCTTGTCGAGAGCCTCCCCCGGCAAGCTCGACCTCGCCAACGTGAGCGAAGCCCCCACCAACAAGCCGCCGCTGGCTCGGAGATCGCTCACCGGACGTTCCCCTCTTGGGAATACTGCCGGTGGGGTCAGGTCTCGCCAGCGGCGTGAAACACATCCGGACAAGACGCCCGGATATGACATCAGTGGCAACGACCACAACCCCGTGACCCGTCTGCAGTTGCAGGCGGCGGCGGACACCACTGAAACAGCTCATCACCTGTAACAGTTTCACCCCGGTTCCCTTAGGGGAATCGTGAGAAGACCCGGAAGTTTAATAAATCTTGAACCAGCAGGTCAACTTAGATCAGAATTCAGTTGTTTTATTTAATTCACCTAGTATTCACACCCCTGGAGTTCACTAGTTCAAATACCAAATTCGGTATTTTTCACGGTCCTTTGAACAAACTTACTTCTGCCGGTAAGAAAGCTGCACCATTTCAGTGGTCGGTGGAAGCTGATGACTTGTTTTGTAAACTAAATCAATTGTTAAGCTCCGCACCAATATTATCGTGTCCCGATTACGAGAAACCTTTTCAAGTTCACACAGATGCGAGTGCGAGTGGCATCGGTAGGTTGCTTACACAAGAAATAGATGGCGTGGAAATACCTATTGCTTACATGAGTAGGTCACTAAATACACAGGAACAAAACTACAGTATAACAGAACGGGAGACATTAGCAGTTCTAACAACCCTCGAATATTGGCGCTGTTATTTAGATAACGGGTTAAAGTTCGTAGTGTATATTGACCATTCTGCACTGAAATGGTTCCTAAACTTGAGCAACCCGACTGGTAGATTAGCTCGGTGGTCGGTTCGTCTGTCAGCCTTTAACTTCGAAATAAAACATCGGCGCGGTGCAGATAATATTATAACAGATGCGTTATCACGATCCCTACCTGTAAATATAATTAACGCGAATAGTAATAATAATAATAACGTGAACAACCCTAATGTTGACACTGATCAATGGTATTCAGCCACCTACAATGGTTGTTTATCTTCGCCTAATGACTATCCAGACTATTCTATTAAAATAATAAATTGTATCGTTTGATAAAATCTAGGTGTATGCTACGTAAGGAGTTCGAATGGAAAGAAGTGCTTCTTCTGATCGAAATAATGCCATATTAGAGAACCATGCCGAACCCACTTCGGGGCATTTCGGGATATTTAAAACTTACAAGCGCTTAGCACTGCGTTACTATTGGCCCAAAATGCACGATGACGTGGTAAAGTTCATAAATTCTTACGACACTTGTATCGCGCACAAACATCAGAACCATGCATCATTGGGAACCACTTAACTGAACCACTTTGGGACGACCCAAAGTCGGTTCACGACCCTTCCAAACCATTAGTGTAGATTTGGTGGGGCCATTACCCGTCACAAGAAAACAAAACGCCTACATCTTTGTAGTAACTTGTTGTTTTAGAAAATACTGTCTATTTTTTCCTATCAGGCGCGCAACTGCTGAAATAATAACTAATATTTTGGAAGAAAAAATATTTTTTAGTTCATGGTATACCATACAATTATATTGGACAATGGTAAACAGTTTGTAATTGCTACTTTAAAAGCTATGTTGCGCAAGTACAAAATCCCTAATCTTCATTATACTCCTAAATATTCCCCACATGTGAATACGGTCGAACGCTATAATAAAACCATTGGTTCTACCTTAGCGGCGTTTGTAGGAAATGACCAGAGATTATGGGACACTCTCCTACCTAAGGTGCAGTTTGCATTAAATACTGCAGTTAATGAAGTCACGGACTATACACCTAGTTTTTTAGTCTATGGACGTGAATTAGTTCCATGCGGCTTACACTATTTCGACACGGACGCTGATGATATAGTATACATACCTAGGGACGATTACGCAGAAAACATAGGTCACTTATCAGGCATATTTGTCAAAGTTCAGGCACTTCTCATTCAAGCTCATGCTAGGAATTCCCAAACGTATAATTTACGCCGTAAACCAGCTGAGTTTAATGTGGGAGACACTGTGTGGAAAAGGACTTTTTATCAAAGCGACAAGGATAAGTCCTTCTGTAAGGAACTAGCCCCTAAATTCGTGAAGTGCACAGTGATTAATAAAAAGTCGCCTCTCGTTTACGAGTTGTCAGACGCGTCTAGAAATTCTATTGGGTTTTGGCACATAAAGGACCTAAAACTTATACACTAAGGTGCCTAACTATTTGTTACAAACCGTATAAGACTTTCCCTTCTTTCTTTCTATATGCCGTCTTAGCTTGGACAGTAGCGGACTCGTAGACCTAACACAGCTAGTCGGATTTTTCTTGTTAGCCACGCAAAATCCTCTCCTAAGGCGGGCGGTATTGTGACGTATGTCCGGTGCCTACCGCGTCTACGTCACAGTACTGTCCATACGCTCGGCCAATCAGAGAAGGCAATCGCCGCGCTCACGAAGCCTGACCAAATATGGTCATGAACGGACTCCAATTCTGATGGAGGGCCCGGTATATAAAGGGGCCGACAGAGAGGCCGGCACCGCTACTCTATACCGACTGCTACCGCTACTCTTTCCGTATACTTTGTACGTGTATCCTGATTTCCAGCTACGGGTTCCAGGTCCACCTTAAGGCTCCGGGCTACACTACCTAGACTGCTATACTACCCTGCACCGTCATCGACGTCACCTCTGCCGAAGGGTCTGGCCTGCCCTGCTCATCGCACTCAGACCGCCGGCGCCTGCCAGCTGAACCAACGGCCTGCGAGGATCTGCCCGCTACACGCAGCCCTTCGAGCAACCTGCCCTGCACACTACCGGAGGGAACAGCGTGGGAGACTGCAGCTCTTAGTGTTCAGGCCAGTGTCGTGTTGTTGGTCGGTCATACTCGTGCAAGGGAAGTGAGACAATACTCGGCAATAAACGCATCTAGAACCTCTACTGCGTTTTAATACCAGAACCCGTTACAGTATGGAGTTCAATATGTCTGCGAAACGTTCTATGTCTTGCTTGTTGCGCTTCATGATGCAGAATACATCGTCGACATACCTCTTCCATCGCTTTACATTTGAAGCCTGCATGGCTATGGATTCTTCGAAATGCTCCATCCAGATATTGGCCATCACCGGTGCTACTGGGCTACCCATTGCCACCCCGTCGATCTGGAGGTAATGTTGTCCACGATATATGAAGTAGTTACCCTCCAAGCAATTCTTCAATAGAACGGCGTATTCATTAGACAGACAGCTATCCCTTAATTTTCTCTCAACGACCTCAAAGCAATCCTGAACTGGAACATTGGTGAATAGTGACTCCACGTCAAAACTTACCATCACTTCGTATGGTTAGTCAGTGCGGATAGAGCTAAAAATATCAAAAATACAGAACAAGTAAGGGTAGCCGCCGAAACCCGCGCTTCACAAGGACGGCGCTGAGCTGACATCAGTCCCTTCGCGACCACAACCGTTGCAAGCCGGTAGAAACGTAGAAGAATAACAGAGGTATTTATGCCTTGAAATAAATAAATTATCGTGACTAAGACCCGCTAAATAATATTGTATGATGCTTCATTTTACTAAGTATAAAGTTAATTTTGTAAGTTTATAGTTGAAAGATTTGTAACCAAGCACACCATAATAAGAAAAACACTTCATAATAAGGAGTATTCCCTTTAGGTGGTTTCCCCGCTAGCTGTATATGTTTTCTTGTTAGTCTAAGGACCCTGTATAATCAGTACAAATCGGATTCAATACAACTGTGAAGGCAGTTGTCCGTGAGTACACGGTAGACAGACGACTCTGGTGTTTGATTGGTTGTGTGATTCAATGTCAGATAGACAGAGTAGCCATAAATCAGTATAAATCGGATTCTATACAACTGTGAAGGCAGTTGTCCGTGAGTACACTGTTCAGTTATCCATAATAGTTAAAGTCAATTTTGTTAATTTGGTTTGGTGTGAACTAATAACAAATTGTGATGTGAAGTGTTGATACCGGCCAAAAAGCAAGCACCCGCTGACATATTTTATATCACTAAAGACGTCTATTATTCCAAGCGAAATATCTTTTATTTTCATCCTCTCTGTTGATATACCATTCATTATCCTGCACCCAATTCTTTCACCATTCCAGCCTTATCATGCAATCAAGAATGAAGTTCTTGAGCTTAACGAGGATTAAAGGTTTAAATCATTAATCGGAGAGTGAGACAAGAACGCTGGCCGAGGTCTAAAAAAAAAAAAGCAGTCACGACTCGTGGTAAATGGTTTGTTCTCAGATGGTGTACTATTAATTAATTTAATTGTTTTCTGCTGCAAACTTGGTCTCCGTGAATGCATTTTTAATTGTTTCAGTACAATTATGCATCGTTGAAATTCTGTCGTTTAAAATCGAGAGTGGATATACGATTGATATGCGCTGAAAAAAAAGGTCGTTTTTGTGATTGTAGGGTTTTATTGTTTAATCGATGATACGTGATACATAACTTCAAGAATAGAAACAACTAGTTAAATAATAATTGTAGTAATATAAAATAATATATATATATATGTATATATATTGTTTCAAACCCAAGACATTTACCATATAAGTCTTGTAAATATTTATCTATAAAATAATACTCGTTTAGCCTATTCAATCTGTAAGACCAAGCTATTTACATAAAAAAATATTATAATTCATTCGATATCACTCAGGTGACTTTCAGACTACACTACAATAACTAGAATATTGTACATTACTAAATATAGTAAACCTTAGTATCACTAATCCTCTGTGAATTCGACGATTCCGTCAAATCAATGTTAAGACATATATTTTAAATTTTACATAGTTATCATACAACACCGTTGATATTTTAACGATGATGTCATTATAAATACCAGACTCTATACAGGAGCCGACCGGCAACATAAATTAATTTGACGGCGTAATAAATTTTTTATCCGCACAATTATGAACTTTCTATGCTAATAGGCTGACAACTATTTAATATAAATATTCTTTTAATACGTTTTTATAAGCCTCCCATGACTTCGCGTGATGTGGAGCGGGGTATTAATAGTTTTCAAAGCAAGTAACAGTAGCAGGCTTGTCGCCATTACATTGCATTTAAACAAGGTTGATGAAATGTTGTCATAGAACATGCTATAAGCTCTATAATGGTGCTAAGATACCAGACTTGAGCATTCAATTTTAACAGAACTGTGAGCATTTGCCGATTTTTGCTTTGTTGAACTGAATAACGAACAGAGCCGAACATTGCTACGAACATGTTCACGATCTGTCTGGCGAACACTCTAATCAACAAAAACGTAAAAATGAATTTACTGTCCATCTGCTAGAATGCTCGCTAGAACATTCGTAAGTATGCTTGCTAAACGACATCAGCCAACTAATGGCTTTCTGGAAGGAGCTAAGGTGGTATGAGTAGTCAGCATCAATCAAGTCGCCATTTACGCACAATGGCCCAAATAAGTGGCTAAGTGTGGAAAACCCACGACCAACTAAACAACTAAACTATGCTTGCTAAAACAAACTTGTTTGTTTTTCTGTTTTGTTTCATTCGCAAGAATGCTCATTACAGGTGAATCCTCAAATGTATCAGCACAATATTACGAATCAACTACTTTTTAAGCCTTGGTGTTAAATCATCATCCTCCTAGCGTTATCTCAGTTTTAGCCCGGGGGTAGTCTAACCAGATTGACTGAATAATATTATAACGCTAAAAAAGGCCAGCACTAGAAAACAAAAGCAAAAAACAATGTTGAGTAACGGGTGAGTAAATTTGCAGTTAATCGTTATCATTTACACACATCACAGCCAAAAGACGTCTACTGCTAAATATAGGCGTCCCTCAAAGGTTTCTATTATGATCGATTTTGAGCTCCCTACATCCTTGCAAACGATTGCTGTGATCCTAGCAAGATCTACTCTTGAGTATACTCTTCGCTGCATGGCCTCACTCTAGAACTTCCCTATCCAACGGTCATCGGTTCTTGGAACAATGTGGTCATACTGTAAGGTATGGTTAAATATATAGGTACTGTTGTATTATGCTTATACTACTCTATAATTATATCTCTGTATTGTCATTACTCTATACTCAATTAGTATTATAAATTATATTGCTATACGAAATATATCTCAGTATTATTCGGGAATTCAGCGTTTCATTTACCTTCAACACCACACCGTACATGGCGACCCTGCCAACGGAGCCTGCCCGTGCGTCGCGAATTTGAGACGATCCCGTATATGGACTGGCTTGCGTAATAGTTCGATCTATCTGTTACTATGGAACGAGTGCAATTTTATTGTTACTACGAACAATAGGTGTGCGTGAAATTATATTTCAAAAATGGGAAAACAACAGTCTAAAGAAGAAACCGTGATAGTGCAAAATGCGGCTGCTGGGGACAACAAATCTACTACGGAGGAAATACGATTCCATATGACTACCACGAATATTATTCTGGCCGTTTTTTTGTTGATAATTTTACTTGGCGTGCTATTTTTCGCATTTAGACTGTATAGACGATGCCACGTAGATTGGATAAACAAAGAGATCTATAGAACAACTATGAAACGATCACTATTTCGACGAAGGCTGCAACCGGGTTCCTCAGACAGGCCGAAAGAATACGAAGAAAATGTGAAAATATAAGGAAAAATAACAAGAAGCGACACAAAAATCAAAGTGCGTAACAAAAAATGAAAAGAGCGTGCGTTATATAAAAAATTTGAAAAGTGCGTAATAAAAATAAAACGAGCGTAATAAAAAAAAAGTGAGTAATAAAATAAAAAGTGCGAAAAAAAAGTGCGTCATAAAAAAAAGTGCGTACCTAATAAAAAAAAGTGAGTATTAAAATAAAAAAGTGCGTAACAAAAATAAAAAAGTGAGTAATAAAAATAAAAAGTGCGTAATAAAAATATAAAGTGTGTAATAAAATAAAAATTACTCAGAAATAAATTACGTATATATGAGGAAATTATATAAAAAGTGCATAGGTATTGATAGGTATAAGTAAAAATATTTAATCGTATCGTGAAAAGTGTAATCGTATTTAATCTCATATCTATCATAACGTATCGCGTCGTGTGGCCGTGAACTTTAGAGAACGCAGTGGCATACCATATTTAGAAGAGGCATCAACTGAACTTTGGACTTTAGTGTTAAATGCGTTGTTTGATAGCAGTTGCATTAATTAAGAGTTTATACTAATGTTTTATTATGCGTTACAGGTACATACCTATATGTTTTCATTTATTCTACGTTATGGTGGTAAGTTATGGATGTTATTTTATCCCTTTATGAGGATTTAAAGAAAATTAGATCATATTTAGTTAAGATAGGACCGAAAAGACGGACAGAAAAATTATTACAAAGTAAGTTATGTGAAATTAGTATAATTTATGAACAGTATGAAACTTGGCTTATAGATTTTAAAGATAAGCTTCAAAATAAATTTTATATTAGCCAAGATATTTCTTATATAGAAAATTACTGTCATCAGTTTTTAGAATTACGCGAGGAACTTTTATTGTTGTGTAAACCTAGTATAGATAAATTAGTTTTAAAAATGACTTCGTTTGAATTAAAAACAGCCTTGACCACAGACATAGATCTACATAGATAACGCAAGTGCATGCACTTCGCGTGTCTGAACTCCGACCAAGCGTCGAGCTTGGTTGCCACTAACTTCAGTCTCCGCGCGTCCGTTTTACCGTTAAGTAAACTTTATTCACATTACGTTGCCGCGTTTGCTTCGGACGTTTGATCTGACGTTGTGTATTAGGAGACGATGAATATCGCACAAGCGATACTGTCGCGCATCGCTTCGACTTCGTGATACAGGCAACGTCACAGTAGGTATTAAAAAGTCGGCACGCTTGGTTTCAATACAAATCGTGATAGTTGCGTTATCTATGTAGATCTATATCTGTGGCCTTGACTCTCTTGCCTGTCATGACTAATGAGGAATCAAATACAAAACAGTTGATAAATGTCTGATATACCTTGACGATTTAATTGTTTTTGGGCGAAATTTAACAATACATAATAAAAATTTGCAAGATATATTTGAAAGACTATGTTCAGTCAACTTAAAACTGAATCCTATGAAATGTGACTTTTTAAAGAAGGAAATTTTGTATCTCGGGCATGTTATTTCAAGTGATGGTATAAAACCTGATCCTGAAAAAATAGACACAGTGAAAAACTATCCATGTCCTAAGACCACAGACGAAGTAAAAAGATTCGTAGCTTTTACAAATTATTACAGAAAATTCATACCAAAATTTGCGGAAATTTCATATCTATTAAATAAATTAACCAAAAAGAATGTATCCTTTGAATGGAATGATGAATGTCAGAAGTCATTCGAAACACTGAAACAAAGCTTAATTGAACCACCTATCTTGCAATATCCTGACTTCTCTCAAAATAATCGATTTATAGTTCAGACTGATGCATCAAATAATGCCTTAGGAGCAATTTTATCAAATGGAAATGGACAACCAGTAGCGTGAAAAGAATTATCCAGTTCTAGAGAAAGAACTTCTCGCGATAGTTTGGGCCGTAAAACATTTTCAACCGTACTTGTATGGTAGATTTTTTTAAATACAGACGGATCATAAACCGCTAGTATATATTTTTAATATGAAAGACCCGTCAAGCCGACTTATGAAATTTAGGATAGCGTTAGAGGAATATAATTTTGAGGTAGAATATGTAAAAGGTTCAGACAATGCAGCTGCAGATGCACTGTCAAGAATCACTATAGATAATATAAGAGAAATGCACGAGAGTGTAATAAACGTATTAACGAGAGCACAAGCTAAAAGACAGTATAAATCTGATTCTGGGGTGGATATAGTACCCACTGACTCGAGGCCTGCGCAACCAAGAGTTGTGAATACTCATATCAAACCTAAAGAATCAGTCGAAATAAGATTTATTGATAACAATGGATTAGAAAAATTAAGGAAATTGAAACATATTACAAATGAAACAAATATATTATGTTATGTTGACCGTGAAAAAACTCTATACGTGAAATATCTAAATTCTCATTCGCAAATGACGCGAGACGCATTTGTGAGAGAATTAGATAATTTTTGCAATGATTTAAAGTTAGAAGAAATATATATATATTAAAGAGTAAAGATAATGATATTTTTATCAAAAAATTATTAGAAGAGATTAAAAGTAAGAAAGATAGGTCCTTAATACGTATATGTATTTTAAATGATGTTGAAAGAATAACGAATAAAGACGATAGGAGAGTTATTTTAAACGACTTTCATCTGTTACCCAGTAGTGGCCATGCTGGTATTAGACGTATGTCAAACAATATAAAGAAATATTATTATTGGCCTGGCATAGATAATGATGTTCAGAAATTTGTAAGGTGTTGCGATAAATGTCAACGTCAAAAGTATTCACTACCAAAGAAAGAACCAATGGTTATAACTAGTACAGCAAATTCAGCATATGAAAAAATATATTTACATCTTGTTGGTCCTCTAGAACGGGATAACGACGATTATTCATACGTGTTAACATTACAGTGTGAACTTACAAAATATGTAGAAGCTTATCCATTAATTTCTAAAAAAGCCGAGGAAGTTGCGAAATCTTTTGTTAACAATTTTATTCTTAGGTACGGGGTACCTAAAGAAATAGCAACAGACAGAGGAAAGGAATTTTTATCAGAAATATTTCAGGAGGTTTGTAAATTACTTAACATTAAACAACTGAATTCCACAGCATACCATCATCAGTCCATAGGAGCACTGGAGGTAACACATAAAAATTTGAATGCGTTTTTACGTATTCAAACAGACAACCATCCTGAATCGTGGGGTAAGTGGATCCCTTATTGGTCTTTTGCTTACAACACGACAGTACATACAAAAACCGCATTTACACCATTTGAATTAATATTTGGTAAGAAATGCTCTCTTCCTAGTAATTTAGTAAAAGATTTAGATCCGCTATATAACTTTGAAAGTTATCCTTGTGAATTAAAATACCGTTTGCAACTTTCTCAAAAGGAAGCAAGAAATAATTTGTTAAATAGTAAATTAAATAGAAAATTAAGATATAATAAAAATGTCAATCCTGTATGCTATAAGAAAAATGATTTGTTACTTGTAAGAAATGAAGCAGCTCGTAATAAATTAGATAATATATACTCAGGTCCTTATAAAGTTATAAAAGATCTACCACCAAACGTAGAAATCATTAATAATTATAGTAAAACAGATATAATACACAAAAATCGTACAAAACCTTATTATCAATCAAATTGATACGTTATTTTAGTATTTAATGATTTTGAAATGGTTTTTATTTTTTGCAACCAATATTTCACTAAATATAAAATTAAATGTATTATTTTTCTATTATAATAATTGTAAAAAAAAAACTATGTAATTGTATTTTTTTTCTGTTATTGCGGTGATGTAAGGTATGGTTAAATATATAGGTACTGTTGTATTATGCTTATACTACTCTATAATTATATCTCTGTATTGTCATTACTCTATACTCAATTAGTATTATAAATTATATTGCTATACGAAATATATCTCAGTATTATTCGGGAATTCGGCGTTTCATTTACCTTCAACACCACACCGTACAGTCAGCTTATATAGGCGATTTTGGTCCTACTGGGGACCACCACGTGATTGATTTGATTTTAAGATAATTTATTATTAATCCGAATTGTAAGTACTGCTATAAAACTAGAACCAAACTAAACACACGTTGCAAGACCACAGTACTCTCACAATGAGAACAACGTTTTAATACACAAACATACAATTTAAACTACGTATTGAATTGCTCGACAAACCTGTAAACATGACTAATCGCAATCAGGAGCCTTTTTGTGGCAAATAAAGGGGTAATTCCTGACATTTTACAATACATCATGCTAGCTTTTATGTTCAAAGGGGAGGTGAAGTTGGAACTTACTTTGAGAGCCATTAAACCGTATTCAGTCGGTTTCAGTGGAGATAAGGTTTGCTCTTCAATGTTTTAGACGGCAGGTAAGGGATTTTATGATTATTACTGAATGTGATTGTTGACGGAACTTATTTTTAACGTGTATAAAGTCTATTTTATTGGGTAAGCATTGCTTAGTTCTGTAATATAATTTGATAGGAAATGAGTTACCATATCAAGTACGTATTTGTATACAAAGTTGTTATTAATGCAATCAGCAAAAACAGCCCAGTGATCGCCGATCTTAAACTTTCCCTATTGGCATCCCACAATTTTATGAAACCGTGATCATAACCATAACAAGCAGGTCGAAAAAAAAGAAAAACAGAGATATTTATACCTTAAATTCGTTAAATATCGTGAGTAGGACACGTATACTAAAATTGTATGAAGCCAGACTGAAAGCTTGCTAAGTATTGGGCTTCGGGTTCTTATTCCAGTTGCACACTACTGTCTTTTCAAAGTTTTGTATAATCTTCTTTAGTTTCTGTCCGTTGCTCCATGCTCGGATACCATGTTAAGCCTACTCTCCCAGCTGGTTTGAAGATTTTTCTGTCTTTCATTATGATGCGAATTTACCATCAAGTCACCTAAAACTGGCCTAAATCATATAATGTAGCTTTGCTATGGCTTGCTGTAGTCATATGGTAGATGCTTTTTAGTAATGTTAATATTCATAAAATCTGGTTAAATTAGAAAACCTCATGTTCTGATGAAAGTAAATATTGTACGAGATACCTTTAAATTGTCAACAAAGGACAGACACTTAGTATTTTTATTTATGTACAAAATCCTTGACCGTCGGCAGTATTCGCTCGCAAGAAAATAGAATGTGAAAACTATGAAAATATATAATTGAACCTAAACGCATATTTTATTTTCTTTATTTGGAACAAAAAAAAAACAGTTACATATTAAAGGTATACAATAAATGTGCTTAAAGCTAAATTTATAAACATGTAACCCAAACCATTGTTCGCGGATTAATATAAATCAAAATACAAGAAGTCAGAAAGATTAGAATTACAATACTTAGTCACTAATAATACATACATAGTGTTTTATAATACGTGAAACGTTTTTTGTACGTAATTAAATTAAATATCTGCCGCTAAAAGTTCCTTGACTCGATTTTTAAATTGTTGGTTAGATAGAGCAAAGATGTCGATGTCAATAAAATTTTTATTGTAAGATTCCACTAGGCGATGAAGAGGCGCGCGCACTCCCGCATTAGTTCTACAAGAACCAGTGTGAAAGAACCGTGGTACGCGCGCACTTCGTCTGCAGACCGTCCTAGGTACTACGTAACATATTTGATTAGTTAGTTCCGTACAGTCGAACCTGTTATTACATAAGCCGTGTAACTGAGTAGCGTCAAGGAGTAAGCGTCTAGATTCCAAACTTAACATATTATACTGTTTCAACAACTGTGTGTACGAAACTGGTGGTCTATTACATTTGTAATTCATGGTGCGCAGAAATTTCTTTTGCACTAACTCAAGCATTTGTGAGTATTTCGCATAGAGTGGATTCCATACTGAAATTGCATATTCTAGTTGACATCGTATTAATGTTTTGTACAACTGTAAGAATGTGGAGGGTCGCACAAAGTCACGAGACGACCTAATGACAAATCCATACATCCGATAAGCCTTATTAATTATAGTATCGATATGCGTGTCGAAGTGCAAGGAAGAATCCAACATTATCCCCAGGTCACGAACCAAGCTTACTTTGTTTAAAACAACGTTGTTAATGGAATATGTAAAATTGAACTTGCTTTTGTTTTTAGTAAAAGAAATTGTATGACATTTGGGAAAGTTGAGAAGTAATTTGTTAAGTTGACAGTAAGTGTACAATCTGTTGAGATCACTTTGTAAGT
Organism: Euclidia mi; assembly: GCA_944739405.2. Lineage (NCBI taxonomy): Eukaryota > Metazoa > Arthropoda > Insecta > Lepidoptera > Erebidae > Euclidia > Euclidia mi. The sequence continues at coordinate 108,457,182 of OX123183.2, forward strand.
CTCTACAGTCTTGAACTGTTTTGCAGGCTTTATAGATTTTTACGTCATCTGCGTACATTAAAAATTTCGAAATTTTGAAACAGTGTTTTATGTCATTGATAAAGAGAATAAAAAGAAGGGGGCCGAGTATAGATCCCTGCGGAACTCCAGAATTTACCACAATCGAATCAGACTTAAAACCATTTATAACTACTGACTGAGTTCTGTTATGAATGTAAGAAGTAAGCCATCGAAGCAAATTTCCCCTTATACCATTAAAGGCAATTTTGTTCAGTAAAAGCACGTGATCCACCTTGTCAAAGGCCTTCTGAAAATCTGTATACACAGCATCCACTTGCACTTTTTGATCCATATCTCTAAAAAGTTGTGTTACGTAAACCATGAGATTAGTATTAGTTGAACGTCGCTTCACAAATCCATGTTGTTCGTGTATTATGATTTGGTGAATATGTGGATAAAGTGCATCATGCACGAGTCTCTCGAAGAGCTTAGATAAAGTTGAAAGTATCGAAATGGGACGATAATTCTCAACATTATTCTTATCCCCATTTTTATAAATAGGTGTAATGAAAGCCCGTTTCCATACCGCCGGAAAGACACATTCTTGAAGGCACTTATTATAAAGAGTATACAGTATGGTGTGCATAGTGTCCGCTGTTCTTACGAAAAAATACGGCGGTATACCATCAGGACCAGCTCCTTTATGTGGATCTAATGATTTGATAGCTGTATCAATAGCTTTTTCGGAGAGATAAAGTGTCAATATACACGTTGCGTTAGCTGAATAACGATCAGGAGGTTGCCAATTTTCTGGATCCAAGGTAGAAGGCTAGTAAACAGAGCAGAAGAAATCAGAAAATAGATTGCAGATTTCCGTCGGGTCTTCAGACGAAATATCCTTGTAATACATACAGTTAGGAAAATTGGATTTACTTTTCTTGTTTGATAATTATGTAAGACCAGAAATACTTGATATTTGTAGGTATACTGTCTTCGACCGAATTTATATAACTACGGAAGCACGCAGCCATCTCTTTATGAAACAACCTATGGAAACTTGAAAAGTGATTATAATCAGATAGATTTCTGTAAGTTTTCCACTTAGACCAAGCACGCTCTTTATTTTTAAAGATACGGATCAAATTAGCAGAAAACCAGACTGGAAATCGCAAATTTTTAGATCGTGTTAGGGGAACATGTAGTCTTATTATCCCATACAGGGTATCATAAAATGTATCAACAGCTTGTTCCGCGGAAAGATGAGAAAGTTTGTTGTTCCAGTCTATTTTAATTATTTCTTCCTTGATATCTTCGTAGTTCGCTTTCCGGTAGTTAAATGTAAACATTGATTGACGTTTCATAGGAATAAAGTGCGATTGCAAACTGGTTATAATGGAAAAGTGAGGGTGATGATTATCAGGGTCAACAAGGGCATTGCAGGATACTGACTCACAGTCGGTGTTTGAAATAAACAGGTCGAGCAGTCTATTTAGAGTGTTTTTAAAAATATTAAACTGCAGACCATTGCATAAAGATAAAAAGTTAAGTAAGTGTTGACTGACTGTACTGGGTGAGGTTAATTGTAAGTGTGGAACAGCATGATTTCCCTGGACCATCCAATCAATATCAGGAACGTTAAAATCTCCGGTAATAAAAACGATTCGACATAGGCATCACTAACTAAATCCTCCAACATATTCAAATATGATATGTATATATCGTCAGGCGTACGAGGTGGAATGTACGCAGCGCTGATGATATGCCGTTTATTGGTCTGAGATGCGGGCAATTGTACTACTAATTGTTCAATCTCGGAGCTGTTAAATTGCGTTATCACCCTGGTAGGCTGTAATTCCCGACGTACTGCAACTAGAACACCTCCACCATCGCGTTTTTTCGTAGCAAGTCTGTTACGATCGCATCTAAATACCATGTAGCGGTCATCAATGAACTCTGAATCGAAGATATCCGGTATAAGCCAAGTTTCAGTTAGTATTAATATATCGTACGAATTTGCCAAAATATTCATATATAACGTATGTAACTTTGTGCGAATCCCTCTACAATTCTGATAGTATATGACAAGGTCATTAAGAGTCATTGTAAATGCTAACTAATAATTCCATGATAGTTATACAAAAGGTTGCCAAGTACGATCTTATCAATACAGAGTGGAATCCTATAGATAATCCATATACGTATTGCACATTATCGACAAAATATAACCTATAACCACTTCTAAGTGCATTACTGTGCCTAGTCATGTAAAATATAAGTGATACACCTTTTAAAAACATTAAAAATACAGGTCTACATTTACATATGTGAAAAATGCTTAGCAATAGAAAAACTTCTAAACGTTTCGTTACACAAATACAAAAAAATACTAAAGAAATATTGAATCTACATACATAACCGTTATAAGAATCACACATTATTGATATAAAAACATTAAGAAGAATGAAAACAAAAAATATTTAAATTTATTGTGAAGTACTCTCAGTTTTCTTACTACTGATAATCCTATTAAGATCTTCCTCTGAACGAACAGCAAACACCGACGACCCATCACGTTCGCGTACCAGAATTGTCGCATTTTTAATCCACACATATTTATATCCGCTAATCCGAGCAGCATCACGGCTCTTCCGAAATAAAGTTTTATTTTTTAGAGTTAGATGTTCGTTTAAAAATATGGGGATCGCGGCGCCTGAGATTCCTATTTCGTCTGACTTCACGCTCTTACTTTTTCGGTAGGCGCTTAGTAAATTATATAATATTGATTCACAAACAGTTCACTAACTCACATTAACCCTGGTTTCGTCAACACGACATTATAAACATTTTAAATATACTCATTCAATTCACTATGCCTCCCTACTGCCATTTAGCACAGCTAACGTCCTAATTTCCTCAGAGAATACAAGATATTGGCCCATTGGGGTCGAGATAAAGAAAATGCTTTTTTTATTTCTTTACAACAAACATATCACAACACCACGGGCTCTCTCGTAAAATTTTATCTTATTTGCCTTATAATTAGTTATATTCATACTTTGAATGGCAGTGGAGTTTAAAGATCGTAATGAAAGGATTAGGGCTATTTATAAGCTGAAAGTATATATATGTCGGCGGGTTGCTTGATTCTTGGCAGGTATCAACACTTCACATCTGTTATAAGTTCTCACCAAATCAAATTTAACAAAACTGACTATAACTATTTTGTAGTTCTGAACACGAAACGAGTGACAGTTTCTAGGTACTTGTTGTCCGCCCGGAGTCTCCAAGAGAAGTGATGGTTGTCGTTGCTCCATTGAACGTCAACCGTCATCCCCCCTCTTCAACTGTAGCGAAAGTCACTAAACTCTGTCGAAGCGCGCCATCTTCGCACTTCCGTTTCGTAGTCAATTGGCATTCCGTACTGATCATTCCAATATATATAAATAATATGATGAATAAACGAAATTAAGGTTTTTTTTATAATGCCGTATCAAATGGAAAAACAACGACGAGCGACGGGAGCGGAGCAGTAGCCCTAAATAACGCGGGTGTAAACGCGGGCATCCTCAAGTAATCAATAAAATAACAGGTAATGATTATTACCTATGGAATTAAGCAAAAAATCTTCACATAAAATAGCTAAATAAGATGAAGATAGAATAGAGCATGGAACAAAAATGTATGCAATGTAAAATTTATTTATTTATTTATTTACACCACACACTTACATCCATCATAACAATAACAAATACTAATTCGATAGAGAAGTAACACCATTTTTCTTAATATTCTAACACAAAAAATTACATAAATACATCGTTACTAACTACACAATAAGTGGCCTTTGTGAAATCGTTCATCGAAAACAGAAAAAAGTCGGTGCGCTCAGTGACGTTGTTAAGAGTGCGCAACGCTCGCGTTAGCCGCGGCGCGGTGCTTGTTGCAACAAGTTTGTGCGCGCAGTTGGTACTGCCAGTAGCCGCGGGCGCCGCCGCCGTTCCACAAAGTCATCCAGATTGCTAAACCTAAGCTCACTAAGAATGAGTGAATGAATTTTCCCTCGTAACACTTTAAATAAATACGTAGCCAGAGCCACATCCCTTCTCACCTCCAACTTGTAGTACCATACCATGCCAAGCAAAAACAATATTGGATAGATTAAAGGATATCCTGGGTAAACTCCATATAACTTGAGGTGATGAAGCGAAGTATTATTTTTCTTGTTGTTGTGTCAATAGTGATTTAAATAGTGTGCGACCAATAATCTGCCACAGCTATGGCGTTGTTTGTTAACCGGTACAGCTCGGCCAAAGCACACTTGGCTGGGCAGGAGGGACAAGACCGCAAATGTGGCATGTTCTGCTTTGAAGCCTTTAAAGCGAGGTAAAACATCATTTGATTTATAAATATAAAAACTTACAAGAATAAATAAATAAAACACCTAAAGATAAATTAAAACGTCACTTAAAATGTAATTACAGAGAGGTGAATCTCTCTTAGATAGTGTGTTAGCTAATTTACCGGATCTTTAACAGAGGATACTGACAAATTTCCTCATAGGTTGTATCCTAGAAAAAAAAACAACGAAATCGTTACATAGAACCACGACAATGTTTGTTACGTTCAGTCGTCAAACTTTATATTTGTTGTAGGTAGTGCAAGAGAATTGAATAAACCTAGATTTAACCGTGTTTATTCAGCATTTTGGGTAAAATCTGACTACTACAGGCACAACTTATCTTACTATTAAGATAAACGAAAAATTTTGTTGGAATGGATTTTTGTTACTCTTGCACGCTATAACTTTCGAACGGATTTATGTGAAATGTAAATCAGCAATTTATAGTAAATCAGCTTAGATATCAATATCCCCCCCGTGGGTTCTCCACCTAGTCGTGGTGGGGAGGCTCAGTAACCGTGGTTTGGACACCCACGGTGAAGCTAAGCGGGATCCCGGGAGTGGACGCTCCGCGTGGGCTTGGGTGAGGCCTACGTAGGATGCGTCCCAAGGTGCGGGTACGAGGGACAGTTCTGTCTGTCTCTCGCAGTCGGGCGCGGTCGCGGGAGGAGAGGCGTCTCGGTGTTGCGTTGCCCTATCTCCCGCGACCAAATGAGGGTGCACCATTTGATGCGATGCGGTGGGGCCGCAGAGGAAGAGGAGATGCGGTGTTTTCAGGTTGCCATCCTCCCTATCCTCTGCGGCCGTTTTAGTGCCTGCGGACGCGAGGCGGGGCCTGCCAACACCAACGGCGGGCCAGTCCCGGGCCGGGTCACGGAAAAGTATGCTATCTGCGAATCGCGTGACCCCGCCACTATACGGGGCCCATACGGACACCGCGGTGGTTTTAGTGGGTATGCCCTGAACACCTGAGGAGAGCGTCCACACACCTCCTCCACCAGTCCGAAGCACGGTCGATCACACTCTGGCCGGGTTGGCGTCCAGTTGAGATGGCTCATAAGGAGAGTTTCCACCGTAGTCAACAAAAAAAATGCTTATATATCCATATAGCACATATGCTACCTTTTGTCCCAATAACCGACTCCCACGTGGGCCAAACCGCGGGCAATAACTAGTGAACTATAAGTTAGCTGGCCAAGTTAGGGCTAATATTCAAGAAAATACCTAATCTTACCTTAAAGTAGGTTACGTTCTCACTTATTCTGTAGGTTTATGTTCATACCTACCTTTAGCCGAATATTCACTTCAGACTCTACCCAAAAATGTTTGGTAATGCTAAGAAAAGCCGGGTAAACATAGGTTTGCCCCGATTTCCCCGCTTTACCGTAACATAAATATATCAACAAGATCCGTGTTATCTTGTAAATGGCCTTCTATGTGTCGGATAGATGGAGTCTTGTCTATTCTTACGAAGATTACGATCGCCGATTTTGCTCTTCGAATAAAAACATCATATAGATGTTTTTGACGCTCAGTTTTGGCAGCGAATTTCGTTTAATAGAATGTTATGATTATCTTGGTATAATAAAGAAAGTGTTACGCGGAATGTACGGACGAAATTCGTTCTAATTATTTTTTGTTAACTTTCCATTCAGCAGTTTTCTAAGAAAATATTTATTAAGCCAATTGCAGAACAAAATTATGTATCTAATTAAGTATTATTTATTTATTTAACGTTATGCACAAACAAGTGTACAGAAGGCCTAAGGCATTATCTACCAGTCAACCATTGGGTGATGCAGAGATTATAATTATAAATTATAATTATAATAAGCTCATTTAGCGTTAAAGATACAGAAAAAAATATATAGTATAATAGATTATACCAATACTTCATTCATAAAATATATGATAAACCTATATCGTATTTATATAGCTAAACATGAAATCAATTATAAAAAAAATAGTGTTTATACTTCTATGTATTAATAATTTTAGTTATAAAAACAAAGAAGGGAGAATTTTTGCACACTAATAACCAATTTATAAAAGTAACTCTTCTTCAAAAGTAGAAGAATTAATCTCGCATAAAAATAGGTAGATTGATATAAAATGGGGATTATACCAGCCGCGGTAACCCTGTAATATTACCTACTATGTGTACGTATATCTAAAGTTTGAAAGTACAGCTTAAAATATAACGCCGCGAATACAATATACTAAATACCAGATATAGGGAAAACGCCACCAGTACATATATTGCCAATATTTCCCCAACGGTGTTCGGGTGGCACTCCATTTAGAAGCGAGTTTTTGTTAGCCCGAGGCAGCAGTCGGTTGCAAATTACATAATTTATCATGTCGACTGGGTATATGCTTGTTGAATAACATTTTCTTCGAGCGATGAAAAAATGCTCCCCAAACGTCAATGTTCGGTCGCTGTTATGATTTGGAGGGAATTTATTGGTTATATTTTACGGTAATGTTATAGTGGGTTCAATAGCCCGTGGCTATGTAGCAGTTGCGTAGCTCCTGGCCTAGGTAGTAGAAATCTGCAATTTTCTATTAAATGTTAACTTATTATAAATGTGAAAGTCTTCGTAAGTTGTAATACTTGCCTACTAATATTATAAATGCGAAATTTGGTCCGTCTTTTACGCTTTCATAGCTAATAAGAATTTTGATGAGAAGTTTATATTATTGCACAGGACTCCAATTATTTCCAAAATTTTGCTGGCTGAAAACGGGGTGCAATATTTGAATTATATTTGACATATTTTGATATCTGGTTTTACAAATAGTATATTATAATTTATAATATAGATACGTTTCATCGGTGCACCATGCGGGCACTATCTTTGTATACTTACATACAAAGATAGTAATCTAAACAGTTTTCACCATCCAGAATAATCCATACAGTGAAAATGGCTTTTGAAAACGAAAAGGAAATATTATCATCGTCGATCGCCGATAACATGACGGCACGAATGCTATCTGCATTGGAAGCGAAACTGTGACACTTCATCAACTTGGTTGGTTATTGGGTTAAAAGGTTTGTTTATTGTATTGGTCAGCAATCATGGTATCACAAATTGTAAAATTAAGATTCTGTTTTTAAAAGAGTGACATGAGTTTCTTCCAGGCTCTTCTCATAGCCCTACCATCCCGAACCTGGTTGTTAAAAAAAAGAGAATTGACGTTCATAAGCATTGCTTTTGTAACCTATATGAATAAATGATTTAGAAATTTTGAATTTTATAATACGTAGGGTTTATCCGTGTGGTGACGGATTAAGAATACGGATTGTCACCACCCCATATCATCCCATGGGTGTCGTAAGAGCCGACAGAGGGAGCATATTATGCAGAAAACAGCACTGTAAGAGAAGGAAAACTTGATACAAACCCTATACCAACCCGTTTGGCCAGCGTGGTATAGTAGGCCAATTCCTCCTTTCAAAGGAGAGGCCTAGTCCAGCAGTGGACTGATAAAGGCTGATGATGATGAATACGTAGGGTAATCTTTATCTGTGTTTATAAGAAATCGATCGTAGCATTTAATTTCAAAATTCATAATATCTTCTTGTTTTAGTTCCAATAGGAACCTAAATGTTAAACGACGTCAGGCAAGGAATATTAACATTGATTTCTTGAGCCTGGCACCGACCTTTCCACTTACATATTCTATTCTCGATTTGAAACTTTTGCGATTTGTATACATCATACAAAATAATTTAGCAGGTCTTAATGCGTATAGCTGAGCATTTGTTGGAGTCTGGACCAAACCACTGAATAGAACTGCATCAACCACAAGTCTTATCCACCGATCGTCACTATTACTCCAGGATAGTACGTAAAGCGGTAGAAATCATGAAATATAACAATTTCAACTGGGAGGATGGATATATAGATTATCGGCTACATGGAATCCAGTCATCAGCAAATGTAAACACCGCCGAAGTGATAAATATCAACAGTGTGTAGACTTCATTAGTGTAGTTTGTTAGAGTACCGACATTGCGAACTTAAATAAAGACCAGGTGAGGGTAGGTGCTGAAACCCACACTTCCACAAGACGGCGCTGAGCTCTCATCAGTCTCTCCGCGACCACGCTCGGTACAAGGCGAGCGAAACGTCGGAAACAAATAGGTATTTATACCTTAAATAAGTTAGGTTAACGCGATTAAGACCTGCTAAATTACTTGTATATTCTATTCTATAATATTCCACCACATTGAAAAATGTAAAGCTCTTATAATGTGAGATAGTTATATCTTGAAATAAATTAAAAATAACATAGCAGATATTCATTATTACTAACCATCCCAAAGTAAAACGTTACAAGAGGTGGCTTGGCAACTTTTATCTTTATTTTGAATTCACTATAATTCATTGGAATCATCAATCCAGGACTTTCTCAGTTTCTCTGTTAAATCATAATTTTACTAAATCGATTATCACCAAATTTGACGAATTTGGTGATAATAATATTTAGCCCGTGCAAGTTGCGTATCAATGTTTAACTAATATTTGTAATCATAACTGTGGTGCTTCATTGGATTATACCTGACGACTTAATTTATACGGAACTATCTGAATTCAAATTGAATTTGTGGAACATAGTTTGATGAACATTCCCGGGACTCCGTTAGTGAGACCGCGCGCAAAGCACAAAACATATGGTCGTACTGTTAAATATAATTATTATAAATGGTCCCGTAGTAAAAGAAATTCGTGATTGTAACTTTAGCTTGCTACTTATTAGTTATTAGGTACTTTTACACCTCACACTCTTGTTAATTAAAGTTCACCTTCCTCTTTATTTCACAATGTAACAAAAAAATAATTTGTTGTCCTGTACTGGTCGAAGTTCAATATCTTTTTATTATTTTTGTGTCGATTACTCTTTCTCCATATAAAGTTTCATCTCGGTCCGGAAAACACCAGCAGTAATAATAAAAAGTTATTACATTATTGAGACCCTTTCTCAGAGGAGCAATAGGTAAATAGCCATACAAGATATATATTATGATAACTTCGAAATTTGTAAAATAATATGTGTGTTAAAAAACAAACATACATATACATACACTTTTTATAAATAATTCTATAAATGCAATTTTATTTATTCCCCTGTTTTTACGCCATTCTATGCGCCATCAACACAAACATTTATATTTATTCTAATACCTCGAATCACGCAGATAGGTGCGTGCACCGATTCGTGTTTTGTTTAACCCCCCACGTGATTACGTGCTCTAATTCAAGTGGTCGCATGTGTTTGCGACACGCATGGTCGTGCTCTAAAAAAGTCGTCCTATTGGTCGCGGATTTTTTACGTTTTGTTTTACTTAAACCGAGAAACGAAAGTGGTAACTATTAGAATACTTCATATTCTATGCAACTAAATCGTTTTAGAAGGGTGAGGGAAACGAAACGCGCCAAAAAATATTGAAATATAATTATCTGTGTCTCAGTTGCGAAAGCGTCCGCCATTGTTGTGTTTTTTTCCGCGATCTTTATAATAAAAGTTGTCTTGTGGAAGAAACAGGTGAATATTTTATAAAGATACTTATTAAGATTTACTCAGAAATAAATAAATATTAATTGTGAAGTGACATTATTCGTGACAAAGACACGAAATACAGTGATAAAAGGCAAAAACTTTTTAGAAGGGCTATTTCTACTCTTGAAACTTGCTATTTTCGTAATAGTTTTATGATAAATATTCTTTTAATAGTTATGAAAGACATAAAAGTATCCAGATTATTTATCTGAAAACATATTTTAGCAATTATATACTAGTATTGTTGTACATTTTTACTGTTATCGTGTTTCAAATGGTGAATAATTCACAGCCACAGTGTTCGTTACAGTAACATAGCGGCCTGGCACGGCGAACTTTTTGTTACGCGTTCGGATTATAATGTTTTTAGTGGCGTTAGATTCATTTGTTACAAATAAATAATGTATTCTGTGAAAACCTAAAGGTATATGTGATAATGTTTTTGTGTTTATGAACCAAACAAGTAATGAAATTCATTAATATGTGATGAAATGTTTGTGCGAACGAGTGAAGAAAAACAAACTTCTAAGTTTGTAAGCCTGTTTTGCCAGAAAGGTGAATATTAAGAAGTAATTCATGTTATTATTTTGATAGCTGATTTTATACCCAACACAATGATATGCAATTTATGTGATATAATTATATTAAGGTGTCATAAGTAATTTTTTTCCGGTAACCTATGCCAATGAAAATTTGCAGCAACGTGACCTTTCGCACTTGTGGCACTTTGCCTTTAGTTTGATCGCACCTCAAGGGTTAAAGATCACCGTTTTTGTTTACCATTCCTAAGGAAAATTCACATACCTTCCATACACAATCATTAGAATATATCTTGATTACATAAATGCACATTTTGATAGAGCCACGCAACTCTAAATTAGAACATTGTCTCTCTTTATAGATTTATTTTGTAGGCGGCTGGGTTGTGCGCTATTTGGATCACACGTCATATTTATAGTCTGTACCCTATAAACTTACTAACTTTATGGTGCTTTGGTTTTTAGTTTATCAAGGCATGTTAACCATAAAGATAGAAATACTTTAAACTGGTGTGACCATGCAACAACATACACTTGATTTTTTATGTATAAATACAGCCAGCAAAACATACACCGCCGTATTATGTCGATCCCAAAATAGGCAGATGCTGTTACGAGGGCAGGCAGAAATTGGTAACCATACAATTATTTATAATGGAATATTTTCATGAAACAGGTGAATTTTACCAAAGTGAAATAAATAGTATATTTATCACATAAAACTTTTTTATCTTTGGTGAGAATTGAGCATGCGGTCCCTGCCTTTCACAAACCACTAGACAGTCAAGATCTAATACTATAGTTTCAAGCAATCGTTCAGTAGACTTAAAAGACAATGTGTTAGACGACCGGTTGGTGCAGCGGGAGTGTAAGCGACTGCTACGCCGATGGTCGCGGGTTCGATTCCCACTCAAGTCAAACATTTGTGTGTATGAACATGGATGTTTGTCTCGGTCTGGGTGTTTCTATGTATAATATGTATGTATTTACAAAAAAAGTACAAGCTCTGCTTAGTTTGGGACTAGATGGTGATGTGTGTATGTGAATATTATATTATATATATAATGTGATAGTAACAGGAGTAGTGGTTTATATGTCTTGTACAATTCACACTGTTCCAGTGCAATATTTGTGACATCATGAGATTGCGCAAAAGGTTGCAAATCCTGAAATCATAGTTGCTTGTTACCAAATAAATCATGCAACTATTTTAAACTCGCCCCCTTTTACATTGGGACCGAAACATAACTGGTGAAATCTATCGGCCTACCCCTTCGGGGATAAAAGGCGTGAAGTTATGTTATGTTATTTTAAACTCTTCCATTGAACACTATCCCATCGATACACCGAACGCGTTGCCTCAGTTTGCACTTTTACTCACGGTTCTGATTTATTTCCACTGCGGTACCTGAGGTATGTTGTGACACAACACAGCCAATCCTCAAATAAAAATTGTAAGTCAACCATATTTAGGTTAATGGCTAAATAATTGTAATTTATGCTTTCCGAAAACATCCGAGTGAATTTGTATTGTGTCGGAACTTGTCTTGTTTTTTTTTAAGAATTTAAAAAGAATGTTTTGTGAAAGCAGAACTGAACGTAAGATTATTTGTGATCGCAATAAATTTCTCAATGCCTAACGTAGGGAGTTTGTTTGAAACGCCACTTTGCTCCGATTTTGCCTGTTTTGCTTTTCCGGATAGTTAAATCAAAAGCTTTTTTTAACTGAATGAAATGTTGGTGTATTTGCTTATATTAAGAGTGTTGCACTTGCGTGGAGCCATTATTGTTGCAAGCTTGGTTCGTTAGTGCAAGGAGCTTATTCACTATGACCATTTTGAAGTCTTAAAGTGTTTTAACGTGCTAGTTACCCACGTCGGCACGTTTTTGGCTTAAACGGTATTCACTATGCCAACTTCAAGTTTGACAAGCACGGTAGCGCACGTTTCGGACACGGTTTTAGTTGTCAAAATTCCGTGAGCTAAGAGGTCACGTAACATGCACGTAACGCGTTTATTGTAAAACGATACAGGATAAATAAGTACTAAGATTATTTGTTTTATATTATTTTCAGTGTCCGTTAGTGGTTAAATGCTAAGTTTATTTGGTTTTTTATTTACCAGTGTCCGTGTCAAAGTTATTTAATTAAATATTATGTTTTATGAAAATTGACACCTGTCGCTGGCGCCAGCGTCTCACTCGTCTTCGGATAAATAATAAATACATTATAATTTATTAGTTTCTTGGTTCGGCCATACACCGAAATCGTAGGTTCTAGGCGATTTGGAAAAAATGGACTGTATCTAAAGGAAGAGGATGTAGGATTGGAATGGGAGAGATGATTGTGAGTGGGTATAGGATATTCCAAGGATGGAGGGCACTTACCTTATACGGCAATCTTCTTCGTCTCAGAAGGGCAGTCTCCTGGTGGTTTCGGGGTGAGGCTGCTTGATTCACTTCACTACACAAATCACTTCCACTTGCGAGCGGTTTTATAAGCGGTAATAATTATAGCGGGAGCGGCGCGGTGCGATACGGTATCGCCGACACGTATATAGCGAATCGAATGTTCTCGAAAATTCTGGACTGTCACTCGCGTCAACGATCGCCGCGACCAATCCGCGGAAGGCGTGCCCCTCCTTCGGGAATGGGAGACAGGGACGGAAATATGGTATCGCTCGCACTCATGGAACGATTGACGTTGATGCGATTAGTTATAGATAGGAAGGTAGATGGCGCTACCATATCCCCCCGGCCCTAAAGGGTTGCCTTTAAAAAAAATAGAATTGAACTTAGCTATGTTGGGTGTACTACCGCATAACCCATCAATAGGCTAAGACAGCGATATGACAATAAAATTAATCTAAATTAACTTTAGCGAAAACTACAAACGCAATAATAGCGAAAACTACTAACTAAATACTTAAACTAAGAGGTAGGTCCAACTTCAGGCTAGATCTCACTGAGTTGGAAGTGGACAGAGACGTACAACAGGGCGCACGTAACTCCCTTTAGCGGTTTTCACGGTAACAACGCGAGTTGTACCGTCCTTTGAAGAATGCAATTTCTCTACGATGGCTAACGGCCATGAAAGCGGCGGAGCATTATCATGTATTATGACGACCAACGTACCCTCCTGTATAGGGGATGCAGGACTATTCCACTTGGATCTAGCCTGAAGCTGGTGTAGATATTCCGCACGCCAGCGCCGCCAGAACGACTGCACGAGTTTATCCAGCAGAGTATGTCTCTGGAGCAAGCTTGAAGAGTCTGCTTCAGGAGCCGGAAATGACGATAATGGCACTGTGTTCAGAAAATGTGCGGGCTTAACGCGGATGGTTCTGCAGGGTCACTACTCAATGCCGTGAGCGGACGCGAGTTTATCAGTGCCTAGACTTGTGCAAAGACAGTTAAAAGCTCTTCGTAAGAGAGGATCTGTTGACCTATAACCTTGATGAGATGCGTTTCAATTACTTTGACCATGCTTTCCCAACATCCACCGAAATGTGGTGATGCTGGTGGAATAAACTTCCAGTTAATATGATCTATGGAAAGTTCTTCCTAAAGACGAGTACGATAACCCGCGACGTGATTGAAACAAGTAGCGGGAACAAGTTCAATCAATTTGCTAACGTGGTTGGCGACAAAAGTCTGCCAGCGGTGAGGAGATGAATAAATCCAATCCAATTACTTTGGAGTCGGAAAATGCGTATATTTTATTAATAGGCTAGTGGGGCAAAACTGTGTCTTGAACCTTGCGGAGCAACTGAGACAGCAGAAGGGCCGCGCACAACTCCAGTCTCGCAACCGAAATGGTTTTAACAGGCGAGACTTGGCCCAAACTAACTGCACCGAGTAGTTAGAACCAATGCGGACTTGCAGATATACGACTCCGCTGTAAACACGCTCGCTGGCGTCAGCGAAACCTATTAAGTCGATGGTACATCCATCTACCAATCCAAGATGACGCGGAATAGTAATTTTGATTGAGCGCGGTAAGTTCAATACAAAACTGGCCCCAAGCGGCGACAATATGGTCAGGGGGTGTTTCATCCCACTCATACTTTGATAGCCAAAGTTCTTTTGTCAAGAGCTTGGCGTACAAAATTGTGGGAGCCACAAAACCCATTATGTCCCATAGTCGAGCCACTGTGGACAGCAAAGTGCGTTTGGTGCACTTATCATCTGGCGGTGAGACGTCAAACCGAAAACTATCACAGGATTTGTCCCAGCGTAAACCGAGAACTTTATGCGGTACAGACTTCTCAAACTCAATGTCTGGAGAAGCTTAATGAGAATCTGGTATGCGTGCGAGAACCTCCTTAGAGCTGCTTGTCTATTTGACAAGATCAAACTGGCCTCGCTTGAAAAGCTGAATGAGCTCTTCACAAAGCGAAATTGCTAGCGGAGCGGGTATGACACTACAGGCAGTGTCATCCATATACAAAGCGGATGTGTAGTATAGTATAGTATAGTGTAGCGTAGCGTAGCTTAGCATAGCATAGCGTAGCATGGCATAGCATAGCATGGCATAGCATAGCATGGCATAGCATAGCATAGCATAGCATAGCTAATTAGTGCTTTATCTTACACACAGTTTTAGCACCCACCTTGATCCCTTGAAGAACAGAAGAACAACAAGACGTAATACAATGAGAAGTATGTAACGTAGGTACGGTACCCATAATCACATACCCAAATACCGTCTCAATAGCGGGCGGTAAATCATATCGCTCACTACGTACTATGTTAGTTAGTAGCAAGTGCGGAAATATTGAAGCTCCGATCAAAAGATCAATGCCTGCCGGATTCGCAAACTCCGCGTCTTCTAGCGGCAATGACTCGAGGTGAGTGAGTGATGCTACGTCTACATTAGCGTTCGGCAATGCGTCCGTGTTACGCTCCACGATAAGCGAAGAAATTTTAAAATTAATATTCCTATCAAAACGCGAATGTATTTTAATATCTACGGAACCCTTGCAATGTTTTTCTGATCCGCCTATCCCTTTGACGGTTGAGTTCGTATTTTTAAAGTTATTCCATAATCCGAGGCGTTTGAATAACTCCAACGTTATTAAATTGGTCTGAGATGCGCTATCTAGCAGACAACGTACCATGTGCGGCGACCCATTAACATCATATACGATAACTTGCGCTGTCGCTAACAGAACAGTCTTAGACGTCATACACTGCGTTTTGGCCCTGCGCGGATCATTATAGATGCGCGAGTGCCGTCCTCGCGTGCGCGTCGCCCGCGCAATGTACGTCGTACACAAAGATACTTCGCCCTGAGGCGTGCAGGGGGAAGGCACCGTGGCCTGCACCTGTGACGTAAGTGTGTCAAGGTTAGCGGCTTGGCTTGACAACGGGTTATCTATATCGAAATGTAGCAATAAATGATGTTTTTTATTGCATAAGCGACACTTTGTCTTACTAGAACAATTACTTGTTTTATGTTTTATGCTTAAGCAATTAATGCAAGCTTTGTTCTCTTTTACGCGTTTAAAACGAGCGGTTGGATTTGAATTATTAAAGGTGGGACAGTTATGTAAATAGTCGTGCACCACATTACTGCACAGACACTTCTGTAAATTATTACTATTAGATTCCGAACATGTTACGTAAGATTGTGGATTAGGGACCGAGTTATTATTACTATTTCGCGATTTATTCAAACTTTGTTTGTTGCTGTTAGTGTTAGACGGGCCAGGTGAAACAGACTGCGTATTATGAAATATTCGACACTGATCTTTGATGAACGAAATAAAACTATCTAGTGTAGGTATTTTATTATTGCGTTCCGTCATCTCGAATGCGCGAATTGTATCAGTGTCAAACTTTTTTAAAGCGAGTTGAAGCAACATAAAGTCGGAAAGATCTTCTAATTTTAAGTTCCTAAGACAATTTACCGCGGTTACGAAGTTATCAATAAACAGCTGGAAATTCGAGACAGACGCGTTGCCGGACAGTTTGAGATTTAAAGCTTGGTCAAAGTAAGTAGCCGCTAGGACGCGCGTGTCCTGATATCTATTAAGTAGTGACTGAAATATGACCTGATAATTCTCAGCACTTGGTGTGACACCTGCAAATACGGACTGGGCCTTCGGTGACAGTTTACCTATTAAATAGTACAACCTGTCAGCATCTGTCAGAGAACCATTATCGTGCACTGTAGACTTAAAGCTCGCATAGAATAACGGCCAATTTCGTATATCTCCGTCAAACGACATAATCTCGTGTCGCACGAGTGATTGATTTCCACGGGGTAGTCGGGATCGATCACTCGCCGAGCAATTAAAGAGAGATAATTAGATTGACTTATGGGAAATAAATAAAAAATATCACCAGGTAAGTTTAAACTCGCGTTATAATTCCAGTTATTCGATACAAAGAAGAACTGACGATTAAGGCTAACAGAAGAGACAATTATCCAGGGCGTGGGCGGCGTTGGCACTTCACAGGTCTTCAGATGATCTTGTACTCAACTCGGTGGTGCTGGCTGGCGGAAAGTGCCGAAGCCTCGTGTCTGCTGTATTTATAGGGCCGGCGCGGAGGGGCGCGAGGGAACGGCCCATTGCTGTGCGTCACTCGTAGCGAGGCTCGCGGCGCAGGAGCGCGATGTGACGTTACACACCCCCCCCGTTAGGCCGGGATTTTCCCTAAGGAAAATTCCCTAGCCCAACGGGCGTAGCAGCCTTGAAGATACTCCCTGAAATTAGAGAAAACAAGGGCCTGAGTACCTTGAACAAGTGACAACCCTATACGCTTATTAGGATACCTAAATAATAATGACCCACGCTTGCATTCTTCACGCGTACAACGGCAGTCTGAATTTGAACATAAACATTTATCATTCATAATTCATCACACATACCTACATGTAAATGCCGAGGCCAGTGTAATAGCCTAATATTAAAGATCTATGGAGAAGCGCTTAGGGTAATTATTAGGTAATAATGATTTGTAGATATAAGAAACTTGATCTAGCCCTACGACTTATAAATCTTGGGTTCGGCCTTTGCCACTAGATAAGTAAACTTTTTGAATATAGTTAGGTATAACAACAGATTTTTTGTAAAGATGAACAAAAATAATACAAGCCGCAGACACGACCGGACCGCTCAATGTCAAAGGAAAGAAATTAATAAATATTTTGCTCTAATTAATAACTAGAAAACGACCAGTAACCACCTTTTGAATGTAAACAATGGTGAGTCATTAGTTAGGCATTTATTTATCGGCGCGTCGCTGAGTGAACGCGCGTGCGTCATAACGACAACTAGGTACGATCTAAATGGTAGGTACTATTCGACTGTTCCGAGCTCGCGACGCACGGTTAATAACCATGATCGTTTGTAAAGTACCTATAATAACAATTTGATTATGGAATTTATACAGAATTAAGAATAACAACAGAACTTCAGAACAAGGCACGGCGAAAAACAATACGCCAATCAAGATGCATTTCAACAAATCGAACTTGTATGCTCAGCTAATAGCGACCTTTTAACCACTGATCAACAGGGTAAAAAAAACAATATATTTAGTTTATGGTTAGTATTTTTAAAACAATGTTCAACATAACATTTGAGTACACAATTGTGCAGCAATTTGAAAAATAGTATTGTTTACGAGAAAAAAAATATTTGCTACCCACCACAGAAAATATCAATTTATAGTAGGCACTACTACAAACGGTACTATAAATTAGAAACGTTCGTTTGAAAAAATTAAACAATGAATAGGTAGAAGGTATTCTTATTGTTGTTTTTATACTTTTATTATTCTTTGTAATTAATCAACTTTAAATCCTTGATGTGCCAATCGCCTAAAGGTTTTCCAGCCATGTCGTTAAGTTTGTATACTAGAGGTGATTTTTTTGAGGCAATCTTACATTTAATAAATTTAGGCGCCAATTTCTTGCTAAAGTATTTATCCTTATCACTAAGAAGAAACGTTCTGCGCCAAACTATATCACCGACATTGAATTCTGCCTGTTTACGGCGAAGATTATAAGATGAACTATTTCGTTGGTGGGCCGACAACAGAGCTGAATGTACCTTCTCGAAAATAGAAGATAAATAGCCTAAAGTTTCGGCATAGCCGTCCCGTGGTTCAAGCACCATATCGGAATTCAATTCCTTATCAATATACTGAGAACCACATGTTATGACCTCCCTACCAAAAACAAGGAAATTAGGAGAATAACCAGTAAACTCACTAACTGCGCAGTTAAGGGCGAATTGAACTTTAGTGATTAGAGTGTCCCAGATTCGATGATCAGATTCTATGAAAGTTGAAATAGCTGTCATAATGGTTTTGTTGTAACGTTCAACTGAGTTAACGTGGGGAGTATACAACGGTGTAAAATGCAAATTTGGAATTTTATATTTTGACAACATACTTTTAAAGGTTGCGCTAATAAATTGTTTACCGTTATCCAAAACAATAGTAGATGGAATTCCATGCACCAAAAATACATTTTCCTCAAGAATTTTTGTTATCACTTCTGCAGTTGCCCGTTTAATGGGGAAAAGTAAACAATATTTAGAGAAACAACAACTGACCACAAATATAAAAGTGTTTTGTTTCCTGCTGGGAGGCAATGGGCCAATCAAATCAATACTAATCGTCTGAAAGGGCTTTTGACATGATTTGGGTTTTCCCATTAGACCTAAATTTGGGTGATTTTGGTGTTTATGGGTGATACAAGGTTCACATGAACTGACGAACTTGACAACATCGGTGTACATACCAGGCCAAAAGTAATTAAGTGCGAGACGTTTGTATGTCTTAAAAATAGATGTCCAGCAGTGGGCGAAGAATGATTCTCCCTTAGAATGTCATTTCTTTGGTCAGACGGAATAACCTCTTTCCATTGAAATTCTCTAGTGAGAGGGTTTAATGTTTTTTTAAAACAATACAATTTATTGTTTATTACTTGATAGTTAACAAAGGAAGTCGGAGAACTTAAGCAGCCTTTATAGATATTTAAATACCAAGGATCATTAGTAGAAACTGGTAAATTCTGATTAGAATTAATATCTATATTTATATCATTAGCAATAGCAGAAACGGGTAAAGAGCGAGACAGAAAATCAGGTAAAACGTTATCGGAACCCCGACGATGACGTATTTCGAAATTATAGGAAGATAAGCGAACTCCCCATCTGGCTAACCGGCCAGTAGGGTTATTTAAGGTCAAGAACCATTTCAAAGCAGCGTGATCTGTGTAAACAATAAACTTTTTACCATTTTTAACATAACAACGCCAGTGTTCTATAGCAGATAGAACAGCCAGGGCTTCGCGCTCTGTGGCACTGTAATTTTTTTCTTGCTTAGTGAGTGATTTGCTATAGTACGCTATGACTCTTTCCTCACCATTTAACCTTTGACAGAGGATCGCGCCAAGTCCAAAATCGCTAGCATCTGAGTGTATTTCAAAAGGTTGCGAGTAGTCAGGACAAGCCAACACCGAGAAGGAAATCAAACAATTCTTTAGGTTATTAAACGCCTCCTTAGCCTCTGTCGTCTAACAGAATGGAGGTGCGTTTTTACTTTGAGATGTTAACTTATTTAAGGGTGCAGCAACAGAGCTAAAATTCGGTATAAAACGCCTGTACCACGAGGCTGCGCCTAAAAAACGACGTACTTCTTTTCTATTAGAAGGAGTGGGATAATTTTTCATTGAATTTACTTTATCCGGATCGGGATGCAATCCACTAGAGTCGACAACATAGCCTAAATATTTTAGTTTAGCTCTAAAAAATTGACATTTTTCGAGATTAATTGTTAAATTAGCGCTTCTTAGTTTATCAAGAATGCGTAATAAAAGGGTAATATGCTCGTTGAAACTGGAAGTGATACAGATCATGTCATCGATAAAACAGAAAACCTTATTTTCAAATTCTGGACCATAAAATAAAATATCAACTAATCGTTGTTGAGTAGCTGGCACATTCGTAAGACCGAAGGGCATTCTTCTGAATTGAAATGTGCCACGCGTAGGAATATAAAAGGCTGTTTTGCAACGGTCCTCTTCTTTAATTAATGTTTGCCAAAAAGATTTAGACAAATCTAAACTAGACAAGTATTTAGCATCTCTCAGATTATCTAAAATTTCCGAAATATAAGGCAAGCTATAAGCATCTTTTTTTGTAACGGAATTTAATTTACGACTGTCCAAACAGAAACGCAGTTCACCATTCTTCTTAGGGGTCAAAATGACCGGGTTTGACCACGGGCTTTCAGATCGTTCAACAACATCCTCTGAGAGCATGTCGTCAAGATGCTTTATTAAAATTATTTGTTTATCGGGAGACATGCGATAAAATCTTTGCCGAATAGGGGGGCAATCACCTGTATCAATTGAATGAGAAATAATATTTGTGCAACCGAGACCCCGCTTCTCGTATGAAATATCGGTAAATTTAGAAATAATGTTGTCAGCGGTAGCTCTCTGGTCGAATGTAAGATGATCATAAGAAACAAGATGTGTAGGGGGAACTGCCTGCAACGCCATTACTTGAGCGTCAGACTTGTTCACAATCAAAACAGACTCTAATTTGTTAGGAAATAGGCCGAAGCTTCGCCAAAAATCCATGCCAAGGATAAGGGAATTTTGAATCCCAGGTACAACATGAACTTCTAAGTTAATCAATTTATCCTGAAACTCAAAGGGTAGAAACACCGATCCCAAAGACTCAAATCGTTCGCCGCCAGCTGTTATTAACCTTAAAGGTTTCGATTTATCCAAAACATTGTCTTTCAAAAATAAGTTATGCAAATTATTACCTAAAATTGTAACGCAAGATCCAGAATCTAAAAGACCAGTGGTAGGTATTCCGTTTAATTTTAGAGTAACGTAAGGTAAATATTCTACTTTAGAATTACGGATTGAGGAAATATGATAGCTACTAAAGAATTTTTTTAAAAAGTCCAACCAATTATTCCACTCTGTTTTATTACAATTAGTTGTATAATTTGATTTTCCACAATCCTTGTTAACTAGTTTTTTGAAACTGTAGGGGTCGACTTAGATTTACAATTAGGGCAGTCTGACACCTTGAAACCCTTTGTACCGCACTTAAAACAGATTAGGTAGTGTGGTTGCCGGCAATTACGTAATGAGTGCGAATTGCATCTACAACGCACGCAAAAATTTTTATTTATATTAGAAGTACTCGATACGGCGTTAACTTGTGGTACAGACTTGTATCTCGATGTATCAGCGACAGAGTTATATTTATTGAAGTGATTATGATTGTAAACATTTTTGTTTGAAGAAAAATTAGAAAACGGATAATTATACGCTAGATCAGGTGCTACAGTATTCTTTGAAACTTTAGGGGGTTTAGAAAATTGCTTACTGCGACTTTGGTAATTTTCGAAAAGACGACAAACTTCGACCAGACTATCAACATCAACAACCTTTGCAGTGAGCAGACAATTAGTGTAACAAGGTCTAATATTATTTAGCAAAATTTCTAGCTTCTCCGAATCAGCGATAGGAGAACTAAGTCGCGAAAACAGACCGTGCATTTTTGCCACGTAAATAGTTATTGATTCGTTTTCACCCTGTGAGCGCTGACGAATCTCCGTCATAAGCCGATAATCGTAGTTATGCGGACTAAAATATCGTTTCAAAAGTTCGCAAAGTTCTAACCAAGTCTTTACATTATTTTTTCACAGAACGATACCAAACTAATGCGTCACCCGAAAATATTTCAAAAGCGAAAGACAACATCTTGTCGTGAAGAATAGATCTACAGGACATAAATTCATCAATTTTTTCAATAAAGGATTTTACACATGATTTACCGTTAAATTTGAATTTACCTAATTCCGAAAAAAGCTTACGGTCGTAATTATAGGAAGTGTTTCCCTCTGCCCCTGAGCAATCCGACCGCGAATTACGTCTCGTGATTAATTGTAATTTCGCATATAAGTCATTAAATTTATTCCACACGGACTCAATTTTTTAATATCAAGACTGCCGGTATCCACCCTATTCAGTCGATGAAAACAATGGTGCAGCACGGTTTCAACCTTCTGTTGAAGCTCGGAAGTATAGTTTGCTTCCAACATAGATAAGTGTTTAGTTGATCTTAATAGCGACTTTTCCACTTCTGCCACATCCTCCTCTGGTGGGAAGGGTGAAGGTAATATATCCTCTGAGGGAGTTTTAACTGAAAGTTTAGCGATTTGTTTTCGGGGATCGTCAGACTTTGAAACGCCGCGTATTGTGGTCTCATATTCTAATTCCGCTTTAGTTAATAATGAGAAATTTATAATATAAGCCATTATTACAAAACAATAATAAAAAATCTAAGTATTTACGCCAGCACTAGAAAAGAAATTAAATATCGCCAGAAAATCGAATACCGTGCTAAAAAAAGCTGAAGTACACTAAATTATACAATGGTGTGATGATTGGTCAAGGAAGAAAAAATTTCTTAAAGGTCACTCAAAGGTTGAATCACAATATTCTTTCGCGAACCCGTGGCTCGTTAGTTCAACGGCTAAGCGGTTAGAACCGGTTGGCGGCTCAACACGCTGCCCGCGGTGGAAACGTGATTTTAGACAGACGTTAATTAAATCACCGTTATGTTATTTACACAGTTAAATTGCTGATGGCCAACAAAAATAGATAGAAACTGTACCTGTACGCAATTCACCACACCAGAATATATGCACACACAGGAGAAAAATATACAAGAGAAAAAGAAATTATTTCACTCACCTGTAAAGTGCCAACTTACGTTTTAAAAATTATATATATAATATACTTAAAAATTCTATTGGGCGCCAATGTCGCACGAGTGATTGATTTCCACTCGCCGAGCAATTAAAGAGAGATAATTAGGTTGACTTACGGGAAATAAATAAAAAATATCACCAGGAAAGTTTAAACTCGCGTTATAATTCCAGTTATTCGATACAAAGAAGAACTGACGATTAAGGCTAACAGAAGAGACAATTATCCAGGGCGTGGACGGCGTTGGCACTTCACAGGTCTTCAGATGATCTTGTACTCAACTGGGTAGTGCTGGCCGGAGGAAAGGGCCGAAGCCTCGTGTCTGCTGTATTTATAGGGCCGGCGCGGAGGGGCACGAGGGAACGGCCCATTGCTGTGCGTCACTCGTAGCGAGGCTCGCGGCGCAGGAGCGCGATGTGACGTCACACTCGATTGGCGGTAATTTCGGCTTGCGGGCAACGGGCTCTGCTGAACATTTACCCTCCAATTGCGATTGTATACGCTTAATAATACAATAAAGATCTTCGAATGAGGTGTACGCCTGATAGTTCGGTTTTTCATCAGGATTGATAGAAAGTAATCTTGCGTTATAATCGTGTAACAAATTATGAAAATATGTTCGAATACTATCTACTGTCATACAATAACTGAGAAATGCTTCGCTATTACTGTAGGAAATAGATGCGGTTTTTGAGCGTTCATAGATGTTTTGAATACGCTCAAATAAAATATTGGGTTTTGCTTCTAAGATTGTCATCTCTTTGTCTTCCGACACGCGTGACTTCTTTTGTTGTGACATGCTTACGTAAGTACAAGCTAATGAGAACGAAACAAAATAAGAATATCTAATGTACCTATTATTTTACCTAAGTAGGCTAAGTAGGCAACACTTTAGAGCTGTGGAATTAAAAGTTGCTCGAAATATGAGATTTACAAGACAACTATGATAGTTCCAGAAATAATAATTGAGTAAGTAGGTAGCTACATAAAAGTTTACCTACTGATGCGGGCGGAAACAACCATGTGACGGTTATGTGAATATATTAGGAGTATAGCTAGGTGCTATAACTGCCTAGGTATAGCGATATAACGTATAAAAACGTAAATGAATCCGACTCGTATGGATCAAAAAAATGGTTCGGCGGTACACCGAAACCGTAGGTTATAGGCGATTTGGAAAAAATGGACTGTATCTAAAGGAAGAGGATCTAGGATTGGAATGGGAGAGATGATTGTGAGTGGGATATTCCAAGGATGGAGGGCACTTACCTTATACGGCAATCTTCTTCGTCTCAGAAGGGCAGTCTCCTGGTGGTTTCGGGATGAAGCTGCTTGATTCACTTCACTACACAAATCACCTCCACTTGCGAGCGGTTTTATAAGCGGTAATAATTATAGCGGGAGCGGCGCGGTGCGATACGGTATGGCCGACACGTATGTAGCGAATCGAATGTTCTCGAAAGTTCTGGACTGTCACTCGCGTCGACGATCGCCGCGACCAATCCGCGGAAGGCGTGCCCCTCCATCGGGAATGGGAGACAGGGACGGAAATATGGTATCGCTCGCACTAGACCAGCATGGAACGATTGACGTTGATGCGATTAGTTATAGATAGGAAGGTAGATGGCGCTACTAATTCTGTTAGAATTGGGCTATTTGCTGCACTAACCGCACTTATATTTTTTTATATTGTAGCGCGACTGCAACTGTCATGTCTGTCATCAATGTCATCATTATGTTTTCGTTCAAAAATTGACTTAAGTACAAAAGATGAACTAAACTTTGAAGATCAATTTTTTATTTTGAGATTGTACCTGGCGAAATTGAACTCAAATAATATTATTTAAGTTTTATTAGCCTTTTCTATTAGTACTGTAGCTTTTAGTAAAAATTACAAGTTAGTAAAATAATATAGGAATTTAAACTTTCGTGGTCATTTAAGTTCTTGGTGGGAATACAGCTTGTGTGACGATGAACATTTGGGTAAGGAACTTTCGCATTTAAGCGACGTTCTACACAAAAACGAATACAGTAGGCGAATCAGACCACCCAGACATACTAAAAAATACCTGGACTTCAAGGTTGAACGACACCCAGCGTACTTACTGTACGTCAAAGGAGTGACAGATAAGATCGCCAATATTCTTAATAAAGTTTCAGTAAAGATTATTTTCACTCCTTTTAAGAAACTGTCTCAATATATAAGAACGCCGAAAGACAGTCTTCCATTAGAAAAGCCAGGTGTATACAAAGTTGACTGCAGCTGTGGCAGTTCCTATATAGCACAAACGAAACGCACCATCTCTTGCCGGATAAAGGAACACATCAGGGCAGTCAAAAATAACGAGCCACATAAGTCAGCCATAGCTCAACACCTTTTAGACTCGGATACCGACCACTGGATTGAGTTACACAACCCTCAGGTGCTTTCGACAGAACGCCACTACATACCTCGAATGGTTAGGGAGGCTATTGAAATCAAAAAGTTTAATAATTTCAATAGAAAGGATGGGTTTCAACTGTCGAGTATTTGGCATCCAGTGGTGCGTCTATGTAAAACCCGTGAAACGGAAAAACTCAAACCGCGAGCTGACGTTGTGAGTGTAGTATGTCGTGATCGGGTACAGTGCGATAGTGAAAACAGTGGCAGTGGTATTGTACGCAAAAAACGAGTAAAAAAGCGGGTAGACCGTTATACTTGCTCGTAACATTCATCCACCCGCAATACCCTCAGTACATCCGTGAACATGGCGCTTGCAACAGTGCCGAAATATCGGTTACTCCAAACAAAGGTACGTAGTAAAATAATATTTATAAAATCGAAATTGAGCCGGCAAACCGGCATTAAGATTTATGAACGAATGTTGTGAAATTGATAACTAGACATAGACAAGCTGTCGTATGGCATACTGAATACAATATTTTGATTGTCGTGGTACGTCACGTTACTGAAACACATTTACGTCTAGTGCATGTCACGACTACACACGTCCTGAACTTGGTATTTCAGTGGTCATAGTGAATAAGCCCCCTGCTCTGTTGTCAGGACAGTGTACATCTGAATTGAGCTAGATCGCCACACTGGTAAGTGGGATTTATTGTCTGTGTGAAATTAAATCTGCGTGACTGTCGTGTTTTTGCATAAATACTTTTGCGTACCACTTTTTCCGCGCAGACAGCAATACATAAACCTTTCTCTCATACAATATTGGAAGTCTATGTAAACATAACCTCCCTTGAAATCCTTTCCATAAGTGGTGTTTAAGTTGTAAGAAATCTAACAAAGTGTATAATACTCGCGGTTTGTGCCACACGACTGACATGCACATTTGAGGTTCGGCTACACAAACTGTCCACTTCTACCATTTTGTTTCATTGCAAGTGCAAATCTCATAATGAAAACCACTACAAATTTCACTTGTTTAATTGTTTTTAAAATGTGCATCATCATCATCATCTCCCTAGCGTTATCCCGGTTGCATCCACGACTTACAAGCCTTGGAGCCCGAGGTCCGCTTACTGGTCTAACCAGATATGACAGAATAACAACTTTTCCACGGAGCGACTGCCGTCAGACCTCCGCAACCCAAAGAGATGGCAATATTCAAAGGCTTAGACCAGTATCAGTTTATTTGAGGGTACTGACTCCTCGTAACGACTGTCAAAGATCTTCATGACAGGGACCGACGGTTTAAGGTGCTCTCCGAGGCACGGGGGAAGCCATAATTACATTTTTTTTAATTATTTATAGACTCACACCTGTATCCCCGAAGGGGTAGGAAGAGGTGTAATATTACACCCACATTTCGCCATGAATTTTTAGGTCCCACGTAATAGGGGGCGAGCCTATTGCCGTTACCGGGCACATCACCAGACGCCGTGCTACTACGGATAATTCGAAAAACCTAGTAACCCGAACCCGAGACCTCCAATCAGCAGTCGCATACGCTAACTACTTGACCACGGAGGCACTCCATTATCAATTTAATACGCACTTAACTCCGAAAAGTGCGCGCCGTGGATTCGAACCCGATACCCTTGCATGGCAGTCCGTGGGTATCTCCACTTCATTATCGCTGCCTGCTTTTATACTGCGCAATCTGTAGAAAATAAGTTGATTTGACATTGAGCGATCAAATTCAAAGCTGTTCGTCAAAACTTTCAAGTTTTTAATAAACGTGTAGAATTTGCGATTGGAGGATGTAATTTCTTAAATATACATAATACTGATTAAAAATATCAATAGCATGTTCTATGCTATTGATATCTAAAATAGTATTTGATCGGAAAAATAACACCATGTAATAAACAAACAATTACATAAAAATTTAGTCAGTATAACCCACATAACCATTATACGTCACGAGTAAAAATTCAAACAGTCAAGTTTATATAAAACTCTCTGCTTTAGCAAAATGGTAAAGAAAGAACAACAAATGAAAGTGTTACAATTAGTTCTTAAAACAAAAATGTTCAACATCATTCTTGAATTATTTGAAAATATATCTATTAAAGCACTACTTCAGAGCTAATGAAGATTATTCGACGTATGTTATAAGAGTTTGAATGTTATGTCTCACTTGAGAATCCTACATTCCGTTGTCAATTAATAAGTTTGTATGCCTAATAGAAAAATATTGCCGGCCATTGGGCAAACTGCCATCAGCTTGGAACGGTGTCAGCAAAAATGTTTGGCGGTAACATAATTATAAGAATTATGTGCTTGAACAGTGTTGTTTATTTGCAATCTAATTAAAACTAACTGTAGCTAAGTGACTATTTACACATAAAATAAAACAATAATTTCTATACTTAAATAACAAAAAATCTCCTTTATACATTTAAAAAAAAAGAAAAAGTAAATTTAAAGGGCGTCATGGAAACCGTACACAGCCGTCAATTGGAAGCGTGCCCAGAATGCTGGCAGCATTGCCAAGTTGTACAGGTACGAGGGTAGTCCCAAAAGTACCCGACCTGACAAGGAAAACAAAAGAAAATCAAATTATTTTTTTTATTATTTTTCTACATAATCTCCTTTTAGTTCTATGCACTTGGCCCAGCGATGTTCGATAGCTTCAACACCTTGTTTGTAATGAGATTTGTCGAGCTCGTGAAAATACTTATCAACCGCTGCCTCCACTTCATCATTGCTGGCAAATCTTTTACCAGCAAGCCATTTTTTTAAATTTGGAAACAAAAAATAATCCGAAGGGGCCAAGTCGGGCGAATAGGGTGCATGAGGAAGTAGTTCGAACTTTAACTCGCGGATTTTGGTCATGGCCTTGGCACACGTGTGTACTGGTGCATTGTCTTGGTGAAACAAATTTTTTTTTTCGCCAGGTGCGGTCGTTTTTGACGGATTTGTTCACTTAATTGATGCAACAGGTTAGCATAATACTCGCCATTGATAGTCCGTCCTTTCTGAAGATAATCTATAAAGATTATCCCACGACAATCCCAAAAAACGGATGCCATGACCTTTCCCGCTGATGGAACGGTTTTCGCCTTCTTTGGGGCTGGTTCTCCTCTACGAGTCCATTGCTTCGACTGTTCTTTAGTCTCTGGTGTGAAATAATGCACCCACGTTTCATCCATAGTAATAAAACGCCGCAAAAGCTCCGCTTTATGATTGTGAAATTTTGCCAAACACTCGGTCGAAATATCTTCGCGACGTCGTTTTTGGTCCTCTGTGAGCAATCGCGGCACCCACCTTGCGCACATCTTTTTCATATCCAAATTTTCGGTTAATATGCGATGTACAGCACTTTTTGAAATCCCTGCCATGTCTGCTAACTCGCGTACTTTCAATCGCCGGTCATCTAATACCATTTTGTGGATTTTTTCTATGGTTTCTGGTATTGTCACTTCTTTTGGTCGACCACATCGATGTTCATCTTCGCAGCTCAAGCGACCTCGTTTAAACTCTGCCACCCAATATTTTACTGTTGTAAACGATGGAGCAGACTCCACCAAAGTAGAATCTAGCTCCGCTTTAATATCAGTTGGACTAAAACCTTTCAAATGAAAGTATTGTATCACATAACGATGGCCAATTTTCTCCATGTCTGAAAATTTGTTCACAGCGTCAACTATTGATGGCTACTAAACAAAAGACAAACGACGCTACGTGTTCCAATTTCAAATTTAAACTTTATGAAGTATATTATTTTTAAAAAGAGTATTTATTTGAGATAAAAACCTCTTTAAGTGTGTCAGGTCGGATACTTCTGGGACTGCCCAGGTATGGCAATGCTGATCTTTTGCGCCAAATACAGGCCAGCCTTCTGGTCACGCGAGGCGTCAACCAGTCTCTTTGAGAGATCTCTAAAAAGAGATCGCGCACTTGGACCCCATGGTCCTAAAGTTTCGACTCCAAACGGCTCAAATACATAATCTCCTACTAGATTTATGTATTTGCGCCGTTTGAGAGTCTCCGCTGTAGCTGCAGCAGCGCCCGCACAACCCGCTGTGCTAGGAAGATGGGATGGCGCAAGGGTGTCGACACAAGTTGCGTCCCACACCACAGGCCTACCCAGCTTCCACGGTAGTAAAGACGTACCATCTGGTCTTTTGCCATCGTCGCGTGCCAAGCCCTAAGGTTCAAGTTGGGCTGGAACGCCAGCGGTGACAAGAGCCCGGCGAAATATGTCATTGAGGTTGGCGTGTAGTGGAATACGACCTGTGCTCCTGCTTCATGACAGACCATGGTGACCGAGGCTGTCGACAGCCTCTCCACAGTGACAGCGATGTGGAGAAACACATTGCGCACCTATGTTGGACGATGGCAGGGCCTGTAGCCAAAGACCCGACTCCCACTTTCCCACAGCCAGCAAACGATCACGCTCTGCAGCATTGGACGACGTAGTTAAGAGATTTTCTCGTACCACGCTGCAAAGCGGCCCGTCCTACTCTACTACGTCCTACTGTACTCTGTGAAGATGGATTTTGGGGTAACTTGGTGCTTGGACAAGCCATTCTCCAAGCATTCATGGCATCGATCTTACACGGCACCTCAGGATCCACCAGTGTGGGTGCTAAAATTTACCTGCTCAATTCTGCAGTGCGGCACTGCAGAATTGACCAGGAAAATTTTAGCACCCACTGAGCACAGGAATGCTAGTAAGCTTACGTCGGAAATTTTGCGAACGCCAAGGCGTACAGGCAATGACGCCTGTAGCCACACTCGGTCGTTCAGGTCCAGATTTAGAACTTCGCTTAAGGTAATTTGCATGAGTTTGTCAATTTAAGCGAGTAGAGATGGGTTTTTCCAAAAAGGGGAAGATCGAAGAGCGTGTGTAAATTTAGGCACAAAAATACAATACTTGACAATAGTAAAAGACGAATGCATATTAATTTCGAGTAACCTGTCCGAAATACCACTAAAATTTTGAATTTTTTCCTGTATCAATGAATCGAAGGCAAAGAAAACTTTTTTCAACGTGAGTAATATTGGGAGCCAGATATTGAAGTTTAGAAAGTATATGAGATTTGTCTAAGTTATCGTTAGTGAAAATTTCGCATTTACTGGGATTAAGTTCTAGGCCAATGGATAAAAATTTCGACTTTAGAAGTGCCAGGTCTTGATAAACTGTATCTACATGCAAGGGTTCCATCATCCAGGTACCAGATGTTAAATTTTGAATTTAGCTCTTTGATAATTGGGTGAATGGCCAAGCTAAAGATTAGTGGTCCAAGCGGGTCGCCTTATTGATAGCCAACTGCGGATTCCAAAACATTTTCCTTAAATATAAATTTTGAAGGGTGCCTGTAACACTGCCAAAGAAAACTGAAAGTTTCGGGTGTTTCTAATTTAGCTTGTGTCAACAAGGTGTCCCTATTAAACGAGTTAAAGGCATTCTTTAAGTCTACCTTCAGAACAACCTCACCCTTATTACAGCCTAGGTATGCTGACAGGACATGTATGGCAGCCTCGCAGCCCCCTTTGGATCCAAATCCAAGGTGCAGGGGCTGAAATTTGCTGCCTAAAAGGGTGTTATAATGGCGGCAGAAAATCTTGGCTGCCATACGCCTGAATGTACAACCAACGGCAATGGGACAAATGCCACCGTCTCGCTTCCGTAAGGCGCATAGATTTGCGCCATACAAAATATCGACGATGGCATCGTTCACATTGCCGGAGAGCATAAGGTTCATTAAAGCTGTAAGCTCCCTCAAAGGCGAATCGCCGGCCGAGCCGGCGCTTGCACACACAAGGTCCTTTAAATGCTGTGGTGTTAAACCGTCGAGGCCACCAACAGACCCACTTTGGAAGAAGCAAACGGCCGCAACCACATCCTTGGCTGTAATCCTGAGGCAATCTGAATCAGAGTCAGGTGGGTCAGGATAGGAACGATTGCCCCGTGGCGCTGGATGCTTGCTCTGGAGACTTGCGAGTGTGTCTGCAGAGTAAGGCGCCACCACATCGCTGCTAAATAGGAGCCTGGATACTCACCTGATGTCACCTTCTCTTAGTTTGTTTTCTACGTGGTGGCAGATTGTACTATTGCGGTATGGTTTGGGTGCATAGTGCTGTAATTTTGACGCCGAAACATTACAGTTTTCCTTTATTTTGGTTGTAAGTGTTTTTTTTTTATAGCCGATTATCTCCTGCGTGTAAAATTCTGTAAGGGAAGGTAAAAAGTTGCTCCCAAGCCGTTACTGAATTCTTCCGTACCACAAGACCTATGCACTGTGCTAGATTTTGACTGAAGGCCTTGCGCCACGGGGGGCAATAGTCCAATACTAAGCTTTCATATGAGAATTAACTTTCCATCAGAAATTTATCAGTATCGTGACTGTAAACAAAGATTTGGCACAAAGTGATACCAGCTGCTGCAACTTCGATAATTTGAGTAATTTTCCTTCACAAATGTAAATTACGCATCAGCCAGGGCTTCCATTCAATACATTATTCATTCGAATAAGTAGGTAAAGTCATTGACCATCATTTCCCACTGTCAATAAAACGTAGAGCTTCTATAATATAGAAAATCTACGTTTTACAATATTATTACTTAACTTTCTTTAAGTATCTTTCATCAGGGACTAGAAAAAGTCGGCGTAGAATTAAATATCAGCTATTGAACAACCTCAAATAAATGTATTGAATACTAATAAAATACATCGATATTCACATCGTACAGTATTTCAGAAACACGAAACGTTGCTTGTGATTCGATATGCCATATTTATGTTGGCAAATTAGGTCAGATATATTTTCACGGTAGTAGAGCCTTTCTTATTTCAGCATGAATGGGCCGGCTCGACCGGGGAAGTACTACCCCCTCACAGAAAATCTTCGTAAAATACCAGTACCTAAACTGTTGCGTTTCGTTCGGTGAGTGAGAGTGCCGGAGATCCTATCCCCTATTCCTTCTCCCTCATCCCACTCCTCATCCTATCCTTTTTTCCCAACCCCAAGGGGCGGCAACGCACTTGTGACTTCTGTGGTGTTACTTTTGTCCATGGGTGGCGGTAATTGCTTACCATCAGGCGATCCGTCTGCTCGTATGCCACCTATTACTTAAAAAAAAGGTTACATGTGTATCAGTGTTAATCTTGTATCCATTTATATTGTACGGATGTTGTGTAGACATTGACGGTATCTATCAATATGTTAGTGTGGCAATACTGCAATTTGGATGTTTATCCACCATGGTTGGATTTTGTGTGAATTCTTTTCTTTTTGATCAAAATTATTGATTACATCTTTTATGATCTATGAAAATTTACTTTATTGATGATTTACATTAAAATGATTGATTATATGATATAATTTTATTTTGATGGTATTTTTTCCTCGGCTAGCTTGCCTTATTTTATTGTCTGACTTTGTCTTATTCTCAGAGCTGACAGACTAAACGAGTTTTTGCAGAAGTAACAACGGAAATCACTGAATTTAAGAGCATATGATGGTTACGGTAAATATCTTACGAACGTAAATCCGAGCCAATATACGAGTATATAAGCTAGAATTTGCCCTATACAGCAACCAGCCATTTATATAGGTGCCATAGCAACACAATTTGTTACGTTACATTAAAAATATCACAAACTGCACCACTCATACGAACTACCTACGCTTTTTCGCAGTGAAGGGATTAAGCATCACAAAAGTTCTAGAGACACCAACTATAAAACTTAAAAATACGCCTAACTAACTACACTTTTCACTTCACAAAAACAGACGTTATGTAAAGTTATGTGGAAAAATATGAATCACAACCACCGCCAGTTTTGCATAGAAAAACAAAAAAATAGGAATGTCGCCGCCGCCGCTACATTAATGTAAAAGCACTTTAAAAAGCATTTTAATTTTCAATACAATTCATTTATTTTCTATTCCGAACTTTAAGTGGGTCAGCACAGAATAAGCTTCGATTTGAATTTGAAGCGTATGCCGCAGGATAATGAATATCCTGCGGCAGAAAGGAAGCATTAGATCGGACATTTATTTATGTGTCGATTCTCGGGACCCAAAGTTTGAAAGAATATAATATAATGCGTCTCTACACAATGCCATCCTTCGGTATCGAGTTTCTTCAAAACTATTTCTGATGTTCGGCAACTTTTTCTTTTGGAGAAAGTTGTTAGTGCTTTGCGAAGGGTCTGCGTTAAATAAAATTACTTTTATTGTGTTATAAATATTTTTGCGATGGTGCTGAACGAAAATCTTATAAGCGAAATAAGTTTGATTCGTTTAAAAAGTAGTTGACGATATTGTATTGTCAAAATTTTGCCGTCGAATGCTATTTGAAATTTCTGCGTTAAAAAGTGAATATAAATTGAGATGAACGTTGATACTAAAACGCGTAAACCGTGATATTGACTGAATTATTACACAAGCAAAAAATATTTATAGTAAAACATTGCGGTATGGTATTACTAGTTTTTAAAACACCCGCTTAACCACCACTGCAAAGATAATTTATTTTGTTACAGTTGATAGAATATCGATTCCAATTATAAAGTTGAGCCAAAATATTAATGTTTTGGTCTGTATAACAAGTTTGCTAACAATATGAACCAATGCAACTTGCCTTACATAATAACTGTTTTAGTTCTTATCCCTTAACACTCAGAACAGCCTTCACGTCTTCTTTCTCTTAGCGTTATCCCAGTTTCAATCTGGGGTCCGCTTACTAGTCTAACCGGATTTGGCTGAATATTAGCTTTTCCACAGAGCGACTGCCTGTCTGACCTCTGCAACCCGAAGGGATAGCGATATTTCATGGTTTAGACTAGTGTCAGTTTATTTAGAAGGTACTGACGCGTTGGAACACCGGCCGAGTACCTAATGACTGGACCACAGCTGTAGTTGTGCCTCTTTATAAAGGAAAAGGCTCGCAACAAGACTGCAAAAACTATAGAGGCATTAGCCTTCTCAGCATTGTTGGCAAATTGTATGCAAAGGTACTTATTGAAAGAGTTATGGAAGTGACCGACAAGAAAATATGGGATGTACAAGCGGGATTCCGAAAGGGTATGGGATGCACGGATCAGGTTTTTCCTTGCGAAGCATAGCCGGAAAATTTTTGGCCAAAGGTCAAAAGGTCTATTGCGCATTCGTGGATTTGGAAAAGGCTTACGATAAAGTGGTGAGGAATGAAATGTGGTCGGTGCTGTCAATGAATGGGGTGGACAGCAGCCTCATTCAAGCTCTGAAATCCCTTTATGAGGATTTTAGAGCTTGTGTGAGGATAAACAGGGCATAAACTGACTGGTTTACCATCGAGAAAGGTGTTAGACAGGGATGTGTAGCGTAGCCGTGGCTGTTTAACCTCTTCATGGACAGCTGTTTGCAAGATTTAAAACATAGTGACTGCGGATTAAGGATGAATGGGTTACTCGTCAAATGCTTCCTTTATGCTGATGATCAGGTTATACTTGCATCTTTAACGGAGGAGTTGCAGGAGATGGTAACAATCATGCATCGTGCGTTAGAAAGGAAAGGAATGAAAGTGAATGTAAGTAAAACGAAAGTTATGGTTTTTGAAAAGGAGGAATGCGTTACGGCTTGTAATGTTTTGATCGATGGACAGCGAGTGGAACAAGTGAATGAGTTTGTTTACTTAGGTACGTTGTTTACAAGAGATGGTAAGAATGAAGCAGATATTGAAAGGAGAGTTAATGCAGGTAATTGTGTGAATGGAGCTCTGAAGGCGTTTATGAACAGTCAAAACGTGTCCAAAAAGGCACGTTTGGCTGTACATAAAGGTGTGTTAGTGCCTACCTTTATGTATGGTAGTGAAAGTTGGGTATGGCAGAAGAGATTTGAAAGTAGAATAAATGTTGTAGAAATGAGAGCACTGAGAAGTATGTGTGGTGTGTCTTTGACCGACAGAATAAAGAATTGTGTGATACGAGAGTGGTGTGGGGTAAAAGAAGATGTAGTGACAAGCATTGAGAAAGGCATGTTAAGATGGTTTGGGCACATGGAGAGGATGGATGACGATAGACTGACAAAGAAGATATATCAGGCTAGTGTGAATGGGACAGGACAAAGGGGAAGATCTAGGAGAACGTTCTCTGATCAGATTGGAGATATCCTGAAAAAAAGACAAGTCAGAAGTACCCTTAACAGAAGAGCATGCATGAGAAACTTGATGGGAGTGAGTGAAGCAAGTGAGGTATGTCAGGATCGTTGCAAATGGCGTTCCGTAGTCTCTGCCTACCCCTCCGGGAAACAGGCGTGAGTCTATGTATGTATGTATGTATATGTACTGACGCCCTGTAACGACTGTCAAAGATCTTCATGACAACCGGGACCGACGACGGCTTAACGTGCTCTCCGAGGCACGAGACAAGCAATAATTAACAATTCAATTCAATACGCACATAACTCCGAAAAGTCATTGGTGTGCGCCGTGGATTCGAACCCGGATCCCCTTTGCATGGCAGTCTGTTGATATATCCACTCGGCTATCGCTGCCTTTTTCATCAGAACTGCCTTCACATACCAACAGTTAAAGCAATGTTACAAAACAACAAATTCTCCTAGTCATTTAATAAAAGTACCTAGATACATATTAAAGATTCATCAAAACGAGTCTCACTCTCAGAGGCACTCACCATATGATGCAACTCTCTGACCCTTTAAAATTCTCGAATGTAATCCACCCAGCCAAATATCTTTGATACAGAACTATCATAGATTTGAAACGAAAGCTATATTCCAAGAGAATAGAGAGACCACAACTTCCATTCCGAAAAATGTATTTTCAAGTAAATAGGATGCCTTCGGTCATTCTAACTCGCGTGGAAATAGTCGTTTTCGTATTCAATACTGAAAATCGCATTTCCGTACGGTCAAAGGGGAAGCAAGGGTTGTATGGACCAGCTATTAGTCGCGATGATACATTTTGGCATTGGACGGTTGCGAATTGTGATTCAGTTGCGTCTAACTAACTGCCGAAACCATTGTTGTGAGATGTGTGAGATGGACAGAAGTTTAATGAGCAGTCGTGATTCGTGGAAGGTTTTGTACCTCTGCTAGTTGCGACTTGCGGGAGCCGTATAAATAATGTTGGACGAACAATTCCATTTTGACTCGTTGAGGCGAATATACAAACTAGATGTTTTGATTTAATTGTTTGGTAACAAGTAATTTCAACTTGAAATACTAATTGAAGTAAACTTCATCTCCGCCGAAAATAGTTTTAGGCCCACTTGCGTAACGTTTGATTTAAGTCACTCCTTAATTTAAATTTGTTGAACAGAATTAACAGCATAAAATAATTTAAGTTAAAAGTATTTAACGTCCTCTTGCACAACGACAACAACGCTTAGATTTAGTTAAACATTTTATGAGGTCGGTAAAGTAGTTTCTACGTTTTGTTTCATGGCATGAAGCCTTTTTGTTA
Organism: Euclidia mi; assembly: GCA_944739405.2. Lineage (NCBI taxonomy): Eukaryota > Metazoa > Arthropoda > Insecta > Lepidoptera > Erebidae > Euclidia > Euclidia mi. The sequence goes on from OX123183.2 coordinate 108,494,307, forward strand.
CGATTTTAACGATGTTATGCGTATGGTTTCGCATAAAACCTTAGACTATATATACTTTGAGCATAAAACAAAACGCATTGTCGTCGCCTAGCAACGAAATGACAATTGACAAATAATAACTAGAAACTTTTGAGCATTAACCCTAGAACCCTACATGGGGTGCAGGTGCACCCCACACCGATTGGTTTTCTAAATATCTCAATTTCTTTAATATCCACGAATTCGCGCGTCGGAGTATTTTAGTTTGGTGTCAACCGCTCGCGTTACGTCTATACCGTGACGAGGGACCGCGTTGTGTGGTCGCCTGTATAAAGTGCTGTGGGGTACGCCAGTACCCCAGTGTAGTAAAATCGTAAGATTATTTATTTATTACGATTGATGCATTTATATGTAATAAGTTATTAAATTTGATTCTTTATTAAAACAATAGTCTTATATGAATTAAATACAGATATTTTTAGATATTGTGAAGGTAAAAGTCAATGAAGTTTATTTATTTTGTTTCGGATGGCTGTCAGAGGTTTGAATTACGAAGAAATAAGCTCTATTCTAGACCACAAATCTGGCGAGGAAGAAATAGAAGTTGGGACCAGTTGTAATTCCTGGATTCTTTACAAGTGTTCAAGATCAAATAATAAGCCAAATATAAAGTTTCAGCAGACAGTTTTGAAATTAGGTTTGGAACTGATACATGAACATTTGGAGGACCGTCACCGGATGCCAACTTAGTCCATTGCAGTGATCCTCAAAAAAGGACCAAATCCTACAAGCGCTGTTGCTCAAACTACATTTAACTTTGTGTGATAAGGCTGATTTGTGATCTCAAGTTACCGATTATGTTTAATAAAACGTATTTTCATGAATTGTTTTGTTTTATTTTAAGGATTACAGTCATTTTAGTATGGGGTGTTCGAGCACTCCAGTGTAGGAATAACATGTGCGCCAAATAGTGTAGGATTCTAGGGTTAACAATAACACAAGTAGGTACATTGTTATCAGTTATATCATCATCATCATCATGTCAGCCTAGGGACGTCCACTGCTGGACATAGGCCTCCCCCTGCTGCGTCGTCCGGTCCAGTTATATAATTATTGATAATTTTCGTCGCTAATGACAAGATGCCAACATCAGTGTGACAGTTCTTAAATGAAATTAGCCACTAAACAGCCGATTTTCGGCAATTAATTTTGACAGTTCTTAAATCATATTACTCGACAAATTTTTCGTTGTGCAAGACGCTAGTGGTGTTTAATATTTTTTTTCTCGTTAAATACATCTTAATTCAATTTAAGAATCGTTGTGCAAGTGGGCCTTAGTTTTCTACCGCTAATCAAATTTAATGAAAAATTTTGGAGCAAAAAATGTTTCACGCCGTAATATTTTGCTGAATAAATTTTCCTATTTTTCATTCATTTACTTCAATTAGAATCTCTTGTCTTTTAAAACGCCTAAAAAGTAATTTTAGTTTGGCTCAGCAATCACAGTTTTAATCATATAGCGTATTTCAACAAGGTACCAAGGCGACCATTTTCGGACAAACCAAGAACAAAATAAATCACCTTAGCTGTTAGCTTGACTAGTTTATTTCCCACTACCGTTGTCCCCATTACGGGAGAGCTCAATTTATCTGAGTCGCCAGTACAAATTACCAATGGGTACTGCTATATAGCGCAGGGTTGCAACACTAAGAAATGTCGTCATAGGAACATTTTACGAAGCCTCCATTTGATAACCCACTTATTCTTGCTCGCATGGCGACAAATACGGGGTTTTCTTTGTCTTTGCAATACTTGGAAGTTGAGTTCGCTTTTATGGAGGGGAATGAGAACGATTATAAGAATTGTTGTTGTGATTCAGTGAGTGGAATGTTATCTTTGCGAATAATAATTTGGTGTCCTCCTATAGAGAATACGAAATATGTACAATATGAAGTATAAATTTGCATTCACAAAGTAAACATGATATGTAGACGTTTTGTTTACAATATGTTTTCAAGTTAAATAAATATAGCAAGATGTATCTTTTTCACTGAAAAAATTACAATAAAACGCTTATCAATTATATTGTAATTGATAAGCGTTTTTTTGTAATTTTTCTTGAGATACAAGTATTTTAGTGTTGTAACTTTCCGTTGTTTCTACGTCGTTGCTTCTATAGAATTAATGTATTCCAATAATTCCAGGAATCACTGAAATTATTCTCTTCAATAAAAGACATACATACATACATAACTTCACACCTTTTATCCCCGAAGGGGTAGGCAGAGGTGTATCACACACCCACACTTCGCCAGTTATGTTTCGGTCCCAATGTAATAGGGATAAAAGATTAATTAAATTATTGACTTCTTTTCGCTTACACCCAAAAACAGTAGAACTGATTTTAAATTAAAGCGTATATAGCTATTTCAATTGTATTTTACCAATCATAGTAATACAAATACGCATTCCAAATGTTTGCATCACAATGAAAAATTTTAGTACATCGCTGCGCGTTTTTAATCCCTCAGCATAATACGCCCCTATTAAGGATAAAATGGCATCTATAAACAATATCTTAGTCTAATCATTACTAGTCACCCGATGGTGACTAGTAATGAACTTTGCCCGTTTGCCAGTTGTGTTAAGGCCGAAAGGTTAAAGCTCTCGCGACTTATTTATAGGGAGCCGTTCACTGCGGTTGTAACAGATGAAACTTAAATTTAAACCCTCAATTACTACGATTGTCGGTCAAGTGTTATCTTGTCCATTTTAGAGAACGACGCGCGACGGCATAATTATTCTATACTTATGAACTGTAGTTGAGGCAAATTGACGCTTGGTGACAATTTTGGCTTTAGATAAGGTTTGTAGAAGTGGCCAAGTTTTGACTTAAGAAAATAGCTTTGTACAGTGCTAATATTATCAATAACATTATTTTAGCGTTAAGAATTTATACATAAATAAAGCCAGATGACATAAGGTGAAGTCACTGGTCACCTAAGCATTGTTAAGTTTTTTTTAACCTATACTGTATCACTATTGGGCAAAGCTCTCTTCTAGCCTTTTCCAGAGGACTCTATCTCCAACTATTTGTGTCCAGTTTCATGAGTTGGCATCAAGCTCATTTCAGTTTATTCTTTTATAATTAAATATATCTTGGGATGAAAAATCGCTTAATAATATATCAGAGCTATCCTTACATTCCAAGTACTAATTATGTACTGAAAACCGTACCATATGCTGTTTATTTTCAGGCTGCTTCTAATACATTGCCTATCAAGTAAATTATACATACAAAGAAAACTATCAGAAGCAAGAAAGTAATATATGTATGTCAAAAGCACAAAGTAACTGAAAACGTTGGATTCAAAACAAGACCAATAATAAAGTATATATAGGCATGTGACAAGAACCGGCTTCCATTATTCTCTCACATACAACTACTTGAGCTGTGTACGAATAATACATTGTGTAATAAATAGTCAGAAGAGTCTTATTAAAGGTGATACTTTACTGCCGCCTTTGCAATTTTAATTAACTATCCTTCTTACTCTGTGTAGGGAAATATTCTTTACTGAGTCTTGTTTTAATTAGTTGTTCCGTATTGTATGTCCTATATTTGAGTAGGTAAGTCGGTTTTCAGTGTCTTGGTCTAGTCGTTAGTGATCTTGACTACTAATTCAAAGGTCATGGGTTCGATTCCCAACCATGACAAAGCGGTGGGTGGTGATCATGAATATGTGTTTTGTGTCAGGGTGATTTAATTACTACCTACGTATATGTTTGCACTTAAATATTTATACCTAAGTATGTTCATAATTATTTGGTTCCACAGTAAATAATAATAATAATAATAATAACTGTTTATTTCGGATAATAAACTCCATAAAGACTGAGAGTAAAGACTGTGCCTAGTTTAGAATCGGATAACCTTGTATGAATTGTCATAGAATATTATAATTACTATATTTTGCCTGCCGTTACACCCGTGTAGGAGCGGTTATTGCTCATAATAAGCTATATTACTGCAAGTATTCATTAGAATCCGCTCAGGAGTTTTTGCGTGGAAAAGTAACAAACATGCAACCATCCTCACAAACTGCCCCGTTATAGTAGTACTTATATTACTTATATTCGAAACAAAACGTTCCTTTGTAACATAATGTCGTTCCCAGGTTGCATGGGAGTCTTACTGACCTAAATACCGCTAGAACAAAGAACAGATCAATATTAGGGAAAGTGTGAAAAGTTGCCAATAGCTATTACCGTCAAAAACAGATTTAAACTTCACTTAGTGTGCAAAGTACGTTGGCAATACATTATTAAACGCTCTTGTACCAAAATTGGTTTGAAAGTTTAAATGACAGTGTAGACGGTGGTGGCCGGTAGGTATATTATTCTCTCTGCGACACTTTAGAGTAACTGCTTACGTTTAGGAACTCGGGAGTAATTTACCGCACTGTAAAATACGGTTGGACATTATTGTGCCTAGTTTAAACTGTTTATATACTGATTTACTTTGCATGTTTGATGGTACAGTATGTTTGGTTTTATTGTTTAGGTTAGAGCGTACGTTCAAGAAGAATATGTATGTTTTTTACTTGGTCCTTATTTTTTAAATATGTTTTTGTTCGATCGAGGTTGAAAAGAAATATATTATGTTGATTAAAATTAATAGAGTAAGATGATTTCAAGTTTTTGACATCTTCGAGTCTATATATCGCTCAAAAAGACCTTCTTTCCACCCTTAATGAAGAAAGTGATAAAGACGCATTAAATAAATATAGAATATAGGGTAAAAATAAAATGAGCAAACATTTCAAGTCTGCACACGGGATCCTGCCTTTTCGCCGAAAATTGTTTGGCCGATTATCACTTGCCAACCAACGTTTTGCCTATTTTTCACTTTGACGACTAACGATTGTCAAATTTTTGTATGACAACGTTTCATTTGGTAGAATTATTGTTAAGCTGATTATTGTAATGACAAAAAACGTTAAGGGCATTTATCTTTTGTCAAATTATTAGGCCAGACAACTTTTAGACGAATAACATTTCGTCTGTTCAGGTGATGTTGCGGGAAGTTCAGGTGAAATCGAAAGGAATCAGTTAGATTAGTATGCTGATAAACAATGCACGTCAACTGAAACAATGGCTGGTTAGGTTAGGTTAGAACTGCGACCACAGCGCACGAGCCGAGCGAGCGAAGCGAGCGTGCCGCGGCAGCAGCCGGCGAAGTGCCAGAACCAAATCGCTTTTATTTCACTACACAGGGCATTTAAATATGCTACATCGGTTAGGTTAGAACTGCGACAATAAAAGGAAGACCAAACGTAAAGTTAGCAACTGTGAGGTTGGGAAATAAAAACAAAATTATATCACAAGTTGGCAAATGATTATTCTGCGAAATAAAATTCTGCGAAACGTAAGTGGGCAAGTGATAATCGGCTGAACAATTTTCGGCGAAAAGGCAGAGATCCCTGCACACTGATTTCGAAAGGACTTAACTTCGTCCGTTGAAATTATGATAATCTTATGATGAAACAAACACTACATTAATATTCAAAAGAATATTGTTTTTCAAATCTTTCTCAAACTTATTTACATTCTATAAAAATAGATTGAGATTAAATAAAATTTTATAGACCTTTCAATTGTGTTCTTTCGCCTAACGATGTAAATAGTGCCATAATTCCTTCGTAATTCTATAAAAGTTAATTTGAAATTCAACTTTGACATTTAGATCTTAGATTACATTTTGAATAATTGTAGTTATTTCGGTTTACTATTGTTTGACAAAAAACGTATGACAAAAGATCATTTTACAAACAACGTTTGAAAAACTAATCATTTGACAAACTTTCATTTCGCAAACATATTACTTTAAAAACAATCATTTGACATAATACAGGTTTCGCAAATGTTTTACTTAGAAAATAATTAAAATGTTAAATTATTATTTTTAAAAATAATCATTTGACTAAATAATTCGTTTGCCAAATTGTACAAAAAGTTAGAAGATAAATTATTAGTTTTTAAAAATAACTAATTTCTAACCAATACACGCGAAATTTTAAAAATATTTAATTGCATGGTTGCAATTTTCATCTTGGACAGATTATTAATAGGCAAGTAATAATTTTGTACTATTACTAATTCCTGAAAGCGCAACTATTTTTGAGCGCAACTAAAAAAGCGCAACTACTTTATTCCACAAAGCGCAACCACGTCGAAAAATAGTGAAGGGGCATAACAGATTCTTAAAGGACTATTTACTATCGATAGGATTTGTAAATCGTCTGTCCATTTTTTATTAATTATATTATGGTCACTATTTTTATAAGTACCAGGATAACAGAAATGAACAGAGGTTAGAAGTGTTTATAGAATCTGGTAACAAATATCAATCAGTAAAATGTTTTGAAAAGTACCAGGGTAACATAAATGAACAGAAGTTAATAGCTTAATAAAAACCTGGTTTTAGGGTCATGAATCAGAAATAAAGCACTGGATGGTATAGGTAAACCTTAGGCGCACGGCAACAGCTAAAGTATACTAAAATGTCCTGTCTTATCAATTATCGATATTTTCCGTTAGATATTAACCAGCACTATTGCATCTTGATATTTATTTGCGCTTTGTGGAATAAAGTAGTTGCGCTTTTTTAGTTGCGCTCAAAAATAGTTGCACTTTCAGGAATACCCCAAAAAAGGGGTATTCCTGAAAGCGCAACTATTTTTGAGCGCAACTAAAAAAGGGCAACTACTTTATTCCACAAAGCGCAACCACGTCGAAAAATAGTGAAGGGGCATAAATTAAGCGAAATAAGTAGAATTCGGTTCTGGCAAGGTCGCAGTTCTAACCTAACCTAACCAGCCATTGTTTCAGTTGACCCTACACAAATATTGTTGTTTTAACGTAGATTTTGGTTACCAAGCAAGGCATTTTGTCAAATGTTATTTATGCTTTACGTTGTTTTGCCAAATAACATGTTTAAAAAATAATCAATTTGTAAATTAATGTTTTAGCATAATAACTTTTTTGTAGTAAATATTTTGTCTTATGAGTAGTTTATTAAACAATAGTTCGTAAAATAATAAATTTATCAAGTATAATTTTGTCAAATTTTGTTTGTCAGATGAAAATTTTTCATTTGTTTTTTGTCAAATGATCGGACACCAGTTATTTAATCTAAAAGAGTTTGAGTAATTCCTTGTAGGCAACCTTTGATTGTGTGTAGAAATGGGAATGTTGGTTATATTTTATGTGTTTTACTATTATATAGGTATAATACCTGTTTGAAATGTACGTGACGTTGTAAATGAGAAATAAAGCATTTTGATTAAAGTCTTTATACACGTTCTTAGAGAATCTTCTTTTCTTTTCGTATGACGGTGTGGCCAACTCTGGCGTCGTAGTTTTCAGGTCACCTTAAGGCCTCCGACATGGCCTAACGATCCTTGTCCTGAGACAAGAACCGGGAAAGACAACTAGATATAATCAGCCTCTTATACTCTCCCACTGCTGGGCACGGGCCACTTCTCACTGTGAGAAGGGTAAGGCCATAGTCCACCACGCTGGCCAAGTACGGGGTGGCAGACTTCACATGTCTTTCGAGAACTGGATCATCCTCTTAGCGTTATCCCAGTTTCAATCTGGGGTCCGCTTACTAGTCTAACCGGATTTGGCAGAATATTAGCTTTTTCACGAAGCGACTGCCTGTCTGCCCTCCGCAACCCGAAGGGATAGCGATATTCCATGGTTTAGACTAGTGTCAGTTTATTTAGAAGGTACTGATGAAGCTACTGTATAACGACTGTCAAAGATCTTCATGACAACCGGGACCGACGGCTTAACGTGCTCTCCGAGGCACGCGACAAGCGATAATTAACAATTCAATATGCACATAACTCCGAAAAGTCATTGGTGCACGCCGTGGATTCGAACCTGACACCCTCTGCATGGCAGTTTGTTGGTATCTCCACTAGGCTATCGCTCGAGAACTGGATAATGGCCTTAAAGTATATTTATACATAATTGCTATATTGTTAAAGACCCATAAACAGAAACCACTTACCTAAGTCCTAAGAGAATATTGTAAATAAATATTCCGATAAAAATTAATGTGAAAGGTTTTTAGGGAATGTGTTATTTATCAAAGAAACGCCTACTTGCTTACATTTATCCTTGGTATTAATAAAAAAAAATTTTTTGTGAAAAATAGAACACTCTTTTAAAAAGAAAATATCTCTAAAATTATTCTCTCTCTCTAACTCATGATTTATTCTAAAATCGTTTCCAGCGATTTCATTTTCTTTAAATCTATGTTTATAGTAGTCAAGAGGCATGAAATGTCTTATGGTCATTTTCAATATTCGATCCATACATGGATTTTGAGATTCGAGATTCGTGTTTGACATATTTTGTATGGAGCTTATGTCAAAAACGAATCTTAAATCTACAGATCTATCTATAGATCGAATATTGAATTCCGTAGTTAATTTACTTTAGTTACTATTATTGAACAAACTTTGACGCACGTTGTCCTGTCGGTCGCCCCAGATACCGCTGGAAAGACGTCGTGGAGCAGGATCTTAAGGCGCTTCAAGCTGATAATTGGCGAGAAGTGGCCAAAGATCGGGTGAAGTGGCGTTCTCTCGTATTGGAGGTCAAGGCACACTTCGGGTCAATGAGCCATTGGAGTAAGTAAGAGTATGTATACGGTCATACATTCAACTAACGAAAATAAGGAATTCTTACTTCTGAAAAACACTTTTTGGGATATACAAGTTATTTTCCCACATGGGATTCAAAACACAACACTACGCTATTGCATGTACTGTTCACATTTCTTAATTATTTTACTAGCTTCGCCACAGCCCGCACCTTTACCCGCGTGGGCAGTAACCGGAATAAAAATGAACCCTAAGCTATTCTGATGTATATTAAGCTATATCACTGCTCAATATCAACAACATTCGTTCACTAGTTTCTTCAAACTTATTCACTAGTTTTTATGAGAAAAAATAGCAATCATAACAGCCACACGTCTATCCATCTTCACGATCTAGCGTAGCCAGATTCCCTACTTCTCGTTATAAGCTATTTAACTACCGGTGGTGTAGCGGGAGAGTAAGCGCCTACCACGCCGAAGGTTTCGAATCCCGCTCAAGTCAAACATTTGTGGGCGTGAACATAGATGTTTGTCTTGGTCTGAGTGTTTCTATGTAAAATAAGTACGTATTTACAAAAAAAAAGTTAATATGTATGTTTATCCATTATCTAGAGTACCTATAGTACTAGCTTCTGCTTAGTTTGGGACTAGATGGTGTTGTGTGAATGTGGTAGAATATTATTATTATTATCTTAATATATAAAATCCTTGCGTTACTGACTGACTGACAGACTCGGTACAGCTGAAACTATTGGGCGCAGGAAGCTGAAATTTGGCATGTATGTTCCTTGGGGACTGTAGGGGTGCACTAAGAAGGGATTTCCCGAAATTGCCACGGGATCGGCCAAAACGGGTAAATTAAAAATATGTGCGGGCGTAGCCGCTAACATCCTCTAGTTATTTATAAAAAAGTGAACTATGTATTTATTCATTGTCTAGTATTCATAGTACAAGCTCAGCTTGGCTTGGGACTAGTGAATTTGTGTGGATGTGGTAGAATATTAGCATATTGAAATTTTAAAATCCACAATAGAACAATGATACAACAGCTGCAAATTCATATCAAGTGTCAAGGGAGGGGACAAATTCAAGCGTCACCTCACACAAGCGACGAGCCGAACTCAATCGTCGCGCCCTTGACGTGGCGGTCCCTGAAACTCATTCGAGCGCGCTATCGACTAAATATCGCTGTGCAAATACGGATTTATAGCTGTCCGTTGATGTCTTACTATCCTCGTTATCTTTTGGCTTGTAGTGGGTAAGCCTGTGAATATTATAATGATGAATGGGCTTCGTGATGTCAACTTGGCTAAACTAGGCTTGTGTGTGACAACACAAGAAATACTTAAAACTGTAAACAAACAAACCTTAGAGATGCAACAAGACGACTACATTATACTCTCGGTGGACGAACACGACAGCAATCCAACCCATGTATTGATTGAGATCTCAGCAACACTCAAACTCCTTCAAAATCACCACGTCCACATTTTAAATGTAGCCCAAAACAAACATCTAAATGAAAAATGCTAAACAACATGTTAAAGTTATGTTGCACTCAGTTTATGTATTGTTCTTTTATAGATATATATAGTTTAGAGCTACAGATAAATAAAATTAATGAATCTGTTGACTTTAGGGATTATTATCAAAAGTATATTCGTTACAATAACAGAAGGCTAAAAAAATATATTCCATGTCTCTGACAATATGCAATAATAGCCATAACCCTGTATTTGCAACAAAAAAGGTACAATTTATTTATTTTAAAACCATAAATAAAGAACCGAGGTTGACCATAACCAATTCCAACAATGAAGTAATAAATAAACCACGCAAGGGTACCATTCTCTATTACCTCTCACATAAAAACATATCTCCGCAGAAGCCAACTAATAGTAATAATTTTTTTCGACCCAAGCACAAATAATTCATTTTAAATATTCCATCAAAATATAGCAGGGTAATTATCAAAAAGAGATGCAATAGAAATAACATAACATGAAATGGAAAAACAAAATAAGTTACCAGATATACTCTGTTATTCTGGAACTTTTTTAAGGCTAGCAATATAAGAAATGCAAAAATTTCAGGGTACACCATTGTTTCTAGATTTTGTAGAGAAAAAGGAAGGGGTGGTACTTATATCTTTATTTAAAAAGGCATCATATGCAGAGAGATAGGTATCATAAAAAACTTTGTTAAAGAAATGGTGTTTGAATGTTGTGCTATTGAAGTGGTTTATTTAAAATGGTGGTACTATGTATATACCGCACGCCGCAGTCACATGTGGATTTATTCTTAGGTTATCTTGACAAATTACTTTATAAGTTACTATTTGACAGTAAATATAGTAAACACAAAATTGTTTAGATAGGTGATCTCAATATTTACACATTAATCAAAAATAAAACAGTACAGGACTTAAATGACATTTTAAATAATTATAATTTGACTATACATGTTATGGAACCAAGCAGACTTAACTCATGCATTGACCATATAATTAGCAATGTAAAAAGAGACACTACAACAAAATTTCTTAAGCTTGGCTTGTCTGACCATGACACCGCACAGGTAGTATGCTTGGCTTTATAGAACAAACCATCCTTACCTTCTAAATACTACGTAATTAAAAGAGACTTCTCTCAACAAAACATGCATAAATTTCAACATGCGTGCATAAACCTCACTTTCAGTCATGTTTACAATGAAGGTAATCTAAATAAAGCTTTCAATGATTTTCATGCGGACCTATGTCTATATTTTAACTTATGTTTCCCTCTGCATAGAAAACCAATTTTACGTAAAGAGACTTGTAATAAACGGATTACTAGAGGTATACAATGTAGTTGCAAAACTAAGAGGCATTTGAGGTTTTATTTCTACAGACAATGAACTGCTGAAAGTAAAACTAAATTCCTTAACTACTCGAAGTTATTATGGCGCTGCATACTAAAGTCACAACAATTAACTAACAAGAATATTAAAAGTAATGCTAAAAATGTATGTAGAGCTGCTTGGGAATTAATAAGCGAGAATTTTCGTGACAATGTAGATAATGAATTCATTAAGGAAATAAAATATGGATCAGATACTCTAGAACAACCTCTTCAAGTGGCCGACGCGTTTAATAAATATTTAATAAGCATCACAGAAAATAATAATGGTAATGTAAAAAAACACAAATAAAATTCGTGCAGATAGCAGCATGTTCTTGTATCCCTTCAATTAAATAGAGATAAATAATATTATTCTATCCCCAAATAATACGCAAAGTAATATTACTCATATAATTAAACATAATAGAGATATTTTGGTACCATTGTTAAAGTATCTAGTTAATCTCTCATTTGAACAGGGTGAATTTCCAGAGAAATAGAGAAGAAATCAATAGCTAAGCCACTTTAAAAAAAAGGAGATAAACTGGAAATGTCAAATTACAGGCCAATTAAACTTATACCTGTGCTTTCCAAAATATTCGAAAAGGTCATAAAAAACGGCTCACTTCATACTTAGAAAAATTCAAACTTATTAAACCTGAACAATATGGATTCCAGGTAGGAAAATCGACTACTCTCACCACTTTTGATCTAATTAATAATGTACTTTTAAATGTCGATAAAAAGAAGCTTACAACTGTCGTTTTCTTTGATATGTCGCAAGGCTTTGGCTTCGTGTCTCATAAAATTCTACTAGAAAAGTTAGAGAACTATGGTGTAAGAGGTCCGGCATTAAGTTGGACTAAAAATTACCCTTATAACCGAGAGCAATGTGTTCAAATAGCTTATTTAGGTACTGATGCAGTTGTAAGACAGGAACAATCAAACGATATTAAAAACGGTTGTGGTGTTCCGCAAGGGAGTGTGCTTGGCCACTTTTCTTCCGACTGTACATAAATGACCTGCCTGACTTTACACCGAAAACCGATTTAGAAATCGATAACACAATTGAATCCGTAGTTAAATGGCTAAAAGACAACAACTTGCATGCACACCTTACAAAAGCACAATACATACAATTCCAAACTTATCAATCAACAACAATTCCTAGGGTATAAGTACACAATGACACAACAATAAATGAAACGTCACACACCAAATTTCTAGGTATAGTGATTGATAAGCACCGCAACTGGAAACAGCATATAGATGGGGTATGTAATAAAGTTAATAGTTTCGCGTATGTATTTAATAGACTAAGAGCTACATCAACCTTGCAGACTGGACTTCTAGCTTACCATGGTTATGTAAGTGCTGTATTGAGATACAGTCTAATACTATGGGGAGATTCAACTGATATACAAAGAGTTATCTTGTGTCAAAAAATATGTATCAGGGTTATAGTTGGAATACCACCGTTTGAATCTTGCAAACCACATTTTAAAAGATTTAACATATTGCCCTTGCCTAGAATGTATATCTTTGAAATATGCGTCTTCGCAAAGACTAATCCTCATATATTTTTAAAGGCAAAAGACGTATATTATCGAAACACAAGACGTGGAGAACGGCTTGTACTAGATGTAGCTCCAAAGCAACTTTATTTCAAAGAAACTGCTACTACATGTGTGTTAAAATCTTCAATAAAGTACCATCTTATATTCTTGAGTTTCCTCTATCAAAATTCAAGAAAAAGCTGAAATTGTGACTTCTTGAAAGAATGATTTATTCTGTAAGTGAATGGCTCTACAACATTGAATTGATTATAATATTATCTAGTATTATTATTTGAATTCTCTATATTCAACTATTGTATTATTAATTATTTCTTTTTGACATTTTCTCAAAATATTGACTCATTTGACATTGTATTATGGTATTATTATTGCTGATTGAGGTTATAACTATTTGACATACTAGCTCATCCTTTGATTACATATTGTTTTTTTCTGAATTCCATTATGTAATAAAAACAGTGTTTTTAAATTTGCACACCTGACGAGGACGAATATGGCTAAATGGACTCAACGAAACTGTAATATCTTTTGTACACCCATTTTCATGCAAATAAATGATTTATGAGATGGCGTGTATTCTGAGCTCTTTGATTTGGCGTAGCACTGTCAATGTGTATGTGAAACAGTTTGAATTATCTTCTCCTTGGAGTATTTGAGGTACCTTAATATTTGCGGTATTAAGCATTCTGTTTAATTACTAGTAAAAATCAAAACTTAGTCAGATCAAGTGGGAAATATAAATCCATGCAATATATGAGCCACTGCGTAGCGTAGGTTTGATTCCTCGGCAGAGCAGTATTATGTATGATCCGTAGCTTGTTGTTCCTAGGCAAAATTTATATGTATGAACTACGTCTAATTTCATAAATTTTATGCTTTTGTTTAGCTACATTGGTAATCTCTCTGTTCATTTAGGGGCAGCACTAAAAGCATAGCAAAAATATTTTAGATTCTCTTTAACAAAAATCATTGTCATGCTCTTTGGATAATCCGTATGTCGCAAGAGGATTTTCAAACATTCTAACTACGGAAAACAGAATTCTAGCCTAAATTCTCACCTAACTAGGATTCATTTATTTTCAAAGTGAGTTCAACTGAAAATCTTCGATATTTTAATATTGGAAAGGTATCTGCTTAAACGACTGCATTTTGAAAAGGAATATTAATGATATAGAAATCAATGTTATTATTTTTTATTTTATTTGCTAATTACTCATACAAAAACCTATTACTACACATTCTTAGATGATTTATTTGCATTTGTTTTATAACTAGCAGACTACTTGCTTGTTCTCTTTAAGCAAAAGACAAGTTGTACACACATACAACCGCTGATCAAATATGAGGTCTTGGATTCGAATCCCAAGCCGGGAACGCAAAACTACTTTTAAGATTATATATTTGTTAGTAATACTATTCTCAATTTATTACTTCTAATGCGTTGTCCTTTAAAAAGAAAAAAAAATGTGTAGTTGTTTGTATTCTAATTAAAGAACAATTAAATATGAACGTTCTATGTCACAATATCTTTCAGGCATTGTTTTTGATGTATAATAACTGTTTTACAATTCTTAATTAATACTCGTCTCGATCGAGTTTAGTGAAATATTCAAGATATACTAGCATATTACTTTATTTTTAAGATGTTTCGACTGATCGAATAAAATTGTAAGAAATCTCTCAAGGTTAGGTAGTATAAATTGTAATTGCACCTCTCGGTAAGACTTCTGATCTATTCAGCTATCATCTATATCGGACACCAGTCTCATAGCGTAAACTTCAATCGAATATAATTCATTCCATTGACACAAAGCATAGACCTGAAAGCATATCAAGTAATTTATACAATTAGTCACACAATCATTTATACGGTATAGTTAGCCCATAGAATCGCTCCGGTGGTTTACGCTCTGTCTCGTAATCCGACGAGGGTGACAGATTAGACCTCTCTAGGTGTATGGCAGAGACAAATTAGAGAGTTACTTATCTTGCTTACATTTTGTTTATTGAATACGTCTGAAATGATACAACTTTTACATAGGAAAAATAAATGCTTATGCATTTCAGTATTCAACTGGTGACATTTATTATATAGTTCATTTAAATGAACTATCAGATAAACGTGAAATTAAGAAAGTTTTACTTGGATTTGACAAGGAAATATAGAAAGGGTTCAGTGTATATGACTGTCTGTGTTATATGAGAGCATGCATGAGTGTGTAACCTACAAGTGAAATTGGCGCCCAACGTGGGGCCGCCCAACGTAGCCTCCGGTGGAATTCAGACATGTCATGGTGATGAAGATTTTAAATAATTATAATAAATTACACTTTATTGCACACCAAAATGAAATTTTATAGTACAAGTGGCTTAAAACTACAAGTAATGTACAATCGGTGGCCTTATCGCTTAGTGCGATCTCTTACAGGCAAACATCGGATGGACGGGAATGTTGTAAATCAGTTATACATGCTGCCGTTGGTTTAGTTAATACTATGAATAATCAGTATTGACGATTTAAATAAAATACATACATACTTACATTTACATATTCCATAAACATACTTAAACATACATAGAATAAATATATACATACATTCGTACAATATACATATAATAATATAACAGACATTATACATATATACATTGAAATATAACCCGCATACAAGCAATTAAATTAGGTTAAGTGTTCAGGTAGTGTGTTTTTAACGAATTTTTAAATATATTTAGTGATGATGCTGTTCTAATTTGTAATGGCAAAGCATTCCACAGGCGCACTGCCTGAACGGTAAAGAATTTGCCAAAATTATTTGTGGAATGCTTTAGCATCTCCAACGTAAGATCTTCAGACGACCTCAAGGACCTTATATGTGTGTCATGAAGGAACTTGAAACATTCTTTGAGATAGGAGGGCGTACTAGGATTAAATAGAACATTGTATAGTAATGTAAGAATGTGAGTATTCCTGCCAAGACAAATTGGGAGCCACTTGAGTTTGTTACGAAAAACTGAGACGTGGTCATATTTGCGCAGTCCAAATATAAATCTTATGCAAAAGTTTTGGAGACGCTCAAGTTTATCTAGCTGCTCCTCTGTGGAGTCAAGATAGCTGACGTCAGCATAGTCAATTATGGGAAGAAGCAAGGATTGAGCAAGCGCGATTTTAGTGGCAGTTGGAAGGAAGTTGCGTAACCTACGCAACGAACCTGCGGATGCAAAAAGCTTGCGACTCGTTTCTTGCATTTGAGATTTCCAAGACATATTATCGTCCAAGGAGATCCCCAAATTTTTCAGTTTTACTAAAAAAGAGATTTTTGCCGTCGAAACTAATTTGTGGCAGATCGGACCAACTTATTTTTGAGACCAATTTGGGGCTGCCTATAAAAATTAACTGGGTTTTGTAAGCATTTATGACGAGTCCGTATTTCTTAGTCCAGTCGCAGATTCTAGCCAGGCCCGCCTTAATAATAGTACAAGCTTCTGCCAGTTTATTTAATGGAGCTTGCGTATAGATCTGTAAATCGCCGGATAAAGGTGGTAAGATGAAAGTAATTGGTTTAAGATAGTATTAATAAATATCCGAAGAGCAGAGGAGCAAGCACGCCACCCTGTGGCACACCAGCATTAGTGTGAGACCAAGTAGAAAAAGAGACTTTGACGCGTATACGTTGCCGGCGACCGAACAAGTAACTATGAAACCAGTCAATTGCCAATGGAGATACGTTAAGAGAGCGTAGAATGCCAAGTATGATGTGAAAATCCACGGTGTTGAAAGCACTACTAAAATCAAGTTAAGACAAGACCGTTAGATTTCCACTATCCATACCTAGCCTAGTACTACCTAGTGGTAGTACTGTGGCCAGGGCGGTAACCGGACTGATATGTGTTTAGGAGGGAATTTTTTATATAGGAAGGAACTAAGTTGTGTGTGGACTAAGCGTTTTAGGACTTTCGACAAGAAGGGAAGTAGGGTCTCGGCACGGTACAAGCGATAATAAACTATTTAATGCGCACTTAACGTTGCAAAGTCATTGGTGCGCTCCGTAAATACGAACCCGATACCCTCTGCATGGCAGTCCGTTGGTATCTCTACTAGGCAATCTATTACTGGCAGGGTATGACGAACATAATATTGACTATTATTCTCCACTATGAAAATATACTATTTTTTTAATTAAAATAATTGTAACCTGGGGACCCGTTAAAGTTGGTTTGATCGTAACGATAACTTTAACGGGTCCCCATTGCTGAATATATTCGCATACCGTCATAATGACGCACATCAGTTTAGCGGCGGGGGGAATTAGAAAGTACAATCGTTTATAATAAGACACGCTCACGGTAGGAAAGCGCTCAGTCGTTGCCCATCGCTCCTGAGGATGCCTCGTGCAGAGGCAAAACACGTGTCGAAGAATAGTCGGCGCATACAGCGGGATACTGCAAGTCAGGTATCTTCCTGGAACCCATACCATTCCTATATCCCATATCCTTTTAGAGGAGTTCGGTATTGTCAACCTTTCTCTATTGCAATAGTTGGGGTGGTCAATCCGAGGGTGCGTGGTGGGTTCCTCTTTCCTTCCATTAGGTTACAATTATTTTAATGAAAAAAATTTGTATATTTTCATAGTGGAGAATAATAGTCAATATTATGTTCGTCATACCCTGCCAGTAATAGATTGCCTAGTAGAGATACCAACGGACTGCCATGCAGAGGGTATCGGGTTCGTATTAACGGAGCGCACCAATGACTTTGCAACGTTAAGTGCGCATTAAATGGTTAATTATCGCTTGTACCGTGCTGGAGAGACCCTACTTCCCTTCTTGTCGAAAGTCCTAGAACGCTTAGTCCACACACAACTTAGTTTCTTCCTACATAAAAATTCCCTCCTAAACACATATCAGTCCGGTTACCGCCCTGGCCACAGTACTACCACTAGGTAGTACTAGGCTAGGTATGGATAGTGGAAATCTAACAGTCTTGTCTTTACTTGATTTTAGTAGCGCTTTCAACACCGTGGATTTTCACATCATACTTGGCATTCTACGCTCTCTTAACGTATCTCCATTGGCAATTGACTGGTTTCATAGTTACTTGTTCGATCGCTGGCAACGTATACGCGTCAAAGTCTCTTTTTCTACTTGGTCTCACACTAATGCCGGTGTGCCACAGGGTGGCGTGCTTGCTCCTCTGCTCTTCGGATATTTATTAATACTATCTTAAACCAATTACTTTCATCTTACCACCTTTATCCGGCGATTTACAGATCTATACGCAAGCTCCATTAAATAAACTGGCAGAAGCTTGTACTATTAAGGCGGGCCTGGCTAGAATCTGCGACTGGACTAAGAAATACGGACTCGTCATAAATGCTTACAAAACCCAGTTAATTTTTATAGGCAGCCCCAAATTGGTCTCAAAGATTAGTTGGTCCGATCTGCCACAAATTAGTTTCGACGGCAAAAATCTCTTTTTTAGTAAAACTGTGAAAAATTTGGGGATCTCCTTGGACGATAATATGTCCTGGAAATCTCAAATGCAAGAAACGAGTCGCAAGCTTTTTGCATCCGCAGGTTCGTTGCGTAGGTTACGCAACTTCCTTCCAACTGCCACTAAAATCGCGCTTGCTCAATCCTTGCTTCTTCCCATAATTGACTATGCTGACGTCAGCTATCTTGACCCCACAGAGGAGCAGCTAGATAAACTTGAGCGTCTCCAAAACTTTTGCATAAGATTTATATTTGGACTGCGCAAATATGACCACGTCTCAGTTTTTCGTAACAAACTCAAGTGGCTCCCAATTTGTCTTGGCAGGAATACTCACATTCTTACATTACTATACAATGTTCTATTTAATCCTAGTACGCCCTCCTATCTCAAAGAATGTTTCAAGTTCCTTCATGACACACATATAAGGTCCTTGAGGTCGTCTGAAGATCTTACGTTGGAGATGCTAAAGCATTCCACAAATAATTTTGGCAAATTCTTTACCGTTCAGGCAGTGCGCCTGTGGAATGCTTTGCCATTACAAATTAGAACAGCATCATCACTAAATATATTTAAAAATTCGTTAAAAACACACTACCTGAACACTTAACCTAATTTAATTGCTTGTATGCGGGTTATATTTCAATGTATATATGTATAATGTCTGTTATATTATTATATGTATATTGTACGAATGTATGTATATATTTATTCTATGTATGTTTAAGTATGTTTATGGAATATGTAAATGTAAGTATGTATGTATTTTATTTAAATCGTCAATACTGATTATTCATAGTATTAACTAAACCAACGGCAGCATGTATAACTGATTTACAACATTCCCGTCCATCCGATGTTTGCCTGTAAGAGATCGCACTAAGCGATAAGGCCACCGATTGTACATTACTTGTAGTTTTAAGCCACTTGTACTATAAAATTTCATTTTGGTGTGCAATAAAGTGTAATTTATTATAATTATTTAAAATCTTCATCACCATGACATGTCTGAATTCCACCGGAGGCTACGTTGGGCGGCCCCACGTTGGGCGCCAATTTCACTTGTAGGTTACACACTCATGCATGCTCTCATATAACACAGACAGTCATATACACTGAACCCTTTCTATATTTCCTTGTCAAATCCAAGTAAAACTTTCTTAATTTCACGTTTATCTGATAGTTCATTTAAATGAACTATATAATAAATGTCACCAGTTGAATACTGAAATGCATAAGCATTTATTTTTCCTATGTAAAAGTTGTATCATTTCAGACGTATTCAATAAACAAAATGTAAGCAAGATAAGTAACTCTCTAATTTGTCTCTGCCATACACCTAGAGAGGTCTAATCTGTCACCCTCGTCGGATTACGAGACAGAGCGTAAACCACCGGAGCGATTCTATCGGCTAACTCTCTCTCTCTTCCTGGCTATTAATCCCATATGGTGGTGGGGTCAGCCTTACCTGTCAATCTCCTCCACTTCGCTCGGTCCTCGACATGTTCCTCGGATATCTGGCACTCCTTCATATCTCTTGACACTACATCTCTCCATCTCGTTTTAGGTCGGCCTCTGGATCTTTGACCGGGGATCGAGAGTTGTAATGCCAAGTTTCCTACGTATTCCGGTGGCCTCCTTTTTACGTGGCCATACCATCGCAGCCTACTCTCCTGCATTTTGTCTGCAATGTCGCGTACTCCCAAGCTACCTCGCACGAACTCGTTGCGGATTTTGTCGAGCTTGGTTACGCCGCACATCCATCTCAGCATCTTCATTTCGGCAACTTGAATGGTATGCACGTTCTTTTTGGTAACGGCCCATGTTTCACTACCGTACGTAAGAACTGGTCTAATTATTGATTTGTAAACCAAGCCCTGAGTTTGACATGCATTCTTTTGTCACAGATGACGCCAGTCACTTCTCGCCATTTTAGCCACGCTGCGGCTATCCGATGTTGAATGTTAGCCTCTATGCTCCCCGAAACGTGCATCATAGTGCCCAGATATTTATATTGATCGCACATTGTGACTAACTGTCCATCGATCAAAATTGGGCTGTTATTGCTGGCATCTGGTTCGTTAAGGGACATAAATTGAGTTTTAGTAACACTCAAACTTAGGCCACCGGTCTGTAACTGGTGTTTCCATGACAAAAGAGCCTGATGCAACTCGGCCCGGCTCTCGGTGCATATGGCTACATCATCTGCGTATATAAATGTCCATGTCGCTGAGTGTTGTGCTGCCTCAGTGAGAGAGTCTAACGCCAAGCAAAACAAAAAGGGGCTCAGTACCGAACCTTGATGAACACCCTCTGTGACCGCTATTGGCTTTGTTACCCCTACTACTGTCCGAACCATCGACCTCGCACACCCGTACGTGTCGGTGATAATGCTGATGTACTGTTCAGGGACGTTCTTTTTACGTAGACTCCACCAGATCGTTTCCCTCGGATCTCGATCAAATGCCTTTTCCATGTCCAGGAATGCAACGTACAATGGTCGGTTTTTGGCACGATACTCCTCTGCGATCGTATTAAGAGCAAACATCGGGTCGGTGGTCGATAAGCCGGGTACGAAGCCATAGTGATTTTTTGAAAGTTCGCACTCGGATCTTAGGCGACTATCAATCACTCTCTCGTAAAGCTTCATCGTATGGCTTAAGAGCTTGATACCGCGGTAGTTGTCACACTCGTACTTACTGCCTCTTCCCTTATAAATTGGAACTATACTGCTCAGTCTCCATGTATCAGGCATCTTAGAAGATCGCATCAGGCAGTTAAAGAAAAGAGTCAGCAGTGCAACGCCTCGCTCGCGTAAACATTTCCAAGCCTCTATTGGGATGCCATCAGGTCCTATAGCTTTCTTGTTGGACATCTTTTGTAAGGCTTTCTTTATTTCACTCGGGTGTATTGGTGGTATGAGACCCAGATTTTTTTGTTCCTCTGGAAGTTCGGTTGAAGTTCTATTTGGGTTCAGTAGTTTTTTGTAATGTTCATGCCAAGCTTTTATTACATCTCTGTCTTTGTACAACAAGTCGCCGTTTGGAGATTTGATGGCTCTACACCTAGCAAGATCTTTTGCATCCCGGCAACGCTGTTTCGCGAGCTTGTAAATGTGTTTCTGGCCTTCTTTGCTGTCTAGAGTTTTGTAAAGGTTTTTGTGGGAGTTAGCCTGTTCTTTGGCTATTACCTTTTTAACTTGTTTTTTCACTATTTTGTAAGCTTCTCGGTCCTCTGGTGTTTGAGTGGATTGCCAGGTCTTAAAGGCGGTTTTCTTTTTATGTATAGCAGTCTGAACTGAATCTGTCCACCACCATGATTCCTTTTCTGTTCTTCGACCTCCTTTTGTGCGACCAAGAACCTTATTTGCAGCCGTAATGATGGACTTGCGCAAGTGTTCCCATATAGTATCAATGTCTGCATTCTCGTCAATCTCGAGGTGCGCAAGGTGCTCGCAGAATTCGGGGATTTTGGCACCTTTTAAGTGCCACCATTTCGTGAGATCCGGGGTTTGTGTCGGTTTCTCCTTGGCTGTTATCTTAAACGTCATGTCCATCACAACAGGCCGATGTTGGGTAGTAACTGATTCTCCCGGGATAACCTTACAGTTTGTGACGCGCCCGATATAAGCTCGGTTGATTAAGATGTAGTCAATTTGCGATGATGTTGCCCCGCTCTTGTACGTGATCTTGTGCTCTAGCTTTTTCGAAAAGAACGAATTTACGATAGCTAGATCGAATGCTGCCGCTGTAGAGAGTATGACTTTCCCAACGTCATTCAGTGTGCCATAGGCGTGACCTCCGTGCACTCTTTTGAACGCATCGTTCGATGCTCCTATGTGACCGTTTAGATCTCCTCCTAGTATTACAGTTTCCGTTTGGGGGACTTGCTGGAGGGTACCTTCAAGAGCTGTCCAAAAGTTGTCCTTTTCCACTTGACTGCAACCTGCTTGGGGAGCGTATGCAGATATTAAATTTATAGTTTGTCCCTCTATGATCACTTTTATAGCCATTAGTCTATCATTGGTGCGGTTTATTTCTAGGATGTTATTAAGGTGTTCATCTTTGACAGCAATTGCTCAGCCATTTCTTCCGTGCTTTTCACCGACGTACATAAGCTTGTAGCCCTCTCCGATGTTACGGGCTTTCGATCCAGTCCATCGAGTTTCTTGTAGGCAGACAAAATCTATGTTTCTACGTTTGAATAGTGAAGCCAGCTCCTTTGTCTTCCCTGTAAGTGTTCCCACATTCAAAGTAGCGAGGCGTATCTTCAAGTTACAATTTGCGACTCGCGTCGTTAGCCGAGCCCGTCCATGACTCGGTAGCCCTAGCAAACTATTCGCAGATGTAGGGCGATGTGTCTGCGCGTCGTTTTGTGGCGACGCCCTATTTCTTATCCGCAATACATTTTGTAACTTTTCCGTACTTCTATCTAAAAATTCGGCTTTATTTTTGGGTTTATTACCGTTGTGTACCGATTGCCATCTGACGTACAAAAACCTATCCGCTTAGATAGGGAAACCCGTGAATTTAAGGTGTGCAATTCATGTACAGGTATTTCTGCCTGCCTGAAGTGATGTCTGGTTATCCCGCCAGAATGTCGGTCGCCAGGGCCTCGTTCGTTGGTCTGCAGGGTGCACCGCGAGCAGGTGAGGTTGACAATTGGGTTTGATACAGGTGGAAGTCTCAACCCCTTACACCCCCATTCTATCGGCTAACTATACCGTATAAATGATTGTGTGACTAATTGTATAAATTACTTGATATGCTTTCAGGTCTATGCTTTGTGTCAATGGAATGAATTATATTCGATTGAAGTTTACGCTATGAGACTGGTGTCCGATATAGATGATAGCTGAATAGATCACAAGTCTTACCGAGAGGTGCAATTACAATTTATACTACCTAACCTTGAGAGATTTCTTACAATTTTATTCGATCAGTCGAAACATCGTAAAAATAAAGTAATATGCTAGTATATCTTGAATTTTTCACTAAACTCGATCGAGACGAGTTTTAAATAAGAATTGTAAAACAGTTATTATACATCAAAAACAATGCCTGAAAGATATTGTGACATGGAACGTTCATATTTAATTGTTCATTTATTAGAATACAAACAACTACACAATTTTTTTTGTATTTTTTCTTTTTAAAGGACAACGCATTAGGAGTAATAAATTGCTAATAGTATTACTAACA
Source organism: Euclidia mi (assembly GCA_944739405.2). Taxonomy (NCBI): domain Eukaryota; kingdom Metazoa; phylum Arthropoda; class Insecta; order Lepidoptera; family Erebidae; genus Euclidia; species Euclidia mi. The sequence goes on from OX123183.2 coordinate 108,518,108, forward strand.
AATATATTATTATAATCTTAAAAGTAGTTTTGCGTTCCCGGCTTGGGATTCGAATCCAAGACCTCATATTTGATCAAACCAACTTTAACGGGTCCCCATTGCTGAATATATTCGCATACCGTCATAATGACGCACATAGTCAAGCGGCGGAGGGAATTAGAAAGTACAATCGTTTATAATAAGACACGCTCACGGTAGGAAAGCGCTCAGTCGTTGCCCATCGCTCCTGAGGATACCTCGTGCAGAGGCGAAACACGTGTCGAAGAATAGTCGGCGCATACAGCGGGATACTGCAAGTCAGGTATCTTCCTGGAACCCATACCATTCCTATATCCCTTATCCTTTTAGAGGAGTTCGGTATTGTCAACCTTTCTCTATTGCAATAGTTGGGGTGGTCAATCCGAGGGTGCGTGGTGGGTTCCTCTTTCCTTCCATTAGGTTACAATGGAGTTCCGCCAAGTAACGCCTGATTCAATCAACTATATTAAAATAATTGATTAATATCCTTACTTCTTAGATCGGCCGATGTTAGTACAATTACGTTCCTAAGAAAATAATCCATATTGACCACTACGAACGGCGACATACGAAAAAGCCATTGCGCCCAAATAAAAAAAAAGTCTACGCGTAAACTCGTTTTCTCTTCTAGATGCATCTATAGGTAAAATCTCGACAACATCTGACGTTTGATTGAGTGCGGTTTCTGAGGCAATGACATTGATAGACATCTCAACGGTGTTTCACATAGCTGTGTTTATGATAGCTATGCCAAGCTCCGTAATATTTATTGGATGGACGTATGTTTTTGAAGTGTTGCCATAAAACCAGAAATTGGACATTTCTTAGACGCAAGTTTGAAATGGTTATAGCTCAGAACTATTAAAAAGGTAGATGCAGCTCGCCCTTTATTGCGAGTCAAAATGAAAATAGAAGATCTTAAGTACAATACATCCGTTTATGTTATAGATTAAGAAAGTAAAGGCTCACAGTAATTATAAAGTGAACACAGTTTCTTTATAGTAGGCCATGAGATGTGTTGTAGAAGCGTGTTCTTAGTGACAATCTTCCTTTTACTAAATCTGAGGGCTGCAGAACTCTTTTCAGGGTTAAAAGATGGGATCTACAAAATTTTACTGTCTTTTCATGTTTTAATGTTGCTTATGTTTTCATGTTCCTAATACAGGAATTATTTCCTAAACAATATTTGATCAAAACAAACATTTATTGCTGGATTTTCATACACACACACACACACACACACACACACACACACACACACACACACACACGCACGCACGCACGCACGCACGCACGCACACACGCACGCACGCACACACGCGCACACACACACACACATACAGACGCACACACAGACGCACGCACACACACACACACACACATATTTTTTATGTTTAAATTGTTATTTCTCACTCATTTACTGTAACAATACAATATATGTAATAGTAATGTACAATCAATGTAGTTACACCTGAGGTCCGGCATATCTAGTTAGGAGACACTGGTAATCTGTCATACAGGTTCGCCTAATTCAGATACCAGTCTCTCACACAGGTTCACCTACTTAGGTAACACTTAGATTAAGACATGATTGTAACTATTCTCTGTGAGAGAGAAATTAATAAACCATTTTCAATTTCTTTTTATTTATACCTATAATTAATTTATTAATTAAAATAATTTTGATCCGCGATTCTTCTTTAAGAACATTATTACCACTTTTTTATCTTGATCACTTTTTGAATCCTAAACGAATTTGATTAATTCAGATAATAGAAACGAACTTCATGATGTTTATAATGTTTGATTTTATTCATGCACCTGTACAATATCAGCTCTTGTTAACATCCAGTCCCTCTAAAAATAGCAGAACTCGTTCTGACTTTCATTATTATGCATGAATGCTGATACTATGTTTATATTATCTTTACAAATTAATAAAATAATCAGTGTTTGGTGTATGAATGTTTTTTACTCTTTAACTCAAAAACGACTTGATGGATTTTGATGCAACTTTCAGGTAATATTGCTTATACGTAAAAAGTATTATGTATCTACTATAATTATTTCTGCAAATAACATACATCACTCACATCCTCATGCGGGGTAAGCCGCAAACGATCATAAGTAAATAAAGATTACAAAAATGATAACTACTGGGTGGCGCAAAAGTAATGACCCTATTCGGTTCAGCTACAACTTCGTTTCTAAATTCAGTGTCGCATTGACGGTCAGGCCGAACGGACGCCTTTCTCTTGTCTCGTTGTGTTAATTTTTATATAATACCCAAATTATTATGATAAACATTGAACATGGATAGTTTTCACAAATCTCCGAGTGTAGTGTCAGCAGATGAGTGTGATTTAGATGAAGAGATGATGGAGAATATTGAAGAAGAACAATTTGCTGAACGCAACTTGATGGAGGTTGAAATTGGAAGTAATATACAGCAATGTGTTGAGAAAAGATCACTAGATAATAGTGAAAAAAAAATGTAGATGATGAGGGATTTACCTCGCCTTGATTTGACTCGCGCACCGAGGGTTCCGTACAAACCTGTAGGTATATCACCATCATCAGCAAAATTTCAGATTCAAGATCGACTGGAATAGCCCTTTAATAGCTTTGACTTAAACATTTAATATGAATTTCAATTTATACTCCTCTACGGGTTCATGAGGAAAAGGATAGTAACTTTAAAATTATTAAAATCATTTTTATTATATGTTCTAACTAAAAATTTACGATTTTTGCAATTTTTCTTTATCTGTACTATAAGACGTTGCTGCGTACCAAATTTCAAGATTCTGAGTTCACGGGAAGTACCCTGAAGGTTTTGATTCCCTTGCGAGTAGTTGCGAGTTTGAAAATATAGTAAAATTGCTGTATCTTTTGATTGCGTTGAGATAGAAGTTTGATTTTGTTACAGCTTAAAAGTATTCTAGACCCGAGTATTTGATACGAATTTCAATTTAATAACTTAACGCGTTCATGAGGAAAGGGGTAGTAACTTTTAAACTAAAAAAACATGTTTTTATATGATGTAACTAAAAATGTACTGTTTTCGCAAGTTTTCCTTCACCTGTGCTATAAGACATTGCTTCGTACCAAATTTCAAGATTCTGAGTTCACGGGAAGTACCCTTTAGGTTTTGATTCCCTTGCGAGTAGTTGCGAGTTTGAAAATATAGTAAAATGGCTGTTTCTTTTGATGGCGTTAAGATACAAGTTTGATTTTGTTACAGGTTAAAAGTATTAAAGAACCGAGTATTTGATATGAATTTCAGTTTAATAACTTAAGACGTTCATAAGGAAAGGGGTAGTAACTTTTAAATTAATATAACTTTTTTTTTATATGATGTAACAAAAATGTACTGTTTTCGCATTTTTTTCTTTATTAGTGCTATAAGACATTATTTCGTACCAAATTACAAGATTCTGAGTTCACGGTAAGTACCCTGTAGGTTTTGATTCCATTGCGAGTAGTTGCGAGTTTGAAAATATAGAAAAATTGCTGTATTTTTTATTGCGTTGAGATAGAAATTTGATTTTGTTACAGCTTAAAAGTATTATAGACACGAGTATTTGATATGAATTTCAATTTAATAACTTACCGCGTTTATGAGGACAGGGGTAGTAACTTTTAAATTGATAAAACTTTTTTTTATATGATGTAACAAAAAATGTACTGTTTTCGCAATTTTCCCTTTATCTGTGCTATAAGACATTGCTTCGTACCAAATTTTAAGATTCTGAGTTCACGGGAAGTACCCTGTAGGTTTTGATTTCCTTGCGAGTTTCGTAAATTTGTAGCAAAAAAGGGCTGTATCTTTTGATTGCGTTGGCTTGAAAGTTTGATTTTTTCACAGCTTCAAGAGACAGTAGACTTGACTATTTGACATATATTTCAGTGTGATACCTCCACGCGTTTCTGAGAAAAAGGGTCTTGACAGACGGACGGACAACAAAGTGATCCTATAAGGGTTCCGTTTTTTCATTTCGAGATACGGAACCCTAAAAACGACAAAAACGCAACAAAAAACAGCAAGAATTCCCACAAACACCACAAAAAGACAACAGTGAAAAAGATTTGGTGGAAGATCCTCACAAACAAAAACAGGATAAAAGACCAAGGAGATCCAGATTTACCAACTTTCTGTATAAAACTGAAGAAATTTTATCATCTAATACTCCATTCGAAGACAAGTTCAAGAACTTTGTAAAATTTTTATTGGAAGAAGCTATGTCATACATTGTAAATTTTTTGAAGAGCTGCAATATTGCAAGTACTATGTTTACACTATTCAAAGATGGCTAATAAGGTAACATGTTCTAATATTAATATAGTCCAGTCGAACGCGCAGAGTCTGAAACCAAAATTAACTGCTTTTGAATTACTCTTAAATAGGGAAAATATTATCATTATAGGCAGCGATAGCCGAGTGGATATAACAACAGACTGCCATGCAGAGGGTATCAGGTTCGAATCCACGGCGCGCACCAATGACTTTTCGGAGTTATGTGCGTATTGAATTGTTAATTATCGCTTGTCCCGTGCCTCGGAGAGCACGTTAAGCCGTCGGTCCCGGTTGTCATGAAGATCTTTGACAGTCGTTACAGGGCGTCAGTACCTTCTAAATAAACTGATACTAGTCTAAACCATGGAATATCGCTATCCTTTCGGGTTGCGGAGGTCAGACAGGCAGTCGCTCCGTGGAAAAGCTAATATTCAGCCAAATCCGGTTAGACTAGAAAGCGGACCCCAGACTGAAACTGGGATAACGCTAAGAGAAAGAAAGAAGAAGGGAAAATATTCATGTATCCATATTGAGTGAAACGTGGTTGGATCCTGAGTCTGAATTGAAGTCAAACGGGTATAATATTTACAGAAAAGATAGATTTGACTCATATGGCGAGGTCGCAATTTTAGCTCACAAATCATTAAATACATTTGTTGTACCCAGATCTGTGACTAATGCCGGCATAGAAATCATACAAATCAAAATCCTTAATTGTAAATTAGTTTATCATGTTATTTGTGTGTACTGTCCGTCCTCGGTAAAACTTCCGTATCAGATTGGGATTGTATCTTTTCTAGCCTGCCGAAAACACGATAATCGCAGGTGATTTTAACGGTCATCATCCGAGCTGGTGTAACCGAACTGATTCCAGGGGAAACCAGTTGTTCGATGCTTCAGTAGAAAGCGGTTATATATCATTAAATAATAGGAACTCCACTAGGGTAAAACTCGTGAATGTTTTTTTTGCCAAAAACCTCTCCCGTTGTTTCATTCTGCTCTGCAGACATAGCTACGAATAGTGTCTGGTCAGTGAGTAGTGAGTGTTTAGGCAGCGACCACTTAATTATCAAAATTAGTGTAAAATATGAGGATTCTTATAGTTACATATATAAGCGTAATTTTAAAAAAGCAGATTGGTCCAAGTACAAAGAAACAATCTCGTCACTATTTTAAGAACCAACCCCTTCAACTGATGTTCAAACAATTCTTTGACCAAGCAAATGAATAAGGCCGCCGATACATCAATTCCTATGACTAAATGCTGTGTAAATCCAGAAAGCAACTTCAAACCGAAACCTTATTGGAATCAGGCACTTTCAAAAGTAGTTGCCGAGCGACGGCTAGCGCTGTCATTGTTTTGTAGAAACCCTACGCTACAAAACGTACATGATTTAAAATTAAAGATTTTTGAAGCTCAAAAACAAATTAGACGTGCTAAATCCCTACATTGGAATCATTTTTGTAATAGCATTGACCAGACAACTAGCTTTAAGAGTATCTTTTGGCTCCAGACTTTACGCTGACTTCAACTCCCCAACTCAATCCTCTTAAATTGTGAATTTTCTTTACAAGAATTACAGACCTGTTTCAAATCTAAAGATACTTCTCCAGGGCCGGATAATATATCATATTCAATGGTCTCAAACCTACCTCCTAGTGTTAAAAAGTACCTACTGGAAATATACAATATGATTTTTAATACCTCATACGTCCCATCGGAATGGCGAGACATACATATTGTGCCAATCCCCAAAATTAGTAATGTTTCTGATTGCAAACTTCGGCCTATAGCTTTGATGTCCTGCCTATGCAAAATATTTCATTTCTTGATCCTTAAACGGCTAGAATGGTTTGTAGAGAATAACAAGATACTGTCGCCTAGTACTACTGGTTTTAGAAGATCTCATTCTTGCTTCGATAGTTTGACTTGTTTAATCACAAAGATACAATTAGGTTTCACATTAAACACTTGCCGTTTTCTTAGACGTGGAATGGGCGTATAACAATGTCCTTATCGACCACGTTATCCACATATTAAATGACATGGGGGTCGGAAAAAGTATGCGCATATTTGTGGAAGATTTTAAAAGAAAGACACCTCATAATTAACAATGAAGAAAATAACGGACAGCGTATTAGATGGACTAGCAAAGGAATCGCTCAAGGTGACCCGTTATCACCTCTTCTTTTTAATATCCTTACAGTCAGTATTTGCCGAAACATTCAAAATGTGTACGTAAGCCAATATGCCGATGATTTTGTTCTATTCTGTAACCATAACAAACTTTCTGATAGCATTTTTAACTTGCAGAGTGCGTTTGGGGTTGCGGTGGCGTTGCCTTTGGAGTTAGATATCTCAAGTCATAAAACTAAATGTTGTTTATTTAGTAGAGGCCGTAAAAGAGTGTCTATCGATCTTAAATTCAATAACTCCTCATTAGTCTTTGTTGATTGTTATAAATATTTAGGGGTGTGGTTAGATAAATGCTTAAGATGGGGCAAGCATATTAGTGAGGTGTATGAAAGTTCACAAAACAAGATACAATTACTCAAAGTTTTAACAGGCTCGTCGTGGGGTATACACCCGCTGCATATTCGAAGATTGTATATGTTATTCGAAGTAGGATTGACTATGGATGTTTTTTATATGATAATGCCGCTATTAGTCACACGTATAAATTAGATAAACTCCAGAACCATGCATTAAGGGTCATTGATGGACTTATAAAAACCACTCCTATCCATGTGATGGAGAGTGAGATAAACATACCCCTGTTATATTTGAGAAGACAATTTTTGGCATACAAATATTACCTAAAATTAAAAAGCAGAATCAATGACTTTTCTATCAATATTTTATCAGATCTTAGTAAAATGGCTCAGCACAGTTACTGGAACAGAAAAAGGAATCCACTTTTAGTAACGACACATCTCACGCTAGGGTCTGAGGAGACTTCCTCTTCTTACACTATTGATATGTTTACTCTTGATACAAGGGAGTCCAACATAAATGTTAAAGATGTTGTAAGATTTAGTTTAAGTTGTGTAAGTGGCCCAAAGTCACCTTATAATTCTAATAATATGTTAAAATACAACGTGCTTAGCGAATTGCATGAGTGATTATATGGACTGGCATTCAGTATATACGGATGATTCCAAAGTGCAGGGTGCAGTCGGTGCAGCCTATTATGACCCAATCAATAAATGTTACGAAATGTTTAAGCTAAACAAAAACCTTTCTATCATGACAGCTGAGCTACTTGCTATTTTTAAAGCATTACAATATGCATCACAATTGAGGGTCAATAAAATACTAATCTGCACCGACAGCAAAAGTGCTGTACAACACATATCTAGATGTGGTTTTGGTTCAAAAGGGTTAGCCGTTGCTTATAAAATTCTAAATCAAATTTATTCTCTTAGCAATACAACTGTAATAATCCAATGGATACCATCACACGTAGGACTTTTGGGTAACGAGGAGGCTGACCGACTAGCCAGGGATGCTTTATTATCAGGCGCTTAATTGAATTTTCTTCCATTATACTCGTACTCTGAAATCTTAACCAAATACAGGTTTCATTGCCATAAACTCTGGAAAACCAGAGTTTACAAAGTGAGCCTCCGCGTATACCCGGTTTGCTAATGCTGGACTGAATCGACGTCAAATTGTTGTAGCACATCGGTTGCGGTCGGGACATATTCCTCTAAACAAGTTTGCGCACTTAAGGCGTAAATCAGATACCCCTAATTGTGAGGTCTGTGGCACAGTAGACGATGTACTACATATTTTGGAGGAATGTGTTCGGTACCGTGATAAGAGGCAAACACTTATGCAAACATTGAATGTGTCGCGATTGAATGTAGGAACTTTCCATGGTGTTTTGGCGAGTCCTCTGTCAGATCCAGCAAAGATGTTGTATGCTTTTGTTTTAGAAAGATAATCTTGTTAAGTTGGTGTGAGTTTTTGAGTGGACACGATGTGACTGACATAGTCGCGCTAGCGCACTTAAGTCCCACAAAACAATAAAGAAAAAAAAAGAACTTCGTTTCTAAATTAGAAAACTAGAATTAGTTTTTTAAATATAATATATATATATATTTGCCTTGTTTTTTTATGATAATAGGCGGCAAACGAGCAGACGGATTGCCTGATGGTAAGCAATTACCGCCGCCCATGGAAACAAGCAACACCACAGGAGTCACAAGTGCGTTGCCGCCCCTTGGGGTTGGGAAAAGGGATAGGATGAGGAGTGGGATCAGGGAGAAGGGATAGGGGATAGGGCCTCCGGCACTCTCCCTCACCGAACGAAACGCAACAGTTTAGGTACTGTTACTTTACGTCGATTTTCTGTGAGAGGGTAGTACTTCCCCGGTCGAGCCGGCCCATTCATGCTGAAATCAGCAAGGCTCTACTACCTTGTAATTTAGTTGCATTATGATTTAAATATGATTTCTATTAAATGTTGACCTCCAGAGTTGAAGCACATTTGAGCCCTATTTATGACATTTTCCATAACTAGCCGCAACACTTCCTGCGATATGTTTCTTATTTTTGGTGTATGGTTTATTTTAAGGCTGCGAGACTCTGTGGTTTGTTCACATACACCCGAGATTTCATAAATGTGGCATAGTTAAGCCTCAGATGTCACTTACACGCCGTCTACAAGGCTCAGACGAAGTGGTGGATATACTTATGTCGAAGACCACACTATTTCAGGGGTCATTACTCCCGCAGTTTATTGCTTGAGTGAGAACTCTGAAGACAGACATTTGGTGCGTGTAGACTATTGATCTTGTGTTGCTGGGCACTACAACCAGAGTATATTGAAGAACTAGCTGATGAGCCCGCGGTTACACTCGCGTTATTTAGGGCTAATGCTCCGTTTCCGTGATAGTTCGTTCCCGCATAGCATGATGTTATATAGCCTATCTTATAGCCCTCTAACGCTAAAATAATTATTCAAATCAGACCAGTGGTTCCTAAGATTAGTGCGTTCAACCAAATCAACAAACGCTTCTGATTTATTAGATTGTTCGAATTTTCAAAAGGTTATTTGTATAAAGACCTCAAATGAGTAGCTCAACTAGATTGGTACTAGCTTTACCCAACAAAAATAATATCGCATTCATGTATTCTAGCAGTATGTATCTTTAGTCACAATGTACGGTAACCTGCTATACTCTTCCAATAGCGATGCTCCAGTTTCGAAAGAATTAAATACGCTACAGAGGATTGCTTTTGCTAGTGATATAAAAAATAATAAATCTAGTTACTGCAATACAGATTTCAAGAGTTTGTCGAGGAGTCTCCGTGCTTTAAGTAGGGCTTTTGTATCTCGTTTTGTGCAAGACTAGCAACGGGTAATGTGATTGCTATCGCTATAAGCGTCTATTAGCTACAATAACAATTCAAGTTGGTCGTTTTCTTATTTTACACTTTTAATATCAAAACATATTGAAAGGTTAAAATATTGTAGTAATAGAAAGCACTCAGACTTATAATTGTTAGCAACTAAACACATACTGAACTTGGATTTTTTTAATATTTTATATTATAAAGAGTGGATTTCTTGTCAGAAATCTGCAAAGCGTTGGATTATTTTTTGTCCGATAAAATAAAATCCTATGCTATTCGATATCGTGTATAGTTATTGCTTTGATTTACGAAATAACAGAAATAGCTATCAAAATTAAATTACTAACATTGATGGTATATGAATATGGTTTTTGGATAACAAGTGAAAAATACATATCATATCATTGCAGTGAACTTGGATATAAAGGAAGAGTGTAGAAATCCCTCGCAATTTTCCGGAAATTTTGTCACAATAAACAGTTCTTGGTTGGCTGACGGCGTCACCCGAATGAACACGTGTCAAGAAAAAATCCATTTAGTGTAGTGGTGTTCATGGGCACTTTATATATTATTAAGAACTGTGTCACACATCCGAAAGCATTACAAAAGATCCAGGATCTTTATATAGTAGGAGAGTTAAGCTGGCCGGCACTGCTGAGCCTTGAATGGGAAGGATTGCCGCGCGCATCCCTTTAAATATGGGCTCCCTCAGGCTAGTCATTCCTGAACTGAATATGTATCATCATCATCCTAGAAGGGATAGCGATATTCCATGGTTTAGACTAGTGTCAGTTTATTTAGAAGGTACTGACGCCATGTAACGATTGTCAAAGATCTTCATGACAACCGGGACCGACGGCTTAACGTGCTCTCCGAGGCACGAGACAAGCGATAATTTATAATTCAATACGCACATAACTCCGAAAAGTCATTGGCGCCGTGGATTCGAACCCGATACCATCTGCATGGCAGTCTGTTGGTATCTTCACTAGGCTATCGCTGCCTCCCTGTACTGAATATGTATGTGTGAGTGAATATACGTTTTTATTAACACCTAAACATAAAAAAGCTATTATCTTCTTCTTACTAAAGACCTAACCTAATTTCTGTACGCCTGTTGCCTACGTCTTTCTATGAATTTAGTTAATACAAGCCTACTTTCTTTAAAAGAGAAGTCGTCAAGAACTTTTCCCCTGACGACCATCAAATATTTACACTATACCCTAAAGTGTAGCTATTATTAAAGTCTAGACTGTAAACAAAGTGCTCAGATTTTAATTCAACGTAATAAGATCGCTCTTTTATAACTTTTAGACTGTTTATCCTAAAAGTTTTAAAAGAGCGATCGAAAGGTGCTATCCCCTTTACTCTTCGCAATATTTATCAATTCTATTTCAAACAAATTACTTTCATCCTACCACCTTTACGCCGATGATTTGCAGATTTATACGCAAACTCCCTTAAATAGATTAGCAGACGCTTGTACAACGGTTGGCAAGGACTTGGCGCGAATATGTAATTGGACGCAGAAATTTGGACTCACAGTAAATCCGGACAAAACGCAGCTCATTATTATTGGCAGTCCAAGAATGGTGTCCAAAATTAACTGGTCTGATTTACCAACCATAACTTTTAATGGAAAAGACCGCCTGTTTAGTAAAATTGGAAAAAATCTTGGTATCTACATCGATGAAACCATGTCTTGGCGACCTCAGTTACAAGAAACGAGTCGAAAACTCTTTGCATCAGCTGGATCTTTACGAAAGTTACGCAATTTCTTACCAACTGCCACTAAGATTTCGCTTGTACAGTCTTTGCTTCTACCAATCCTTGACTATGCTGATGCCAGCTATCTTGACCCCACAGAGGAGCAACTAAACAAACTTGAGCGTCTCCAAAACTTCTGTATAAGATTTATATTCGGGCTGCGCTAATATGATCATGTCTCAGAATCCCACAATAAGCTTAAGGCTACCGATTCGACTTCGTAGAAATACTCACATTCTCAGTATATTGTATAACATCTTGTTCAATCCTAATACCCCCCTTTATCTCAAAGAACGTTTCAAGTTCCTTCATGACACACATATAAGGTCCTTGAGATCGTCCGAGGATTTGACGCTGGAAATGCCAAAGCATTCCACTAATTACTTCGATAAGTCTATCACTGTCCAAGCTGTGCGCTTGTGGAATGGACTTCCTATAGAAATACGTAGCACAAAACACTTAACTTATTTAAAGCTATGTTAAAATCACACTACGTTTCATCCATTTGATATCATAGAATATGGTTATAGTATGTATTATAATTATATACATTGTAAATGTGTGGGTATATTGAATTATTTAGATCTATGTATCATATGTATGTATGTATATATGTGTACAAGTTTGTATCATATTTATGTATATATATATATATATATATATATATTATTTTAGAGCTTATTAATTGCTCGATAAACCGATTACTTTAGTTGTCTTTTAATTGCACCACACAGTTAATTTAAATGCTTACATCGTTCCTGTCTACCTAAAGGTTGCCTGGAAGAGATTGCTCATAGCGATAAGGCCGCCGTTTGTACAGTTTATACATTTTTGTAGTCATTATATTTCAAAATGTTTTATGGTGTACAATAAAGAATATTCTATCTATCTATCCCTACTAATATAATAAATTCGAAAGTGTCTATGTATGTATGTTCCGTTTTCACGCTACAACTGACGAACTGATTTTGTTTAAATTTAATATAGAGATATATTGGACCATGGAGACGGATATAGGCTACCTTAAGTTGCAAAAAATTAACTGGGAGGGATTGTATAGAGAAGTTGGTACGGCACAAATTTACCTCTTAGAAGTAAGAACGCATGCGCTATAATAATTGAATGCGAATGTGCTAACGTATATCTATCAGGACTGTCACGTGTCATATTGTGCACGGTGATTATACTCTTCGCATATAAAATCTAAAAATTATATACTACGCTTAAACGGCTGAAACAATTTTCTTTACTAATATTATAAATGCGAAATTGTTTATTGATATACATATATTGGACACGTATTAGAACATGGATTTGACATTTGACTGTATGCGAGCTCAATATGCAAGGTGATGTTATTGCTCCATGGATGTTATTGTAATTTCGGCATATTATGTCATGGATACTGATCGAGTAACTCTTTAACATAATCAGGAGTGCCTTCTCACAACTTGAGACTGAAAGTAGATTTGTGTTACCACGAATTTAAAGCGCGCGAAGCCGCGGGCAAAAGCTAGTTTACCATAATAGTAAAAGGCAAATGAAAGGCAACTGCGTAGTGTGTAAGGAAAAAATCATCAGTTATAGTCTATCACAGTGATAGCGTAAAGGAAAGACTAAGAAACTGTTACGCAGAAGTGAAAAATGTGTATTGCTCAGAAAGCTTATGCGATGCAATTAAGGAAAGGCCTTACCTTTCCTTAATTGCATCGCAAAAGCTTTCTGAGGCAAAGAAGGATTTGGCTTACTATTCTAAGTTAGCCAGACGGCTTGGCATTGGGTTAGATGTGATTTTCGTCTCTTCCGTAAGGTATTATTTATTTCTCAAGCAAGCTATAGTGACATTGAAAGTCAAAAGAATGTACTGATGGGTTATAGTAATTGTTTGTATTCTATAATAAACTTTCATTACAACCCATGACTTTTATCTAGAAGATCAGTTATGCAACGTTGCGACTGTTTCATTCGTATTTTTATAAATAAAGTTGGCTAAGAATAATTTTATTCCAAATGGTCTCTAAGTTCTGGGACGTCCTGGGACTTTGAAACTTCCCAAACCCTACGGCTTATTGAGCCTCTGATAAAAATAGCATATATTCTTTAGTTCTCATATAAAATGTATCTGCCTCGAACATTTTTAATTCTCTCGATGGAAACTCAATACTCGAATTTTGGACTTGGTTGAGGAGGTAGTGAGCCTCCCCTGGAGACGTACGAGCCTACTCTATGAAACTACTGCAGTCTTCTGCTCAGGAACCATTTTACCATGGCATGTCTGAGACCCGATCTGTCTTTAACCTAACGGTTTTATGCTGGATATAAGGAACGGCGTACCGAAAACTGATACCAGTGATTTAGTACATGATACTGATACATGTTCTTAATAAAATGTAGGTAATATAAGGTAACCAAATAATTAAAAAGTTGTTAGTTAAATACTTATTTATTACAGTATCACATTGGAAACTCCGCATGCCCGACAATTAACTTATGGATACCGTTGAGAATAGGAAATACTCTCTTTTGTATACATATGAATACAGAAGGGAGTAATCTTGATTTAGACAAATCGTTTTTAATTTATATAAATTTGACTGTGCCCTAATGCTTCCTAATTCGAGATATTTCAGTTTTGGCTAATATTTACATTATTCTGTACTTAATGTAAACCCGGCTTTTGGAAGAAGTTTACAACAGGATATCACAATATCATGTCAGCCAATAGATGTCCACTGCTGGACACGGGCCGATTACAAAAATAACACAATATTTAATATTTAACAAACGAAATACATTTACAGAAATTCGTTTTCCAAATTATTAAAAAATCTTACTTGACACAGAATATGTTTTTGAACGCACCTGCCAGTTAGCCTACTTATCTATTCAGCTTTCACCAACATCATACATCAGTCTCATAGCGTAAACTACAATCGAATATAGTTCATTCCATTGACACAAAGCATAGACCTGAAAGCCATAGCAAGTAATTCACACAATTAGTCGCACAATCGCTAATACGGTGTATTATATATGGGTACGGTGTGTATAGCCGGCGCAGTGGTTTACGCTCTGTCTCGTAATCCGACGAGGGTGACAGATCTAGAGAGGTCTAGATGTATAGTACAGACAGATTAGAGAGTTACTTATCTTGGTTACATTTTGTTTATAAATACGTCTGAAATAACATAACTTTTACATAGGAAAAATAAATATCACCAGTTGAATACTTAAATAAATGTCAATAGTATACGTTTGATTCTTGCTCACACTTACATGAACTATCAGCTAAACGTGAAATTAAAAGAGTTTTTTACTTAGATTTGACAAGTAAATTTAGAAAGGGTTCAGTGTATATGACTGTCTGTGTTGTGTGAGTGCGTGCGTGTGTTAGTGAGTGTAACCTTTAAGTGAAATTGGCCCCAACGTGGGGCCACCCAACGTAGCCTCCGGTGGATTTCGGACATGGTGATGAAAATGTTAAACTACTAGACATTTGGCCGATGATAATACTACAAACTTGCATTATGCCCAAAATATACCAACCATAACCAAAACCCAAACCAAACAAAAAAGCCAATAGAAACATCATGTAATTATTTGTAGGTAAATGTGAACTACGTGGTCAGGCCACGAATATACTTTCACTTCAATAAAATATTACTCGTCTGCAAGTTTCACATAGTGATTTGAACCAAACAGCTCAACCAAGCTGACTACCGCAATGGCAAACATTGCAGAGTTGATTTATGTGGAAATAGACGTTATAAACTGGCTGGTACTACGTAACTTGCTGTCCAACTATTTACTCTGGTGTAATTAGTGTACTGTGCGCTTTGTGTAATCGAGTGCCAAGTACTGGTATTTTTTTTTTTAAGAACCTGTGTCTTCCCACTGTAGGGCAAAGGCCTCCCCACTCTTTTTCCATAAATCTCTGTCATTTGCGCCCTGGAACCAATCCCTTCTAAAGCTTATCCCGCCATCTCCGTCTAAGCCTGCCGCGATGTCACCTGCCATTTAAGGGGGTCCAAAGAGACGTTAATTTAGCGTGGCAGCTTTTCAAGAGACGTCAGCGATGTTTGTGATGGAACGGATTGTGATATTCGTTACACGGTTGGTCAATTTGACACCCAGAATACTCCGTTCCATCGCTCTTTGGCATAACTCAAGCGTGGACCTCTGTTTTTTTGTTAACGACCAAGTTTGAGAGCCATATGTGAGGATGGGGAGAATGCACACGTCCATAAAATGCCTCATAGGGGAAAGAGGAAGATTGCCCATCATCAGATTTTTCATGGCCCAATAGCTCCTCTTTTGCAATTATTTTACGTCTACTATAATCAAATGGCTAAGCCAGTGTTTAAGTCAGTGAGTTCCCGACAAGTAGGTATGCACTGCAAAACTTCAACAATAAACTTACTTTATTTCTTTCTAACTCAGCCTATGATATAGAAGCCTATAGCATTTTATTTTATTTTCATAACTTGACCACACATCACATCTAAAATTGCACCGTCTTGTTTGAGAGATTTGAAAAAAAAATGCTAATTGTATCCAAACTAAATGTTTGTATTATATTTCGAAAATAGATGCCATTAGACCCTTCCATATCATAGGCCGAGTACATACCTTAAGGGCGTACATTCAAAATTATGCAACTCAAATGTGCCGCGAACGCAAGCTCGACGAAACAGTGGCGCACACTTCTATAATATCTCTGTGTGCGTGAACGTTGTCCTGGGTTGACCCCGCGTATACTACAATCAAAATTATTGTGGCTTATTTTGATAGTTTTGTTATTTCTTTTCATACATTTGAAATAACCTGACTTATTTTTTATTATATGTGTATGGATCTATTATGTTATATTGTTCATGTAATAATTACCTTACCAGATTGTTAAAAAGACTAGCACAGATTTTATACTTATTTATTATATATTTATTTCTTTTTATGCACTTTACATAACTTGACTTATTTTTAAGTATATGAATATAGATCCATTATTTTATATTGTTTTTGTAATTATTGCATTATAAAACATATTTTATTTGCCTATATCGCATTGAGAAAGTATAAAGTTAAAAAGAGCATATTAATATTATGAAATTTATAAAATAAAAAAATCTCTCGCTCTCCATATTTTTGAATGAAGCAATGAGATCGAATACAGTTATATTACATTTTTACAAAGAACTACGGAATCCCAAATATAAATTATTCCGAAGTGAAAATCGAACTTCATGTTTACAATTACGGAGTTAAATCTAAGGTAGATGTAGGTTGAACAGATGCCTATCAGAGATTATATTTAATTTGAGAACCGTTATTATAATAACGAAATTTAATAAATCATCATAATTCAATAAATCATTTTATGTTCAAGAAGACTGTTTCAATATCTGTAGATTAAATTTTGTATTTTCAAAATTGAACATGATAACTCAGAAGATATAACCAATGTAAATGTGCGGCAATTAATTAAATAACAATGTAGGTAATTCACTTAGAAATGAATTATTAAGACACTTAGAACCTAACTACATAAAACTAAAAAGTATGCTATTATCCACATATAGAATTTCGCAGTCAACTGCTGGATATGGGCATCACGGTAGCAGTGACAGGCCTTTGCCCTACAATAGGAAGATTTGGCCTACTATGAGCATGCTGACCAGACGGGTTCAACTTCGCACAATTATTGATATGCTTCGTGTATTTTCCTTAGTCGCCGCTTTTGTATTGTCAATCCGCCACCACAGGGACAAATATATACATATTATGTATTTATATGCGTCTTTATAGGATAATGATTGTTGTGAGCCAATAAGACTTGGCCTACGATACCACCCTGAACCCAAGGGTTGGTATAGCGTTTCATGACGTCCTGTACGCAAAGATACTATTTGTTTCTTTTTGCGAATTCAGATACGTATTTACAGCAAATGGTCACCAAGATGAATGAGGCGTCAAAGAAGAAAGATATGAAAGTATACACCACTATTTTTTAATTAGTACAAAAACTTTAAGGACATATAAGCGAAGATATTATTATCATATATGTGACGTTAGAATTTTATAATATCTATAAATAGCAAAGTTATAATCATTTGTTTTTTGTAGAAAATCTCACATAAATCATAGAATTATTTTACAATCCATTCACTACTTCATTGATAGTACTTACTTTCCGTCCTACTCTTACGCATTCTTTCCGTCGCACTTACAATGTAGGTAGCCTTAGACAATGAAATGAAGCAGAATAATAAGTGTAGGTAGTTACTTTTTATTTTTTTTAATTCTACCCTCTCCTTCATACTTCATCCGGGCTTAGGACCGACAAAATTTACCGTTTTACAAGTAATTAAATACGGAGGTATGTATTTAGTAAGCAAACACATATCAAAATAAAAGAAGGTATTCTGTAATAAAAGAAAAGAGTAATTTTGGCGTATTTATGAAGTTAGAATCATCTGCTATTTACAAATATTATTTTATCATCATCATGTCAGCCTAGAGACGTCCACTGCTGGACATAGGCCTTCCTCAAGGTGTGTGGAGAACACAGACCGATTTTGAGCCGCCCGCATCTAATTATTATTTACTTAGTTCGTATTATTTACTAAACTTACAAGTATTTCCATTGTCCTTCGAAATGTCTACCACCGTTGTCAATACACAGACAAATTTTTAACGAGAGCAGTACGCTTCTGTCTTTTCACTTCGTCAAAAGCGTCCAATATACTGTTTTAATTGTTTGACACTAAAGTAACTAAGGCTCACTTTTGTACACTCACAATAAGATGTCCATGGGTTAGCAGCTGCACTCGCGATTTTTCCCACTCTAAAAGTACGCACGAAGCATAGCTACATACTCCCGTGATATGAACTGATAGGCAATGATAGGCCATCGCGTCGGGCAAACCTAGACAAACAATTAACTTTTGCAACGAAATTAGATACGCTCACTTTAGCTAGCAATTTAGCACTGTTTGTCGCATCCTCGGGGCGCGGCGCAGGCGCAGAGGGGAGGGCCGGAATTTATCAATGGGTCAGTTTACTATGATAGTACGCAGGTCGGTCATAGTATTAGTTATGCATTTACCAATTATCACGTATTTTTGTGGACAGTTTTGAGACAGTTTTGGGACTTAGTGTTTTTAATTTTTAACTACATAAATATGATCAGTTAAAGATACTTAGTGCCCTGTTATTTTTTTTGTACTAATTAAAAAATAGTGGTGTATATACAGGGTTATTTGTAAAACACCGACAACCTCTCAGGACTATGTTACTAACATCATAATCAACAACGTTTGTACTATGACTTTAAAAAAATCATCATATTTTAGTTCATCATATTTTCCACAAAAATAAAAATATTTAAATTGAACGCTCTAAATGTTGCGAAGTCTATGCGATAGAACAACAGCGAGGGGTGCGGGTGGCGGGCGGCGGCGGGGGCGCGCAGGCGTAGGTAGGTACAGCAAAATACACGAGATGAAATGTGTTAGATAGGACAACGAAATCTTGAAGGTTTGTTTTTGGTAAATGTATTATGTTTTGTAAAAAGTCATAGATTATGATGTTAGTAACGTAGTCCTGAGAAGTTAACGGTATTTTACAAATAACCCTGTATACATAATGTGTGTGGTACAAGTGGATGATTTCGTGTATTATGTTTACGAGAGATAGAAAATCAGAAGGAGATGTTAAACGATAAGTGAAAGCAGGAAATAGTGTGAATGGTGCCTTACAGTCCACCATCAGTAATGGTATTATCCCAAGAACGGCTCGCCTTGCTATACCGCTGGAGTTTTGGCTCCAACACTGAATTATGCCATTGATTCCTGGCTATGGCAGTAGAAGCATGAAAGTAGAATCAATTTATAAATTTTCTAGGCAATTTATAAACTAACCTAACATAACCTATCCGCAAGTTTATAAATTTCCTAGGAAATTTAAAAACTTGTGGATCTTGTTATTTTCCGGTGACATATAAGTTTTTAATTATATTAGGTAAACTGAAATAAAAATCGATTTTTATTATAAATAACTGATATTTTATTAAATGTTTTTGTTCAAATTATATTAATGATTTATTAACAAACACTATTACAATGCAGATAATAATAGTTATAATACATATTACAAAAACAATCGCGCAAGTGCGAGTCTGACCCGCGCACCGCGGGTTCCGTACGCATTTTACATTATTTGAGGTTGAGGCTCATTACGCTAGTCCTCTAAATCTGTATGAGCGCCCATACAACCTAGAGGACTATCTTAATTGGAGTCTACTATGTATGTATGGGAACACCCTTAAATTTTCCACTTTCTTATTTTGCGTAATTTTTCCTTTATTTGTGCTGTAAGACCCTGCTTTTGGCCAAATTTCGTGATTCTAGTTCAACGGGAACTAGCATATAGGTTTTCGACCCAAAACCTATAGGGTACTTACGGTTGACCTAGAATTGTCAATTTTGGTCAAAACCAACGTCTTACAGCACAAGTAAAGGAAAAGTTCCAAAAATTTAAAAAGTTGAAAATTAAGGTTTATATAATATTGGTACTTAAAAATTTTCGCAAAAATATAATTTTGACCATATTCTTTTATCGGGTTGACCCAGGACCCCAATGACCCCCTAAATTTCAATTTGCTAGGTCCACCCATTCCTGAGAAAATTGGTGGTGACACACGGACAGACAGACAGACGAACAAGAAATAATAATAATAATAATAAACCTAGCAACACGTCAACAAGAAAACCAAATTTTTCTCTTGGATAATTTTATTTGTATTTTATTTCATATATTTACAATATTACAAGGACTTCTTTTATGATAAATATGTGCCGTTATATATTTACAATATTACAAGGACTTCTTTTATGATAAATATTATTAGAAATCAAAGAAACCATAAAATATATAAAGAAAATATTGCCAAAATATTACGAAGATGAATGACATATAATGTCAAAGGAAAGACGTGATATAAACAAACAAAATCTTGAGAAATGAGAATACAAATGAGATTTAAACAAATAAAACCATGAGAAAATGTTGACAAGAGCAGCTGCTGCACGCCTGAGAACCCCGGGCTCGTCGCTCAGCTCCGCCTCACAGCCGCCGGCACCTGCACCAGCGTCGTCGGCGTGTGTTGAGGCGTCGAGCTCGTCGAGCGACGAGTATTTCTCTCCGCCGACGTCGCCACCACCTGTACGTCGGCGTGGGAGAGGCCGGCCACCGACACGCTTGGGACCCCGAGGCCCACCGGTCTCGAACAGGGCCCCCGCTACCGGTGGTGATGTGCACCGCATGAGATGGACAAGTTCAATGAATGAAAACGTCATGCGGGCATATTTTGCGGCCACAGAGGGAGGAGCTAACCTCAGTGCGTACCGTGATCGAATGCTGCCTTTGTTTCAGGCGCTTGAGCCAGCTGTCAACGTGTCAACACAACGGCTATCGGATCAAGTGCGGGCCATCCAGCGGTGTCGTCTGCTGGATGATACCGTGCTTGAGAGACTTCGCTCTGACGTGCGGAGAAGTCTCCCCATCACTTCTTCATCGCAAACTGGGACAGAGATTGATCAACAGCAACAGTTATTAACAATTATTAATGTCGTCGATGAAGAGGTAGATGAGGAGACTTCTCATGTAAGTACCCAGTACAATGATCAGTTAAGGAGCACTTTGGAATGTGTTATTGGGGAATACCGATCTATGAATCCAAGTATTCGGCCTCGTTTGCCTCGGTTGCCCATGCATAACAAAAACATAGCGCTAGTGAGTGCCTTAGATTCACTATTGTCAATCTATTTTGACAATAGTGAAAATCTCAGCGATACACAGTCAATCCTGTATTGTGCGGCTGTTACGGCATGTCGAGTAGCAGGAGTTAAATTTCCTGTAGATAATACCGCTACTCGACGGTCCGTTATGGTGCCAGCATGGCAACGCAGGATTGAGAGTCGTATCGCTGAGACTAGGGCACTCATAGGCAAGCTGTCTTCTTTTAGAGCCGGTAATACACGACCGAGAGTGATGCGCTTTGTGACTCGGGCCTTCGCGGGAACTGGTATCAGTTCCCAAGATTATTCGTCTCGAGTTACAGAGCGCATCGACTTTCTAAAACAAAAGCTTTATGCATGGGCAAACCGTATTCGGCGATATAAAAAAAGAGTGGATCGATATTTCCTGAATCGCACATTCCAGAGAGACGAAAAGTGTGTGTACCGCGGATGGGAGCACCCTGATTCCTCGGCCAGTAATGGTGATGGGTGTCGACCAAATGATGATGCCACTGTTGCATTTTGGCGCAGCATCTGGTCGATGCCCGTCAACCATGAAGAGGGTGATTGGATTGGGGATGTTGAGCGAGCATGTGAACGAATTCCATCTATGGAGCCAATAAATATAACAACTGACGACATAGCCAGTGCAGTCCGTCCGTTACAAAATTGGAAGTCAGCGGGACCGGACGGACTGCACAATTTTTGGCTTAAATGGCTCCGAAGTTCGCATGCTTGCTTAGCATCTCAATTTCAATCATCATTGGAATCAGGGTCGCTGCCTGATTTTTTAACATCCGGCGTTACACACCTACTTTATAAGTCTGGTAGTACCACGGACCCCAAGAATTATAGGCCAATTACGTGCTTACCAACGTTATATAAACTTCTTACATCCATTTTGAGAACGAAATTATCTTAACATATATTTGATAATTCAATTTTATCTGTTTCTCAAAATGGATGTAAGAGTGGGGCTCGTGGTACTAAAGAGCTCCTTCTGTTAGACATGGCCATTAGCCAACAGGTGCGCCGTAACCGGAAGAATCTATCGACATGCTGGATAGATTACAAAAAGGCATACGACTCCGTGCCTCATGCGTGGCTTTTGAGGGTGCTGGAGTTGTACAAAGTAGATACAACTCTATGCACCTTCTTAAGGGCGTGTATGGGGCAATGGAGGACCGTATTGCGCTATCCAGGGTGTCGATCGACCTTGGGTTGCGGCGCTTCCATAATGATCGAGCGAGGTATATTCCAGGGCGACAGCCTGAGTCCGTTGTGGTTTTGCCTGGCTCTGAACCCCCTAAGTACCTTATTAGAGGCTTCAGGGCTAGGCTATCAGTTGAGGAGTGGAGGTCATGTTACATCTCACCTCCTTTTCATGGATGACCTGAAATTATTTGCCCCCAACAAATTCCAACTGACTGCATTACTTAAGGTAACCGAAACCTTTAGTAATTCTATCAGGATGGAATTTGGTGTGGATAAATGTGCGGTCATGCATGTGAAGAGAGGCAGGATTATGGAATCTGCAGGGACACAACTCTCAGATTCCATACAACTTAGATCCCTCTCCCCAACTGATACCTACAAATACCTGGGTATGTCGCAGTCTTTGAATATTTCTGAGACTGACATGAAACAGACGTTGCAGGCTCGGTTCTTTGGCCGCCTGAGAAAAGTACTTAACAGTCTTTTATCAGGTGGCAACAAGGTGCGGGCCTGCAACGGGTGGGCCATGCCAGTCCTAATGTATTCCTTCGGCATACTCAGGTGGACCCAGACTGAACTAGATGCCCTGGATAGAAAAGTCCGTTCAATGTTGACTGCATCTCGTATGCATCATCCACGCTCATCGGTAATGAGGCTGTACATCCCGCGGAAATGTGGGGGTCGAGGCTTTTTATGTGCTAAGACCCTCCACAACCGCGAGGTGTGCAACCTCAGAGATTATTTTCTGCAGATGAGTGTGGATGTGCATCGCGACGTAGTCACAATTGATACCGGACTTACCCCGCTCGCTCTGGCTAAAGAGAACTGGCACAAACCTGCAGTACTTAGTACTGAGGACCGACGGGAAGTATGGAGGGGCAAGGAGCTGCATGGACGATTCTACCGGGCCTTACATGGGCCCGATGTAAATTTTAAAGCTTCAATCTCCTGGCTGCGATTCGGTGATCTCTTTGGAGAAACCGAAGGTTTTGTCTTTGCAATTATGGACGAAGTTGTCATGACAAACAACTACCGGAAGTATATTCTGAGGGATGGGACGGTTGACATATGTCGGGCGTGTCACCAACCCGGGGAATCGCTCAGGCATATAGTGTCCGGTTGTTCGAGTCTTGCCAACGGTCAGTATTTGCACAGACACAACCAAGTGGCCAGGATAATCCATCAGCAACTAGCCCTTAAATATAATCTCGTTGGTTCAGAGGTACCGTACTACAGATATGTGCCCGACCCAGTTCTCGAGAATGGTCGTGCATTATTGTACTGGGATCGGTCTATCATTACAGACAGGACTATTGTAGCCAATAAGCCTGATATTGTAGTGATAGACCGAGCAGAGCGACTCGCAATGATAATCGATATCACCATACCGCATGACGGCAATCTCGTGAAGGCAGAAAAAGAGAAGGAGATTAAATATTTGGACCTAGCTCACGAGATTGTTGACATGTGGGATGTGGATTCGGCGATCATTGTGCCGATAGTCGTGTCGGTAAATGGACTAATCGCCAAGAGCCTCGATCAACAGCTAAAGAGGCTCGCACTGGGCAGCTGGATCAAGTCCTTGATTCAGAAGGCAGTTCTTCTCGACACGGCGCGCATCGTGAGGAAGTTCCTGTCTCTGAGGCCCTAACCACCGGTGGCTTGGTCCCTGTACCCGACACCGGTGGGTCTCCGTGGTCCCTTTTATATTTTTAAACGTTTTTTTATGTAGTTTATTAATATAAAATGTATTATGAGAAATATAATAAATAAAGTGAATAATAATAATAAAAAATGTATTACAAAGATGAAAAGAAAGCTTACAACCGCAGGGCAGCTTTGTGGCGAGCTGAATGTGCGTGGCGACACTGCGGTCCCGAATGCTTCAGAGAGTCGGTCAGGGCCTCGTCTCCAGCTTGCCTTTACTGGCTGGTCGGGGTGGATTTCCAAGAGCGCCCGCAGGACTCTCAACTCTGGCTTGCCTTGGTCGGCCGGCCAGAGGGAAGCCGCAAGAGCTACTGGCTCGGGGGTGGAAGTGTCATTCTCAAGGGCGTAACTACGGGGAAACCCACTCCGGGTCTCCGTTGTCACGAGGCCCGCGATGGCGAAACCGGTGCCGCACCGCTCGACACCCCTAGCCACTCGCACCGGTGTTGCCCTCTGGCTACCTCTATGGCAGAGTTTGTTTGCTTTGGGCGGCTGTTAAGAGAGGGCCCATCCAGTGAGTTGGCGAGTCACCACCTGCCATGCGGACGGATACTATTAGAGTATTACAGGCAGGTGCCGTTTTTCATCCATAGAATCATAATAATTACAAGACCATCAAACACCCAATCCCATAAACCAATTAAATAAGGCTCCACATATTACAATAGTCTTACATGTGTTGCGGCTAGTCCATAGCTGTACTCAATAGTGCAGTTGTGGAGGCTCCGCGGCATGTGTCCCATCCCATTTTAGATTAAAGCTCTCTACGGGCCTCTGCACGTTGGATCCATATCCCCGTGTAAGCCTCCCAAAGGTCCGGTTATTCTTTTGACACTAAAAGTTAGAAGAATAGCCGTGTAACAGAGACACATAATAATAATAATATTTATTTGTTTAAACATGTGTTGTGTACAGGTGTTCTTAGTTATAAAGAATCATCATGTTTTGCCTTAATAGGCATACAAATATTAATGTCAATAACAAAAAAATAATTTGTTATAAAAAATCAAGTATGCATTATGTCAAGTAATTATATAATTATAGCATTTAGTATAGATCATGTCAGAGTTGTAATATAGAACAATGTCATAAATTAAATCTTATCAAAGTCACAATTATAAAGTCATCATCATCAATGTCGCAAATGAAGTACAAATAAATGTCAAAAATCAAATGTCAAAACAAGTAAAATACAAAGTCAAAAATTTGGTTAAATGAGTCATTTAAAAAGTCTGCAATACTGTAATAACATTTGGATGTCAACGTATTCTTTATAGCGTTACCAAAGTTTATTAAATATTTTAGGACCCATGCAAAATACACTCTTGCTCAATAAAGACGTTTTGGCATAGTGAACGCAGAGCCTACTATTATCACGTCTGCTGCGACTAGACCCCTCCGATAATCGTGGAAACAACTGAGGGTTTTTTTGACAAACATTGCCACTTCGTATATATATTATGACGGAAATGTTAGAATTTTGTATTGGATAAAATAAGTCCTGCAACTTTCTATTGTTTTGAGACCAAACATTGCTCTGACACATCGTTTTTGGCTTTTAAATATCAGCTCCCTATCTTTAGCATTACCCCAAAAGATAATGCAGTATCTTAGTTTTGATGCCACCAAACCATGATACGCAGCAAGTAGGGCTCCAGTGTTAACAATAGGAGCAAGTTTGTATAAGGCGTAGGCAGAACTACTTACTTTTTTACTTATTTCATTTATATGGGTTTTCCAATTAAGTTTATTATCTATAAACAGTCCCAGAAACTTGGCCGATGTAAGGTTGTTTATAGATTGATGTCTGTATCGAACATCAACGTCATGTATCGAGGCTGAGGTTACCCTTTGGCTAAAATGCATAATTTGAGTTTTAGAGAGATTTATTTTTAAATTATTATTATCTAACCAAGATATAATGGATGTCAGTGAATTGTTTATGTCAATTTCGTAGGAGTCAGGTTCATTGCATGGTATTGTTATAGTGCTGTCATCGGCAAAAAGGGTCATTGGTTGTTTGGTAGTCTTAGGTAAGTCATTTATGTAAATATTAAAAAGCAGAGGTCCTACCTACAGAGATGCTACCTTGTGGCACTCCAAATTTGACTAGACGTTCTTCCGATAAATAAGTCACCTCTTTCTTTAAATAATTGATCCTGGTAATGGCCGTTACTTGTTTTCTTTGGTCCAAATAAGATTTAAATAATTTAAGTACATTACCCCTAACTCCACAATTATACAGTTTGTCTAGCAAAATTTTGTGGTCAACATAATCGAACGCCTGCGTCATATCACAGTAAATAAGAAAGTGATCTTATAAGGGTTTTTTTTTTACTTTGTGAGGCACAGAACCCTAAAAACAATAAATATCTTTATACATTGTACAGATACTTAGGTATATAAATAATCACAAAAAGACTGATAAATAATTGAATGCATCTACATAAATATTTTCATAAATACATAATAGAAAGTGTCACACATATCATATTATATTTATATCTCCTGTATGTATAATAAGTACACATATAATTATGCAATATAAATATATGAGTAATTAAAATAGATATTAACATAATCACAAAAATACTGAGAATAAATAATTTAATGTAACTACATATTTATGTATTTCAATAAATGACCTATGCATTTACCTAATAAAAAGTTATATTACCATCATAGTTAGTACACATATCATATTATATCTACTACTTACATATAAAATAAGTACACAACAATATACATACCGCAATTGTTATATATTTTTGAGTAATAATAATATAATAATATATTGATGGTAAATAAACAAAAATAATAAATATTCTAAAAGTAATTGATAAAACAGTGCAATAATAAATTTAAATAGTTTTTTTTTTTTCATAAAAAAGTTGAAAAATAGCATCATCCTCTCTTCTACATTATTATATGTTGCCGTGCCCTACAGGGTCCATAATGTATCTTATATTGTCATATTGTAACACCTTATGTAACTTATGGAGTGCAATAAAACATTGAGTATTGAGTATTAACTCACTTTTTTATTTGCCTTGCTTAAGCTATTGACTTTCTTTGTTGCAGCCGATATGTTCACATTTATTACCCATTTCTGCAAACAAATACAATTATTTACCATAACATAATAAAATAAAATTTCAATATCATAAATTTACATGTAATGTAATTAGGAACATTTGGTAATCAATTTATAATAAAACTGTACTCGCCAAAGTATCAATATTACTACGTCGCGCTATGCATTGCTTACGCTATAGGCATAGTAAAAACAGAATAGTAGGTTAGCTAAGGCCGCTCGGCAAGTTAATTGCCTACTCTTGCGTTGACGCACGGGTTGTCACGTGTTTACACCGCGGCGCCGGCTTTGTCGGCGCGCGCGCTTTTTCGCCGTTTTTGTTAAGTGATTGCGCTGAATACAACAGAATTTAAGCTTGCATGTAATTTTTTTCAAATACCTACTGACTAGCTAAGCGCTATATAACTATCTAAATGCCTTCTATATCGGGAAAAATGTAACAAGTTTAATTTACTGTCGTTTAACACATTGTATTATATTAATAACGTTTATTACAAAACTGAATGTACATAAACAATTCGAGCGGGCGAGCAGTGTAGTAATGCGCGCGATCAGACGCGCGGCGCATCCCTACACCGAGCTTGCCGCGCTCGTGAGATTGTGTGCGTGAAAAGTGCGTGCGGACACGGCGCCCCGGCGACTCACGCATACATTCAAACCAGCGCGGCGGCGGCGGCCGATTTGTATGAAGCTATCCTACTATTCTGTTTTTACTATGCTATAGGTGTACACAAGCGATCGCAGCAATGTCGCCAGAGAAAAGTGATACGTCCTACCGCTGGGAGGACCCGGTGTGGACTAATCGAACGAAGCTATCGCGCGCGGTTTTATAGTGTTTTAAAAATAATTAAAAAAAATACATTAGTGCATTAAAAATTTTGAAAACAATACTGAGTATTTTAAACGATTCAGAGTCAAATAATAGAGAAAAAAGATGTTGAAATTTACCGATTTTAAGTTTATTTATAACTGATTTAGACTAGTTTTTATTTTATAATTAAGAATTTTAAACTGTGATGCACTTTAACAACATGCATTCTGTATATTTACGCCTTAAAATAAGATATGTTTCCACAGGAAACTTGTGATATCCGACTTGAAACAAAGCTCTGACGCCAAATTTCGTAAGACGGTGTACAGAAAACTAATTCCTGATAAACAACCATAAACAAAATTTAAAATTTTCCGATGTAGTGCACACATATAATAGTTAATCTTAATAGAAATGTAATTTATTTTACATTTTTTGAGCGTATGATTAAGTTATGAGCCTTGAAAAATCCGTAAAAGATGCTGATTTCATATACATTTGAGCAAAACACTGACATGAAGTTCACAGTGTATATATTATTGTATATGTTATAATCAAGGCTTTAAAAGTTGTACCACATCTGCAAAACTGTAGTAGTCCTAAACTACGAATCGTAATACAGCTTTTAGTTTGTCAAAATTTGCAATTAAACGTTTTTATTTCAAAACTGTGTCTTTAATTTAGATGTACGTCAAGTATATTTCTTGAAGACGGTGCAATTTCAAACATATCAAACAGCAGTGTCTCCATCAAAAAGCAATATTCCGTCAAATCTGGCTTCTAGTCTAGCTAAGCGGGCTCAAAGGCAAAAATGATGATGATGCGAATGCTTTTAACTAATTTTTAACTAATATACAATTAGAAAATGAAGGCAGAAATAATAGATCTGGCTTGGCGTTGTTATAACAAAGATAAGAATATTTATGTTTTTTTTAGAAATACATTTATTGCACTTCGTTTAAATTCTATGTCATAGAGAACTTCGTTAAAATTAAATCCAGGGACACGAATTAAACCTAGTTCCGAACAACAATTTGTGGACCACACAAAATGTTGTCATGCGTGGGAATAGAACTTTCAACATCCGGTGCAGTTTTAAGCGGCGAGTCAACAGCTAAAATGTTATACAGCAAACAAAATAATGGTTCTTGTATTGTTTTAATTTTAGTCTTTTCTTTCTTTATTATTTATTTAATTACCAAATAAAAGTATACTGTAAAATAAGCTTTTTGGGTAAGAGATTAGCATACGTCACGTAAGGGTGAATAGCGAGACTAGACTTGCCGCTCGTAACAGTTCGGCAAAGTTAAGCAACTCTTCCACGTATCGCCACGTGGGTGGGTGACCACGTGTGGCATTTGCACATCTGAGCGCTACCGTGCTATGGAGGGCACGTAAAGTTTTCGGTCCCGGTTCTTGTCTCAGGATAAGAATCATTAGGCCATGTTGGAGGTCTTCGGGCGGTCTGTCAACTCCGACACTAGAGTTGGCCACACACTCACACGAAAAACAAACAAACAGGATGAATTAGAATTTTGAGGGCTTTAGGACGGGGCACCTAATATTTCTATGAACTCTTTTATACAATGTTGATGACTTTGATGTTGTGTATAGTTTGTTTACCTATGTATGTCGAATAAACTGAGCACTTATTTTACCGCTCAATATGTTGGTACTTTGGAAAATTGTGTTCGTTCAATGAAGTTACGAGATGTTTGTATTATTATTGAGTTTAGTTTAGCCACACAAACATAAATTAATGTGCGAGCCATTTACGTACTCGGATTCTCATTATTATGATTTCGCTAATGTTATGGTATTATCGCAACTAAATTCACAACATAGCACTGTAAAATCATTCCTTCGTTTAATTAGGCTCGATTTCTATGGAAAAGTTTGATTCTCTGATCGAATGTATTTGAATCCATCTTTGTTTCTATAACAATTTGCTTGACAAAATCAACCTTCCCAATACATTTCATCTTTTCAGCAACTTAATACCGCGTGCGGACGTTTTATCTCACACCTTAAAAAAACAGTAGCTGTGATCGTGTGTCGTTGTAACACAATTATAAGCGGTAGGTTTATTTATATGAAGCGGTCGAAATGTTATTTATTGATAATATACCCATCCAAACAATACTGTACACTCAAGATTAATTTGTCACAGCTAAAGTAAACCTTAACCTAAAAATATCCTTCCTAAAGTCCATTTTGATGGTTTTCTTATCCTGAATTTTGAATTTAATTTTTATATTGTTGTGAATCATATGAAAAATATGTCTTGTTGGTTGTTGTCGTCAGTTATTTGGCCACAATTTGGGCTATGCGCAGTATGGAATGATGGTGTGATCACATTGAAAATGGCTTTTATATAGAGAGTTTACCACTCCTCCCAAATTTCTCAAGACTTTTCTACTCTCCGAACACAATTATGCTGCGAGAACTCACAGTTACAGAAAATTTTATAAACATACATAAGAAAAACTACAAACAGCCGAACATAAATCGGCATAGCATAACGGAGTCGATTAATAAGTTACGTATAGGCTGTAGACCTTCGATCTTTATTTTGTGTTTAACCTACTTTCTGCACTGACTGTACAACTTTCATTAAATAATATGAACTTCTAAATGATTTAGAGATAAAATTTTGACATCTAAAGCCGTGCTACCAAAACTCTTTTATCTTTGATTTATGAACTGAGAACGCCAAAGTTTTGATTTTAATATGTTTGGAAAAACTTCCAGGGTGGTTGGAAGTTAACCAACTAGGAATAAGCTCGTTAAGTGCTCCCTAAATAGTAAGTCAATTGTCTGGCTTCCATTGTTCTGCTAAAGTAGCTGAAAGGAAAAACTTCTACAAAGCCTTAATGGATGTCGTTTGAATTCGATTACGTATGTTTAAAATTTCAACCGTAAAATAATACATATTTGTTCACGCCTGAACTTAAGAACTTTCTAGAGCCTGCCCCGGAGAGGCGCTGGAATGTTCACGCCGGAACATGACCTTCCTGAAGCCTATCCCGGAGAGACGCCAGAATGTTCAAACATGAACATGACATTCTTGGCATTCCAACACACATCCAACTTATCACCGAGGAAGATGCGTGATATTTTAAGATCTAAAAAAAAAAAACAATGTACAAGTTAGGGCCTAACCTTCGATAGCTCTTAAGTATAACCCTAAGCTTGCACGTACCTAAACCTAGACTTATCCTAATTTAAGCCTACTGGTTCCTATATCTAGCCTAACCTATCTTATGATATACCTATCCCTATTTTAGATCTAACTCTAACCTAACTCCCTAGTCTACCCTAGCCCTGTTAGGTATAGTGTATAGCGAGGCCGTGTACACTGTGGTCACACAGACTGTCGCGTATACAACCCTCATCCCTAGTTCCCTAGCAGTCCCTGGGATCCCTAGGCCGGGATATCTGTCGCCGGGAGACCTAAGGCGACAGACGGAAAGTGGGTAGGATAAGGGTGTAGTGAAGTGGGTTTTCTCACTGCCGGTCGAGCAGACTCACAAGACCGATCATGGTGACGGCTAAGGGTGTCTTGGCCGCAGTGAGAGGTGAGGGGTAGGGTATGAGTCAAAGCCGGGAGTGAGCTAATGACTGGTTTATTTCTTAAAACTATAATCTTATATACTAAACTTATTCTATGTACACATATACACGTATTTAGTTGTGTGCCGTCGGTGTATTGTGCCGATGCAGCATGTCTGAGCCGACCGCCGTACGTGATAAATTACATGATCTTAAAATATCACGCATCTTCCTCGGTGATAAGTTGGATGTGTGTTGGAATGCCAAGAATGTCATGTTCATGTTTGAACAATATTCTTAAAATTTTGAGGCTATATTATTAAGTATGGTAATTAACGAATAAATAACACAACATGTTGTGAGCCTATTTTGTGAAAAATCAGATGTTGTTTTTTTTTTCGAAACATGTTCTTAATTTTAGCCTTGTAATTTTTATATTATCCATAGATTTCAATTTTGGTTGCCATTTTTATTAAGGTTTTAAAAGTTTATAGAATAGTTTATAGTATATAGAATAGCTTGTTTATGAACTCTGTAATTAATGATCATATTTAAACTTATTCAAAAGGCTTTCATTAAATAAAGTTGTTTCATCGTTAGAAAAATCAAGCACCAGACTTTATTTTCCCCATTTATTAAACTGTTATGAATAATTATTTATGATTCTCGAAAGTGATACACCAAATTATGTTGTAAGCCAGAGGTTAGTTATAAACAAAACTATAATGTTGTTAATAATTTATATCTTGTGCATTTATATAGATATATTTTACAATATTGTATTTCATAAGCCTAGCATAAGTTGAACTCACAAAATGATTTTAATTTTAGTGTGTGAAATTGTGTTTAATAATAATACATGTTATACAGTTTGTGAATAATTTATTCTGTGGTTATATTCTACGTTTCATTTCATCCTATTTCTGGCGTAATTAACGACTATATAAATAACATTATTTATCATGGTCCTTTGGGGCTACCAGCGTGGCTGTATCAACTGTCACAAAAGCTGACACATGATCAATCGGTTCGTGGAAAACAAAAGAGAAAATCTGGTACCTAATTTGTTTTTCATGAACATAAATGATTTATTGGAACTTTTCGTCAATACTTTTACTTATTCGTCGTGGTCTCATAGTTCAACCACATCCAGTCTATTTGTTCATGAGTGGGCACAAAGCTTCGTATTTTCTTAATTTGCGTAGAAGAATATAGTCTTACTCAAAAATTATTCTTTAGTCACTCAGAACTCAGAGTAAGGGACTCCACAAGCACCAAGAAAAGTAAATGTTTTATACCCTTAATGAGGTTAATGAAGTACCGTAAGAAAAATATTTATATGCTTATCCTTGCCCAAGTTCAAATTATCAAGGATTTTGTCAAAACTTCCTTTCATCTTTAGATCGTTGTTGTTTAGTTTTGAAATCGGCTTTTATTTCACTAATTATAGAACTCTGAAATGAAAACCACTCTCTTTCCTTTTGCCTCTGAAATTTGACTTAACGTGACGGCGAACGTTGATAAGGTTTGAATTAAAGAGAAATAATTTCTCGGTGGGTATTTATTTATGGCTTAACATCCATTTAATGATGGACAAGTTAATGTGCAAATTGTGGTGTATAAGGAAGCTATAATGAATGATATGTTTAAAGATGTTTGTAGTAAACATAGTCTAACGAACACTTAATACAGTGTCTTAATTCAAGTCGTTTGAATGCTCCATTAGTATAAAACAATACTATTGCTTTTAAAAAACTGACAATCAGGCAACGTACAACCAAAACTACCAGATACAAAATAATAATAATAATATTCTACCACAATACCATCTAGTCCCAAACTAAGCAGAGCTTGTACTATGGGTACTAGACAATGGCTAAACATACATACTTATTTATTATATGTATACTTTTTTTTGTAAATACATACATATTATACATATAAATACCCAGACCAAGACAAATATCCATGTTCATGCACACAAATGTTTTACTTGAGCGTGATTCGAACCCGCGACTTTCGGCGTAGCAGTCGCTTACACTCCCGCTGCGCCAACCGGTCGTCAAAAAAGTAAACAATTGGTATGTATGGGAGTGTAGAAGAGCACTTAGAGAGGATTTCCGGCAATTGTTCCCCTTAGGGGCTAAGCAATTGGGTCAGAGTCGGTATAAAGCCCTTTATTTCTACAGGCAAAGTCTAGATATTTAGAAATTTGCTATACAGAGTGATTTGTAATTGCTCGTGTTCCCTATTATTATTTAGTATTTTTACCCCCAGCATATGGGGGTCCAAAATGCACCATATTGGCATAAAACGGTTATTAAGAGTTTTTGAGCATATTCCAAATATTTGTTCTAAACTAAATGGCTACGGCTATTATACCTTTTTAGATTGCTGCTAATACCAGTCAGTTATTCCAACACTTTATTTTGTTGAAATATTTTCTGTGCCTTTGCCTACTTTTAAATTCCACGTTGAGTTGGTAGCTTTATTTTCTTTTAAAATGTGAGCCATTTATTTTGTCCATTACATGAGGCCAATTTTGCTACCAGTCATAGAAAAAATATATTTTTAAGCTGTTTATGACAAAAATTTGGTATGGTGTCCAAAAATCTTAAAAACCGATTTTTTTCCAAAATGGTGCATTTTGTAAAAATTCTCTATTATGGCCCTAGAATTACCGCCCGAAGAAAAACGAGCAATTACAAATCACCCTGTATATTCGAATACATAACCAGTTGAATGAATGTTGATTATATTAGAATTTATAATATCAGCAATAATGTTCACATAAATTAACACGTAATGAATTACGTATCGCGGTAGCACTTTGTATCTGTTCGATTATATTGAAATGTATAGGATAAATTCAGTCTGCTAGATTGTATCTCACATAGATATAAAATGTACATGTATAGCAGCACAATTGTATGAGAATATACATATTATTATATATATATAAATTGTGTATCGGATTTCTCTATTAGATGTGAGACCACAAATTACTAGAGCAATAGCTCTAGTAATTTGTGGTCTCACATCTAATAGAGAAATCACTCCAACTATTGGCAGGAGATCGTGTGCATTGTCAATAGCATCGTTCCCATCTGATACGCCAGAGCCAATATTTAGCTACTGCAACCCTAGTATCGGTTAACTTTCCAAGGTAAGTTTTAACGAGATTTTTGTGGCTAATTTGCGGCCAAATGGAATGGAATGTGCGGCAATTTGGCTCTTAAATTGTCTACGCAAAAGTTACTTCAGCCTGTCTTGTCCCAGGTTAATCCGCTTGAAGTCTACAATTTACTCCCGAGATGATATTTCATGAAGAGTGGCCAACGACAAATCTGAATAGTACCTATCGGATTACTTTTATCATCCCTTCTTATTTCCCAACAAAACACAAATAAAAAATCCATTCATTTTATTTGGAAATTGACTTAGTTAAAATATTATATTATTCCTCAACATTATTTAAAAACTTTGGCATTATACAAAATTAGTTATCATCGCCACTTCTAAAAAAAGCGTGATTCGTAATTCTCAAGCGTACCTAACTTTTATAGAGCAACTAAAAAAGAACTTGTACCTTTTTACGAAATGGGAATTAAGTTTGTCTGGGTTTCGATTACGAGAATTAATTTCTGCTGACCAAGAAAAAAACTTGTTACGGATTCCGAGCCGACGTGACCATGGACTTAAATGAACCTCCGCGTAGAAATGGGAAAAAATAATTATTCGTTCTCCTCCCTTCGTTATTGCGAATATCTTGCGCAATGTAGTGCTCTTTATTTGAACAAGTTAATTTTAACTGAAATTCCTTCCGGCAGCATTTTTTTCATATATTCATTCTTTAAAATTATTTAATTTACTTTAATCATCATTTTGCATTTGATCATAAAGTTTTGGTTGATTTTAAGCCAAGTGCTTGCAGAGGTATCTTACTTTCCGGCACGTTATTCGAACTAAATTCAATTAAGTCGGGCCAATTACCCAGTACAATCTATAATATTGCTTCGCCGAATGACAGAAATGGAACTCGAAGATTGAAATATTCAAGAGTATAATTAAATTGTAAAGGTTCCTGGACAAATAGCTGCAGTCGGAATAGAATTGCTGATAGTATTAATTTCAGTCAGGTTTTTAGTACAATCAATGTGAGGTTCTGAACTTCTAAAAGGGGTTCATTACTAGTTTGAATGAATTGGCTATTGGCACTGTCGTTACTCCACATTGCTTTTGTTTCATCCAATTTATTTGATGTCTTGTGATTTTATTTCATTTTTATTGAGTGTTTATTGATCCTAAGTGTGTAATAATCTTAGAAGAAAATTGCGGTTGTTTCAATATAAAAAAAGATATACTACTTTAGAGATTTTAAGTGATACATGATTCAATTATAGAAGACGAGTCTGTTCGGTGTAAAGGCTCAGTGCAGAAATCCTCAAGTTCTTTATTTCCGAATACGAATTCCATTGATCAAATTGGAAGAGGGCCTAGTTTAATTAAATTGTACTAAAAATAATAAACGTTCTAGACGTCCCAGTTCTAATATAACCTTTCGAGCGTTCGCAGTGTAT
Source organism: Euclidia mi (assembly GCA_944739405.2). NCBI lineage: Eukaryota > Metazoa > Arthropoda > Insecta > Lepidoptera > Erebidae > Euclidia > Euclidia mi. Next base: position 108,554,308 of record OX123183.2, read on the forward strand.
TTTTGGTTAAGCCGTAAAAAGTAGTGCACGTTTATCTTGGCTTTTTTCATTTCCTCTTTTTTTATTTCATACCGGAAGGGGGAGAGTTTCATGTCTGTATAAATCATACTGTTAAAGACCTTTTATAGATTTATGTTTTAAGAGTTATTTAATTATGGATCTTAGTCGTTCTATAAGGACCGAAATATTATGTTCCATAAAGGTGGTAATTTTATTCATCATCATCATATTAGCCGCAATACGTCCACTGCTGGAAATAGGCTTCCCCCAAGGCTCTCCACATAGACAGATCCTGAGCCACCCGCATCCATCCGCTGCCCGCGATCTCCCTAGATTATAAGGCCAACGAGGTGGTTCCGACTCGTCGGCTAATTAACTGAATAAGTCAAACTTTACTAATTCAACTTAATTCGTACCAAGTCCCAAACGATTCGTTTTTTTCTTGATGCTTCCGTCAGAGTTCATAGGGTTCTGTTTTAAAGGATTCGCTGACATAAATCGAGTTTTGAAAGAGTATTATAGTTGGTATTTATATTAAAGAGATACTTTTAAACCCTTGCATGCCCCGCTCCAAAATGCATTTTCTCCGGTAGTGTCCAGCCATTTTGAGGATGTAATGTTTATAAGGTTCTAGGTTATATGACTTTAATTTTCTCGCGTTTGGTGTAATTACATGACGTTAATTTTAAACCGTATACAGTTCAGAAGTTACTCTATATGAGAGTTATATTAAAATAGCTTACCTTTAAACTTTTCATCTCGAAAAAATTGATAAATGCACATTACTTTTTCTTACACCATGTGAAACATTTTTCCACAATACACATACATTTTTCACGAAATTCACTTTCTCAATGCACTAATATTGACACGGGTAGACGACGCGACGGTTTTATATATTAATTTAGCACAGGTCACTGATATTACTTCACAATAACCATTTATTCATAGTAGCGAAAAATTTGTGCCATTTTGACGATCCGATGGAAAACATTTCTCACTCACAAAACACATATTTATACTTATAGCAAAAACAATATGAAATGTCTAATTAACAATGGATTCTAAGACAACTTTGTGAGAAACTTATCTGTATTTAGTAAAGCTATTAATAAATACTTACATTTAAAATGTGGAGGACGGCTAGCGTCCAACACCCGAAAATTGCATCACAAAAATTACTAACACTTTTTTGTAAATGTTTTTAAAAAAATATTTAAAACATATACTTCACTAAATTGTCAATAATTTGATATATAATACTAATACAATCACTTAGCGTTTGCGTTGGGAATACATTTTTGAAAAATCACGAATTTAATTTAGTTGATCGCCACAGCGCAATATGGCGGCACGGAGAAAACTGAGCACCGAAATCAACAATTTCTTATTTCACTCAGTTACAAGCTTGGAAATATGGTAAAAATTGATGGTATTATTTTGGTTAATCTGTAACTAATCGATGGACGTTTTTATTATTGTAACCAGTCAGACAACGCCGGAGTGAAGTTCTCACAAATTCTTATGGGCACACCGTGCCCGTAGGACACTACCGGCCTATTTTTCTTACGGGCACACCGTGACCGTAGGACACTCAAGGGGTTAAAGACCTTCACAAATAAAATGTGGCTGACATTTTATTTTTCAAAGCTATGTTAAAAGTTTACTTGTAACCAAAAAAACCTAGCAATAAATGTTTATTTTGATCAAATATTGTGTAGGAAATAATTCCTGTGTTATGAACATGAAAACATAAGCAACATTAAAAACATGAAAAGACAATAAATCTATGTTGATCCCATCTTTTAACACTGAAAAGAGTTCTGCAACCCTCAGATTTAGGAAAAGGAAGATCGTCACTAAGAACACGCTTCTACAACACACGACATGGCCTACTGTATCAACACTTCGTTATTTAACACATGTTTACATAAAGAAACTGTATTCACTTTATAATTACTGCGAGCCTTTATTTTCTTAATCTATAATATAAACGGATGTATTGTACTTATGGTCTTCCATTTTAATTTTGACTCGCAATAAAGGACGAGCTGCATCTACCTTTTTAGTAGTTCTGAGGTATAACCATTTCAAACTTGCGTCTTAGAAATGTCCAATTTCTGGTCTTATGGCAACACTTCAAACACATACGTCCATCCAATAAACATCACGGAACCCGGCATATCTACACTAATATTAAAAAGAGGAAAAATTTGTATTTTTCTTTGTTTGTAATGGATAAACTCAAAAACTACTAGACCGATTTTAAAAATTCTTTCACCATTAGAAAGCTACATTATGTGCAAGTAACATAGGCTATATTTTATTTTCGAAAAAATAGGGGTCCGTAACATATTTGGGGTTTTTCGGGTACGTGAAGTAGTTCCCTTAGGACGCGGGTGAAACCGCGGGAAACGACTAGTCTATCATATACACAGCTATTTGAAACACCGTTAAGATGTCTGTCAATGTCACTGCCAGAGTTTGCCTTAGAAACTGCACTCAATCAAACTTCAGATGTTGTCGACATTTTACCTATAGATGCATCTAAAAGAGAAAACGAGTTTATGCGTAGATTTTTTTATTTGGGCGCAATGGCTTTTACGTATGTCGTCGTCCGTAGCGGACAATATGGATTATTTTCTTAGGAACGTATTTGTACTTACATACATCGGCCGATGTATGAAGTTAGGATATTACTCAATAATTTTAATAAAAAATAGTATTTATTCTTAGTGGAGGATAATAGACAATAATATCCTCATCATACCCTACCGGTAATAGATAGCCTAGTAGAGATAAGATACCAACGGACTGCCATGCAGAGGGTATCGGCTTCGTATTCACGGAGCGCACCAATGGCTTTTCGAAATTGAGTGCGTATTAAATAGTTAATTATCGCTTGTACCGTGCCTCGGAGAGAACGTTAAACCGTCGACGTTCCCAGCTTTCATGAAGATCTATGAAAGTCGTTACGGGGAGTCAGTAACCTCAAATAAACTGATACTGGTCTAAGGTCTAAGTTACGGAGGTCAGACGGCAGTCACTCTGTGGAAAAGCTGATATTCTGTCATATCTGGTTGGACTAGTAAGCAGACCCTGGGCTCCAGAACTTAAGTCAGTGTATAATACAAAATATCCGTGTGGTGACGGATTCAGAATACGGAAAGTCACCACCCCCATATCATCCCATGGGTGTCGTAAGAGCCGGCAGAGGGAAATATTGTGCAGACAACAACACTGTAAGAGAAGGAATACTTGATACAAGCCCTATACCAACCCGTTTGGCCATCGTGGTATACTAGGCCAATTCCTCCTTTTCAAAGGAGAGGTCTAGTTCAGCAGAGGACTGTTAAAGGCTGATGATGAATGATAATACAAATAGCTTTTTAAAATAATTAAAGGTACTGGGACCTCATTAACGAAACGTTCGCCGCCAAAAGTGCTTGTCATTAATTACGCTAATATATTTACTGCAATAGTCTTAAAACTCTCGTTAAACAATTTTATTTGGCAAGTATTTTTAAACAAAAAATTCAGTACAAAAAATTTACAACCATCATCGAAATATTCCTATAATTAATTTATTCATTAAAATAATTTTGATCCGCGATTCTTCTTTAAGAACATTATAACCATTTTTTTTACCTTGATCACTTTTGAATCCAAAACGAATGTGATTAATTCTGATAAAATAAACGAACTTCATGCTGTTTACAAATTTGATTTTATTAATGCCTGACCTTTACAATATCAGCTCTTGTTAACATCCAGTCCCTCTAAAATGGCAGAACTCGTTCTGTTTTTCATTATTACATGCAGGAGATGTAGATTTGTCAAATTATTCGTTTGCCAATGCGATAACGTCCACTTACTATTTTCAATCACGGTTCCCTACTGGTACTATGTTTATTTATTACAAATTCATAAAATAATCAGTGTTTGATGTATGAATGTTTTTTACTCTCTCACCCAAAAACGACTTGATGGATTTTGATGCAACTTTCAGGTAATATAGCTTATGCGTAACAAGTATTATGTATCAACTATATTGCTAAGATTGTGGTATGAGAACCAATGTTAGGTGGGCAGGGACTATGTCCGAAGAATATAGATTGGAATGTGGGTGAGGCGGGGGGGAATCACCTCCCCTCGCCTTTTCAATTTATATATAAACCAACTGATTGTTGAGCTCAGCAATACTGGTGTCGGATGTCATATTGACGGAGTTGCTATGAAACAACATTAGCTATGCAGACGATATGGTCTTGCTGAGCCCATCAATCAGTGCAGTAAGACCTTTGCTGAAGGTCTGTGAGAACTATGCGGTGACTCATGGGCTTAGGTATAATGTCACTAAGAGTTAGGTACTTGTTTTCAATGGTGGTGCCAGAAGATACTTAAACGTTCCATGCATCTCATCTATGCATTAGCAGGTACACCCTTGAAGCAAATATCAAAATTTAAGTATCTGGGCCACTAGGTCACTGAGGACCTGTGCGGCGATTTAGATATCGAGAGAGAGCGTAGGGCGCTGTCCTGTTCGAAGTAATATGCTGGCCCGTAGGTTTGCACGGTGTCCCTACAACGTTAAAATGACGCTTTTTTGAGCCTACTATCAGACTTTTTACACCTGGTATGTTTGTCGATGCGAGTAGACGATTTCTATGCCATTATTCGTAAACGATGTGTTACAGACATCGGCACCCACGGCATGTTGAAGGCATTGAGTGACCGGTGGGACTGCCCTATGCTTGGTCGATGGGTGAGACTACACACACAGGTCGCTCTAGATAGCTGTACTATTTGTGATTTTTTATGTGTGTGTACTGTGTTATTATTTTATATTATTTCTTATTTTTTATTTAATTTGTGATATATTTTAATTATGTTATTTCTTTTAAACCACCAGACTTCATAAAACTAACTTTAACAGCGATAACAAATCTTTTTTATACCTAACGTGATATGAATAACAATGGCATATAAGAATCCTTTATCACCATCATTTTATACAGTGATGGAATGGTGTAAACTATAGCGGAAATCATCTTCAATGATTTATAACCAGTGATCGGATAATCGGATGCATATTCACCTAAAGTTCATTTTTGGCTAGGATATTATGGAAGCGGCTTCTTAAAACATATTTTTTTAAGAAAATTCGGGAATGTGAAACTACTCTGTAACATGGTGAGGAAACGACGTCTTTAACATGTGGTTTTTATTTAAAAAGAAACTGGTCTCCGTGATTAAATAATTATTAATGTGTATTTACTTGAAGTTAATTTTAAGCTCCCCATCAATTTATGAGTATGTTGAGTGTAAGAGGAATGGTAGTTAGTGGGTGCTGTTGTATCTAAGTTAATAATTATTATGAGATTGAATGGTTTTCCTTTGTAATTCTTATTTATTATTCGTTTGAGACAAATGTTTTGGAAATTAAAGAAAATTAAGAGGATTTTATTATTTTTAGAGTTTTTTTGTACAAAAGTAAAAATAAGTAAATATACCTACACCCGATTTGATTCTATAATAAAAACACGAAATTTGTCGATTCATTAATCCCGGGATTTTTCGATTCAAAAGTGCATTCCATAATAGCCAACACCTCAATTTTAGGTAAATATGCATCCGATTATCCGATCACTATTTATAACCTCGTCGATGGTAAACAGGAAAATAATGTGATTGTGGATTATCCAAGAAAAGGAGAAGTGAAATTATTTCATATTCTTTGCTTGTAAAAGCAGCCAGCTCTTCAGAAGAAATAAATTATGATTTATAACTTCTTATAAAATATAGAACTTCGAGTAACGGAAGCATTTATTAATGTCGTTGATAAACACATTAAAGAGAATGGGCCCTAAATGGAAGCCTGTGGGACTTCAGAGGTCACTTCATAAGCATCAGAGAGGTATCCATTAATAGCAACTCTTACACGTCTATTTTCTAGATAGGATTGAAACATTCAAGTAGTTTGTCATTTATGCCAATTTGATGTAATTTATTAATAAGGACGTGGAAGTCGCCCAGGAAAAAATACCGCCAAAATACAACAGCTCGAGAAAGTCAATTGTACATTACAAAGCTCAGTCGAAGAGCTCACCCATCGAATAAATTTACTGGAACAGAACGCCCGATCTAGTAACATCGAGTTGCAATGTGTACCCGAAAATTGGTCTGAAAACCTTATGACTACTGTACTGCAGCTGAGTAAGGTAATAAAATGTAATATCTCGGAAAATGATATAAAGCACTATACAAGAATTGCAAAGAAGGATACTAAAACCGAAAGGCCACGCTCCATCCTTGTGAAATTCATCAGACCAAGACTCCGCGACACTTTCTCAGCAGCTGCTACAAAGTACAACAGGACTAACGCTAAGGAGAAATTGAACACAATCCATATTGGTATTGCCACAGAAAAACCTAGGCCTATATATGTTGTGGAACATCTTCTCCCCAGACAACAAGGCGCTTCATGCGGCTGCCAGAGCTCGTGGCAAGGAATTGGGTTTTAAATTTGTATGGGTCAGCAGTGGAAGAATCTTTATGATACGGAACGACTCATCTGATAGCGTCGTAATTATAGCTTAGATGTCTTGAAGTCTCTAGTTAAACTGTTTTTGCACTCTCTTTTGCTTATTATTATTGTTCTCTAAAGAGCAATGGCAAAATTTGGTCTGGGTTTGTTGTGGCGAACTTAAACTTCATACGAACAAAACAAATTGTTTTTTTTTCTACGATTTTTAATATTTTCACTTTGTCTCGTTAAAGCTGGAGTATTTTATGATGATAAAAAGCATTCCAATTGATTACGAATACTTTATTATTTGACTGTTGCCATAGACAATGGTGTGACAGGAATAGACGTGATTGCTATATCCGTATCGATTATTAAATAAGTAATCGATACGATCGACCTTTATAGAGTTGGTTTGGTTTAAAATGCAGTTATTTAATATTTAATCAACATTATATCAATAAGCTAGTATTTTTGAAGCAAAACAACGGTTAAATCTAATAAAAACGTCACAGCATCGTTTTAATGCTGTATCGATTTCACATAAAATCGATTTAAAATGTGCAGCTCTGCTTTTGTCTTTGGCTGTGACAGTTAGATGCTACAAAATACTTCTGCGTTTTAATGTCAATCTGACATCTGTCATTTGATAATTCAAATGATTCAAACCTACCTACCTACATTGTTTAACTTTCATACTATAATTTGCTTTTACCTACATTGTTCATTCTTAACTAAAAATTCAAACACCGATATCTTCTTTTTCCGCCTTTCCTGAGTGAAAATAGAATCATTTATAGACTCTGTTACTTACGCCGAATTTTTTTATATATTTTTGATTACTGTACGCTTTAATTTTATTTCAGACATTTTGATGTATGGAGATCTGCCATTGTCCTTTTGATAGATATATTTGCAAACACCATGCAACATTCAATCACTCACTTAAAATATATTACCAAAATGTAAGAGGCTTGAAAACTAAGACTGATTTGTTCAAAATTATGTCATAGTGGTGCTTACAGAGACTTGGCTGAATGGCGGTGTTTACGATTCCAAATTATTTGATGGTAGGTACGTAATTTATAGACGTGACAAAGAGTCAACTGAATATAGCGCACGAAAAGATGGTGGTGGTGTCTTAATCGCGGTTGCAAATTACATTAAATCTACTAGACTATCTTAGTTTGAAAGTTAAATCGAAGATGTTTGGATAGGCATGGATTTGAAAAGCTCAAAGCACAACATTATGAAACTCCATATTTGTGCGCTATATTTACCACCACCAGCGCTTTATTTACAGTGTGAAACGTTACACCAATACGTGACTAGTGCTCAGAAAAGCATCGACAACTGCGCAATAACATTGATCCTAGGCGATTTTAACCTCAGTAGCATTCATTGGACACTCAAGGAAGACTCTCAGAAACTACAACCTAAATATCCTAATTCAGACGTTAATACTAGTTTCGTAGACTGCATAACTCTCAACAACCATAATCAATTCAACTGTTTCTAAGCAATAAATCAAAACCTCTTGACCTGATACTTAGTAACACAAAAGTCACTGATGTCCACCGTAGTAATAGTAGTCTATCTGTAGAAGATTTGGTACATCCTCCTTTGGAATTCCGCTTACCCCTCCTGACTCTAATTTAAAAACAAATTTAGTCCTAAGGCCTAACTTTTTTAAAGCAGACTATGACATGGTTTCAAAATCTCTGATGGCCATTGTATGGGAAAAATAATGTCAAAACAGCTTTTCAGTCAACGATATGTTAAGCCTACTATATGAAGAGTTGAATAATGCCTTTATTACATTAATACCTTTAAAAAAAACAACTAACAATTAACACCCAATTTGGTATTCTCGTGAATTAATATGCCTACTTAAACAGAAATATGTGTCATTTAAGGATTAAACAATATAGAAACCCTCTGGATCTTTTGGAATTCAAAAGATTGCGTACCAGGTGCAGGGATCTTCAAACTATTTGTTATAAAAAATACCTCTGTGATATTGAGGACAAAGTTGTCAAATGTCCCAAAATATTTTGGACTCACATTAAGAATAAAATGAAAAGAAATAGTGTGTATCACGCTACAATGCAATACAAAACTAAAACTGCTTCTAATGGACAGGAAATTTGTAATCTCTTCGCTAATAATTTCTCTCAGAATTTCAACGCTCCATTTTCACCGATTCAGAATGGTTCCTTTTTAATGAAACTTTTGCCAATACATTTAGTCTAGGCACATTAACCTTCACTAACTCTGAAATTCAAAACGCACTCAAACATTTAAACGAAGAAAAAGGAGCAGGTATAGATAGCATTCCACCAGTTTTCATCAAGCATTGCGCAAAGACACTAATAACACCTCTAGTCTTAATTTTTTATAGGTCACTCTCAGAAGGTGTTTTTCCGGACCACTAGAAAGAGGCACTCATTGTACCCATACATAAATCCGATGATAAACATCTTGTTATAAATTACCGACCAATATCTATATTAGCGACTTTCGGAAAAATATTACAAAAACTCGTGACAGAACACATTACGTGGTTAAACAATACATTAGCAACAACCAACGTGGGTTCATAAAATCACGATCTACGGCTACCAACTTATTGTCCTACACATCAACATTATCGGAACATCTTGATAAATGTATTCCCGTAGATGCAATATACACAGATACTGAAGTAAGGCATTTGATAAGGTAGATCATACTCTTCTTATTAATAAATTACATCAAATTGGCATAAATGACAAACTACTTGAATGGTTTCAATCCTATCTAGAAAATAGACGTGTAAGAGTTGCTATTAATGGATACCTCTCTGATGCTTATGAAGTGACCTCTGAAGTCCCACAGGCTTCTCATTTAGGGCCCATTCTCTTTAATGTGTTTATCAACGACATTAATAAATGCTTCCATTACTTGAAGTTCTATCTTTTTGCAGATGACCTTAAATTAATCATGCCAATTCGCAACCCCTCAGACTCAACCAAACTACAAGAAGATCTTGACAGACAACATGATTGGTGTCAAATAAATAATATGCACTTAAATCTTCACAAATGCCATCATATCCACTTTACTCGCAAAAAAATTACAAAACTCATTGGTGGAGTTAAGATCAGCTTCGTAGATAAAATTCGTGATTTAGGCGTTTGGATAGATACACAATTGAAATTCGATACACACATAATAAATATCACATCAAAGAGTTTTAGAGCATTAGGTTTTGTGTTGCGCAACACGAGAGAATTAACGAACCGTAGAAAAATGACAGATGCTGTTTTTCTTCACAAATTATTTAACGGTCACATTGATTGCAGTGATTTATTAAGTTCTTTAGTCATTAACGTCCCTACTCATGTGCCTAGAAATAATATATATATATATATTATTTCTAGGCACATGAGTAGGGACGTTAATGACTCATGTGCCTAAAAATAATATATATATATATATATATATATATATATATATATATATTACTTCTAGGCACATGAGTAGGAACGTTAATGACTAAAGAACTTAATAAATCACTGCAATCAATGTGACCGTTAAATAATTTGTAACGGAAGCATTTATTAATGTCGTTGATAAATACATTAAAGGGAATGGGCCCTAAATGAGAAGCCTGTGGGACTTCAGAGGTCACTTCATAAGCATCAGAGAGGTATCCATTAATAGCAACTCTTACACGTCTATTTTCTAGATAGGATTGAAACCATTCAAGTAGTTTGTCATTTATGCCAATTTGATGTAATTTATTAATAAGAAGAGTATGATCTACCTTATCAAATGCCTTACTTCAGTATCTGTGTATATTGCATCTACGGGAATACATTTATCAAGATGTTCCGATAATGTTGATGTGTAGGACAATAAGTTGGTAGCCGTAGATCGTGATTTTATGAACCCACGTTGGTTGTTGCTAATGTATTGTTTAACCACGTAATGTGTTCTGTCACGAGTTTTTGTAATATTTTTCCGAAAGTCGCTAATATAGATATTGGTCGGTAATTTATAACAAGATGTTTATCATCGGATTTATGTATGGGTACAATGAGTGCCTCTTTCTAGTGGTCCGGAAAAACACCTGAGAGTGACCTATAAAAAATTAAGACTAGAGGTGTTATTAGTGTCTTTGCGCAATGCTTGATGAAAACTGGTGGAATGCTATCTATACCTGCTCCTTTTTCTTCGTTTAAATGTTTGAGTGCGTTTTGAATTTCAGAGTTAGTGAAGGTTAATGTGCCTAGACTAAATGTATTGGCAAAAGTTTCATTAAAAAGGAACCATTCTGAATCGGTGAAAATGGAGCGTTGAAATTCTGAGAGAAATTATCAGCGAAGAGATTACAAATTTCCTGTCCATTAGAAGCAGTTTTAGTTTTGTATTGCATTGTAGCGTGATACACACTATTTCTTTTCATTTTATTCTTAATGTGAGTCCAAAATATTTTGGGACATTTGACAACTTTGTCCTCAATATCACAGAGGTATTTTTTATAACAAATAGTTTGAAGATCCCTGCACCTGGTACGCAATCTTTTGAATTCCAAAAGATCCAGAGGGTTTCTATATTGTTTAATCCTTAAATGACACATATTTCTGTTTAAGTAGGCATATTAATTCACGAGAATACCAAATTGGGTGTTAATTGTTAGTTGTTTTTTTAAAGGTATTAATGTAATAAAGGCATTATTCAACTCTTCATATAGTAGGCTTAACATATCGTTGACTGAAAAGCTGTTTTGACATTATTTTTCCCATACAATGGCCATCAGAGATTTTGAAACCATGTCATAGTCTGCTTTAAAAAAGTTAGGCCTTAGGACTAAATTTGTTTTTAAATTAGAGTCAGGAGGGGTAAGCGGAATTCCAAAGGAGGATGTACCAAATCTTCTACAGATAGACTACTATTACTACGGTGGACATCAGTGACTTTTGTGTTACTAAGTATCAGGTCAAGAGGTTTTGATTTATTGCTTAGAAACAGTTGAATTGATTATGGTTGTTGAGAGTTATGCAGTCTACGAAACTAGTATTAACGTCTGAATTAGGATATTTAGGTTGTAGTTTCTGAGAGTCTTCCTTGAGTGTCCAATGAATGCTACTGAGGTTAAAATCGCCTAGGATCAATGTTATTGCGCAGTTGTCGATGCTTTTCTGAGCACTAGTCACGTATTGGTGTAACGTTTCACACTGTAAATAAAGCGCTGGTGGTGGTAAATATAGCGCACAAATATGGAGTTTCATAATGTTGTGCTTTGAGCTTTTCAAATCCATGCCTATCCAAACATCTTCGATTTAACTTTCAAACTAAGATAGTCTAGTAGATTTAATGTAATTTGCAACCGCGATTAAGACACCACCACCATCTTTTCGTGCGCTATATTCAGTTGACTCTTTGTCACGTCTATAAATTACGTACCTACCATCAAATAATTTGGAATCGTAAACACCGCCATTCAGCCAAGTCTCTGTAAGCACCACTATGACATAATTTTGAACAAATCAGTCTTAGTTTTCAAGCCTCTTACATTTTGGTAATATATTTTAAGTGAGTGATTGAATGTTGCATGGTGTTTGCAAATATATCTATCAAAAGGACAATGGCAGATCTCCATACATCAAAATGTCTGAAATAAAATTAAAGCGTACAGTAATCAAAAATATATAAAAAAATTCGGCGTAAGTAACAGAGTCTATAAATGATTCTATTTTCACTCAGGAAAGGCGGAAAAAGAAGATATCGGTGTTTGAATTTTTAGTTAAGAATGAACAATGTAGGTAAAAGCAAATTATAGTATGAAAGTTAAACAATGTAGGTAGGTAGGTTTGAATCATTTGAATTATCAAATGACAGATGTCAGATTGACATTAAAACGCAGAAGTATTTTGTAGCATCTAACTGTCACAGCCAAAGACAAAAGCAGAGCTGCACATTTTAAATCGATTTTATGTGAAATCGATACAGCATTAAAACGATGCTGTGACGTTTTTATTAGATTTAACCGTTGTTTTGCTTCAAAAATACTAGCTTATTGATATAATGTTGATTAAATATTAAATAACTGCATTTTAAACCAAACCAACTCTATAAAGGTCGATCGTATCGATTACTTATTTAATAATCGATACGGATATAGCAATCACGTCTATTCCTGTCACACCATTGTCTATGGCAACAGTCAAATAATAAAGTATTCGTAATCAATTGGAATGCTTTTTATCATCATAAAATACTCCAGCTTTAACGAGACAAAGTGAAAATATTAAAAATCGTAGAAAAAAAAACAATTTGTTTTGTTCGTATGAAGTTTAAGTTCACCACAACAAACCCAGACCAAATTTTGCCATTGCTCTTTAGAGAACAATAATAATAAGCAAAAGAGAGTGCAAAAACAGTTAAACTAGAAACTTCAAGACATCTAAGCTATTAATTACGACGCTATCAGATGAGTCGTTCCGTATCATAAAGATTCTTCCACTGCTGACCCATACAAATTTAAAACCCAATTCCTTGCCACGAGCTCTGGCAGCCGCATGAAGCGCCTTGTTGTCTGGGGAAAAATGTTCCACAACATATATAGGCCTAGGTTTTTCTGTGGCAATACCAATATGGCTTGTGTTCAATTTCTCCTTAGCGTTAGTCCTGTTGTACTTTGTAGCAGCTGCTAAGAAAGTGTCGCGGAGTCTTGGTCTGATGAATTTCACAAGGATGGAGCGTGGCCTTTCGGTTTTAGTATCCTTCTTTGCAATTCTTGTACAGTGCTTTATATCATTTTCCGAGATATTACATTTTATTACCTTACTCAGCTGCAGTACAGTAGTCATAAGGTTTTCAGACCAATTTTCGGGTACACATTGCAACTCGATGTTACTAGATCGGGCGTTCTGTTCCAGTAAATTTATTCGATGGGTGAGCTCTTCGACTGAGCTTTGTAATGTACAGTTGACTTTCTCGAGGTGTTGTATTTTGGCGGTATTTTCTTCCTGGGCGACTTCCACGTCCTTATTAATAAATTACATCAAATTGGCATAAATGACAAACTACTTGAATGGTTTCAATCCTAACTAGAAAATAGACGTGTAAGAGTTGCTATTAATGGATACCTCTCTGATGCTTATGAAGTGACCTCTGCAGTCCCACATGCTTCTCATTTAGGGCCCATTCTCTTTAATGTGTTTATCAACATTAATAAATGCTTCCGTTACTTGAAGTTCTATCTTTTTGCAGATGACCTTAAATTAATCATGCCAATTCGCAACCCCTCAGACACAACCAAACTACAAGAAGATCTTGACAGACAACACGATTGGTGTCAAATAAATAATATGCACTTAAATCTTCACAAATGCCATCATATCCACTTTACTCGCAAAAAAATTACAAGACTCATTGGTGGAGTTAAGATCAGCTTCGTAGATAAAATTCGTGATTTAGGCGTTTGGATAGATACACAATTGAAATTCGATACACACATAATAAATAAGATTAAAATTCCGGTAACTTGCTCTTCTACCGGGAGGGCGACCAACAGTCCCAAGGTGGTGTCGGGTTCATCGTCCACAAATCTCTCGTGACCAACGTGGTAAATATCGGGAGTGTGTCGAGCAGGGTAGCGTACCTTATACTCAGAATATCCAAGCGGTATTCGCTGATGGTCATACAGGTATACGCTCCGACCTCGTCGCACCCCGATGAGGAGGTGGAAGCCATGTACGAGGACATATCTCGGGCTATACATGGCTACAAATCCCATTACACCGTGGTCATGGGAGATTTTAACGCGAAACTGGGCAAACGCGACGGTGATGAGCTGAGAGTGGGGCCATTTGGTTATGGGCATCGGAATTCCCGGGGTCACTTGCTGGCTAGCTTTATGGAGAAGGAAGGACTCTATATGATGAATTCCTTCTTCAAGAAGCGAGAATGCCGCAAGTGGACCTGGGTAAGTCCAGACGGTGCAACCAAAAATGAGATCGAATTTGTCATGTCGACGAAGAGGCAGATATTCAATGATGTCTCCGTGATCAATTCACTTAAAGTGGGGAGCGATCACCGAATGGTAAGAGGCACATTGAATATCTGTACAAGCCTCGAACGGTCGAGGTTGATAAAGTCCACGCTCCGACCGGCACCGGTTCATATCCAAAACCCCGAGAGCTTTCAGCTCGAACTCAAGAACCGTTTCTAATGCCTGGGTGAATGCGTAGCTGTGGACGTGTACAGTAACGGGTTCGTGGATGCTGTCCATACAACAGAGGCTAATTTTTTTTTAAGCCCCAGAAAAGCCAGAGAACCAAAAAGATCTCGGATCCGACCCTCGAGCTGTTAGAGGAAAGGGGCAAGATGGTTCTGCTATCCTCCGACGACATGCCGAAATATCGGCACCTCAACAGACAGATCTCTAAGTCTCTGACTCGCGATCTCCGCCAATACAGCACAAAATGTGTTCGTGAGGCGATCGAGCAGAATAAGGGATCCAAAGTGTTCCAGAGGGATCTGTCTGTTGGGCAGAGTCAGCTGACAAAGCTGAAGACGGAGGATGGCAGAATCGTATCGTCCAAGCCTGAGCTCTTGGAGGAGATCGAAAGGTTCTATGGACAGCTATACACGACAACGCAACAACCCGCAAGCACTCCAGCGTCAGACCCTAGAGCTGGATTGACCCGACACTATACCGAAGATATCCCGGACGTCAGCATGCACGAGATTAGTGTGGCTCTCAAACAGCTTAAAAACAACAAGGCGCCGGGTGATGACGGAATTACGAGTGAGCTTCTGAAGGTCGGCGGTGCACCCGCTAGAGAAGCCCTCCGGAAGCTATTTAATGCCGTCATTCTCGAGGGTAAAACGCCACGGGCGTAGCACAGAGGTGTGGTGGTGCTTTTCTTTAAGAAAGGGGATAAAATCCTCTTGAAGAACTACAGATCCATCACACTTCTGAGCCACGTCTACAAGCTGTTTTCGGGGGTCATCACGAATCGTCTCGAGAGCAAGCTAGACGACTTCCAACCTCCCGAACAAGCCGGTTTCCGGAAAGGCTATAGTACCATAGACCACATACATACGCTGCGGCAGGTTATACAGAAGTCCGAGGAGTATAACCAGCCCCTATGCTTGGCGTTTGTGGACTATGAGAAAGCCTTCGATTCGATCGAAACCTGGGCGGTGCTACAGTCTCTCCAACGGTGCCGGATTGACTACCGATATATCGAAGTGCTGAAGTGTTTGTATGAAAACGCCACTATGTCAGTCCGCCTCCAGGACCAGAGTTCGAAACCTATTCAACTCCAGCGAGGGGTGAGACAGGGGGATGTCATATCCCCGAAACTGTTTACCACTGCGCTGGAGGATGTTTTCAAGCTTCTGGACTGGAATGGACTCGGCTTCAACATCAACGGCGAGTACATCACTCACCTTCGATTCGCAGACGATATCGTAGTCATGGCTGAGACCATGGAAGACCTAGGCACAATGCTCGATGGCCTCTGTAGAGTCTCCCAACAAGTAGGTCTTAAGATGAACATGGACAAGACGAAAATCATGTCGAACGTCCATGTTGTACCTGCTCCTATTCAGGTTGGGAACTCTACGCTTGAAGTTGTCGACAAGTATATCTACCTGGGACAAGTAGTCCAATTAGGTAGGTCCAACTTCGAGAAGGAGGTCAATCGTCGAATTCAACTCGGTTGGGCAGCGTTCGGGAAGCTACGACATATCTTCTCGTCCGATATCCCGCAGTGTCTCAAGACGAAAATCTTTGACCAGTGTGTGTTGCCAGTGATGACTTACGGATCAGAGACGTGGTCGCTCACTATGGGCCTTATCAGAAGGCTCAAGGTCACTCAGAGGGCGATGGAGAGAGCTATGCTTGGAGTTTCCCTGCGAGATCGAATCAGAAATGAGGAGATCCGCAGTAGAACCAAAGTCGCCGAAATAGCTCTCCAGATAGCCAAGCTGAAGTGGCAGTGGGCAGGGCGCATAGCTCGAAGAACCGATGGCCGTTGGGGCAGAAAGGTTCTGGAGTGGCGGCCACGTACCGGACGATGCAGCAGAGGAAGGCCCCCCGCAAGGTGAACCGACGATCTTGTCAAGATCGCGGGAGGAGGTTGGATGCGGGCGGCTCAAGACCGGTCTGTGTGGAGAACCTTGGGGGAGGCCTATGTCCAGCAGTGGACGTCCTTTGGCTGATATGATGATAATAAATATCACATCAAAGAGTTTTAGAGCATTAGGTTTTGTGTTGCGCAACACGAGAGAATTAACGAACCGTAGAAAAATGACAGATGCTGTTTTTCTTCACAAATTATTTAACGGTCACATTGATTGCAGTGATTTATTAAGTTCTTTAGTCATTAACGTCCCTACTCATGTGCCTAGAAATAATATATATATATATATATATATATATATATATATATATATATATATATATATATATATATATATATATATATATATATATATATATATATATATACAACATGTAACAAGTTTAATGCACATCTTGAAAGTACTTTGTTCAGAATCGGCAACTGAATCCATTTCCGTCATTTTTAATATTGTTTATTTTTAGTCTTAAAATAATTAAAATAACGTAAATTGTAGTCACTCATTTTTTTAAAATTGAGCTATTCGAAAATAAACCTTAAATCAAAGCAGAACGGCTTATTTTTAAATGCATTTGTTAAATGGTTCCACGTTGACTTACACAAACGCACACATTAAAACAACACAATTAAAAAAAAATTGAGCTATTCGAAAATAAACCTTAAATCAAAGCAGAACGGCTTATTTTTAAATGCATTTGTTATATGGTTTCACGTTGACTTACACAAACGCACACATTAATACAACACAATAGACGGCAAAAGACAAAAGCACACAATTGACCACCAAAATGTCTATCATCTATCTTTCACTAACGTAGGTAATAAACAACGGGAAAGAGCGAGACGCAATGTCTCGCTCGCGCTGGCGCATGACAAGCGCAGCGGGCGATGCGCTTAGACATGTTATGACAAGTACAACCGGGAATATCTATCTGATTCTATCAGTGAGTGCTGTGAAAACCTTTTTAAAAGTTCACTTGCTTACAAAATGTGTAATGGTGTATAATTTAATCATTCAACAACAAAGTGAAAAGTTCAACATCATCCTGATGTTGACTTGTCACCCCTGGACTTTCTCATTGTGGAGAAATATTAAGTCACCAGTTTATTGTGACGAGAGAAAAAGTGCCGAGTAGTTAATTAATGAAGATACTAGCTGCTTTTGAAACAGTGAAAAGATGTGATTTGTGAGGAAATACTGAAGTGCTACGTGGACGAAAGAAATGTGATTTAAGCCTGTAAGTTATTTTATTATTCTATTATTGTAAGTATTTAGATTCACAAGACAACTTTAAACACGCCGTTCTTGTTTATTTCTCTCATTGATATTCTTTTATTTTATCTGATTAAGTTAAGATAGTCACAATAGTCACTTACGATGTTAAGAAACAATAGATCGTGCATATTAATAACAAACAATAAATGATTCGACTGTCCACACCATAGCTTAAAAGTGTGATGGAAAGAAATACTCATAATATCTTTGGTAATATCAACAGTAGCCGACAAATTGTTCAAACATCATTTTTGTAAACCCCACTCTATCAGAGTGTGGTTTACAGACTGATTCATACATTTTTTTTATATCGTATCGTGTTTCGTTCCTATCAGATCGCTGTTGTTTGTTTACCATAGCAACCGTTTCGTTTGTGTGCGTGCGCAGATTTAGAGTGACCACGATTTTCACTTTTAATTGAGTTAATACTTTCTTAAAAAAAAAAAAAATTTCAATGCATGCATTATGATTGTAACAAGATTTTCTAATTGGGGTGTATGAGGATGTGCGTTATTTCCATTACACGTTGTATATACACGCTGATTTTTAATTGGTTTTGGAGCGAAAGCCATCTTATTACTTATCGTTAATAGAACCTAACCAGCTAATAATATTTGAAATATAAGCTAAAAAAATCTTGAGAAATTAATTAATTTAATAGTACGAGAACACGAAGTATCAGTTCGCCGCACACTGGCGAACTACGAGCGATCGTGTCACACACACACACTGGCATTAGTCAATAGTCATTGAACCGTTATTCCCGGCCTCCCGCTCCCCACCATGCGCGCGCGCCACCCTCCGCTGCAGGGCGCCAGCGGGAGGCGGGGGCGCGGCGGGGGCGCGGCGGGGTGCGGCCGTGCGGTGCGGGCGCAAGTTGACCTTCAGTCTTAAGAAATTAGGTCAATGGGACAGTCGTATATCACGCTCCCGTCACTCTGTGTCCGTGTTACGTAATAAAACTACAATCGTGCATCCTTACAATACTGATGTGTTCGCTAGTGGATTGATAGGCCGCAACCTGACGTGACTCCATAGGGTTTTATTAGTTGATCGAGGTTATAAGATTTGTGTACAAAGAAGAAACGAAGTCGCGAGAACGCGAGAAACATGTGTGTGCAAATGTGTAAATTGATTGTGATATAAGCAGAAGACTGTAAAGGTAAGTGATATGTTTACTGCTTGTCGTAAATACCTACGTTGATAAGTAACATGTTTTAAACACGCCAGAAATAAGTAAATACCTAAATTCGGCTTTTACTAGTTATTGAAAATGACTATGTACCAACGATTAATACGTAAATAATAATAAGTTCTTCTTTTCGTCTACTAGTTTATGATGATTGCGTGAACCCACAGCTTATTTCTGTGACTTACGAAGGAATAGGTAGGTACAGCTATTTAGTTACATGTGTTTATTATTTTAATCATTATTATGTGCTGGTGACGGATTAAGAATACGAATTGTCACCACCCCATATCATCCCATGGGTGTCGTAAGAGCCGACAGAGGGAGTATATCATGCAGAGAACAGCACTGTAAGAGAAGGAAAACTTGATACAAACCCTATACCAACCCGCTTGGCCAGCGTGGTATAGTAGGCCAATTCCTCCTATCAAAGGAGAGGCCTAGTCCAGCAGTGGACTATTAAAGGCTGATGATGATGATATGTGCTTAAAATTATTGAAGTTGTCATCGTAATTAATTTGTGTTTCGTAAGTACGTAAATTAGGTATCACTATCCATCCGTACATCTTATGCCGGGGCCTCACTAGCGGCTAACGTCAATGTCTGCTAGCGCGATAATTATTGCGATAATTTTTAACGCGCTAAAGTAGGTGGCTACACTTGAAACGTCAACGTGAATGCCCATCATTGGAGATAAAAACGCCAAACGCCAATGTTAATGCCGTTGTCAAATTATTACACGGTTAACGTACAATACCGCAATAATTAATGGCATTTCTCGTTAGTATGGCTCTAGCAGAAGTGCTTTGCTGCCTCATACGTGTTTTATGTGTAGTTAGTTACCTACTGTTACACGCGGTGTACTGTACCTAAAACAGCTGTTGACCTCGCCGCGCGACGTCAACAGCTGTTTTAGGTACCTACAGCGCGCCGACGAGTCGATCGACGATCGAGTCGCACGTTACTACTTATTTCCTAGAGTTATTAACTTTTATAACTTTTTTATTTTACGTGGTAGGTAAATTTTGATTTTGAATATGAATAGCAGATATTTTTTCCAACGTGAGGTTTTTTTTTCCTTAACCAATAAAAAATCAGCGTGTATACAGGGTGGCGCTACCATAGGGGCACTTTTTGAACAGAGAAAGGCATTGCGTACAACATTCTGAAGCCTTGTACCAAAAATCAATTAAATCGGTGCAGTAGTTTAGCCACTATATCGATTTTAAGTTCCGCAATTTTTGCACTTGCTTTGAATTCCACAGAGCTGATACAAAACGGTCAACGACCCTACATTGCGCGCTGCGACTCGCTACGACGCGGGCGCCGACTCGACGCCGCGCGAGGATTCCCGCGTATCTCCGAGGACGCGCGAATGTTTTTTGTCAGGTTCATTTATGCACTCTATTGTAAAAAAAATTAAGGTTTATTTTCAAGTGCGTTAATAAAATCCTCTCCACTGAGCTCCGTTTTATCTGCGCTGAGCCTAACTTCGGATGACGTCAAGGCGTCGCGTCGTAGCGAGTCGGGGCGCACAATGTAGGGTCGTTGACCGTTTTGTATCAGCTGTGTGGAATTCAAAGCATGTGCAAAAATTGCTAAACTTAAAATCGATATTGTGGCTAAACTACTGCACCGATTTAATAAATTTTTGGTACAAGGCTTCAGAATGTTGTACGCTATGCCTTTGTTCAAAAAGTGCCCCTATGGTAGCGCCACCCTGTATACCGACCGTTAAATAATTTGTGAAGAAAAACAGCATCTGTCATTTTTCTACTGTTCGTTAATTCTCTCGTGTTGCGCAACACAAAACCTAATGCTCTAAAACTCTTTGATGTGATATTTATTATGTGTGTATCGAATTTAAATTGTGTATCTATCCAAACGCCTAAATCACGAATTTTATCTACGAAGCTGATCTTAACTCCACCAATGAGTCTTGTAATTTTTTTGCTAGTAAAGTGGATATGATGGCATTTGTGAAGATTTAAGTGCATATTATTTATTTGACACCAATCGTGTTGTCTGTCAAGATCTTCTTGTGGTTTGGTTGAGTCTGAGGGGTTGCGAATTGGCATGATTAATTTAAGGTCATCTGTCTGTTTTTCTTCACAAGTTATTTAACGGTCACATTGATTGCAGTGATTTATTAAGTTCTTTATTATATATATATGTATATATTAAGTTGTTTAGTGTTCCTTGCTCAAGAACAAATCTCGGGTACTACGCCGCCATGTCAAGGTTTTGTTTGTAGGCAGCACAACTTGGTCACCAAACTCTGTAATGCAGATATTAGCAATAGGATATGTAAGTGAGTACAAAAAACATGCTATGGCTGCGCTTTTTACTGAGGTATGTATAATGTGGAGGTTCATACGTATAATATGTATATATTTACAAAAAAAAGGTATGTTTGTATGTTTATCCATTGTCTAGTACCCATAGTACAAGCTCTGCTTAGTTTGGGACTAGATGGTGTTGTGTGAATGTGGTAGAAAATTATTATAGAATAAAATAGTAATGGGTGTGTTCCTTATTACATTTAATTTTACTCAGTCTCTGTTAATATTGTTGATTTTTTTTTATTTATTCTAAGTAAATTTTGTATTTGTGACTTTAATGTTAAAACATGTATTTTGTAAACTTTAGTAAATTGTCTGCTCTTATGTGCACTATTTTATTATTTTAGAATGTATAATTTATACATGGTGTGGTTTCCTGTAATTGAGGGAGTACACAGGCTATAATACTGTAATGTAATTTTAAAAATTTGTTATAGATAAGAGGTGTACAGCTTTTGTTGGAAATCCTTAAGCAAAATAAATAAATCGCCACACTCAGGCAGTTAGTCATATGCCTGACAGAGCATGTCTAATAAAAATTAATCAAAGTTGTCAACACCAACTGGAGGATAAAGAAAAAACATGAATGTTCTCTCTATTTTCAAAAACAAATCTCTTCAAGTAACTGATATCGTTGCGATGCCAGAAGTCCAATTTTCAGCCGCTAAGAAACTACCATTCTTGTTTTATTTATAAGCTTGCAACATTTACTTTAATTTAATTCACTTGACTTCACATATAAAAGTACATTTTCTAACTCGGTCAACTTGTTTCCAATGTGCTTTAGCAACTTCAATTATTTCTGTAGTAGTTTCTTAAGAATGTAACGTGCAACATAGTGATTAAATATCAAAAAGTTATTAAATAGAAGAATACTTACTACAATGGTTCTCTTATCGAACTTTTAAATGAATTGTTAAGTATAACTATTCTTCTTTCAAACATAGTTACGACTTTATTGTAAGGAGTGCTTCAGAGCTGAAATATTCGTAAAGAGCTTGTTATGAATTTTGTTAAAGAATAACTTTTTGTGAACAACATTTTATAACAAAATGCTTTGTTGTATCCATCACATTCATGCTAACGATGGGAGTAGAATAAAAAAAAGATGTGTTTGGCTCTGCTTTTGATTATAAGTAAAGTAGGCATATTTTGGTATATTATTTCTTATATGGTGTGGATTTTTGGCGTAAATCTCTAACACGATAGTAGTCGTTATAAAAACTAAGATAAGTCTCTTCAACTTAACATTAATGGGTAAGTATATTAAACACAAGAAGACAAATTATATAAATTGTCTTGAAGGAAAATTTTAACCAGTATCTCACAGAACAGCAACAATTACATGGTCAGTGCAACCCATATCACACAAATAACATATTACTGAAAGCCAAATGAGTTTGGCGCAATATACATTAAATTTAATTGATCTCGAGCCACAGCTTCGATATTGCTACGAAATGATTCACAAGCAATTTTTATATAAATTAGTACCATCTGTGTATAGTCAGTTCGGCTATACTACGAGATGCTCAACTAATCGATTTTTCTTTTGACAGTCTGCGCCGTGCCGCACTTCTTTTAAATTGGACCTCACTCTTAAGCTGGCAAATCGTTGTCGCTTATCTACGAGAAATCTATTTAATTTTTAAGTTTATTTTCTATTTTCATTTCAAGACGGAGTGGATTTTAAACTGCAGACGGAAGATAGTATTTTAAAGTGATTGCTTTTTTGAATCAAGCATTCAAAATCTAACAGGCAGCGATAGCCGAGTGGAGATACCAACAGACTGCCACGCAGAGGATATCGGGTTCGAATCCACGGCGCGCACCAATGACTTTTCGGAGTTATGTGCGTATTGAATTATTAATTATCGCTTGTCCCGTGCCTCGGAGAGCACGTTAAGTCATCGGTCCCGGTTGTCATGAAGATCTTTGCAAGTCGTTACAGGGCGTCAGTACTTACCTTCTAAATAAACTGACACTAGTCTAAACCATGGAATATCGCTATCCCTTCGGATTGCGGAGGTCAGACAGGCAGTCGCTCCGTGGAAAAGCTAATATTCAGCCAAATCCGGTTAGACAAGTAAGCGGACCCCAGATTGAAACTGGGATAATGCTAAGAGGGTGATCATGCTTTTTTGAATCAAACATTTCACAGTATGGTATGTTGTCGTTTTATTATTTTTAATCATCCTCTTTCATTTTGTAAATATTTCATCTTATTTCCGATAGAGCTATATGAAGGTGCCTGCGACTCGCAACAAATCGATGATAATCGACTTAGCTAGGCATAACTACTACATCAAGCGAAGTATAAATCTGCTCATTACTTATCCGAATGGGTTATATTATGTGATGCGATGTGATGTGGCACAGCACTAGCAGTACGCAACACCAAAGCTTCTGTTTGACAGTATATTATTGTCGTATCAGTATTTAAAACCGTGCTAAAACAATAAAAACGTCATAAAAATAAGTGGATCTGAAAACAAGAAAAAACTGGTTCGTTATTTTATTCAAACCTGTATCGACCAATCACCGATCATTAGAATCATGACGAGCGCTCGACAATAATAGTTCCAAGTCTAATGAATGAAAGCAGCAAGCATAGACCTATTTGGTATTCATTTAGCAAAGTCAACTTGGCGTAATCGGAAACTGACCGGTCGGCGTTGAAACGCCTTGAGTTCGAGACTGACCTGCACAATGTCTTTTTGAGATTTGTTCTCCATTACATTGGAATTAACAATTGACGAAAAATTATTAAAAATTGACTACAAGCTATAATTATCATGAAATAAAAACATTGACATTTTTAAGATACAATTTAATACTTGAGAGTTGGAGACTAAAATGGAGTTCAACAATATAACTCTGCGGCAGAAGCAAATAAGAAAATCGGTAGAAAGTCTAGATATATCCTTTCTATCAGCCAGTCCGGACCAATATGCAAAAAGTCTTCCTGATTTATCTACGAACTTTCATAGTGACCTAGAAGATGAAATACAGAAATTGAAAAGTCAGTTATGTAGCGCACACGCTGAAATAGAAAATTTACTTCAGGAAAACCACTTTTTAACCACAAAAATTACAGAGAAAGACCACTGCATAGAGGAACTCAAAAAAATCTGTATTTCAAGCCCATCAACACCAAAATCCTTATCTAGGAAAAAGAAACATGCTTTGCTGGTCCACCAACCTGAAGATGACTGTCAACTGCTTCCCTCATCTGTGAGTGACACCCATACTGTTAATATTACCAGTATTCAACCTAGTTCTCACACTGGCAATTCAGCTGATTACAGTATATCGGAACCAAAACCATACAATATCAAATATAAGTCTGAGTCCAATTCTATGAATGCACAGTCACCTCAGAAAAGGATAATTATATATGGTTCAAAACAATGCAATGGCTTGGCCTCAGCACTTCTCAAGAGCAGAATTAATACCAAGTATGAGAGATACCACATTTCAGGGTTCACAAAACCATTTGCCTCTGCCGAAGAAATATTAAAAGAAGCTCAAGATTCTAAGTACAAGCCTGAGGATAAAATCATCATTTGTGTAGGAGAAAATGATTGTAATCCCATAAGTGGATTAATACATACATACATACATACATATGCTCACGCCTTTTTCCCGTCGGGGTAGGCAGAGACAACAGATCGCCACTTGCTTCTATCCTTGCAAACCTCACGTGCTTCCTCTACATTCATTATTCTTTTCATACATGCTCGCCGGTTGCGGGTGCTTCGGACTTTTCCGTTTTTCAAGACGTCCCCAATTTGGTCCACGAACGTCTTACGAGGTCTGCCGCAACCGGCTTGTCCATACACCTCTGCCATATATATTTGATTCGTCAATCTTTCTTCACTCATTCTCTCCACGTGTCCAAACCATTTCAGCATTCCTTTCTCAATCCTTGTCACGACATCTTCTTTCAGGCCACATCGCTCTCGTATTACTGCATTCGGAATTCTATCAATCAGTCTCACCCCACACATACTACGCAGTGATCGCATCTCAACTGCGTTAATTCTGCTTGCATGTTTTTTCTGGATTCTGGATTAATAAGTTTAGTAAGTATTTTAAAGAAACATAACAATTGTAAGTTTCTGGTAATGAATGTATTAAAAAATAAGCATTTAAATGAACATAAATTGAATTGTGAAATACAGACCATATGTAAAAATATTACTAACTGCTATTTTATAAAAAACAGTTATGCCTTTAGTAATTATTTAAATGATATATATAAAAGACTAAACTACACTATTGATAGTATTGACTATGAAAATAAGTACTTACATTTCAATAAAAGGAAGATAAACTCACAGGTTACAAACATTAAATTAAATAATTCTCATTTATATAACACCAATTTTAGAAAATCAGAAAATGCTCCAAAACAGACGGAGAAAAAATTCATACAAAGTTCCCTGCATGAGTACTTCCCTAAGCTAACGAAAAATGTTACTAACAATAAACAAACTTCATCTTTATCAGGTAATAATTCTAGCTCAGATAAATTTTATAAAAGTAAACAGAGACTTTTTCGACAATAAAGTATGTCATAATGTATCTATCCTTCATCAGAATAATGCCGGTATTATGAGTAAAAGAGAACTACTTCATATAACCTTAGATGAACTATCAAAGCAGGGCATTTATATTGATGTTTTATGTGTTAGTGAAACTTTCTTGAAAAAAGGTGATGAAATAAATATGCACTTAAACAATTTTTGTCTTGCAAACTCCTTTTCCAGATCAAAGTAAAGAAGAGGTGGTGTTTGTATTTTCTGTAGAGATTATATTGATTATAAAAAAATGACTTTGCTTGATGATTTATCTAGTGAATTAACGTTCACACACACACTGGCATTAGTCAATAGTCATTGAACCGTTATTCCCGGCCTCCCGCTCCCCACCATGCGCGCGCGCCACCCTCCGCTGCAGGGCGCCAGCGGGAGGCGGGGGCGCGGCGGGGGCGCGGCGGGGTGCGGCCGTGCGGTGCGGGCGCAAGTTGACCTTCAGTCTTAAGAAATTAGGTCAATGGGACAGTCGTATATCACGCTCCCGTCACTCTGTGTCCGTGTTACGTAATAAAACTACAATCGTGCATCCTTACAATACTGATGTGTTCGCTAGTGGATTGATAGGCCGCAACCTGACGTGACTCCATAGGGTTTTATTAGTTGATCGAGGTTATAAGATTTGTGTACAAAGAAGAAACGAAGTCGCGAGAACGCGAGAAACATGTGTGTGCAAATGTGTAAATTGATTGTGATATAAGCAGAAGACTGTAAAGGTAAGTGATATGTTTACTGCTTGTCGTAAATACCTACGTTGATAAGTAACATGTTTTAAACACGCCAGAAATAAGTAAATACCTAAATTCGGCTTTTACTAGTTATTGAAAATGACTATGTACCAACGATTAATACGTAAATAATAATAAGTTCTTCTTTTCGTCTACTAGTTTATGATGATTGCGTGAACCCACAGCTTATTTCTGTGACTTACGAAGGAATAGGTAGGTATAGCTATTTAGTTACATGTGTTTATTATTTTAATCATTATTATGTGCTGGTGACGGATTAAGAATACGAATTGTCACCACCCCATATCATCCCATGGGTGTCGTAAGAGCCGACAGAGGGAGTATATCATGCAGAGAACAGCACTGTAAGAGAAGGAAAACTTGATACAAACCCTATACCAACCCGCTTGGCCAGCGTGGTATAGTAGGCCAATTCCTCCTATCAAAGGAGAGGCCTAGTCCAGCAGTGGACTATTAAAGGCTGATGATGATGATATGTGCTTAAAATTATTGAAGTTGTCATCGTAATTAATTTGTGTTTCGTAAGTACGTAAATTAGGTATCACTATCCATCCGTACATCTTATGCCGGGGCCTCACTAGCGGCTAACGTCAATGTCTGCTAGCGCGATAATTATTGCGATAATTTTTAACGCGCTAAAGTAGGTGGCTACACTTGAAACGTCAACGTGAATGCCCATCATTGGAGATAAAAACGCCAAACGCCAATGTTAATGCCGTTGTCAAATTATTACACGGTTAACGTACAATACCGCAATAATTAATGGCATTTCTCGTTAGTATGGCTCTAGCAGAAGTGCTTTGCTGCCTCATACGTGTTTTATGTGTAGTTAGTTACCTACTGTTACACGCGGTGTACTGTACCTAAAACAGCTGTTGACCTCGCCGCGCGACGTCAACAGCTGTTTTAGGTACCTACAGCGCGCCGACGAGTCGATCGACGATCGAGTCGCACGTCACTACTTATTTCCTAGAGTTATTAACTTTTATAACTTTTTTATTTTACGTGGTAGGTAAATTTTGATTTTGAATATGAATAGCAGATATTTTTTCCAACGTGAGGTTTTTTTTTCCTTAACCAATAAAAAATCAGCGTGTATACAGGGTGGCGCTACCATAGGGGCACTTTTTGAACAGAGAAAGGCATTGCGTACAACATTCTGAAGCCTTGTACCAAAAATCAATTAAATCGGTGCAGTAGTTTAGCCACTATATCGATTTTAAGTTCCGCAATTTTTGCACTTGCTTTGAATTCCGCAGAGCTGATACAAAACGGTCAACGACCCTACATTGCGCGCTGCGACTCGCTACGACGCGGGCGCCGACTCGACGCCGCGCGAGGATTCCCGCGTATCTCCGAGGACGCGCGAATGTTTTTTGTCAGGTTCATTTATGCACTCTATTGTAAAAAAAATTAAGGTTTATTTTCAAGTGCGTTAATAAAATCCTCTCCACTGAGCTCCGTTTTATCTGCGCTGAGCCTAACTTCGGATGACGTCAAGGCGTCGCGTCGTAGCGAGTCGGGGCGCACAATGTAGGGTCGTTGACCGTTTTGTATCAGCTGTGTGGAATTCAAAGCATGTGCAAAAATTGCTAAACTTAAAATCGATATTGTGGCTAAACTACTGCACCGATTTAATAAATTTTTGGTACAAGGCTTCAGAATGTTGTACGCTATGCCTTTGTTCAAAAAGTGCCCCTATGGTAGCGCCACCCTGTATACCGACCGTTAAATAATTTGTGAAGAAAAACAGCATCTGTCATTTTTCTACTGTTCGTTAATTCTCTCGTGTTGCGCAACACAAAACCTAATGCTCTAAAACTCTTTGATGTGATATTTATTATGTGTGTATCGAATTTAAATTGTGTATCTATCCAAACGCCTAAATCACGAATTTTATCTACGAAGCTGATCTTAACTCCACCAATGAGTCTTGTAATTTTTTTGCTAGTAAAGTGGATATGATGGCATTTGTGAAGATTTAAGTGCATATTATTTATTTGACACCAATCGTGTTGTCTGTCAAGATCTTCTTGTGGTTTGGTTGAGTCTGAGGGGTTGCGAATTGGCATGATTAATTTAAGGTCATCTGTCTGTTTTTCTTCACAAGTTATTTAACGGTCACATTGATTGCAGTGATTTATTAAGTTCTTTATTATATATATATGTATATATTAAGTTGTTTAGTGTTCCTTGCTCAAGAACAAATCTCGGGTACTACGCCGCCATGTCAAGGTTTTGTTTGTAGGCAGCACAACTTGGTCACCAAACTCTGTAATGCAGATATTAGCAATAGGATATGTAAGTGAGTACAAAAAACATGCTATGGCTGCGCTTTTTACTGAGGTATGTATAATGTGGAGGTTCATACGTATAATATGTATATATTTACAAAAAAAAGGTATGTTTGTATGTTTATCCATTGTCTAGTACCCATAGTACAAGCTCTGCTTAGTTTGGGACTAGATGGTGTTGTGTGAATGTGGTAGAAAATTATTATAGAATAAAATAGTAATGGGTGTGTTCCTTATTACATTTAATTTTACTCAGTCTCTGTTAATATTGTTGATTTTTTTTTATTTATTCTAAGTAAATTTTGTATTTGTGACTTTAATGTTAAAACATGTATTTTGTAAACTTTAGTAAATTGTCTGCTCTTATGTGCACTATTTTATTATTTTAGAATGTATAATTTATACATGGTGTGGTTTCCTGTAATTGAGGGAGTACACAGGCTATAATACTGTAATGTAATTTTAAAAATTTGTTATAGATAAGAGGTGTACAGCTTTTGTTGGAAATCCTTAAGCAAAATAAATAAATCGCCACACTCAGGCAGTTAGTCATATGCCTGACAGAGCATGTCTAATAAAAATTAATCAAAGTTGTCAACACCAACTGGAGGATAAAGAAAAAACATGAATGTTCTCTCTATTTTCAAAAACAAATCTCTTCAAGTAACTGATATCGTTGCGATGCCAGAAGTCCAATTTTCAGCCGCTAAGAAACTACCATTCTTGTTTTATTTATAAGCTTGCAACATTTACTTTAATTTAATTCACTTGACTTCACATATAAAAGTACATTTTCTAACTCGGTCAACTTGTTTCCAATGTGCTTTAGCAACTTCAATTATTTCTGTAGTAGTTTCTTAAGAATGTAACGTGCAACATAGTGATTAAATATCAAAAAGTTATTAAATAGAAGAATACTTACTACAATGGTTCTCTTATCGAACTTTTAAATGAATTGTTAAGTATAACTATTCTTCTTTCAAACATAGTTACGACTTTATTGTAAGGAGTGCTTCAGAGCTGAAATATTCGTAAAGAGCTTGTTATGAATTTTGTTAAAGAATAACTTTTTGTGAACAACATTTTATAACAAAATGCTTTGTTGTATCCATCACATTCATGCTAACGATGGGAGTAGAATAAAAAAAAGATGTGTTTGGCTCTGCTTTTGATTATAAGTAAAGTAGGCATATTTTGGTATATTATTTCTTATATGGTGTGGATTTTTGGCGTAAATCTCTAACACGATAGTAGTCGTTATAAAAACTAAGATAAGTCTCTTCAACTTAACATTAATGGGTAAGTATATTAAACACAAGAAGACAAATTATATAAATTGTCTTGAAGGAAAATTTTAACCAGTATCTCACAGAACAGCAACAATTACATGGTCAGTGCAACCCATATCACACAAATAACATATTACTGAAAGCCAAATGAGTTTGGCGCAATATACATTAAATTTAATTGATCTCGAGCCACAGCTTCGATATTGCTACGAAATGATTCACAAGCAATTTTTATATAAATTAGTACCATCTGTGTATAGTCAGTTCGGCTATACTACGAGATGCTCAACTAATCGATTTTTCTTTTGACAGTCTGCGCCGTGCCGCACTTCTTTTAAATTGGACCTCACTCTTAAGCTGGCAAATCGTTGTCGCTTATCTACGAGAAATCTATTTAATTTTTAAGTTTATTTTCTATTTTCATTTCAAGACGGAGTGGATTTTAAACTGCAGACGGAAGATAGTATTTTAAAGTGATTGCTTTTTTGAATCAAGCATTCAAAATCTAACAGGCAGCGATAGCCGAGTGGAGATACCAACAGACTGCCACGCAGAGGATATCGGGTTCGAATCCACGGCGCGCACCAATGACTTTTCGGAGTTATGTGCGTATTGAATTATTAATTATCGCTTGTCCCGTGCCTCGGAGAGCACGTTAAGTCATCGGTCCCGGTTGTCATGAAGATCTTTGCAAGTCGTTACAGGGCGTCAGTACTTACCTTCTAAATAAACTGACACTAGTCTAAACCATGGAATATCGCTATCCCTTCGGATTGCGGAGGTCAGACAGGCAGTCGCTCCGTGGAAAAGCTAATATTCAGCCAAATCCGGTTAGACAAGTAAGCGGACCCCAGATTGAAACTGGGATAATGCTAAGAGGGTGATCATGCTTTTTTGAATCAAACATTTCACAGTATGGTATGTTGTCGTTTTATTATTTTTAATCATCCTCTTTCATTTTGTAAATATTTCATCTTATTTCCGATAGAGCTATATGAAGGTGCCTGCGACTCGCAACAAATCGATGATAATCGACTTAGCTAGGCATAACTACTACATCAAGCGAAGTATAAATCTGCTCATTACTTATCCGAATGGGTTATATTATGTGATGCGATGTGATGTGGCACAGCACTAGCAGTACGCAACACCAAAGCTTCTGTTTGACAGTATATTATTGTCGTATCAGTATTTAAAACCGTGCTAAAACAATAAAAACGTCATAAAAATAAGTGGATCTGAAAACAAGAAAAAACTGGTTCGTTATTTTATTCAAACCTGTATCGACCAATCACCGATCATTAGAATCATGACGAGCGCTCGACAATAATAGTTCCAAGTCTAATGAATGAAAGCAGCAAGCATAGACCTATTTGGTATTCATTTAGCAAAGTCAACTTGGCGTAATCGGAAACTGACCGGTCGGCGTTGAAACGCCTTGAGTTCGAGACTGACCTGCACAATGTCTTTTTGAGATTTGTTCTCCATTACATTGGAATTAACAA
This sequence comes from Euclidia mi, assembly GCA_944739405.2. Taxonomy (NCBI): domain Eukaryota; kingdom Metazoa; phylum Arthropoda; class Insecta; order Lepidoptera; family Erebidae; genus Euclidia; species Euclidia mi. The sequence goes on from OX123183.2 coordinate 108,586,218, forward strand.
TTGACGAAAAATTATTAAAAATTGACTACAAGCTATAATTATCATGAAATAAAAACATTGACATTTTTAAGATACAATTTAATACTTGAGAGTTGGAGACTAAAATGGAGTTCAACAATATAACTCTGCGGCAGAAGCAAATAAGAAAATCGGTAGAAAGTCTAGATATATCCTTTCTATCAGCCAGTCCGGACCAATATGCAAAAAGTCTTCCTGATTTATCTACGAACTTTCATAGTGACCTAGAAGATGAAATACAGAAATTGAAAAGTCAGTTATGTAGCGCACACGCTGAAATAGAAAATTTACTTCAGGAAAACCACTTTTTAACCACAAAAATTACAGAGAAAGACCACTGCATAGAGGAACTCAAAAAAATCTGTATTTCAAGCCCATCAACACCAAAATCCTTATCTAGGAAAAAGAAACATGCTTTGCTGGTCCACCAACCTGAAGATGACTGTCAACTGCTTCCCTCATCTGTGAGTGACACCCATACTGTTAATATTACCAGTATTCAACCTAGTTCTCACACTGGCAATTCAGCTGATTACAGTATATCGGAACCAAAACCATACAATATCAAATATAAGTCTGAGTCCAATTCTATGAATGCACAGTCACCTCAGAAAAGGATAATTATATATGGTTCAAAACAATGCAATGGCTTGGCCTCAGCACTTCTCAAGAGCAGAATTAATACCAAGTATGAGAGATACCACATTTCAGGGTTCACAAAACCATTTGCCTCTGCCGAAGAAATATTAAAAGAAGCTCAAGATTCTAAGTACAAGCCTGAGGATAAAATCATCATTTGTGTAGGAGAAAATGATTGTAATCCCATAAGTGGATTAATACATACATACATACATACATATGCTCACGCCTTTTTCCCGTCGGGGTAGGCAGAGACAACAGATCGCCACTTGCTTCTATCCTTGCAAACCTCACGTGCTTCCTCTACATTCATTATTCTTTTCATACATGCTCGCCGGTTGCGGGTGCTTCGGACTTTTCCGTTTTTCAAGACGTCCCCAATTTGGTCCACGAACGTCTTACGAGGTCTGCCGCAACCGGCTTGTCCATACACCTCTGCCATATATATTTGATTCGTCAATCTTTCTTCACTCATTCTCTCCACGTGTCCAAACCATTTCAGCATTCCTTTCTCAATCCTTGTCACGACATCTTCTTTCAGGCCACATCGGTCTCGTATTACTGCATTCGGAATTCTATCAATCAGTCTCACCCCACACATACTACGCAGTGATCGCATCTCAACTGCGTTAATTCTGCTTGCATGTTTTTTCTGGATTCTGGATTAATAAGTTTAGTAAGTATTTTAAAGAAACATAACAATTGTAAGTTTCTGGTAATGAATGTATTAAAAAATAAGCATTTAAATGAACATAAATTGAATTGTGAAATACAGACCATATGTAAAAATATTACTAACTGCTATTTTATAAAAAACAGTTATGCCTTTAGTAATTATTTACATGATATATATAAAAGACTAAACTACACTATTGATAGTATTGACTATGAAAATAAGTACTTACATTTCAATAAAAGGAAGATAAACTCACAGGTTACAAACATTAAATTAAATAATTCTCATTTATATAACACCAATTTTAGAAAATCAGAAAATGCTCCAAAACAGACGGAGAAAAAATTCATACAAAGTTCCCTGCATGAGTACTTCCCTAAGCTAACGAAAAATGTTACTAACAATAAACAAACTTCATCTTTATCAGGTAATAATTCTAGCTCAGATAAATTTTATAAAAGTAAACAGAGACTTTTTCGACAATAAAGTATGTCATAATGTATCTATCCTTCATCAGAATAATGCCGGTATTATGAGTAAAAGAGAACTACTTCATATAACCTTAGATGAACTATCAAAGCAGGGCATTTATATTGATGTTTTATGTGTTAGTGAAACTTTCTTGAAAAAAGGTGATGAAATAAATATGCACTTAAACAATTTTTGTCTTGCAAACTCCTTTTCCAGATCAAAGTAAAGAAGAGGTGGTGTTTGTATTTTCTGTAGAGATTATATTGATTATAAAAAAATGACTTTGCTTGATGATTTATCTAGTGAATTAACGTTTGAGTGTTGTGGTATAGAAATACCACAATATAAATGTATAATAATTTGTATCTATAGAATACCCAACTCGAACCCAAAGATATTTCTTCAGAAATTAGAATTATTAATGGCTAAATTACGCAATAAACATAAAAAAAGGATTATTATTACAGGCGATTTTAACCAAGACCTGCTGAAACCATGTGAAACGCTTTCAGAGTTGCGGAGAATAGTACAAAGTTATTACTTTATATTTCACATTAATGAGCCAACCCGATTAAACAGTTGCATCGACCAAATTTTAAGTAACATCCCTACAGCCACTGGGGGCATCCTTCCTTTATAACTGTCAGATCACAACACAGCGCAGCATCTCAGTTTTGCCATTGAAAGCAAAGGTACCCCTGCATCATTTATCTTTAAAAAGATGAGGGATTACCACAAAGATAACATTAAAATATTTCTAAACTGCCTTAGTAAATTGTCATGGTCAGAATCATTCTCTGAATCCGATACCAATCTAGCTTTTAATACTTTCCACGACCATTTATTATTATTTTTCAACTTGTGTTTTCCAATAAATACTGTGAGAATTAGCAATAAAACAAAAAACTGTGTATCATGGCTAACAACAGGTATCAGAAAAGCATGTCAAACTAAACGAAAATTACGTTTCATGAGCTACAAAGATAACTCACAAGATAGGAAACATAAATACTGTCAGTATAATAAACTTTTAAAAAAATGTATAACAACAGCTCAAAGAAAAAGCAATGAAAAATTTATTCACAACTCTTCCAATGTATGTAGGGCTTCTTGGAAAGTAATAAACAATACAATCACAACAATATATCAAGCCCAGATGTCATTTCTGACTTATTTAATGACTACTTTATTGACTTAACAAATGCTAACGTTAATGAACCTAAGAATGTCAACTTGAATATTAAAACAAATACTGCTAGTATGTTCCTTTTCCCTGTTGATACAAAAGAGGTGTGCAAGGCAATTGGTCAGCTCAAAGATACACCTGCTGTCGGCTACGACCAATTTCCTACGAAGATACTGAAATTATGTTCTAAGCTTATTGCCCCGGTTCTGACTCACATCATAAACCTATCTTTCATTCAAGGTAAATTTCCAGATAAACTAAAAATTACGGTTATTAAACCACTACACAAAAAAGGCGATAAAAGTGTCTTGAACAATTATCGCCCAATTGCTTTAATTCCCACTTTGGCAAAAGTATTTGAAAAGATTATGTATAGCAGATTAATATCGTTTCTGAATAAATTTGACATATTATGTTCAGAACAACATGGATTCTTGAAGGGAAAATCAACTACACTAGCAACTTTTAAGCTCATAAATAACATAGTCAAAAGTGTCAATGCAAAAAGACGTATAACGGCAATCTTCTTCGATATGAGTAGGGCTTTTGATTACGTGAGACATGATTTATTACTCCAGAAATGTGATCGCTATGGAATACGTGGCCCAGCACAAGACTGGCTAAAAAGCTATCTTTCTGATAGGACACAATTTGTAGAAATTACAAACTTTAATTTAAATCATGAAGAAATTACCTTCAGATCAAAGCGTAGATATAATAGAGTAGGTGTGCCCCAGGGAACCATCGTCGGTCCGCTACTCTTTCTTCTATATATAAACGATTTACCCTCAATTACAGAATACCAATCGATACTTTATGCAAATGATATATCTATCCTGATACCAGAAAATTCTAAATTTGCGTATAATAATGTGATAAATGAAACTGTGTCTAAAATAATAACTTGGTTAAGTAGTAACAACTTAAGTGTAAATATTAACAAAACTAAATATGTTCAGTTTCATAGCAGAGGTGCTAAGAACCTTGACTTAAACTTGATTTACAATGGCCAAATATTACCAGAAACTAACGAAATCTCTTTTCTTGGTATTACAATTAATGATAAATGTGATTGGAAAACACACATAGATAACATTTGCAACAAAATTAATAGGTTTGTTTATGCTTTATGGAGACTCACTAAAATTTCAAACAAACGTACAGCTCTTAAGGCTTATCATGCATTTGTAGTATCTTCTCTTAGATACGGCATAGTGCTCTGGGGCAACTCAGTGAATATAAATAGAGCGTTTATAGCTCAAAAGCAATGTTTGAGAGCTATTTGCAATGTAGCTCCTTGGGTGACCTGTAAGCCTCTGTTCCGTGAGCTTTCATTACTGACTTTGCCGTGTATTTATATTTATGAGATTTGTATTTTTGTCAAAAGTAATAATGATTTGTTTAGTTTTAAGAAAAATGTTTGTAATTTTAATACCCGATATCCAAATAATCTTGTTCTCCCACCAATTCGAACTGAAATATGTAGTCGCAATAGTTACTCAATGGCAGTGCGCATTTTCAATCACTTGCCCCAAGGTACCCGAGATTTGCCTATTAATAAATTCAAAAGGCAGCTATTTAAATGGCTTGTTGAAAAAGGCTTTTATTCTGTCACCGAATATTTAAATTGTAAATTAAGTTTAATCTGATGACTATTTGCTGTGTATTTTTGGTTATTAATGCGATAATGTATATTAAAATGGTATTATAGTATTTAATGGTATTTTATAACTAGCTATTAATTGAATATTTGTATGCCATGAAATTAGATGGCAAATGTGCTGGACTGAATTTTGTATTTAACACCTGTGTACCACATTCATGCAAATAAAGAATTTTGATTTTGATTTGTCATATATAACACATTTCGACGGCGTTTGGCGCGCGCTAAGTACGCTTTCTGTTTGCCGAAGCCTTTATTCCTTACTTACGTTAGCCAATGACCTGAATCATTTTTATTGCACTCTTTCATGCCCCAAGTAAGGTAAACGTCCTTTGTTTTGCCTTGTGTCAAGCGACCAAATGTTGCTTGTTAACGCATATATACCCTTCGCTAAGCTTGTATTGCTTTGCAAAATATCAACTTAAAAAAATGTAGAAGAAGGCTAGGCTATCCCCACCTACTTCAATAAAGCTAAATTTACAATAATAACTGTTATGTAGGTACCATCACATAATTGTTACATCAGCTATTCGTCTGATACAGATGTGACAAAGGATATATACCGCTATTTTTTAATTAGTACAAAAAATTTAACAGGGCACTAAGTATCTTTAACTGATCATAATTATGTAGTTGAAAAATAAAACACTAAGTCCCAAAACTGTCTCAAAACTGTCAACAAAAATGCGTGATAATTGGTAAATGCAATACTAATACTATGACCGACCCGTGTACTATCATACCATTGAAAAATTAAATTGGAATCTCCGTGTTCAATGTTTAAGTTGCTATTTTTCCTGCTGTACCCTTCATAATAAATAATACCACGGTTGAATATTGCCACTCGAGATTCAATGGGGAGATTTCTTTCAATATACTTTCGAGTAGTTTCTGCATGCCATTATCCTGCGACAAAGAATTTTGATCTGGTAAGCTAATAAGCTCATCCTTTGTTGGTATTTGTATACGGTTGAATAAACATGTATAGGAATTGGCTGTTAGCATGGCTTATAGTACAAAATGAATGCGTGCGGTTTAGTTAGTGGACTCATTTAATTTTTTATTGAACTTTGGAATTATGTACCACATACCTTAGATTTTTTATTCTTCAACTGTTAGAAATGCCTTAATTACAGACACATATAGAAGTATTCATAGGTACAGATTATTACTATAGTAAGCACATATAATAGGATTCAAGGAAATCTCCTTTAGTATACCAGCGTGTTATGTTTCCCTTTTTTTTGACTACCAATAAAAATCATCTGTATCGATAGGCATGAAGAAATTCAAGTTTGTTCCTAAATTCATTAGATCAAAAAGTAAAGTCTGCCACTCAATAAAACAAAAAGCTATAATTTAAAACAAATTTTATTTCGTTGACGTTCTCATTATTTACATGTTATCTCGTACTATAATTTAAAATTGGACATTAACTTGGGTTAATTTATTTACAATCAATTTACACGTTTTGCTCCTCGTTTGCCGACATCTAATTTAGTGTCAAGATAATTGGGTTAACTGACGGGAATAAGGAACTTACATAAATAGAGGGCTGTCACAAAATTTTTACTCAAATTAGTACATCATTGATATTCTACTTGCTTGCAACCAATTAAACGATGTGTCTTTTATACGTTGAGAGGTGAATTTTATTGATGTTGAAATGGTTCTGTAGGAAACAAATATAACAAGGAACTACATTGGTGAAGATTCAAATAAAATTTATGGAGTATAAAACACATACAAACAAATAAGTGTATAATAGTAAAATTTGTTTATCATGTAGTTTCAGTAACATCCCAATAATAATTTAGACAATATGACTTCTGTATTATTCAGTATGAACTAATTTATTAAACCTTCATCGAATGCCACTTCACCTCTTCAATGTATGTTTCGGGATATCGTCTGAGTCATGTCGTTAAGTTCAAGGGGAGTTTAGAGACATTGATTTTTGTTTAAACAAAAATTATTAGAATGCTCTATTTTATATCCAGCAATATTTCCACGCATTACTTAAGGCATATTATCATAAAACAGCTCTTTTCGGTCCTAGTCAAACAAAAATATTACCAAAAACAAATTTTGCCGCTCATGTTTAGGGATACTCTGATAAAATGTAGGTTCATCGTCAAAGGCCGGGCCGACGTCTTTTGAAACTGCGCAATATAGTCCCAGAAACCTCTATAAGTATCCATGACCTCCATTAACGCTGAGAATTACAATGGACTATGTTGCCTACTTCTATCAAGTCACCCATATGTTTGGTTATGGGTCTTATCTTTATGTAAAAATCTTATATAGACAAACTGAAGCCACATGGTAAGTAATTACCTGTTGTTTTATCCCAATTAAGTGTTCTATAGCTTATTTAGCTAAGATTTACGTACCAAACAGATCGGATACATATTATAATTTTGTATATCTCATTAAACTAGGTAATATGTACAAATTTAAATATCTACAAAATAAAAAAGACAGACATATCAACACCATTATCTGATACCTCCCACGTCTATGAAATGTATTCACAACGTCAATGTTATTACCACAAACTGTTGTAAGGCTAAAAAGCCTACCCCTAGGTTAAATGATGCGAACAAAATCACCTTTACAGAAGAATTAGATAAAAGAAAATAACGAGATATTCAAGACTGGAAATATACTTTTGACGTGGGCTTGAAAAAGTGTTTTCGGCATCGAAGAACATTATGTCCCCTTTTGCAATCAAATATTGCTTGGTCTTAAAATTACAATACACTCTTCTTCTTCTTCTTGTCGTATCAATGGCGGTTTTAGATAATAGACGACCAGTATTCTGCTACAGCTATAGCGTTGTTTGTGGCATTATACAGCTCAGCCAAACAGCAAGTCAATACACTTATTGACTGACTTGTTCAATGATTCAACTTATTCTAAGTATATTCAAGTTCCAAACTGTAGATTGCTGAATGAAGGTTTTCTTAGTATGTAGATTGCTAAAACACAGCATAGTAATGATTTTGTTTTATCCAGTGTTGATATTGCACATCCTTGTTGCATCGCCGCTGGGTGTTCGCCTAGAAATAGAGAACTCAGATCACTCATATGCACTGTATAATATTTAGTGTATATTCCCTAAGCAGTTTGCTTTCAAAATGCATGTACAACACAATACTTGTAGTATTTGCACATTGAAATCATAATCTCCTTGTATGAAGTATATGAATATGAAATGATTAAATTTTGTAGAAAATGTTTTACTGTATTATAAATATTGATATTTTCAAGGCATTTGACAAACTAAACCATTGCTAGAAAATATGAAATCCAAATTGAAAATCTAATTTGTATACAATTTTTTTGTGTAAAAGAGATCATCGGAAGAGATTTACTACGTAAAAAAAATCCCTCTTACCAGATAACACATGAACTCGTAGCTGCGAGGGGGGCTTTATTAGGACCACAAGTATACACGCCCGAGTCAGACCCCGTAGCACGTTGCACGAGAAGCCGACTGGTACTCCTTAGGCCTTTCTCCGTGACCAAGGATATACCGCCACGAGCTGAGTCGAAGTTTATCACCTAAGCAAAAGATTGTATGTGTAGAATTAAGAACAAAGTCATAGAATATTTTCAAATGAAATAAGATCAAAATTTGAAAAATATTTATATGTATGTTGTAGTTAGGTTGAAGGCAGATTTATTTTAATATTGAAGAATGAAGAGATCTGACTATAAAATAATAATAATATAAAAATACAAAACAAAATTATTCAAATTTTGCATTATAACTAAATAACTTTTTATCAAAACAAATATGCGCCATTTTGTAAGAAAATTTATGAAAGTTTTAGTAATTCACCGATATTAATATGTTCAAACTTGTTAACTTGTCATGAACAATAACTAAAGTTAAAAAATAATATTTGTTTAATATCATATGAAGTTCGCTTTAGTATTACTTACTAGAAACATAATAACTTTACTAAAATCCAGCAAAACGCATGTTTGCTTCGTTAAAATTTCAATAACTTCACACGATTAACCACTTAAAGTATGAAAGTGCAAACTAACACCGTTATCGAAGTAATTATATACGAAAATTTGTTCAGAAGAAGATTCATTATACAATCTCTTTAAAATCTCAGAATCAATTGAGTCAAAATTGAGTCTTCGATTCCGTACATTGGGACTATAATGCTCTTAACTCTAACTACCGGGGGTTTGTCACCAAATTTTATGATAAGTAGAATCTGCAAAGTTACTCTATATCCACATTTTTTCTGATAAGTCTTTGATAGATTTTTGAGGATTGTTTGGAAGTAGCCATCAAAGGCGTTGTGAGAATGTTGGATTTAGATTTGTATTTTTATGTCTGCATTTCACTTTTATGGTGACTGGCTTAAGAAAACGGTTATTGTGTCAGTGATTTAAATTCAAAGTGCTTTGAAATTAAACTACAGTTTACGGATTTTATCGCGATGTATTGGTTTCACTAAGTTATTACATTTGAAACTAATGATCTAGAAACTATATTTTTAATTTATTACTAGCCGACGTTTCGAATTCTTTACAGAATTCATGTTCACGGCAGACTCACGATCTCATCCCTACATGCTGCAAGATATCAGCCAAGAAGGACATACGTGGGAGCGCTAAGATCTTAAAACAGGCAAGTCAAAAGTTACTCATACAAAATATCCATGAACACCGAGCTGACTTACGCAGAATAAATAGAAATGTTGAGAATTCACCTAACGAAATATACAGATTGATAGCTTCATTTGATTTTAAACAATGCATAGATGCAATAAACAACAGAGAAACATCAAAATATTATGCGTGTAAACGTAACAAAATTCAAAAATTTGAAAAATTTCAACAAAAATCAAATGTCCAGTACAACATGAAACAGAACGTTTTCGCACGGACCAATCACACGCTACCGGCCGCCCATAGACAAACAGTTGTCAATCTGTCAAAATCATGTTAGATCAAAATACCGAGAAAGTGCTTAGCAGAGGTTTAAATTACGCGATAACTCCATCAAGAATACCGTATGAAACCATTATTTGCAACGTTGAGGATTGCCTAGTGAAAAACAATGTGAGTAAGGAAGATTTCGAGGCCATACGGCAGGACGTTTCTGCTGTATTACGTCAATCGAAAGTGCCGGCAAGGAATCTACCAAAGACCGAATATCTCGCACTGAAGAAGTTACAAGCTAGGCCTGAACTTACAGTACTCCGAGCAGATAAAGGAAATGCAACGGTAGTGATGGACACGTCCGAGTATAAATAAAAAATGGAACATCTTTTGTCGGATGAAAGTACCTATAAGTTGGTTAAGTCAGACCCTACGAACAAAATACTCAAGCAAACTTGTGATATTGTTAAGAAATACTCCGAAAAACTTAATTTGGACGTGAAATATTTAATACCATCGTGTGTAAAACCTCCTCAAATGTATGGGCTACCGAAAATACACAAGGAAAACGCTCCTCTGCGCCCGATAGTTAGTCAGATAGGCGCACCAACTTACAGACTGGCTCAACACATGGCAAAGATTCTCTCACCGCTCAGAGGCAATACGAGAGCACACGTGAAAGATTCCTACCATTTTGTCAGTGAAATCAAACACCTACATCTCTCTGACAAGGAAACTATGGTTAGTTTTGATATACAGTCATTATTCACGTGCATACCAGTACATGACTGTGTAGAAATTACTAGAAGGAAGCTGACAGAAAACAACATGCCTGAGGAATATGCAGAAATACTCAAACACTGCCTGACAACGGGCTATCTGTTATGGGACAAGAAATACTACATACAAGTAGACGGTGTAGCAACGGGCTCTCCAGTATCGCCTGTTATCGCTGACATCTCCATGGAGGACTTCGAGGCGCGAGCCCTGCAGACTGCCACCATCACACCGAGGTTCTACAAGCGGTATGTAGACGACACTTTCACAATTTTACCAACAGATAGTGTTAATGCTTTCCTAAACCATCTTAATTCTATTAATAACCAAATACAATTCACAATGGAATTAGAGGCAAACAATTCTTTAGCTTTCTTAGATGTACTTGTCATCAGGAATAAAAACAACTCCTTAAGCCATACTGTGTATACGAAAAAGACCCATACAAATAGGTACTTAAACGGTGAATCTCACCACCATCCTAAACAGTTAGCTACTGTAGGAATGTCTCTGTTTCAGAGAGCCCGCGGGATCTGTGACAAGAAACACCTGGACGCTGAGCTTTAACATGTCAGGCAAGTTCTGCAAGACAACAAGCTCCGACCGCCGCGCCACTGTCACAGATCCCAGAAGAAAGAAAAACCAGCCACAGTAGAAAGACAACCTGCTGTCCTCCCATACATCAAGGGCGTGACCGACAAAATTGGCTTCATCTTGAAGCGAGCTTCTATCAAAACTTACTACAAGCCGCCAACGAAGATCAGTCAATTATTACCATCTGTCAAGTGTCAGTTACCCTTGCAAGAGGCCGGTGTCTACAAAATTGACTGTGAATGTGGGCTCTCATACATTGGACAAACCAAGAGAAGCATAGGCATTCGACTCAAAGAACATATAGCTGACATAAAACATAAACGCTCAACAAAGTCTGCTGTGTGTGAACATGTGGAACAAGGACCCAACCACTACCTGCGATTTGATGAACCAAAAAGAACACCGTTTTCTTCCAAGGATGATACGAGAGGCTATTGAAATTAAAAAACACCCTAATTTCAATAGGGAAGATGGTTGGAATATTCCTCCAGCTTGAGACCCTGTCATAAGGCTAATGAAACCCAAGAAGGACAAAGTCACCAGAAGACCTAAGGACACTGTGAGCTCATTCTGCGTAAATAGTAACACCAGTAGATGAAAAATGTTCGAGTACTTTGAGATAACTTATACATTCAAGAAAAAGACAAATATCACCTCAGTCTGCCGTGAACATGAATTCTGTAAAGAATTCGAAACGTCGGCTAGTAATAAATTAAAAATATAGTTTCTAGATCATTAGTTTCAAATGTAATAACTTAGTGAAACCAATACATCGCGATAAAATCCGTAAACAGTAGTTTAATTTCAATGTGTAACATTCGCGTAAACCCAAGAAGATACTATGAAAGTGCTTTTATAATGTACACTGTTATTCTTACGGTTGAGTGAATTGTATTGTCAGAGTACTTTTGCACTAGACGTTTCTGATTTCCTTCACAATGCTATTTGTTCTTATTTTTCTGCGGTACAAGGTGGTCATTTCTTACAATGCATTTTATGAAGAAATGAACAAGTTATTACAAATTCTTAAACATTCTTTTTACATAGTCCAGTGAAATAGAATTTTGAATAGAACATTCAATAATAAAAGTAAATAAAATTAATAGTCCTTAACACAAAGTGTAAAACAAACTTAAAATAAATGAATGGTAGTTTCCGTATGAAAATATTTTTCAATCATCTGTTTCAATCAAATTTATATTTCTTTCACTTGACTCATTCCTTACTCTTCTTGTTCTACTATTTTCACTTCATCGTCAACTCATTAGCTGTCCAAACATTCCATCGATTCCAATTTACTTTTAAGAATTGCCTGTGTATTATAGCTGTATTTACCTGTTCTCCGTGTGTCCATGTTATGGAGCTTGGCGGCTCGGGAGTGTGCCGCACTGTGCACGTTAAGTTTATTGTTCAGCCGGCTTGCAAGAACAGCTCTGGTCCACTCGATATTATCGTTTCTGGTTCTAGGAGAAATGAGAAAGTCAGATATTAATTTGATTGGTTTGGTTTGGGAACGAATTTTTACAACTCAATTATGGAATTATAATGTTTAAAAATTTATGTTCTTACGAAGCTACTCTGCAAAATAATCACAATGTCACTAAGATATGATGAAATGTTTACGATTAATCGAATGTTAGCATCTGATTCTATCACTCAATCATAATTTCTATCGATTATAATGTCTGTAGCCATAATAATGGTCCCAAATTGCTTCGTACGAGAAAGATAGCGTTTTGTAATCAAACACATATTATGTCATCTGGAGATGAGACTACTTAACAGTTACTCTATATATTCTATTTTAACTATAACGTAAATATGTAATAGAAATGTTGTATAGAATAATTATAGAAATGCCATAATGTTGCGAAACCAAAACCGATCAAAAAAGTTCACAATACAACTTTACCTAGTTCGGAAGCGAAAACTGACCTAATGCTATATTATGTTAAATAGAATATTTGAATATCCTGGTCATAGTATATGGACCAGATATACCATTAGCGTAAGATAGGTTCCTTGTTGGTTTAGGAAAACAAAGGATGACAGGTAGAATCCCCAGTGGAATCAACAAATACAGCTTCCTATCTCTATGTCCTCAATTGTTTAGGTTCTTTATGTAAATACCTAGGGTAGCAGCGCGAAATATATGTTCTCCGTGTCTTAGATATGTGAAATTAGATATGGGCTGTGTGTTTAGGAATATATTTGAGTAGCAAACGAAAGAGTAAGCGAAAGATAAAGAAATATGTGTTCGATTAAAAAGCATGATACAGTAAATATTCGGCATAAACCTTTAAGTTCTGACGTGGCTTAGTCATATCATACATGGTGACGTGACGTCTCCTAGACGGCTCAGTAAATAATCGAAAAAGGTCATTTCTATTTACAGACTTGCACATTGTTTAATTGTATTATGATTCGTTTATAAAAAACAACAACTATTTATTTGGTAGAAATGACATAACCAATGTTTCGCTCACCAAAGAACATAACTTATAATCTAAATGACAAAAAAATATTTAAAATTATTTTGGAAATTTTCTTTTATTTTAAACATTAGTCTTAATTAATAGTACTGCTTAGGCAGCGATTTCTTTCGCTGTCTAAGCAGTACTATTAATTAAGACTTTTGAGACATCTTACATTGCTTTTGACCCACAACACCAATACAGACCTTACGTCTCAGAGACACTGCGTAGTTCTACAGCCGAATGTGTTACCGCACCGTTAGTGAGCTCTCGACTGAATGATGAACATGTTAGATCCCGAAAGTACAGGGAAGGGCGCGAGGGTAACTTTAAAAGCCTTTAAATAAAACTCAAATTTGTTAACTCGTTGTCTGTGAGACACCCACGTCAGTACTTAAAGGTAAATAAAAAATGCTGCTCATTCTGTTATGCACGACCAAACTTAAAGGCTATTGGTCTTCTGTTTCCTTTGATACGATTAGTAAAGCCGTTGTAAAATAAAATTGCACAATTAAGGCCTGCCTCACATGAGCTTTGCTCAAGCATACCGTCAGCGTCCGTTCGGCGTGCGCCCGGCGTTCACTTTGTACTACAGAGTGAACGCTGAGCGCACGCTGGGCGTAAGCTCAAGGAACATATTTTAAATAATATATCCTTGCCATTTTTTACAGTGTTTGTTAAAATAGACAGGAGTGGACTAACTTTATTTAAAAATACTCGCTAAACGATTAATCGTTTATGTAAACCTTAAGGTGTACATCTAAATTTGGGAGATATATTAGCTAAAGGTATTAATATAAGAATTTAGCAACTGATACTGAGTCATATCTTTGGCATGATAAACAGACTGCCTTCTGCTACTTTGTTCTAATAGCCCTACCAGACCTAACAACAGCTATCCAACGATAATTCTAGCAAACCAAACCTATAAAGAAAACTTATTATTCCAACGTTTCACTTCAGTTATGCTGACTCCTTGGATAGAGTACGAATTCACTTCAATGGCCGGGATTGAACGACTCCAACTTTCGATCGTATTTTACAATGTGGATTTGAATTTGTATTTGTTTTTTATTATGTACTTAATAAAACTGACTTTAAAGTATCCTCTTGAGTGTCTTTGAACATCGAAATTCGAATACGTGAGGTATTCGATTGTCGCAAACCAGCCTGAACTCTTTATGAACAGCCATAATTATGTGCAAACTAACTACTCATAATTAAAGCTAATATTCAGTGAAATCCGGTTAGACTAAAAATGGACCCGGGCTCTAACCGAGATAATGCTAGGAGGAGGCATATGTGCAAACTACCGTTGTCTCAGTAAATCGTTTTTCTCTAAGGCCAACCTCTTGCCGAGTTAAAATAAGTTTAGTATTAAGTAATTTGGGATAGACCCATGTCCAGCAGTGGATATCTCTAGGCTGACATGACAAGTTGATATACTGACCTAATATATTAAGAAAGATTGCATGTCCAATAGGCGGCGTGGTGGATATCTGGCACTCGTACTGTCCGGAGTCGCGGCGCTGCGGGCTGCTGATGCGCAGCGCCCAATCCTCGGAGCTCGGCTTGTGCTGTGCCTCGAAGCGCTGGTCCGACGTGTACGTGTAGCGGCCCACCGTCAGCAGGTGGATGTCGCGGTGCCGCACCCATTGTACCTAAGCACAAAGTACCATAATTATGTATGATAGTCGGCAAATATTCAAATGTTTACTTGCTCTAAGGTATAGCATATTATTATGAGCAGCATGTTAGTTTTAGTGATAATATTTTTGGCAGCGATAACCAAGTGGAGATACCAGCAGACTGCGATGCAGAGGGTATCGGTTTCGACTCCACGGCGTGCACCATTGATATCTGGTTGTATTTGAAGCATTGCCTGTTGAGATCATCCTTGTGTGATTCACTCAATTGTTGTTTAGCTTATAGTATTTGAAAAGTGTCACGAGACAACTGTTTTTGAAAATAGCTAGGTAGATGTTTAGTCAGCTTGATATCTATTTAGAGTTCCTGTGAAGGTATCGAATAAAATAAGAAAATCCAAGAATGCGAACTCGTATAAAATTAAAAATTGTCATGATAGTAAATAGACTGCCTCCGTGGTTCATTGGATAGCGTATGCGACTGCTGATCGGAGGTCCCGGGTACGATTTCCGGGTCGGACAAAAGTGTAACTGGGTTTTTCTGAATTCTCAGTAGTAGCACGAAGTCTGGTGATGTGCCTGGTAACGGCAATAGGCTCGCCCCCTATTACGCGGGACATAAAAAAACACGGTGAAATGTGGGTGTAAGTCTATAAAAAACAGGCGTGAGTCTATATAAAAAAAGGTAAATAGATATGACAGAAACCCATAAACAACCTCGAAATAATTGATTTACAGTGTTCCAGGTACGTAAAACCAAGCCGTGTAGAACAGTAATTGTTAAGCAATATTTTATGTCAGCAAAGTGGCAATACACAAAACTTTAGCATGCGATGGCCAGCTATAAAAAATATTCATGACAAAGTACATTTTCTCTTATAAATAAGGCGTGAAAGAAAATTGATGGCGGGAAGAAAAACATTCAGAAAATGGGGGCTAGCTGAATGGATATCGTAAAGATTGATTTATCTATGTAGCTAAGCAAAGTTGTTCGAGTTAACGTTCCGTGCTTTTGAGAGCACTACTTGAAGATCTAGTGACACGAGAACATTTATTACGGCCGTACTAGGATACCTAGACGCAAATAGCGTAGGGCAATTATTTAGTTACATATTCATATCATCGTCTTTCTATCTATATTCATATATTAGACGGGTGATACGTAAGTAGGTATTGGTACTGTTAGTAGCCATAGCCTGGTGGAAAGCCCACGCGAAGGTTTGAAGCCCACGTCACACACCGCTGATTTTTCGAAGATGTGTCCGTATTAAATTGTTAATTTGAGAATTATCGCTTGCTAAGGGATGAAGAATAACAAAGTGAGGCAACCATGTCTGAAATTTCTATACAATGTCTGCGAAAGACATGTGAAGTCTGCTAACTCGCACTTGGCCAATGTGGACTAAATACTCGTATATAAGCTACTTAAATATCACAAAACTATTATAAAATTAATACACTAATAATAATACCAAGCGATACAAAATCACACTAAGTTAGGTACTTGATTTAATAACAGAGCAAGCGAAGATCTAAGTAATACACAAAATCTAAGTAAGACTAAAACAGAAGCTAAAATAAAGTCAGACAAAAGTTGAATATTTTATTCAGGTGACTAATGCTTTTCACAAAATTTCCAGGTACCTCCTAGGCTATAAAGAATTGGGCTTGAATATTAAGAACTTACTCCGACAACGACAGATAGCTACTTCGTACCGCGATATCGCATTATTATTTCATACCAGCTGTTTAATGACTGCCTCCGTGGTCCAGTGGATAGCGTATGTGACTGCTGATCGGAGGTCCCGGGTTCGATTTCCGGGTCGGGCAAAAGTGTTACTGGGTTTTTACGAATTCTCAATAGCATCACGGAGTCTGGTGATGTGCTCGGTAACGGCAATAGGCTCGCCCCCTATTACGTGGGATCTAACAATTCATAGTGAAATGTGGGTGTAATATTACACCTCTGCCTATCCCTACGGGGATACAGGCGTGAGTCTAAAAAAAAAACAACTTTTTAACTTCCCAAACTTTTGAGACTTTAACAAGATTTTTGTAGATCAGTCGGGAAATGATAACAAATAAATACTGCTCTCGAATTAAAGTAACGTGGGCATAAATGCCTCTGTATTCATTCCTATCTTTTATATTCATATATATATATAATATCATCATATTATTATCATATAGTCTCACGCCTATAACCCCGAAGAGGTAGGCAGAGGTGTATTTCTACACCCACTTTTCGCCAGATATACTTTAGTCCCACGTAATAATATTATTTGCATCGTGTTTCCCCTTAGTCGCCTCTTACGACACCCACGGGAAGATAAGGGATGGTGACACTTGTATTCTATGCCGTCAACCACACGGCTAATTCCTATCTTTTACGCTTTTTTATTCCGTTGGGAACGCTAGATGACACACATAGATACGATTCAAAGGGTACCCGTGAATCGAACATAATTATAAAGTTCAGGAATAAAACCAAACATTTTGTTTTATCTTTGTTGCAGGCAACATTAATTTATGATTTGTATGGCAACACTGGCCCGACAGTTAGCGTCGGAACATGTAACGTGTGTGTGTGGTACGGTCAAAAATACATATTATATCTATCAAAGTATCCAGCGTTTTTACTTCTTTTGCACCCAACAAGCCCCCTACACTACCAGCGCCCACACGACTCCAGCTTCCATCATGGTCCTTCGAAGGAAAGGGCTGGTGCAGTAGCAGTAAATTCTAAAAACCTCTACGTGCGGGTGCCGCGTTATCCTGTGCAAGCTATTCATTTCATCGGTGAAATTACTGCAATACTCCGAAGAATCCCGTGCCAGGCGATCCCCGCGCCAAGAATACGCCGTAGAAGAGTCTCATCATCATCAATTCGATCAACTGTTTCCTGCAAGTCATCAAGTCAAGTAAGAATTTACAATTGCGGGCAGTCATTTTCTTCCTACGTAACTCGAGTCTGGAAGTAACAAAATAAGCGGTAATACAAATTTGCCAATCACCGAAGAGGACATCAGACACAATGCGTTTCTTCATTGGTCCCCGCGCTCGGCGCGAGAGTTCGCCCAATCACCGAGCATTCCCCCTGCCCGGCCCCCGGCGTGTGCGGAGACAGCGCCACAGCTCGACGACGCGACGCGTTGGTTCCCGCGGTCGGGATTCAGTATTCGCCATTTTGATTTGTGTGTTTTCTGCTTTTGTTCTCTCGGTGTAATTTGTGTTTGCGAATTCAAAGTTATTCCAATTGAGGATTTTAAACATCATTAGAGTTAAGGATAATAAGTGATCACTGTTATCAATATGGTAATGGAAAAAGTAAGTCTCCTTGTGATAGTGATTTGTCTTCTCTTATAAAGCAAAGAAGTACAATTAAGGGTTTAATTACTAAGTTGTCGAAATATTTTTTAGACAAAAATATATCTCCTACTAAAGAAACACTGCTTATTAAAGAGGAACGACTCCGAACTTTGTTTGCAAAATATGAAGAATATAACTTAACAATTATTGGTATAACGGAGGTCGAGGAAGACCCCAATATAGTAGAGGAAAAGTATGCTCAAACATTATCAGTGATTCATAATCACTGACAATGTTTGAGCATACTTGTTGAGGTCGTAGTTATCTTCAACGGAGCCTTATGATTCTAAATCGCCTATCAGGCTTCTAGATATTAATATTCCTTGCTTTGCAGGCAAGATTATAAAACCTTTATTGAATTATTTGAGTCATTAATAGACAGAAACAACAACTTGGGCAAGATTCAAAAATTTTACTACCTTAGAGGTTTCCTTAAAGGTGAGCCACTAGATTTAATTAAGAATCTACCCATGCTTGCTGAGAGATATGATAAAAGTCTTTAAATTCTAAAGGATAGGTACAACAATGTCTACAAAATCAAAATTGAACATATTTACGCATTATTAGATATAGCACCTATTGTTAAATCAACAGCATTTAATATAAGAAATTTTGTGTCTATTGTCAAACAGCAACTTGCTGCACTAAAAAAATTGAATTTTAACATAGAACAATGGGACCCTATCATATTGTGTGTGCTATTGCGAAAACTTGACTTCATTTGTAACAGGGAGTTCCAATATTCTCGAGATCATGAACCCACTGTGAAATTACTAATTGACTTTCTAGAAAAACGTGCACTTGCACTCGAAAACTCTGAGCGTCCAACGCCAAACCAGGAAAGGGCCTCAATTGAGGTTTGTGGAGCCATGGCCTCAGCGATCAACAATGAAGAACCACCAACATCATTAAGCGCTACCAAGCCTGCGGCATCATGCATGTCAAAAACATTTAAAACAAAATATTTATTCAATCAGTCTGAAGAGAATGTATTTATTACAGACTTGTATTGAATTTACTCATAAGACGTATCGATTATTCGGCAGATAATCTGTTTTTTTCATACGTGTTGTTGACAGAATATTGTATTCACATAAACTAATGTTTCACAATTCTTTGATATTCATGTAAAGAAAATATGATTTTAATTTATTACGCATGAAACCTACTTGTAGAAGACATCAACGTAGGCTGCAAATACTTCTTATTTTCATATGGAAATATATCATCTTTTGAACGACACTGTCACATGAAAAACATTGTGAATTAAATAATTTTATTATTTTTTTAAAAGAGTTTGATTTAGAAAAATACGTAAAATGGAACATTAAATGTTGTGCCTTTCGCAATAGAGAAACTCAGCTGAGTTTGTTATTCAAATCCTAATCATCTTCTTATATTCATATACAATGTTTATACATTTTGTTTAAAAGACGTACACGATATTCCATAATCCCCGTATTTCAGATACTTTTACACACATTCAAACTAAATACAAAAGGATCACACGTGGACTTTATTTCAGTATTTGATATTGTAAAAACGTGGCGGAATGGATGATTCACAAAACACACCATTCTAGGACGCGGTGGTTTACCAATTTCCATCATTTTTTCTTTCAATGTAGTCTACATATTATTATGTAGACTATAATTAAAACAATTAGGAGGTTATTTATTTTATATGACAAAATTAAATTAATTTAAGTACCAAAAATAAAAAAAATACTAAAATTATAATATAGTCTGGTCAAATTAGGTCAAAAAACAGGGGTGAGGTTACAATAATTCGCACCAAGCTGAAAATTTGTGAGATTGTTCGAAACACCATTGTAAATTAAATATAAAAAGTCCCCATCGGTCCGACGCTTGGAAAAAATTACACGGTGTAAAAAGTCACAAATACGGGGTTTTTTAAAATGACTTTTTAGATTTCATTTATGAAGATATTTTGAACAATCCTACGAATTTTCAGCTGGGTGCCAATTATTGTTACCTCGTTTGCCTAAATTGACCGGACTAATATTTAGCTTGAAGTGGCTACAGCGTTTATTTAATTCTTTAGCTGGTCGCTCAGTTTCCGTTAAGATAACACTTAGTTTGTTCTTTAAAATGTTGTCTCGAGTAGAAGTATTTTTGTATCAGTTTTTAAATGTATGCAAAGTATGTCTCGAAATGAGATTTTGAAACTATTTGACTTTTAAAGTAAACTTAAAACTAGAAACAGAATTACTTTAAAGACAACCACGTTCAGAACTCAGAATAATGGAAACATATTTATATCAATACAATTCAACCAAACACATAATCAAATTTCAATGAAGAAGCTAGTTACGAAATCAGAAATGGGTACATGTTCTATTATACTTTTAAACAAGCCAATAATATATATTTCTGAACCATTTTCCTTAAATTTTGCTGTTTCCAAGAAGCTTGATGAATTATTTCCTAAACTCAACATGCTCTGCACATTTTGCACACATTTTGGTTAACAACGTGTGTGAATATATTTCATGCAACGTTGTTGTGGAAAGCGAGTATCCATTGCAGAAACGCTGGCTTTCATTCATAATACATTTAAATAAAATGATAGACTTTTTATTCAATAAAGTATTTTCTTTATTCCGTATTTTTCTGTGTAAATAAATACAGCATTTCTCTAAAATGAAAAATGAAATGATGGACACAAGGAAATATTTATGGCTCATACAAACATGGCTTGCCTGCGTATAATATAGTGGTTTATGCGACGACCTCGCCGTTTAATATTGCGCCGAAAGTTCTAAGTTCCATTCCCCGTGCATCATTTCTTCGTGTATGGATGTTCTATTGTACTTTGTGACCCTTGATTGAATGTATGTAAAGTCTATCGAGTTGTCTTTTTTAAATTATAGAAAGAAATAAGTATCATTCTTTTTACAAAGAAATGACATCTCTCGCACTAGGAATCAATCCTGTGTCGCGGAGGACTTTACAAACATATAACTAACGGACACAAAGTTCACCCAGACTCGAAACAAAAATGTATGGATCACATAAAATGTTGTCTCTTGTGAGGATCGAACCCACAACACTACTTGGCGCAGTGTAAATCGGTGAGGCGGCTGCTTAAACTACTCCTCCTAACGTGCAGTCAAATGTGTAACATGTAAGCAAGACAAGTATTCAATTCAAAGATCTATAAACGCTTATGCAGAACTTGTTTTTGTCATACGGATTACACTTAAACGCTCAACTTCAACATACTTCAAATTTACTTACACATACTCGTAGTGTTAAACAAACAAAAACATTGTCCTGCTCGTTAAAGATTTTTATGTTTACACGTTAACAATACTAATTTACACACATACAAGGATAGTAAGTAACATAGCCTTCTTCCATGACGGATGGTGGTATATTATGCGTATATCAAAATTCAGTACCAGCATTGGCTACTTATTTGGTTTTAAGAGTTTTTTATAGACTCACGCCTATATTCCAGAAGGAGTTACACCCACATTTCGCCAAGTTGAATTTTAAGTCCCATGTAATAGGGGACGAGCCTATTGCACTAAGAATTCGGCAAAACTTAGTAACAATTTTGTATTACCCAGGAATCGAACCCGGGAACATCCGCTCAGCAGACGCATACGCTATCCACTGGACCACGGAAGAGCAGTTTTTAATAATAATAATAATAATAATATTCATTTATTTGCAGACTGTTAGGTCCATAGGATTAGTATTACAAAACGACTTATAGACTATTGTTAGTAAAACATACATAACTACATAAATACAAATGATAATACAACACAGATAAACACAAAATCACGGGACACTCAGACTTACACAACAAACAATATGATACCTATATTTAATTTAATTGGGTGTGTAGCCTCACCCATCGGCCGAGCATCTGACAGTCCCAGCGGTTTGACAATGCTTTCAGCATGCCGTGGGAGCTGGCGCATGTCCTATGCCGGAGCGAGGCGCATCGCTTCCGTATTTTTTAAGAGTTCTTTCAAAATAATTACTCTTAGCTACATCGGTTTGGCAAGCACACGTGCTTCTGCAACGCATGATCAGCGCAGTAGTTGCGTGACATTGCATTTACGCCACGTGATTGGCTTAGAGGAGAAATCGGGCAGTGTACGCTATCGCTTCGAAACTTCGCCGCCTGCACGCCTGTACTTTTCAGCCGACAATATACGCTCCCATTAAATGCTCTAAAAAGATTAGATCCCAAATATTTTATACAGGCTTTTAATTTGTCTATGTTTTGCTCTCCTTATTTATTGAGCACTGTATTATGGTACATGATAATATCTAACAGATACTTACATATATTAATCACTACAATGTCTATTCAACATGTTATAAATTATCAATGGTGCGTTGCCTACAAAAAATAGCAGCCTTACTCTAAACCGATAAAAACATATATTAAATAACAAGATAAAATATTCCTCCAACGTTCGAAAAAAAATTCTATTTCATAAATTGATAACCAAATATACCGGTGGTATAAGTATATTTTCTCTTGAAAAAAGGCCTTTTTTTATAAAAAAAAAACCTGTCAAATTGACTTCACGCTGCCTGATGGTAAGCTGACAGTGAAGTCCTATTGGGAAGCCCACCATCCCCAGTTGCTGGTTAACACATTGAACGCCGTGGTGGTCACCGGTGCCCACCGGTATACTTTCCATATGGGCTGACGCAGATTTACGATGTCAACAATTTTTTCATATATTTTATTGGCTAATACGATTGTAAATAGGTAAAAACCCCACTCTAAATAATTATTTCGTGTTAATACCCAAAGAATCAGCAAAATAATTACTGTCACTCACCGGTGACCACCGCGGCGTACGCCGATAGAATTTTGCATTGCTTTCGCGCAGCGCCGCGGGGTCACGGCGTCGGTCACACCCCGCGTCCTTTCGGGGTCCCCGAAGCGATGCGCTTGGCACGCGCATGTGGAAACCTTCATCCGCAGCAGAGATGAAACGATTTTTGGATTGATTATTTTCTTGGGTATTGTAAAATTACCTAATATATCCGACTACTGGCCAAAAGATCCTGTTGGACAGAATTTTCAGAGTACCTACCTCAGTACTACTGCAAAAATTACACTTTTCTCAGCAAGACGAAAAAAAAATATCTAATAGATTACCTATACAGGATTGAGAAATTACTCGATTGTGAACAAGAACTTCCAAGAAAAGGAGTGTAGACTCCGTCCGCAGAGATCTGCATAGATGAAAGCGTAGTGCCTTTTCGTGGACAAATCATTTTCCGCCATTACAACAAACTAAAGAGGCCTAAATATGGTATCTGTCCAATCAAATGGCTGTTTACTCAAATCCACTGAGGCAATCGATAAAATGGTATAAGAAGTATGCGATCAAACTTCTCCTGAATACAGATGTAGTCAATGCGTTGGTCTTGTATCAAAGCGTCACTGGGTAGTAAATAAAAATGGCAGACTTCCGGCTGGAATTGCGAAAGTCGTCGATGCAGCAAACTAGATGTTTCAGTTGCAAGACCCAAAATAATGGCACACAAACTGCAACAAAAAGGCGGGCAAGCCAGAAGAAGCAGTCGAACATGTGTAAATTATTACAAAAATTATTCAGCTACTTACGGCAGAAAGTTGGGTAGAAACCAGACTAAAAAGGTGATAAAGTTTTGTCCACAATGCCCGGAGAAGCCTTTTCTTTGCATATCTTGCTTCAATGAGTTTCATCATTGATATTTTTTACTAGACTACTCGAAATCGACGCAGACAAAGAAGCAAAGAAGGAAAGTCTGCTTATTTGGATTGTTTTATTTAGACTGGTTTCGTTAAATGTTAATTTTTCGAGTAATTTTTAATTTTTTTTCGAAGTTTCTATATTTTCTTTTTTTATAAGTTCAAAACAATGTGATTGCCTAACGAACAATAAAACATTTTAAAATATTTTTCAATAAAAGTTATATTTTGTAAACCTTCTTTTATTTTAAAACGAAATTTTGTATGGTTGGACGAAAATCATCAATGTTTTTTTTTATACTTAGTGTCAAAACGAGCTAGTAGGCGCAAGCTGTTCTCCAGGGCCGCGCCGGGCACCCGCAATATAGTTTTGTACTGGCACGGTGTCCTCCAGCGAGAAAATTTAGTTTAACTACGAGCCCGTCTTGCGGTCACCCGTGACCCCCGCGGCCTGAACGGGTAGTATTGCTGTCGCTCACCGGTGGGCCCCATGGCTCGAACGGAACAACTATTAAATTTAAATCGGCGTTCAATGTGTTAAGCAATGTGACATGACGGCCCTCACTTTGACGGCCTTGTGAGATGCTTTTCACGCCCCGCTTAAAGGACCCAGGATCAAGGGAGGAAGGAAACACGTGAGCTGGCAGTGAGTTCCACATCTTTATGGTACGGCAATAAAGATGTGGAACTCACAGCCTACGGCCCTCACCAATGGTACTTTTAAATTACAATTGCACGGAAAGCATAAATACTAGCCGAAAATTTCGATAAAATAATTAATTTGACTTGTTGCCGGCGCATTCATTTGCCATATTTATATTGCAGCAATTAATATAAATGTATCAATTTTAAACAACAAGAAAATGTTGGGAATTCAAGGTCTTTATTATATTTGTAAGGATTTAATCTTTTAAAATCTTTGCTTAAGATCTTTTATTTGTCACATTTGACGATGACCTGATTAATGACGGATTGCTTAGACTGTATATGGGAACCGATTAACATGTCATCATCATCAGCCCTGTATATAAACTGTCTCTATCGGGCACGGGCCCTTCTCACTATTAAGAGAATAAAGCTTTAGACCACCACGTGCGTGTTGACAGACTTCACATGTGTTTCAATAACATTATGGAGAACTTTCTGTCATGCAGATTGCCTCATGATGATATTTCTGCACAAAAATAATGGCTAAATGATCACTTATTCTAAATCTATCACCATACGACACCATTCAGCAAGCACTTAACTTCGAAAAGTCAGCGGTTCGGGTCCCTCTATGGGATCTCCACCTTGTCGTGGTGGGGGGCTCAGTTGCCGTGGCTTGGACAAGGTGAAGCCTTCGTAGGACGCGTCCGTAGGTGCGGGTGCGGGGGACAGTTCTGTCTGTCCCTCGCAGTCGGGCGCGGTGACGGGAGGAGAGGCGTGTCAGTGCTGCGTTGCCGCGCGCCCTATCTCCCGCGACCAAATGGGGGCGCACCATTGTTGCGTCGCGGTGGGGCCGCAGAGGAAGAGGAGATGCGGTGTTGCGTTGCCGTCCTCCCTATCTTCTGCGGCCGCTGGGTGTTTTGGCGGCGGAGCCCAACACCTTCATCCACCACCAAGGGGTTTTGTTCGGGGCCCGCCTGACCATCTGGTGGGCCTATACCCATCGGGGGGTAGCGAGGAATGCTTCGATGACACCGGACCCTCCAACACACGGGTACATGAGGAACACGGGTTGGTTTTTAGTCAGTAAGAGTCTGACAGTCCCCTTTGCCCTACCCCCAGGGCGGAGGGACTCCATGAGGATTTTCCAACCCGACACCAAAAAAAAAATCGGTTCGAGTCATGGATTTGACCCAAGACCCTCTGTATAGTAGTCTCCAAGCTAACTCCTGTTCGATGTAAAGTGATTGAAATCATAAATAGCCATATTCGCACAAAAAGTAGGTAACCGTCTTTGCAAATTATGTAGATTTTTTTACGGGTGACTTGTGACGTTCCAGTTTATTTGTGTAGTCATAAACACTTTACGACAAGCTTCAACATAAAACTGTAATTATTTACGCGACAAAACGAGCCATTGTTTGTTATACCAAATTGAGTAATTTCTTTTACCGCTTTGTGGAACTGTAATATATCAAATATTTTTATAATTAATGAGTGACCTTATTTAAGGCTAAGTGTCTAGCCGGGGTTTGGCGGTCACCTAAGGATATTTTGTGTGATTAATATTCGTTTAGTTAGGATCAAGTCAGGATATAAAAAGTACCATTTATCCTAACTGCCGTCAAAGTGATTTAACTGCTAAAGAATGGCCTAACACCTTGGGTTGTGACGTAATATTTATATCAACATTTAAAATGATTTTTTTAACAACTTTATGGTTAACTTACAGTTCTTAGTATTATAAAAGCTAGACCTAAGTCCAACAAGACGGTCCAGCGCAGACTAGCAAACTTCACACATATTTGTAACATTAGAATGAACTTTTCTCAACTTTTATAGTTAGCAAAAAGTAACTTTAAAAATTTACGTTTATACATACGTGCATTTGGGCCATTCAGAGACTTGCTTCTCCACCCAGTGGCCTAAATAGACCTAGTTTTCATTTATCATTCAGCTACTCATCCCAAAATATTTTATCAAAGTGATTAGAGACGGGCACAAAATATTCAACAGTATTTCTATCACATTATGTAGCATATAGTCACTCAAAAATTATTCTCATATAAACAAATGCAGGTTTAGCCTTTAATACAATTATAAACTAAATAAATTCTGTATCGCGAGGGGTTATAATTTTCCAGAAGTATGTATATACTAATAAAATGTTTGTCAAATTTCCTCTAATTACTTCTAAATTGTTGTCTCTTTTATAAAGAAAACAAAAAAAATCCAATTTTGTAAGAAATGAAAATTTTGTTGATATTAACCAAATTACTTCTGTCATCATTTATCTGGCAACAAAAAAAACATTTATGACGATAACAACTGTCGTACGAGGACAGTATATGACAATAATAATTTTCATATCTTGGCAAATTTAATATCCTTTACTAAGCCTACTTAGTAAAGGATATTAAATTATACCTATATAACTCATGTATTACAAAATTTTTTGATGAGACTGTAAGATTGAAATTGTTTGATATTTTTATTTATCAAAACAAAGCCTCTAATGTCCATGCCGTTTGGCGCTATGTCGAGTGTTGTGGATGCGATACTCACACGAGAAAACCCTTTGTGTGATCTTCAAACTGTTGCTTTGAATCGAATTTGTGTTGGTTGATTATATGTAATGCCCCCGCGAAACAGGATTCATTGTAGGTAAAACAAACATTTCTGATCCAAACATTATTATAGTGACATGCAATAGAAATACACAGTCAGGGATATGTCAACACTCTAACTGAGTGTACCAATTACGTACGTTTCAAGAAATACAATCGGTTTGGCTGTACAAAATTCTGTTAAAGACAGTTCCTTCACGGAAATCGAAATAATAGTTTCTCGGCACTATATTCAAGCATAATAGTTTGCACGGACTTATGGTGAAGCGATGGTATAGCAAGTAAATATTCATAACTACTCCAATGGCAGTACCAGAAACACTTAAAAGATATTTTGTTTCGCGTAGATCTGCCTTCAGGCATACGAGGGTAAAAATAATGTAAAGTTAATAAAATATTGGAATTTCTCATGTGTGCTACCTTTGTTAATTAGACAAAGGCTTAAACCACCAAATAGATAACTTTTCAATGTGGTATTATTCGAAGCCAGGTATTAAAAGTCTTAAAATACGTTAATTGTAATTATTTATTGGTAAGTTAATTGTATGTATATATATATATATATATATATATATATATATATATATATATATATTTATATATATATATATATATATATATATATATATATAAATTTATTAACAGTGGACACGATAATGAGCATGTACTATATCTCTTAGTTTAAAGTAATACCCCTAAATAAAAAGGCACACAAAAATTTGCGAGTGGCTCGAATAAACAAAAGAAAATAAAAGCTATTTGTGGATCTCGCAAAAATATCTTTTATTGAAGCTGTGGGAGCAGATATAGTCGCAAACTATTTTATTTTTCCAAAAATATTTAACCTTCTTTTCAATATATGCATTCTTTACCTGAAAAGTAGATATATGTATATAGTATAAAGGTTTGATATTATTCAGATTTATCTTTGAGAGACATAATTCATGGTCAGAATAAATCATCTCCAATGCCAAATATACAAAATTCAGTATGGAAAATTCTAAATTCTAAAAAAATACTGTGCAACACATAAAAATAAAATCTTAGAATATAACCCGAAATAAACAACAGTGCCTTATACATATCTTAATATATGAAATCCTTGCGTTACTGACTGACTGACAGACACGCTACTACCGAAACTATCGGGCGCAGGAAGCTGAAATTTGGCATGTATGTTCCTTGGGGGCCGTAGGGGTACACTAAGAAGGGATTTCCCGAAATTCCCACGGGATCGGCCAAAACGGGTAAATTAAAAAAAAATGCAGGCGTAGCTGCTGGCGTCCTCTAGTTATTATATATAGAGGTGCAGCCACCAACCGTAAATACCAGCAATTTTTGCGACTAACTATTGCCTTACCAAAATGTCAACAAGTCTTTATAATGGCTCCTCAATACAGTCACAAAACTTATACGCACTGTTTTATTCTATAGGTTTTTGACTCCGCACAGCAATCGGACTGGATGTCCAACCAGTCTAGTTATATTTTTAGGTGTGCTGGGGTCAAAGTACGGAGCATCTGGAGAGCCTTGCCATTCTTGAAGAAACTCCGCTCTGAAGTGCCGTGAAGATATGTCCATAGTTGTGGGATCTTGTCGTGATTCGTTGCCGGAATCAGCTGTTGACAAAAATAAAAAGTAGTTGAGAAGCAAGTTACAAATATAAAAGCATTTTTCTGTTACTATCAGCAGCCAACGATTAGATCTGGTATAGAATCGGTTAAGATTCTCATAGTGGGAGGCTCTATACCAGCAATGGAGCAGCTTTTTTTTTCTTTTTTATAGTAATAGGCGGCAAACGAGCAGACGGATCGCCTGATGGTAAGCAATTACCGCAGGAGTCACTAGTGCGTTGCCGCCCCTTGGGGTTGGGCATTGGGAAAGGGATAGGATGAGGAGTGGGATGCGGGAGAAGGAATAGGGGATAGAGCCTCCGGCACTCTCACTCACCGAACGAACGCAACAGCTTAAGTAGGTACTGTTACTTTACATCGATTTTCTGTTAGAGGCTAGTACTTCCACGGTCGAGCCGGCCCATTCATGCTGAAATCAGCAAGGTTCTACTACCTGTATAAAGCTTTAACAAAGATTATTTCTTGTTTGTTAGTGTAAATCATTAGTCGTTTTGGCATGGGTCTCATGGCTTCGGGATAACTCAATAAAACTTTTTACGAAATTCAGCAAGAAAATAATCTTACGCCGAAGATATCTAGGGCTACCCACTACTTGTATGAGTTGCGAATAAACGGCTGATCTCGTCAATATAACTTATATTTCCTGACGTTAAACGAACCACATTTATGTTTCCTCTGTGTAATAATTCCTAAACCAAATGCCAATTATAAGCCGCACATACGTACTATTTAGGTACTCAGCATTTAAAAAGTGATTGAAAGTTTAATAAGCCTTGTTTTGGCGTAAGTGACTTAGAGCTGTTTGCAGATTGTTCGTACTAAATATAGCAACAAGTTTGCGCCACTGTAGTTGCAAATTTAACAAGCTCTCTCTCTCGTTTCAACTACCTTGTTTATTACTCCCAAGTGCAATTTTATTTGGTTTGAGGTTCGATATGTAGTTTATTTTTATGGAGCGAATGACATCTGACCTCAACTCAACGAAAGTACAAGGGCCGGAGCACATATAGCGAAGCGTAGCGCGTTTTTCGCTGTCAAACTATTATCGAAGTTGTTCTCAAAAGTTATCTTTTAAATAATTTCCAACATCAGTTGGAAAACAATCTTTACAACGCGTGCGCAAAGACACAAACAACTCATATGTGATAATTGATTTTGGACTAGTTCAGAATGAGAGCTATGTTGTTAATAGGCGTAGGCGCCGGCCCTAAATATATTTCTGCGCTAGACCGAATTAGATAATACACTTAAACGTGTTGAATACTGAACAATAGGGCCGCGCAAAATAATGGACGTAAAACTGGAGGCCGGGATCTCATAATGCAATACACGCTCTGCCACCTAGCAGTAAGTGCACCGTAACGTGACGTGATGCAACATGAAAAGTGATTTTATTTTGTTCTCAAAAATGACTCGGTGAGATACAAAATAACGTATAATCTAAAAATGTATAAAAATATAAAGTGAATGATATCAATTAAAATCATTGTATACAAGCGTTCAGTATTGAATGGAACGATTACGATTACCAAAGATTGCAATAGAAAATTATATTTTTTTATATTCAGTACATTACAAAATGATGTTGTTTAGATATTCATAGAATCGTCTAGTATATTTTAATGCTGAAAGAATTTTAGTATCCGCTTCTAAATAAACATAACTATATAGTTTGTTAGATGTGTGTCTTGAATTCATTTAAAAATATTAAAAAAATGGTTGTATCATTTAGTGAAGTTGAAATTGTAGTATTAAGCACATTTTCACTTGAAGTAGCAAACTGTTCTTTACATGTAATGAATAATGTGAAAAATAAATAATAATATTACGAGTATTTTTTTTCAGTCATCAATATTTTAGTGAATTAAATAGACATAAATACTAAAACATAGATAACGTCCCCCCCGTGGGATCTCCACCTTGTCGTGGTGGGGGGGCTCAGTAACCGTGGATTGGTTACCCGCGGTGAAGCTAAGAGGGATCCAGGAGGGGACGCTTCGCGTGGGCTTGACGGGGCCTGCGCAGGATGCGTCCAATGGTGCGGGTGCGGGGGACAGTTCTGTCTGTCAGTCGCAGTCGGGTGCGGTCGCGGGAGGAGAGGCGTGTCGGTGTTGCGTTGCTGCGCACCCTATCTCCCGCGCCCAAGTTGGGGCGCGCCATTCGATGCGTCGCGGTGGGGCCGCAGAGGAAGAGGAGATGCGGTGTTGCGTTGCCGTCCTCCCTATCCTCTGCGGCCGCTGAGTGTTTTGGCGGCGTAGCCCAACACCTTAATCCGCCGCCAAGGGAATTTTGTTCGGGGCCCGCCTGACCATCTGGCGGGCCAATACCCGTCGGGGGGTAGCGACGAATGCTTATGCGAATCCCTACCCTCCGACACACGGGTACAAGAGGAACACGGGTTGGTTTTTAGTCAGTAAGAGTCTGACAGTCCCCTTCGTCCTTCTCCCGGGGCGGAGGGACTCCATGAGGATTTTCCAACCCGATAACAAAAAAAAAAAAGGGTAGATAACGTCCCCCCCGTGGGATCTCCACCTTGTCGTGGTGGGGGGGCTTAGTAACCGTGGATTAGATTTTCTCCCACGGTGAAGCTAAGCGGGATCCCGGGAGGGGATGCTCCACGTGGGATTGCGTGAGGCCTGCGTAGGATGCGTCCATAGGTGCGGGTGCGAGTGACAGTTCTGTCTGTCCCTCGCAGTCGGGTGCGGTCGCGGGAGGAGAGGTGTGTCGGTGTAGCGTTTCCGTGCGCCTTATCTCCCGTGACCAAATGGTGGCGCACCATTGTTGCGTCGCGGTGGGGCCGCAGAGGAAGAGGAGATGCGGTGTTGCGTTCCCGTCCTTCCTATCCTCTGCGGCCGCTGGGTGTTTTGGCGACGGAGCTCAACACCTTAATCCGCCGCCAAGAGGGTTTCGTTCGGGTCCCGCCTGACCATCTGGCGGGCCAATACCCGTCGGGGGGTAGCGAGGAATGCTTCGGTGAAACCCTACCCTCCGACACATGGGTACATGAGGAGCACGGGTTGGTTTTTAGTCAGTAAGAGTCTGACAGTCCCCTTCGTCCTTCCCCCCCAGGGCGAAGGGACTCCATGAGGATTTTCCAACCCAACACCAAAAAAAAAGGGTAGATAACGTAGTATTGTTTCAAATAAGTCTTATTAACGTTTTATTACTACCAACTCGTAGTTGATCATGTCTAATGAAAATTATGGACTAATCGTGTCTCGGTATGAGTATAATGCTATAGAGATCTCATTGACGACCAATAACAATATTATTGCATTTTTAGGCTAAGCTGTGAAATATGATTTAAAAGTATTGTCCCAATAGTAAGAATATTGTATGATTGATGAATTTTAGTTATTTTTGTGTATTCATACTTATTTGCCCTTTACATTGTGATCCTCACAATATAATAATACATGTATTTTTTTCCTGGATATGTCTACTGCTTTACTGAAATAAGAATAAAGACTGTTGTATTATAAAATTATTTTGTTTTGTTTTAATAAATACTTATTTTTAACATGGCTTATTATTATTATTTCTGTCAAAACCGTTAATTCTTTACTATAATAGTGTACTACAAATATTTAAGTAAATTAAAATATAAATACGCCCAAACTATGGAAAGAAATTTAGCATATTTAAAAAGCTACCTAGTTTAAGCTAGTGCTATATTTTCGGTTAATCCGCCAGTGACCAGTTTAGATATAAAACTGAAAAATAAATTTGAGGTGTAGACAGATTTGAATGAAAAGTGTTTCAATTATTCCTCAATGTTCATTCGCTTTTTGAGCGACTTGCTCTTTGTTCAGCACGCGACTATCACAAACAAGATAAAAAATATAACATTAGAAAGTAATATATTTTCCTCGTTGAATAATTGACCTCCTGCAACGTTGCAATGCTGCCAACTTTCCAAGCTCATTTACAATTTATAAGCAACTAGAGCACGCCCGCAGCTACGCCCGCTCTTTTTTTTTATTTGACTGTTTCTGCTCGATCCCGTGGGAATTTCAAGATATCCCTTCATACACCTGCAATCCCCAAGGAACGTACATGCCAAATTTCAGTTCCCTGTTCATTATAGTTTTGGCTGTAGCTTGTCTGTCAGAGGATTTTATATATACAGAGATGCTTTATAATCCTACGTCTTTTATCTAAACCATACCTGCGATTGTTAACATATAGATTAACAAAATTGAATAATGCATCCCATTTATGTAAATGTATATACTATAGATGCATGAATATAAATTGGTATATACCAATTGCTATATACCAATATCTATACTTTTAAGTTTTTGGATAAATCCAAAAACTAAAAAGTATAGAGAACAATTTATTTATAAACGAATAACAGAATTCATAGAACTTTCTACAAATTTCACTAAAATTGTTTAAATATTTTATCTTGCAGCTGTCAGCTGCAGTTGAAATTGTATTACCTTATATTAAACTAGTAAGAACTTTACTATATATTATTTCAGTAGACTGATAAACTTGGAAAGATAATTTTAAACTTAAACTACATACATTGTGTTTCATTATTTTATTGACTTGGAAAGTGACGAGAAATGGTTATTCGTCACTTTTACTTCACTATTTATGTTCAGAATCTGCCTAGAAGGACTGGGAAATGTTTGCAGAAGGCAATGGAAGCGTGATTGTATTCATCCAGTCATTGTAGGCAAGATCAAAGGTCAAACATATATTTACTGTGATACACAGTGATGACAAATTACAAGTAGGTACAACTTACCTGAGATCCTCAGTGATGTCAGGCCTAGAGCTAAATTAGACACACACAGATCTAAAATTGGCCAATATTAGCTGAATGTTCTAAATACTTAGCTATCAGGCTACAAACGCGACGTCTTCAACACGAGGAACGTGGACGTCGACACCGGATTCACACAATTTTTGCAAATGTTCAATATTTCACAAATTTATTACAACCCTTGTCGGTGGTAGATCAAAAACGACAATTTATAAGATTTACAATACAATTCGCGAAGCTTCAACCATGTGCTTTTCAAAGGGCGATATTTCTCGAGACGACAAAACGACAAGGATTTTTTCCGGAAACAAGAATGAGAATGATTTGACAGTTCATAGTGTGACCAGAGTCACAAAATTATAATAGACAAATAAAATGTTACTAAACTGATATAATCGATTTAACTATCATAGACAATATTTCTATTTCAAACAATTTAGTTAAATAGAAAGCTTGTGTTAATGAGAACAGTAACAATAGCTACGTGTTATTTATTCTTCAGATTTGTTGTTTTATTATGGTACGACTGGCTGGTTGATTTAATTGTTTTGTATGTAGAAATCGTCCTGTTAAAACTTATTGACGTGCAGGCTACTCAAATTCAAAACTTTGAGGTCTTAGATTATCAAGTATATGGGTCAAAAATGGTATGATTTTAAAGTACCAATAAATTTTTTGTCATGAAAATTCTTCAACCCAGTTTACGGTTTAAGTTTTGTGGATCTTGAGGCACAATTGACAAGCTCACTAACTTGACTCTAATCAATGACTTGTAAGATGAGTATTTTGTAATCATTGACTTTTAATATGTTGTTGTAATAGACAAACTTTAGTTAAGTCTGTTGCGGCACTTATGGCCATTGTTTATTCTCATTGTCACCTTGCGCTGAGACCCAAATTCCAGGACGTCGCAACAGAATTTCCACCGCGAGACAAAATATGAATAAAAAGGTTATAAAAAACTTTAAATATCTTAAATTTTAAAGTGTTCTTTTAACCTTATAATGTGTATGACCGTACAGGATATCCTCATATATTCTCACTTATTACAACAAGTAATATTTATAGGTTAATTTAATTTTACGTACGAAGTTCAAACTACATTTTCGTTAATAAGTCGAATAAGCAGTTATAATGTGTCATTATTTCTCAATTTATTAATATTGACTTTATAAATTCTGAGTATGTTATTTAATAAATATATTGGTAGTAAACTACTAATATATTTATTAATTTTAATGTGACTTGAATGTTCTCCTGGTGATAAATAAATTGAAATTGTATGGCCATTTATTTCTTCATTATTGGTACGAAGTGCAAAACAGCAAAATTAATGTAGGTATTTTCCAACCTGCAATTATTAGAACCAGAAATACCTATATCAAAATCTATAGATAGCACTTTTTATAGGGTACCAATAACTTTAAGAAGTGCAAGTCGTATGAACTTAAGTCTTAACTAAATAAATGGTTAATGAAGTTGGACTGAACTCGGATAGAGTGCAATCTTGCAAATAGATCGTAAAGTTATTCAAATAGATGATTAAAAGGAAGGGTATTTTCATATAAGTTGTCATAAAAATTTCTGACGTGAGTTATAGGGAATTAATAACTCTCAAATATGATACTATTCTTAAATAGTTTAGATATCCAGGATACATCTTTGGGTTATGTAGGTGTAATGACTATAACAGTGGAAAAGCAAATATTTCGTACATCTTTACGTGCGGCAAGTGGTAGTCTTTTGCCACTGTGACTGCAACACCTAAGCGGTGGCTATTTGCTACTTATATAAGCGTTGTCTATGTCTTTAACGAATAATTAGGAGCGCGATCAAATATTCCATCATAATAAGGAGGCCACTAGTGGCAGCCACTGTCTTCGCTTGCTCGTTGCTCAAGGAAGTGGCACGCGACAGCAACCACTGATGGCAGTCAGTGATCCAATCTCAAAGTAACCCTACGATATCGATGATATAGAGGTTGTGTAATGTGCGTTCTTATGTTCATCAGCCTACTATAGTACCCTGCTGGATATGCCTCTCCAATGTCATGCCAATGGGCACAATTTGCGGCTTATTGTGTCCAGCCATTTGGGATATATCGCACTCCATCTAGCTGGAGGTCGTCCTATCGATACTACTACATTTATACACAAATATAATATAAATATTGATACGACCTGACCTTTAATTATTTGTGTTTGAAAAGTAGAGGATGACAGGCAATATCCTCGTGCTAATTGACAATGCTCTCATTTATTCGTAGCTCTAAGCAATTCAAGGCTTAGCAGTCGCTTTCTATTTACCTAGTTATTCACAACTTAGTACATTTCAAACATTAGATACGGTGGGTTGAGAGTTCAAATAAACTCTGTCTTATCTATCCCAGACAGCTCATAATTTTGGTTCGCATGTTTGCTTTTCTTGTAAGAGCTTTTTAGTTTTGAACGTTAATTAACAATATATATGCAAAGACTAACCCGTAGGCACGTGTTACCTAGTCTGGATATTTGATTAACGCCAACATAGCATCTATTGATTCACCTGGCAGTAACCGGTAATTCAGGTTTAAAGATAATTATGCTTCTATTTTCCTAGTATAACAGATTTCGATTAAATGATTTGTTATTTCTAAATCTGCACCAAATTCAGCTGATCACTACATAGTATAAAACAAAGTCTGTCTTCTGTCTGTCTGTCCCTATGTATATTAAATTAATTAACTCTTAAAAACTACGCAACGGATTTTCTCAATCTCAATCAGCCTATCGCAGTCCACTGCTGGACATAGGCCTCTCCCAACACGCGCCACAGTACACGGTCCTCAGCCTTACGCATCGAGTCTGTCCCAGCCACCTTTTCAGGTCGTCGGTCCACCTAGCCTGGGGCCGCCCTACCTTACGCTTGCCGAGGCGTGGTCTCCACTCTAGGACAAGCTTGCTCCATCGGCCATCAGTCCTTCTGCGGATATGGCCAGCCCACTGCCACTTGAGCTTACTGATTCTGTGAGCTATGTCGGTAACATTGGTTCTTTGTCGGATAACTTCCTTTCTGATTTTATCCTTCAAAGAGGTGAGAGAACGGATTTTAGTACGTTTTTTTTAATAGATAGAATGATTCAAGAGGTAGGTTTATGTGTATAATTGAAGTGGGCGAAGCCGCTGGCGACGTCTAGTAGCTATTAAATTGTGGATGTTATCAATTCAATTTATTATTTCAAATATCGTCGAGTCGAGATTATACATGTGTTTGTAGGTGCTTATCGTCGCTGAAACTGCAATACTGCGTAACTAACAACAGACAATACCGCGTAACTTCGATATGGTAAATTTTACAGGAGAGCGAAAAAACCAAATAACTTCTGCTGTACTTATCAAATACGTGTCTAAACTTTCAGCTATATAGAAATGTGTATTAGTTACCTTATATATTAATATTTAAATTTATCCAGTCAATATTTAGCTAGAAAATACACTTACGCTGTTTTCAATTTTACGTTGCATTTGTTATTTGAGCTTTTTGGCATTTACGCGGAATTGGCGAAAAAATAAAACAGAATTAATATTATTATAAAGAAGTTGTATTTACTTAAGTAATTACAGTCTCATCATTTTAACTTTGGTAGTTACTAGCTTATACAGTCTCGTCATTAAAACGTCGTCATAACAACGGGGTATTTACTTATTAGTATAATAAAATTATATGATCTTACTACAATCATAACAAATCAAATATATATTTTTTTAATCTTTATTAATTTATTAAGGGGTTTTTATCCACATGGATACGTCAACCCCATTGTACCTTATGCACTAATACACACATAAACTTAAAATTAAAGTAAAAAGAGATTCATTGACCATTTTTAATTAGATCACATATTATGCGCTTTGTTTTCTCTGACCTAGGATATGCTAAAATAGTTTGCATAAGTCCTACATCCCACACATTCAATTTAAATTCTTTAATCAATTCATCTCTTTTGTCCTTATTTTTAACACACTCCATCAGCAAATGTTGCACGTCATCAATTTTGTTGCATACCTCACAATTAGGCGAAGAAGTTTTATCCAGAACGCAGTCTTAACGATCATTTAACATAACTTCTAGCTATTTTTTGGCCATCAAACCAGGGCAAATGGGTTGGCTCATTCTGGATTACTCTGTACCAAATTCCTTTCAATGCCGATACTTCACTGAAGTGGCTTTTCCACTTTTCAAAGCAGATAGTTTTATATCTAGGTATATATCCCCAATAGTCTGGTAAGTATGGGGCTGTATTACCCTCAACGACTGCAAGTTTTGCCAGACGATCAGCCTCCTCATTGCCCTTCAATCCAATATGTGCTGGAACCCATTGCAATATAGCTCTATTGTCACCTTCATTACATTGGTTAATTACTTCAAGAATTTCATAGGCTATCGATGCACCTCTGAAACCAGAGGCGCATCGAGCCAAATGCTGTAAAGCGCTCTTACTGTCTGTAAAGATAACCACTCTGCTTAGACGGTTGCTACGTGTAT
Organism: Euclidia mi; assembly: GCA_944739405.2. Taxonomy (NCBI): domain Eukaryota; kingdom Metazoa; phylum Arthropoda; class Insecta; order Lepidoptera; family Erebidae; genus Euclidia; species Euclidia mi. Next base: position 108,624,588 of record OX123183.2, read on the forward strand.
AAAGTAATGCTTGATATATTGCAATGAGTTCCAAAGACATTATACATACATTCTTATCAATTTTAAAACTAACCTTATGATATTATATTTTGAATAAAGAATGATACTCCACATCTATCTATATTTTTTGAGCTGTCTGTAAAGATTTTAGACCAATTATCATATTTAGACCTTAACTCGGCAACTACTTCGTGTATCAATACGTTGGCATTATAATATTGTTTGGAGTGCTTAATACATTCTAAATCACTGTTTATTAATTTATTTATTTGTATTGCTGAAATCCAAATATCTAATGAGTACATTTTAAGACTATCTGAGGAAATAATTTGCAGTGGGTCTAATTAACGAAAACAAGTAGCAAGAAGTGGTTTCTTCTTATTTAACCAATAAGTATTGTCATTGAGCGAATTTAGTTCTGATATTGTGGTAATATTTATATTATTAGACCATGATAATGTTTTCAGAATATACTTGTACGCAAGGTAGTGTCATCTTACAAATAACAATGATATGTGTAATTCGCTCTCCATAACGTGGATCGGAGTGCTTTTAATAAAACCACCTACTATTCTGAGAGCCTGATTTTGTTGTTTGTCTAATTTAGTTATGTGTGTCTTTGCACTGCAATCGTAACAAGCATAGTCAAGTCGACTTCGTACTACAGCAATATACATACGGCGCATATGGGTTGTATGAACCCCCCAACAAGACCCTGCTAGTACTTTAAGAACATTCAGATATTTAGAGCATTTGATAACAGTTTCATTGATATGTTTTCGCCAATACAGACTTCTGTCTAACCATACACCCAAATATTTAACACATTCGACAATACTTAAAGACTGAACGTAAATATCTAGTTTAGGCAATATTCTTCGTCTTCCCCTACTAAACACACAATAATTAGATTTAATTGGTGACAAAGACAATCTGATCTCATCCAGTAATATGACTAAACAGTTCAAGTTCAAGCATCTTAAATATATCGCTCACATGATTTTATATTTTTATCACTGAAATAAATAACAAAATCATCCGCGTATTGTGAAATCATGACGTTTTGTATTTTATGACATATTTGATGCGTAACTATGTTAAACAATAACAGAGATAAAGGGTCGCCTTGTGCCAATCCTCTGTAGGTCCACCTAGATTCAAGGGCTTCAGTATTAATTGATTTAATTTTTAAGTACCTCTCACTCATAAACAATTGCCGTGTGGTTGACGGCATAGAATACCAGAGTCACCACCCCCTATCTTCCCGTGGGTGTCGTAAGAGGCGACTAAGGGATAAAACGATGCAAATATCATCTTTGCGTAGAGACGGAAAACTCGACATCAAACCCTATACGACTGCCTCGTTGGTCTCACGGCGTAAATATGCGCGTGGGATCGGGAGGTCCCGGGTTCGATTCCTGGGTCGGGCGGTGTTATTGGGTTTTTCTGTCACGAAATTCTCAGTAGCTGCACGGAGTCTGGAAATGTGCCCGGTACGGCAATAGGCTCGCCCCTTATTACGTGGGACTAAAGTATATCTAGCGAAAAGTGGGTGTAGAAATACACCTCTGCCTACCCCTTCAGGGATAAAAGGCGTGACGATATATGTCACTCATAAACGACCAAAGATAAGTACAAAATTTGGACCCCACCTGTATTTCATCTAACGCCATCGTAACGGACTCAATTGAGACATTATTATATGCGTTTTCTATGTCTAAGAAACAAGCAACAGTGGGAATGTTTTTCGAAAATCCAATTCGTATATATGATACGAGTCGTGACAATGCATCTAGACATGAGTAAGCTTTTCTAAATCCCACTGTGTTTGGAGATAGGAGATTTTGCTTCTCTATATACCATTCTAAGCATTTGCAGATCATTAGGTGAAAGATTTTACACACACAAGATATTAGCGAAGTGGGTCTTAATTTTATGTCAATATTACTACTTTTTGAAGATTTAGGAATAGGGATAATTTGAATATTTCGCCATTGGTGAGGTACTATTCCAAAGTTAAATATCCGATTATATATTTGGAGTAGACAGGACTTTGCTGTGTCAGGTAAATTATATATCATACAATAGGATATTGCGTCTTGTCCAGGAGCCGAGTCCTTCTTTTTCAGGCAGCTTTCGAGTTCTTGGATAGAAAATTCAGCTTCTAGAATATTATTTTTAGATTTAAAATTAGGAATCAAGTTAGGGACGTAGTCTGAAGTTAAGGAACGTAACATATCAATCTGTTTATGTATGGGAGGGCATGAAGCTTGTTGCTTGTAACCTTTAACCCACTTCATACGACGCCACATCTCAGATACCGACGTAGCCTCATCAATAGAGTTGAAGATTTTTTGCCATTCATTAAACTTGGCCTTTTTTATTAATTTTTGTGATTCTAAAGTTTTTGATTCTAATTTATGTAAATTTTCAGGCGTTGGATTTTTACGGAAAATCGTTAATGCTAACCTTTGTTGAGCTACTATTTTAGACAACTTAGGGGTCCAATAACTTTTGGGTTTGAATTTTTCATCTGTCTGTATCCTAAACTTATAATATGGAATATTTTTACTAGCCGCGTCTTCAATTTGAATTATAAAATAGTCGTACATTTGTTGGATGACATTGGTGCATAAGATTTCATTATAATTTTTCATTTATTTGTCAAGAGTTTTAATTAGCATTCTTAAAATTCCATTTTTAGGGTTCCGTACCTCACAAGGTAAAAAAAGGAACCCTTATAAGATCACTTTCTTGTCTGTCTGTCTGTCTGTCCGTGTGTCACCACCGATTTTCTCAGGAACGGGTAGACCTAGCAAATTGAAATTTATACCAGATACTGAGGTCTATAGTCCAGGTAGGTCGGGTTGACCCAGGACCCTGAGTCCTGGGTCAACCCGATAAAAAGATATGGTCAAAATTAGATTTTTGCGAAAACTTGTAAGTACCAAAATTAACATTAATTTTCAACTTTTTTTAATTTTCGGAATGTTACCTTTACTTGTGCTGTAAGACCTTGGTTTTAACCAAAATTGACAAATCTAGGTCAACCGTAAGTACCCTATAGGTTTTGGGTCGAAAACCTATATGGTAGTTCCCGTTGAACTAGAATCACGAAATTTGGCTAAAAGCAGGGTCTTACAGCACAAATAAAGGAAAAATTACAAAATTTAAAAAAGTGGAAAATTTAAGGGTGTCCCCATACATACATAGTAGACTCCATTTAAGATAGTCCTCTAAGTTGTATGGGTGCTCATACAGATTTAGAGGACTAGCGTAATTAGCACCATCCTCAAGTAAGGTAAAATGCGTACGGAACCCTCGGTGCGCGGGTCACACTCGCACTTGCCCGAATTTTTTTATTATATATACAGTACTAGTTAAATTAGCTGAAATTTTAATTATCAAGTGATCGCTCCCGAGATTTTCATTAAAAACCTGCCAGTTGAATTTTATTGCTACGTCTGAAGTGACAAAAAAAATGTCCGGCGATGAATGCTGTAGATTACCGTTAACCAATTTAATTCTTGTTAGGTTGCCATTGTTTAATGAAATAAAGTCATTTTCTATCGCAGAGTCCACAATTTGGGTACCTCGCACGTCTGATTTTGCCGACCAGTTAGTGTGATGGCCATTGAAATCACCAGCTATTATAGTTTTATTCTTGAAATGAGAGAATATGTCCTGCCAATCAGATAATTGTGTATCTATAGACGAAGGACAGTACAGTGATAGAACATATTCTAAATCTCTGCAGTTTATCAGTTTAACGCAAACTTTTTCGATACATACCCGTGTTATTAATATTAAAGGGCACTGAGTGAGATTGAATAGACCTGTGCACCAATATGGCAACCCCACCATATCCGTCATGTCTATCATTTCTATAAACGTTAAAACCTTTAATATTTACGTCAACCTCACAGTCAAGCCATGTCTCGCTAATTATCGCTATATGTACATTTTCTCGCATTAATAGTTCTGAAAACGATGTGATTTTAGGCCGCAAACTTTGTGCATTCCATTGGAATATGTTAAACTTGATTATTTTTTGTAAACTATCCATTACAACAATTAATAAATCCCCATATTTCTTCTCCAAATATTGCATGCGCCAAAATATTTTTACTTCCTCCCCAATATTTTTAACATAGATAATAATTTTTCCTCCAATTTGAGATCAGACTTATAAATACCTTTAATTTTGGTCCATAATTTCTTCCATTCAAAGGAGATGTACCATTTGGCCATACATTATGGGCCTGGCACGAACAAACAGACACCATGTGTTTTTTGAAGATAAATGACTACTCTATTAACCTGTATAATTTTTTTAAATAACTTTTGGTGGAAATAAGATACGAGATATTTGAAATGGAAATTATTCCACAACCAAATATACCTCAAAATTGAATTTTAACATAAATATAATACCTAGATGTAAATAAAGGTGTGTCTTTGTGTCATAAAGAATAAAAACTACATAAAGAGAGGCCAATAATAATTAATAATCACCTGTGTACTAGGGAACCTCGTACTATGTATACTCGTCCAAAAATACTAACCACAAACACAAACACAGTTGCATATTCTAAGCATGGGTAGAAGGTAGTGATCATTATTATTGAATTTATATTCAATAACATTACATTAAAACCGTACGAAAACACCAATAAATCAGAGCAAAATATTTACGATGTGCAGTAGCAACACGAATGACATAACAGATAAAAAATTTGTTGCAAATGGTTATAAGGTGGTGAGTTCGGGAGATGAAGGAAACGACTATAGCTCGTGTAATAACATTTATTACTGATCTAAAATATATGTGAATACAGATTATATAGAGTGTATCAATACTTATCTATAGAGTATACATACGATGGGCTAGTACACATTGTACACACACACTACACGCCCACCGGATAAAATAAAATAAAAATAAACAATATTTATTTTTATTTCACTTAAAGTCTAAAACTTATAGTTACATAACAACATTTTGCTATGAGTACAAGTACATTGAATATACTTATGTTTAAAGTATAACTCATAATTGTATTTTAACATCAAATATTATTATAAGGTCTAGTTCTATTCTTATGTACTATCATTTCTTTACCTTTGTATTCTATTTTTAGATTTGGTTCACAATCTTCGATAACCTTATAAGGACCGACATATAGAGGATCAAATTTGTTTACACATTGTTCGTTTCTTAGTAATATCATATCACCAACGTTATAAGTGATAGTGTTCGTATAATTATCGTACTTAGATTTTCTAATATATTTGTTTGTAATTAAATTTTGTCTAGCATCATATTGCGATTTTTGGAGTCTGTATTTAAGTTCTTTTGGATAATCATAATAGTTATATAATGGATCTACATCTGATGTTAGGTTGCTAGGTAAATTACAAAGTTTGCCGAAAACTAATTCGTACGGTGTATATTTGGTTTCGGAGTGAACTGTAGTATTAAAAGCAAAACACCAATAGGGTAACCATACGCTCCAATTATTCGGTTCGTTATTAGTCTGAATACGCAAAAATGACATTAAATTTTTATGACTATTTTCTAAACCTCCAATAGATTGATGATGATAGGCTGTCGATGTTACCTGTTGAATTTTAAGAATGTTACATACCTCTTTCATTACTGTAGAAACGAACTCTGTACCTCGATCCGATATGATTTGTCGAGGTATGCCGTACCGCAAGATAAAGTTGTTTATAAATGAAGTTGCTACTGAAATACTATCCTTATGTCTAAGAGGATAAGCCTAAACATATTTTGTTAAGTCACACTGCAGTGTGAGAATATAAGTATAATTATCGCTATCCTTAAATAAGGGCCCTAATAAATCTAAATAAATTCTATCGAAACTACAACGACCTGTGTCTGTTATTACCATAGGTTGTTTTATATATTTATTCATATACTTTTGTCTTAAGCACTTATCGCAACGACTTACAAAGTCATGTACGTCCTTTTCTAATCCTGGCCAAAAGTAACGTCTTTTAATATTATTCACCATGCGCCTTATACCGGCATGACCGCTGGTTGGCAACATGTGATAGTCATTCAATATTACACGCTTCGTATCGTTATCGCTTATTCTTTTGACACCATTTAAAACATATAATCGCGGTCCGGACCAATTTTGCGTGTCATTTATACAACGAGTTAACTCTTTAATTAATTCTATATTGCTAGCATTCTTTATAATATAAATAGTATCAATATTTATCCGTTTGCAAAATGAACCCAACTCCCTCACAAAGGCATCTCGTGCACAATATGATCGGTAAGAAGGATTTACGTAAATTACGGATTTTGACGAAATAAAAGCGAACATTTTAGACTTTTCCGTTGACATATTTTTTATTATACTCCATTCCTTATCATCTACAAACAACATTTCAGTACAATCCTTTGGTATTTTAAGAATATCCACAACTCTTGGGTGATCAGTCCAATCGTTAGTGTTTACCTTATCAACCATGGGATTGCCACACACTTTCTTCACATTTTCGGACAACTGTTTTTTCTGCGCTCTGGTTAATACCGACATAACATGCTCGTTCATCTCTTTCAGTTCTTCACTTGATAATCGAATGCGTGACAAAGCATCTGCAGCTGCGTTGTCCGCCCCTTTCACATATTCAACTTCGTAATCGTATTCTTCTAATAATAAACGAAATTTAGTCAATCGGCTAGACGGGTTTGTCATATTGAATAGGTAAATTAAAGGTTTGTGATCAGTCCTGATTAAAAACTTTCGGCCATAAAGGTAAGGTCTGAAATATTTGACTGACCACACTATAGCAAGCAGTTCCTTTTCTACCGTCGGGTATCGAACCTCTGCTTTATTTAAACTTCGACTGGCGAAAGCCACTGGTCTATTATCGCTATTGCTTAAAACCGAGCCGATGGCATAGCCTGATGCATCCGTTTGTAAAATAAATACATTTGTTGAATCAAAATTTGGGTATTGCAGTATTGGTGGAGATATTAATGCATTTTTAAGGGATATAAAAGATTTTTGGCATTCTGGTGTCCAATCAAATTTGACATTTTTACGACAAAGTTTATTTAAAGGTAATGATTTTTCTGCAAAATTTAAAATGAATTTTCTATAAAAATTTGTAAATGCCACAAACCTTTTAATTTCGTCAACATTTTTTGGAACGGGATAATTCTGAACAATCTTAATCTTTTCTGGATCTGGTTTTATACCATTTGTTGAAATAACATGGCCTAAAAACTGCATTTCTTTTCTTAAGAAATCGCATTTCTCGGGATTTAGTTTTAGATTTACGTTACGTAATCGGGTTAGGATATCTATAAGATTTTTATTATGTATGTCTAAGCTGCGTCCGAAACAAATTAAATTATCCAAATAAATAAAAAGCTTTTCGTAAGTAAGGCCTGACATGGCCACTGTCATGAGACGAGAAAAAGAACTTGGGCTAATTTTTAATCCCATTGGGAGACGCGTCATTTGGTATTGGCCTGACGGTGTCGTAAAAGCAGTATATTTTCTACACTCTGGTTTTAATTTTGACTGGTAGTAAGCCTGGGAAAGATCTAGTTGAGAGAAGTACATTGCTCCAGACAGAGAATCTAAAATATCACTTATATTGGGAAGCGGGAATTTGTCATCTAAAATTTGATCATTTAATTTACGAAAATCGATTACCAATCTCCATTTTTTCGATTCATCGTTTGATTTTTTAGGTACTAGTAAGATAGGGCTAGACCATTCACTTTTTGACGGTTCTATAATATTTTCGGAAAGCATTTTCTGAATTTGATTTTCAACTTCTATGCGTTGTGAAAAAGGGAGACGGTATTGTTTGACATATACCGGTCTCGCATTTGGCTTTAATTGTATAGTTTGGTCATAGAGATTCGTAGTAGTTAATTTATCATTCGGCAAATGAAAAACATCAGAAAATTTTGCGCAAATATTTTGAATCGATGACCTTTCCTCCTTATTTAAATGATCCAATTTTAAATGAGAAAACATTTCACGTACTCTATCTCCATCAATACTATCATTTTTCTCAAAATTGCAAATATTATATTCCGATAATCTATGTATTTCTGGTCTAAAATAACTTAAATTCACGTGTGTTTCGCGAGTATTTAAAATTTGAATACTAATTTGTCCATTTAATGGTTTAGAAATACTTCCAGCCATGAAAACACCTTCACATAACTCTTCAGGTAATACCACGCATTCATCTCCTAAACTACAGTCTATTCTAAATATTTTTTCGCACCTAGGTGGTATGTTTAGAAAGCTACCTCTTCCTAGTGAGCCATAATTCATAGATAATGTAAAAGTATGACTACTATTGTTTAAAGTTAAAGTATTATTTTCGAAATTTAAAATAGCTTTATACTTTCTCAAAAAAATCTCTACCAAGAATACCATGTTGTAAACAAGGTAATGTTTTAATAACATAAAATTTGTGTGTAAATTCCTGACCATTTATGTATAGTGTAATAGAAACATAGCCCGCAGTCTGGACTTTGCCTCCTAAACCATTTATGGAGATACATTCTGTATGCACTGGAATATTCCAATGCTTTACGGTCTCAAATTTCAACACGGATAATGATGCTCCGGAATCTAAAAGTAAACTATATTTGGCGTTCTGTACTAAACATTCCACTGAACTATTATATTCACATGCTAAAACAAAATTAGGGTCGAAAAAATTCTAAAGTTTCACTTTTATTTGCGTCCTGTGTCTGATTATGTCCGTCACCTACTCTAGGTTTATTCGACTCGTTTTCCAGACAATGTAAGTTATTTGTGTAAGTACGAGTGAAATTACGATTCTGCCTACCGCGATAGAAACCACGCCTATAGTTAGGATTACCACGCGGTTGATACTGACCTTTAGCTTGATAATTGGGATAAAATGTTTGTGAACCCCCGCGCGACCAATGGTTATTCGAGGGTCCCGGGCGGCCTCTAAAGTTGAAACCCCTACTATGAAAAGTTCTATTGCTAGACTTACCTTTCGATGTCAGGTAGACCTCTCTTTCCGGATATGAGCGACTGCACGACGCCTCCTCATCTTTAGCCGCTCTAATCGTATCCTTAAGGGTAGAATAATTACGTGCTGACAGTATAGTACCTAGTTCACGGCTTCTCAACCCGTCGGTGAAACTTTTGATGGCAAGTTTTTCGTTTACCGGACGTAATATGTTATAGGCTTTGTCATCACCGTCGGCTTGAGAAATCGTCAAGTCCACAAATAATTGTTCAATCCTTTGGCCATAATTATCAATAGAGGTACCATTTTGCCTCATTTTCACTAATTCTTTATGAATGGAAGCGCTAGATTTTTTTGTGAGCAAGTGCTGTCTCATGTCACTAAGAAGCGAGTCACACCACTCATACGAAGTGGGCAGTTTAAGTTTCGCACTTTGACTTAATCGTGTTTTCAAAACAAACTTTACTAACATAATCTTACCTTCTTCGTTTAGTGCAGAGCTATACAAGTCAATAGCATCGATGAGATTTTTAGTGACATCCTCATCACCAGTCATCACCGGAAGTAGTGACGTAGCCACTTTGAAGTCAAACTTTTCCATGTTGGCGGTTTTGCTTTCCACACCTTTGACAGTAAACTCCGAGCCTATTGAGCTATAATCCTTGGAACAAAAATTTTCAATCTGTAAATATATGTCTCCTATCAAATCGCAATATGATTCTATCTCTGTTAAAACCTTTCCTTTTAATAATTTTTGTTCTATTTGTTGCGATACACATTTAAGACATTCATCGAATTGGTTACGTAACTGGGTGGCCTCAGCAAATTTTTCATGCAAAACAGTTTTCGTCCTTCTAGGATAACTTAACTTTACTAGAGCATCTTTAATATTCTTAAGCTTACAATATATTTCTTTTAATTCACTTGCCATGAAAGAAGCTTTGTAGTTATATAAAGAAAATGTTCATACTATTAGTTATTAGATATAACTCCACAAAACAATAAGGGAAAGAAAAATTGGGTAAATAACGCTAAATATCTAAGGACATACCTATTATGAAAATTACCTCACCGTTAAGATTACCATGTTAAAAAAAAACACCTTTTACCATCACGCACTGATATACGTTCTAGCACTTTTATTTTATACGCACTGAAATTGGCTTTTCACTTTTATCTTATACGCACTGAAATACGCTTTTTCATTTTTACGCACTTATACGCACATTTAGCACTCGTTGGGATCCTTCGGTTCCTGCCGCCGTGGTCGCTGCTGATCGTTACATGCGTAGCACGCACGCACCTCCGCACGTCGAAAAGATCGTGTCAAACGTTGGGTCAAAAATTCACTTCTGATCCAGGAATGGTGGCAGTTTTTGTAGAGATTGTACAGGGCATATAATCCAGCGATGCCGAGCATAGTACATATAATGACCAACACTATGCTTATAGTTGACAGATGGTATTCTTGTACTGATGCAGAATTTGAACCACCTGAGGTGTTTTGGGTGATAAACACTTCATCCTTCTCAAGGTTGGAACGGCACATTTTGGTAAAACTTTCTCTGTATCGACAATGTCTTTATAATGTCTCTATACAACAAATACGTGGCGCGCGACCGAATTTGAGCCGACGCCCGTACATGGCAGGATCGCCATATAAGGTGGTGAGTTCGGGAGATGAAGGAAACGACTATAGCTCGTGTAATAACATTTATTACTGATCTAAAATATATGTGAATACAGATTATATAGAGTGTATCAATACTTATCTATAGAGTATACATACGATGGGCTAGTACACATTGTACACACACACTACATGGTTTGAAAAAATATTTCTACTATCGATTAAAAAACAAATGATTTTTACCGATTAATAATTATGGAATATATAATAAATTATATATTTCTTGATTCTTTTTACAAATATATTTATAAAGTAAATAATAGATATTGTTTTCTAATATAATTATAAACATATTATTTCCTGAAAACAATTTCTGCCTACCATACTTCATTTTATTTTTAATGCTGGCAACATAAGACATTCATCCGCTATTACCATTGCCTATTCAAAATAATAATCTTTAAAAACTAAAATCTTTCACCGAAGCTCTATCAAAAAACGAAAACGATGTATAAATTTTAAAAATTATATGTTTAATTTCAACGATTCACAACTTTCTGGCCGCTACAGGCCGTATTTGGTATTTCTCCTTTGTATGACAAATCTGTACTTTGCTGGTAACCCTCATTTTCTTCCTGTACAGTAGTTGTGTCTTCATCAACAGTTTTCTCCAAGATTTTTCTCGTTTCTTTTGCCGCCTTGTTGCTTTAGACTTTGGAGTTTTTAAATGTTTTGTCATATGTGTACTCTGATCAATCAATTCTTCTTCTGTTTCTTGAACTTCCGATTGCTCTTCTTCCATATCTAAGTTCGGGACTTGATGTACGACAGCTCGAGTCAATACGCTACTATATGTTTCTCTACCCGTGTAGTTTGTAGATGTGATTTGAGTGTTAGGAATTACTTGTGAGTTCACATGCGTGTCTGTATGTTTTTTCTTCTCCATGAATAGTTGTAAAGCTTTTCTATATGTAACCTGTTCTTCACTCATGATAACCCGAATAGATCGTTCTTTAAGAAAAATAGGACACTTATTATCAAGGACAAAGTGGTTGCCCTTACAATTTAAACATTTAAAGTTAGTCGTGGAGCAGTTCTCGTGGTTACCTCCACACTTAGGACATATATTTTTTCTTACATACATACATAGACTCACGCCTGTTTCCCGTAGGGGTAGGCAGAGACTACGGAACGCCATTTGCAACGATCCTGACATACCTCACTTGCTTCACTCACTCCCATCAAGTTTCTCATGCATGCTCTTCTGTTAAGGGTACTTCTGACTTGTCCTTTTTTCAGGATGTCTCCAATCTGGTCATAGAACGTTCTCCTAGGTCTTCCCCTTTGTCCTGTCCCATTCACACTAGCCTGATATATCTTCTTTGTCAGTCTATCGTCATCCATCCTCTCCATGTGCCCAAACCATCTTAACATGCCTTTCTCAATGCTTGTCACTACATCTTCTTTTACCACACACCACTCTCGTATCACACAATTCTTTACTCTGTTGGTCAAAGACACACCACACATACTTCTCAGTGCTCTCATCCCACAGCATTTATTCTACTTTCAAATCTCTTCTGCCATACCCAACTTTCACTACCATACATAAGGGTAGGCACTAACACACCTCTATGTACAGCCAAACGTGCCTTTTTGGACACGTCTTGACTGTTCATAAACGCCTTCAGAGCTCCATTCACACAATTACCTGCATTAACTCTCCTTTTAATATCTGCTTCATTCTTACCATCTCTTGTAAACAACGTACCTAAGTAAACAAACTCATTCACTTGTTCCACTCGCTGTCCATCGATCAAAACATTACAAGCCGTAACGCATTCCTCCTTTTCAAAAACCATAACTTTCGTTTTACTTACATTCACTTTCATTCCTTTCCTTTCTAACGCACAATGCATGATTGTTACCATCTCCTGCAACTCCTCCGTTGAAGATGCAAGTATAACCTGATCATCAGCATAAAGGAGGCATTTGACGAGTAACCCATTCATCCTTAATCCGCAGTCACTATGTTTTAAATCTTGCAAACAACTGTCCATGAATAGGTTAAACAGCCACGGCGACGCTACACATCCCTGTCTAACACCTTTATCGATGGTAAACCAGTCAGTGTATGCCCCGTTTATCCTCACACAAGCTCTAGAATCCTCATAAAGGGATTTCAGAGCTCGAATGAGGCTGCTGTCCACCTCATTCATTGACAGCACCGACCACATTTCATTCCTCACCACTTTATCGTAAGCCTTTTCCAAATCCACGAATACGCAATAGACCTTTTGACCTTTGGCCAAAAATTTTCCGGCTATGCTTCGCAAGGAAAAGACCTGATGCGTGCATCCCATACCCTTTCGGAATCCCGCTTGTACATCCCATATTTTCTTGTCGGTTACTTCCATAACTCTTTCAATAAGTACCTTTGCATACAATTTGCCAACAATGCTGAGAAGGCTAATGCCTCTATAGTTTTTGCAGTCTTGTTACGAGCCTTTTCCTTTATAAAGAGGCACAAATATTTTTCTTGTAGGGCAATATTTAATTATGTGACCAAATTGCCAACAAAAGTTGAGCCTTATGTGTTTCCCGTGACACAGTGTGAGCACTGTGTCACGGGAAACACATAAGGCTCAACTTTAAATCGACAATCATATGCATAAATATAGTTTGGCAACTTGTTACCCCTAAAACTCACTCTTATAGACTCGCAGTCAATCCATTTTCCTTCCGCAGTCAATCGTTTTAACCTTCGTACAGATATTAGTTCAGCTGTCGTTTCAAAAATATTCAAAAGTTCTCCTTCGCTTAGTTCAAGGTCAACTCCTTTCACTATTCCATAACAGATTGACAACTCCTGTATTAATTGACATTTAAAGCCTAAATCTGTGAATCGTTTAGTTTCTATTAATTTGATGGCATCTTCCTTTCGCTCAAATTGAATCAATTTATTTGCACTTTTATATTTTTTTCGAAGGATATTCTTAATATTTTCCGAATGCAGCAGCTTCGCTAAAGCAATTGGTTTTGGCAAGTTCTTCAATGAAGTAACCCAAACTTCATGATTGGCTGTTGCATTTGATGTATCTCCTGTATTTTCATATTTGTAATTATTTGTAATTATCGACTCACTTCTTATCAAGCGCTTAGGTTTTCTTCTGCTAACAGTGATGAAATCATTCTCACTTTGGTCATCCTCACGTTCTTTCCTTTTCTCCGCCGATCTTGTTACTTCTTCCATTTTCTCTAACTCCTCCAGTTGTTGTTCACATCTCTTTAAGACATCTGAATCACTTAAATCCTCACCACTTGAGTTTTCTTCCATTTACACCAACTTTTAATATATGTGGGTATTAAGAAAAAATGTGTCACTCGCTGCGCTAGACCAAAAATACGTGCGCCCAGCCGAACGTCTCGAGTGACACTCAAATCAAATAATTAATGGCTGAAAATAGTCAGTCGAAAAAAATTAAATAATAGGAACATCAAAAAGTGGTACATCATCAGATTTCAAAAATTACTTATTTTTTCTTCAATGGCAAGTTATCATAAAACTGATGACAATCAACGGGGATGAATAGTCCCATTAGGATTATATTTTAATACTCGCAGGTCCACCACACAATCATCGCCAGCAGTACGGCCAGGTCGTATGGAGTCATAAACTCGATATTCTTTAATCCCGTAGTCCTTGAAAAAAGTATGATCCGGTTGGATAACTCTGTATGGAGAGGGTTTCTTTCTTGCTTGTTTAGTTAGTGTTGGGTATTGCAACGGCAAAAATATTTCTATGCTTTTTTTTTGACTTTCTCTCAACGAGAGAATGGACAGAGTCCACCTCCATCTGTGTGTGTCCCCTTTCGAGGTATTTTTGTGTTATTGTAATATTTTTATCCATGGCTAGTCTAAAAAGCGCATTAGAAACGATACTGTTGCTATTTTGCGATGTGCAATCATCTGTCCATATTACTACATCTTTTGCATCTTCATCTAACAGATTTGTTACGTAATCCACAAAAAAAGAAGCGTAGGTGGTAGCTTTTAAGTGGTTTCATCAAACCAATAGCATGTGACATCGTCTGTTCCAAGATTGTAGACAGTGAAATTGTGCACTGTTAACTTGGTTTTGAAATAGAGAGCACTAGCCGTCAAATAGGGACATAGTTTTACAGCTTGTAAATCAGCAGTCACAGTGTGGATGATTCCATTTTTGCAGCTTGTTTATCCATGTTCTTTTCCTCTCGAGCCATGTTCTTGAGTTCAATATGACGCTGATAATCTTCTTCTAAGACGTTGGCCTACTTTATAAGCACAGCAAAGGTCACAAGCGTCTTTTTTAGGTTGGAACAAACCTATGTTTTCTTCTGCTAAAACGTTACAAAAAAGCTTCCTTGAAGCGACAGATTTGAATAATGAGGACGCAAATTCCACGTATAAATTGTAAAGCTGTGATTTGGACTGAATAAGAGGTTCCAAATATTGCTTTGTACTCGATTTGCGACAATAATGCGATAGTAATTTAGGCAAGGCTGAAAGATAGTTTTTAATAGAATTTCGCTTACTCTCAGTGGTTACTAATAGAGACGTGCTCACATTTGTATGGTTCTCTTTATTACCTCTATCACCAATCCAATGGCGAACCGTCCATTCCTTTATACTAAGTGTATTTAGAAATGTTATCAAGCGAACTCTTTTTTTTTGCCTTCTATTTGAAAATAATACGCTTTGGAACTTGAACGTCTAGAGTCAGTAGAAAACACAAATATATTTTTTTCCATCATGACATGCTCCAATATTTATTAAAAATAGACAGTCTCATCTCCTGCGTTAGATGTGAGTAAAACAAGACTTTGCTACGAGCACAAAACTGTGAATTGCAGAGAGGACCCATGGTTCTCTCAGGTTTAGGTTCTGTTTGACGGTATTTATTACCAATCTTTTTATATCTAAGATATTCTTTCCCTAACATTCTATTTTTCCTGCTATGTTCTCTTTTCCATGTTAACCTGTCAGCTTTTCTTTTTCTTGATCTTGACTGTCTCCCAACTTCTGCCTCAGTATCTCTTTCAGGAAACTATTCAATATGATCTGATGAATCTATCGGTTGTACATTCATGATTTGAGATAGTGGAACAGGGTTCAACAACAGAGTCATCTGACGAAAAATCTAACAGTGACTCATTAACAACTTCCGGAAGACCTGATGAGCTAGCGACAGGTTCTAAAACTGTGGTCAGAGTATCACAGTCAGCAATAGAGTTTTCGATGTTCGTAGCTGAACATGGAATGTGTTCGACAGGTTTTTGAAATATAAAAGGGTTACCTGCACGCTTTTCATCCAAAATTTGCTTCCTTTTATTTAAAAGTACCTGACGTCGATTTTGAAGCTCGTGTAATGTAACTACATTACTACTGACATCAGCATTTCTCCATATTATAGCCTCATCAACACCTGACTTTTCTTCCATGATCGTCTAAAAGAAAAGTTTGTTTGTTTTTCGTGTGAGTATGTGGCCAACTCTGGTGTCGCAGTTTTCAGACCGCCCAAAGGCCTCCGACATGGCCTAACGACCCTTATCCTTAGACAAGAGCCGGGACCGACAGCTTTACGTGCCCTCCGAAGCACGGTAGCGCTCAGATGAAAATGCCACAAACGGTCACCCATCCAAGTGGCAACCTGTGCAAGCGTGCTTAACTTTGCCGATCTGTTACGAACGGCAAGCCAAGTCTCGCTATGAGCGCTACAAAAGAAAAGTAATAGATATTGAGAAACACTCGAAAGCTACATACAAATAGTAATTATATTTGAATACCAGGCGCCATTGGTCTGCGCTAGAAGTAAAAATACTTGAGTTAAAGTATTTTCTAAAACACTGATACGATATTTTTGTTCAAAACAAAACGCGTAACGCGTATTTGTTGATACATTATATTATACGCAAGAAATCAATTTAGATCGCAAGAATACGCGGTATTGATCAAATTATTTTGACAATTTTGTTCACGCGGTTTTAACCAGTTGTGATTGGTCGCATATTGAATGAGCGATACGCCGAACTGTGAATGTGGTACGTAGCCAATCGGCACCGTTAGGTCACTGCCGCGAAATCTAAAATTTGATACTTCCGCGGTATTATCCACTGTTAGTTACGCGGTATTGCAGTATCAACGACGTTATGACATATTTCACCATATTGCAAAGTAGTGTATTAATAATGTCATTCAAGTTATTTAAATGTAACACAAGAAATGTCATGAATTATTAGTATTATATAAAAAAGATATTAAATGCAAGAATTATAAATACAAATTAAAATATGAGCATTTGCTGGATCCTTTTAAGCTATAGAAACTTAGACATTTTAAATTGTTGTAATAATTAAGGCACTGTTATACCTCAGAAGCCGTGAAACACCTAGTTTTTCATCGCGCATCTAGCCATAACGGTACATATTACAAACTAGCAAAAAATAGAGCTTAAAGTTAAAAGTCTAAACAAAAGACTTTTGAAAGAATTTTCTATGTATGTAAAATAGAATCACGGTAAAAAAATCACAAAATCGAGGCAAAAAATAATCTTTCGTCTCACTGTTTGCAATATTTTGATCGTAAGCTGTCAAATTTTATTTGATAATATTGTAGGAAATCTAATGAACTAAAGAATTATCCTATTTTTTTCATATTATACGTGTATATTTTGTAAAATTAAATAAAATCTGCCAAACGTCTATGATTTTGACGCTCGGTAGATCCCATCAATATCAAACGCTTCAGCAATTTAAACCTTTTTAGCATAAACGGTGTACTGAGTGTCAGTTGCTAGTTTACTACCCCGCCCAGACCTCATCATTCGGCTATGAGCCCTGTGAGAGATAGGTCATGTCGCTTGCGTCTCCGCTGCATGAAATTTTACGTAAACCTGTTTGTTATTATGATACGCCAAATTGAGTTCGTAATTTCATGTTTTATGTTATAGACTGAATACTTTGAATCAAAAAGGCTTTTCATGTAACCATGGGCACATATAATTAGGACCTAAGTTTATACTCTTGTTGCGTTTAATGTGTTATTGTTTCTGTGCTTAAAAATATATAGTTAGAAGAATAAAATATGGACACTGAGAGAAATGAAGTTCTACGAAGGATTTGTACAAGAAAGCGTCATAATAAAATAGAAATTCATCCATGGTCAGGTGATTATGAAATATGTAACATTTTTACACAAATTATTTTCATAAGATTCTTTTATGACTAACTATGTTATAGATTATCGATTATGCATAATATCATTATATAAATTATTCTTACAATACATAGCTGCCACAGTTTTCAATTTTTGAAAGAGTAACAACATAAAATCGGATCATTTTATGTACCTATATTGCAAATTCATTAGCTTGTCAGATCGCCTGGAGCGCTAAGATGCCGCCACGGCGAACAATAAACAGCGCTAATATCGCGCACCGCAGTCCGCACACAAGCGGTAACTAATGTTGTATTATTGTGTTGTGAACATAAACCTATTTAGTACATCGGGTAAAACTTTGATTATTCATAAACTATTAGGTATGTCTCAGTACATCTAATATCTTTTTAATTTCTAAAATCAATCATTTATAAGTAAGAAGGTGACTTATCTGTTTACTATAACACAAGATATAGTATTTTTTAAATAATAAAGTACGTAACTAATTATCTTTATTGTAATTACAGTGAAGTTAAAGATAATAGTTCTGCAACGTCTTACACACATTTGACTGCAGTCATTCTTAACACGATCTGTTCAAGAGCTAGCCAAGAAATGCCAAACAATTTTTTTAACAAATTTGACTCAAATTCCGTAGTGATAAGCAAAAATTACAAGAGAGATAGCAGTGACTGGTTTGAATTGCGTAAGAATATGTTGACGGATTGAAATTTTGGTATAGTGGTAAAAAGAAGAGATAACAGCACTAAAGCCAACTTAGTAAAAATATTTTGTACAAATAAAATATTTGCAATGTAAAATCAGTTGCGCATGGAATCTAAAATGAACAACTGGCTTTGCAACAACTGGAGAAACAAGAAAATGTAACAATCGAGCCTTGTGGATTATCCGTTTATTGGTGCCACGCCAGATGGATTAATCGATCGTCCAAACACGATTGTGGAAATTGAATGTTCTATAGATGCTTATAAAAATGGCCTGGAGAATAGTATAAGAGCAAATAAAATACAAATATGGACACATGATAAAAAAGTGAAAAGTGTAAACTAGTCAGTAGTCTAAACAAATATTGTAATTGTTATTACCAAATTCAGGGACAACGCCACGTTACACGCAAACTAAAGTGTTTATTTGCTGTGTGGAGTGGCGAAAGTATACCACTAACAATAGAAATTATAGAAAGAGATGATGTTTTCTGGGAGAAGAAAAGCTTGTGGCATTTTATATGAATTTGCAGTTGCCTGAAATTGTTGACTCTCGTCAAGCTCAAGGGATGGCATTGCGAGATCACGGAGAGGAAAATGTTTCATAAGTGCTTGAAATTTCTACAATACCAAGCCGTAAAAGGAAAGTAAATGAAACTGTGCCTCGTGAACAACAGCAAATAATAAGTATTGAAGCCTTATCACCTCACACACTGCCTTTAACATTCGATGAGAATAAAGAAAACCTGCCGGGTTGTAGCAGACAGCTAACTTTTGATGAGCTGTAAACTCTGTATTTCGTTAATAAATGATAAATGAATATAAATAAATATCTTTAAATATTTATTTTCTTTGAAACAACACATATTTGAAGCGAAAGAAAATTTTTATATTTTTCCATTCAAAAATGTATGAGGAGAGCTAACCAATTACTGAATTTAAAAGTTAAAAAAATTATGTTACTTGCTTTTCCTTACAGTAAGCTGTTGCCACAAGCTGAAAATGATTATAGATTTAAGATTAATTCCAAATTACATACCATGACATGTTATAATAATTTAATTGACATTATTGACTCTAATGCTCTAATTAGAAATTTTTATTTGACATATGATAATTATTATATATCACAATTTTATAAAAGACAAATAGCATCCTCGCTAGCTTATTGTATTAATAACACAGCCAAGGTTTTGGCTAACCACACTGCTTTTATTGAGCAGTCAAATTTGACATGCAATATAAGCTTGGAATCTGTTCCAAATTCTTTAAATTGAATTCTGAGACAATAGAGTCAATCTCTGGCAATACATTTAATAAGACATTGAATTCTGTACCTAGTTTAAGTGACAAAAATACAACTCCATCAACCTTACCTACAAAAAATAATTTAAAAAATTGTATCAGCCTGGTGCATCAAAATATACAAGGGTTGATGGGTAAGGAGTTAGAATTGGAATTGTTTATGAACTGTAACAATATTGATATTTTATGCATTACAGAACATTGGCTAAGAAGCCACCAGTTCATATTCAATTTCAATAACCACCAGGTTGCAAGCTCGTTCAGTAGAGAAAACTTTATCCATGGCGGCTCGTTAATCATAGTTAGCAAATTTCTAAAATTTAAAGAAAGGACTGACATTGTGAGCCTCTCTGTTGAGCGAGTAGTAGAAATCACATGTGTTGAGTTTGAGCAGTTCATTGTTATGAGTGTATACAAACCTCCATGTGCACCATTTGAAAGTTTTTTAGTTATTATGGAGGATGCCCTTAGCAAAGTTTGTAATTGCCGTAAAACTGTTGCTATTTGTGGAGATTTTAACGTTAACATATTAGAAAAATGCTCTTTGACTATCAAATTTTTAAATTTATTTAAGTCATACAATTTATGTCATAATTTTTATGAACCAACTAGAGTGACTGCCACAAGTGGTACTTGTATTGATAATATATTTACTAATATAAAACCATTACACAAATCTTTGATTAATATGCTTCAGTCAGATCACAGTGGGCAGTTAATCTGTTGTCCAAGAAAATGCCCGAAAGTCCAGAGAAAAATTATTAAATATATACCAATAAATGAAAATCGACTTAAAACTTTTAAAGACAATTTATCTCGAAAAATGCGTTGGTTGCCTCATCATGACCATCCGGATCAGTTATATAGCTCTTTGTTTGACTTGATTAATGACGAATTTCAGACTGTATTTACATCCAAAAAATTAAATGTAACTGACCGTCTGATGTTTAGTGATTGGGCAACTGAAGGTATTCATAAAAGCCGGATTAGGTTATATGAACTGTATGATGAAAAAACTTATAATAATAGTCAGAACTTTATTAATTATGTAAAAAAATATTCCAAAATATTTAGACAAGCTTGTAGTACAGCAAAATCTATTTATTTGAGAAATAAAATAAAATTATCAGAAAACACTATAAAGGCTACCTGGAATGTCATCAACAATGAAACTGGCAGAGCCAAAGCACGCAGCCGTGACTTCTTATTAAATATCAATAATGTGAGTGTTGCAGAGGACCTGGAAGTAGCGACAGAATTTGAGAAGTTTTTTTCTAATATACCTATAATAACAACAGGGTCGCTCGACTCATCTTCCATGTCTGCTGAAATGCTTCTTAGGGACTGCGTGCCAGAATGTGGTGCAGCCTTTGAATTTACCGTTGTGACTACTAAAGATGTTATTTATCAATTTAAAACTATAAATATGAAAAAGACAATGGATTTGTGGGGATTGTCAGTGAAAACTGTTTCATCCATTATTACCATAATAGCTCCACATCTTGCAACAGTGTTCAATGGTTGCGTCGCTTCTGGAATATTTCCTGATTTAATGAAATATAGTAAAGTTATACCTTTATTTAAATCTGGCGACACATCAGACCCTTCTAATTTTCGACCTATTTCTGTATTGCCAACGCTTAGTAAAATTTTTGAAAAATTAATACTTAGTCAATTGCTTAGTTATTTTAACAGACATAATCTTCTTCACAAGAAACAGTTCGGATTTACGAGGGGTCGTTCAACTACTGACGCAGGAGTAGAGTTACTCAAAAGTATATTTACAGCTTGGGAGAATTCGCAAGATGCTTTAGGAATTTTTTGCGACTTGTCCAAAGCCTTTGATTGTGTACATCATGATACTCTGGTCAGGAAATTATATCATTATGGCATTAGGAACAAAGCTCTTAATCTCCTGGTTTCTTATTTGGGCAACAGAATCCAGAAGGTTCAGATTAATGATAAGACATCGCCAGGTTCTGCCTTAAAAATGGGCGTCCCACAGGGTTCAATACTCGGACCATTTCTATTTTTGATCTATATCAACGATTTACCCTATTACGTAAAGAACAATCATGAGATTGTGTTGTTCGCGGATGACACCTCTTTAATTTTTAATATTAAAAGACAACAGAGTAATTTTGACGAAGTAAACAACGCACTCTCTAAAGTTGTTAATTGGTTTAATGTAAATAATTTATTACTCAATGATAAGAAAACTAAACTCTTAAAATTCTCCATGCCCAATGTTAAACAGATGGAAACCAATGTACAACTGAAGGACACCAGAATTGAGCCCGTCGGGACAACCTTATTTCTAGGTATTATGCTTGATTCCAAACTTCAATGGGGTCCGCATATAGAAAGACTTTCGGGCAAACTTAGTTCTGCAGCTTATGCGGTTAAGACAATTAGACGTCTCACAGATATAGAAACAGCTAGAATGGTCTATTTCGGCTACTTTCATAGTATTATGTCATATGGGATTCTTCTCTGGGGGAATGCTGCAGACCTTGACACAATATTCGTTCTGCAGAAAAGAGCAATAAGGGGTATTTACAACCTCGGTCCTCGTGTTTCTCTAAGAGAAAAGTTCAGTGAGATAGGCATTCTAACTGTTGCTTCGCAATATATATACGAGAATCTGTTATATGTCCACAAGAACATTGACACATTTAGTAAAAAAAGTGATCTACACACTGTTAATACTAGACATAAGAATAATCTTATAGTTCATAGCACCCGCCTCCACAAAATAAGTAGCTGTTTTATGGGGCAGTGTATACGTTTTTATAACAAGCTCCCTCTTGATATAAGAAATTTATCTATAAATAAATTCAAAATTATTGTTAAAACTACACTGTGTTTAAAAGCATATTATAAAATTGCTGATTATATAGGCGATAAAAATGCTTGGGATTGAGCTGCTCTAATTCAACACAAAAATATAAATGATGTACAAACTGAAAAATTTCAATTTGACTTTTCGTAAGCACTTTAAAAAAGTTTACACGAAATAAATAATCATTTCATTTCATTTCATTTCATTTCATTTCATTTCATTTCATAATCATTTCATTTCATTTCATTTCATTTCATTTCATTTCATTTCATAACGAAAAAGCAGTCTCAAATTCTAATTCTATAATTTTATAAGCGACATAGCAGTATCTCATGAATAAGGTATATCCACATATATTTTTAATGTTTCATCTATTTTGAAAAATAATAATGGGTTGGGTTTCGAAACGAGTCGCCTGAATTTGAGTGTATTGGTAGTGTAGGGGGCTTAAGGAAGTTCGTTTTAATCCCCTAAAAGTAATTTTGGCTGCCGGAGTTGCGTCTAAATATTTTTAAACAATTTCCAAAATTTCATAAATACTTCGGCAATTCTACAAAATGGAACGTAGTTTTTATACTTTAGTACCGTTTTTACAAATGTCATTTTTAGGTTTTATGTGAAAAACGTGAAACGAAACGCAAAACTGCCATCTTGGAATGATCATATTGACAGCTAATGTCAAATTTGTGCGTCATTGCTTTCGAGTGCCTAGGGTTAGGTGCAACTGTAATAAGTAACTAAATAGGTTATTTAAGGTTCTCTTTTGACCCTTAATCCGAAAATAGGAGCCCTTCGCAGGGCTCCGTCAACCTTAGTTTATGAAACTAGTGTGATGAATGTGGAAGTTGGCAGTGCCATACACACCGATGTTTGGATTTTTTTTTTTCAGAGTAAACCAAGTATTTCCGGCAAGTGAAAATGGTGAGGGAGGTTTCAAGACCTCCCTTCCTCCCTCTCCAATCACTCACAACCCCTAAAAACGGCGACGTATTTCGAAACCTTTACCATAATAATTATACCTATAATAACAATAAACATCCACAAATAAATAAAATAAATCAAATTTTACTAAACTTCAATTATCTAGTAACTCGCTTTAGTTGAGATACGGTTTTTGCACTTAGTAGAACAGTATTGTGTTTTTTAGGGTACCGTAGCCAAAAATTGTAAAAACGGAACCCTTATAGATTCGCAATGTCTGTCTGTCTGTCCGCCCGTATGGCACAGCCAATTTATTGCAAAACAGATTTGAAAACAGGCAGGAATGGAATTAGATGTAGGTATTCTATGAACTGCTTCACTATTTTTATAAAAAAACAAAACAAACATAATAATTAATGGCCTCTCCATACATGGAACTGACGTAATTATTTTTATCATCTTACGGCACGTAGGTATTTACCTACTTTCGTCAACTATTAATACCTATAACGTCTAATGTAAACCAGTTTTGCTCATGGCTGCACTGAGAGCAAAAATTGCGCTATGACTATATTGTACAAACTGATGTATGTAATAATTAAATTTTAATATCAGTATCTCAATTCAATATGCTAAAACGTTTTGCTTGCGATTTTGAAATATTGGAATACGGATGTCGCCAGAATACGGCCGCACGCGACGAGAATGAAGGGGGGCGCCCCGCAGTAGACGGAGCTAAGCTCCCTTCACCTCCTCTGCTTCACCCCCTCATTTACCAAAACAGTCGCTTAGGACAGCGCCTTAATTAATTTTGCTATTTAAATATTCAGTTAAATTGTAATATGCGTTTGTATACTGGAATTCTTGTAATTTGTTTTTAAATGAATTAATATTATCACAGTTTGTTACTTTTCTTGATAAGTGGTTGTATACTCGTAGTGCCGGGTCTCCCTTGTTTGACCGAAAGGAATTCGACAAATTTTCACTTCCCAAAAAATTTTTCGCGTAATTTCATTTGCCAAATTATTACTTAGCTAAAAATCTGTTCACAAAAAATTGTAACGCTAACCTAATGTTCGGGAAATGAAAGTTTAAGTATAACTTGTTTACCAACTAGTACTTTTAAAATTTTTTATTCAGTCAAATATTTCAGTTGGAATAACAGTTTTACGCAAAATCAATAATTATCCTAATCTAAATAGTTCAGTTCCGGGTAACCTACTAAAAACAATCTCTTTTTTATATTAATGCAAGTCGTTTCTGGCACTCGCCGGCCGTTACCGCGGTACCGCTCGCTTCGCTCGCTCGGCTCGTGAGTGGTGTCGGGTTGGAAAATCCTCATGGAGTCCCTTCGCCCTGGGGGGAAAGGACGAAGGGGAATGTCAGACTCTTACTGACTAAAAATCAACCCGTGCTCCTCATGTACCCATGTGTCGGAGGGTAGGGTTTCACCGAAGCATTCCTCACTACCCCCCGACGGGTATTGGCCCGCCAGATGGTCAGGCAGTCCCCGAACGAAACCCCCTTGACGGCGGATGAAGGTGTTGAGCTCCGCCGCCAAAACACCCAGCGGCCGCAGAGGATAGGGAGGACGGCAACGCAACACCGCATCTCCTCTTCCTCTGCGGCCCCACCACGACGCAACGATGGTGCGCCCCCATTTGGTCGCGGGAGATAGGGCGCGCGGCAACGCAACACCGACACGCCTCTCCTCCCGCGACCACACCCGACTGCGAGGGACAGACAGAACTGTCCCCCGCACCCGCACCTATGGACGCATCCTATGCAGGCCTTACGCAAGCCCACGTGGAGCGTCCCCTCCCGGGATCCCGCTTAGCTTCACCGTGGGAGAAAATCAAATCCACGGTTACTAAGCCCCCCCAACACGACAAGGTGGAGATCCTACGGGGGGGAACCTAACCTAACCTTACCATTTTTTAAATAATTAACCTACTCTAACTACTTCCACAAATAAACTAATATCACCAAACGTTTACTGTCTGAAGATTGTTTGCTGTGATAAATCATTTGATTAAAGACCAAATGCCATAATGACATTATACTTGGTAATATTTTGCCAAGTAAAAATTTGACCAAATAAAAATATGCGTAATAAAATCATTCGAAATATTGCAACGGTATAAAAAAGGGTTGCTAAAATTTGTTTGGGTAATGAAAATTTGTCAAAATCTTTTCGGCAAAACGGCAGGATCCCCGTTGTGCCGTACATAAAATATTCTATTCATTTGTGTTGTTTTATTTAGCGGAAGGCATATTTCATTTTGAGACCTTCTGCTCTTATATTGTTCAAATCGATCTTAATGTGAATGAACAGATACGGCAACTTCAAAAATATATATGTATACATGGGAGTGTCATTAGCTTTAGATCAATAAAGTGAGGCTTACATGACTCGGATGATTTCATTTTACAAATTGCTCTGATGCATAATTTTTGAGCTTTGAAGACAATATCATTTTCAACAGAGTTGCCGCAAAAGATGATAGCATATCTTAAAATTGACTCAACATATGCATGATAGGCCGTAATGATTGACAACATCCTGACTTACAACTCCACCTAACATATAAAACTTTGTACTTTCTACGCCAGAAATATTTTGTTTATTAAATTCAATGTCAAGATTACTCAAATAATTTTTCCCATTTAGAAATGGAAACTCTGTCAGGTCTTTTCGTCATCCCTACGAAAAAGCTAGCCCCTGCAAAGTTAGTCTACAACGAGTGCGTCCTACCCGTTATGTATTACGGTGCCGAGACGTGATAATAACGGTGCGACTGGTCCACAAATTAAAGGTAGCTCAGCGAGCTATGGAGAAGGCTATGCTCGAAGTTTCTCTGAAGGATCGAATTCCTAATTAAGTGATCCGACAGAGAACCAAAGTAATTGGCATAGCTCAAAGAATTAGCAAGCTGAAATGGCAGTGAGCTGGCTACATTTGTCGCAGAACCGATAACTGTAGGAGTAGTCGTGTTCTACCGCGGACGCCCTGTTGGACACCCTCCGGCTAGATGGAGTGACGATATACGCAAAGTGGACACGAAGATCCGAAAATCGGGCTGAGTGGCGTGCGATTAAAGAGACATAGATAGATAGATAAATCTTTACTGTCTTACTAATAAAAAAAGATTACTCACACGTTTAACGTATGAATACTTACACAGCGTATAACGTCTGTATAGGAGTTATACAGGGTTTACACAACATCGCTACTAATAAACGCAAAGACAAGCTTGTGTAACTACTCACGCTGTGTGGTCTGTGTACACACAGCTACACATTAACCTAAACAAGCCCAATATTAGGCGAACTCCCTTAGTGTGACCAACCTGTTGTTGAGTAGTTCAGCTAATATTGGTTTTGTATAGGTTGATGTGTAGCTGTGTGTACGTCAAATATGCTGACAACCTTTTATGAAGTACGTTCAAAAACTTCTAATCGTAACTAGGTTTTAGTAATTTAATTAAATTTTATAGTTTACTAGCTGACCCGGCAAACGTTGTTTTGCAAATTTTTTTTTTTTTTGAAAATACATGTTGGCCTATTCTCATAGATACCGGATAAGCACAAAAAATTTCATCAAAATCGGTCAAGCCGTTTCGGAGGAGTATGGGAACGAAAACTGTGACACGAGAATTTTATATATTACGAGTAGATTTATAATTTTACTAGCTTAATTATATATTAAATGGAGTTCCTTCTTAAAAATATCCCTTATCTATTAATCTAATGTACAAAAACTAAAGACTAATGGTTGTTATTTTCTGAAGAATAAATATGTTTTGATTTGTACTCATAGCTTCCGAACGCCTCCACCGACAATAACATTCATTTCATAGATCAAAGAAATATAACCTTCCTAGTCCAACCTCTCTGTCATAGATTACGCGCATAACCTAAGTAAAGTGACAACCTCAGCGTCCTCAGCTGGCCAAATAGCCGCCATTTTGCTCTTACGCTCTCCTTATACAAGGGTGCAAGCGTGTGTAGAGCTTGTGTAAGTCTAAATAGATATTTTGATCTCTTATAACGCATGTATACAAGCAATCTGTCAAAATATTTTTTATTAGTTGCGTTTTTGTCACGCAATGCTTATAGTACTTGTATACACTGTGTCGTAATTTTTATTAGTAAGACAGTTATTGTGCAAATACAGTTGGTACAAATTAGGTTTAATAGCTTAAATGTAGGTAATAGGTATACAAATATTAAATGCACAAAGGCAGCCTTATCGCAAAGTGCGATCTCTTTCAGACATTTATCCAGCAATGTGTGGCAGACTGATAATTATGAAATGAATGACTATTCGTAAAGTTAATAAAAATACTAAAAAATGGGTGCTCTCATACGAACAAAATGAAAAAGGTAAAAACTTTACGATGACATATGAAATATGGTTCTTTGCTCCTTAAAAGGAGGTTTTCTAAATATAATCTTCTCATTAATATTTCTGCCTCTTTGGTCTCGCGGAATAAATGTGCGTGTGGGATCGGGAGGTCTCGGGTTCGATTCCCGGGTCGGGCAAAGTGTTATTGGGTTTTTCCGTTAGGAAATTAGTAGCAGCACGGAGTCTGGTAATGTGTCCGGTACGGCAATAGGCTCGGCCCTATTACGTGGGACCTAAAAACTCATGGCGAAATGTGGGTGTAATATTACACCTCTGTCTACCCTTTCGAGGATATAGGCGTGGGTCTTTAAATAAAAAATGAAAAAAAAGTAATTCTTTTCTTTCTAATTGAAAGACATATGCGTAATTTTAAGCCAAGGCTCAATATATCCACAAACTTTAAATACGTATCGAAATGCATTCGTCATACAACAAAGTTGTGCTCGTGCAACTGACTAATTAACTCAACTAAACTTTATAATTTATGACCATTATTTTACTCTATTTATACGTTAGTTGCGACGAAATTTTGGGTAGATTTTTAATTTTAACGAACGAAGTTTTGTTTTGATTTTGTTTTTTACAACTCTCACTGGTTAAATCGGTGACCACGTCGTATATGCAATATGGATGGAGATTTGTAAAGTTTGTAGCAAGTTAGCGACTGTAGGAAGCTATCGCTTTGCAAGGTTAAACTCTTTCGTCATTATATGGTTTATATATATGACGAAGAGTATCTTCATTTTGGCCGGTATCAACGTTTCACGGTTCTAGGTGGCTACAGCTGGGTCTCTTTGCAATGAATCCACACAGTACAACAAACTGTTTATTCGAGGACACAAAATACAGTCTCTTCACAATCTTAATATGCACACGTGGCTCTGATGGATAAATTTTGGAAACGCAGCGAAGTCGGCCGTAGGTAGGCCACACTTATTTCCTCCGCTGTGTCTGTCGCCAAAGTGTCCGTTGACAGCTCCACGTTCGCTTATAAAAACATCAAATGACATTGACAGCTGTCAACTGCTGACCTCAGTGTTGCCAACCATCGTATCCGAATACGCTCAAATATATTAAGATTTGACGTTCCATTTTCCAATCTCCGACATATAGGTGAATTGTCACAAAAAAGCATATCTCTACGAGTTTCTGTGTGTACGAAAAGCTATCAGTCCGGTTATCATAATGATCAATGACAACTGTGATGGAGAAGCACTTGCAAATATTCTTATTCTGATCTAAACGAGAACGGTCTGTCTGTTTGAAGGTAGCAGCCGCCGCCGCCGCCGAGGTAAGGTGGCAGCCGCTCTGCGGCAGAGCAAATTTTATTTTTCTATCATAAGTGTTAAATTGCGTCACTTTTTATATTTGCTAATCTATTTTATTATTTCGTAAGAAAGTGACAATAGTCAAATTGCGGTCAGATAATTTCCTTCAAAAATAATACATAGAGCTCTATCGGAATGCCAGAAAAAGGTAATAGGTATTTAATTTGGTTTATTGCGGAATTGATAAAGCCATAGGCAAGCGGTGGCGGTACACTGGTTGCGAATATTTGTGAAACTAAAAATCCCGCAGTTTTATTTGGTTATGTATCCAGCTCTAAATTTATTTATTTATTTAATTTAAACAATATAAGCTTACAGTATAGAACCAAAACGCTTAAATGCTATTTTTGTACTACATTATTACAATATTTTATTATTATATAATTTGAACATTAATATTTTGAGCCGCATAATCAAATACATCATTAAATTATAACATAAGAATAAAATTGAATATAAAATAAATACATTTGAAAATGGATGAAATAAGGATATAATTATGAATTATGTCAAACTGAAATAGTGCTAGTGAACCTATTGCCAATATACTGTCAAAAAAGTAATTATGTCAACTTTGTAATTAGTTACTCAAATACTATATATTATAATCATATAAATTGAATTCAGTTGTCCATAATGTCAAATATAACAATTGAATAATAAATATAGTTAAATTAATGAAATAATAAACACAGTATACATATGTGCATGTCACTAAATATAAATAAATATTGTTATGGATTATTTAAATACAGTAATATGTTTGTGGTCATAGTGCGAATACTATCAAAAAATATATCCACATTCTGGTTACAAATTAAAAATCGTTGATTAATTTTATGGTACTCCCAGTAGGACTATTATTGGCATAGGGAATCCGCCACGATGATGGACAGGCGAGCAATCTGTGTTGCCGTCGACTAGCACCACGAATATAGTTATTGGGAACATGTTATATATTACTAGTAATAAGTAGAATATGAGGGTGGTTGCATCCACTCGTATCTATATAAGTCTTGTCGCTTGCCAATAAACGTCAGTGTACTACATGCTAACCGTTGTTTCACTTGTGTTCGCATACATATCAGAACATATAAATTAACGCATTCTCGTATCGATGGATTGTCCACTCTCTTTGTCAACAGCAAATAATAATGAACTATTTGTGTTAACTGTCGTCTGAGTTCCAATGTATCGAGACCGACCATCCCCAAAACAAACATTGAGGGATATAAAAACGGATAATATCCGTATTCATGCTTGTACACAAATCTAGCAAACTTTCTTTGAATTTTCTCTACGCTAAGAATATACTTTTTTTCCTGTGGTTGCCATACAATTGCATTATACTCTAATTTATTTCATACATTTGCATTGTTAAGCATTTTTATGGTTTTGATATTTCTCAAATCAGATGAATTACTAATTATAAATCCCAGAATTTTATTAGCACTCTTACATATATATCCTCTATATGTTCGTGGAAATTTAACTGAACGTCAAGGGTTAGTCCAAGATCGCGTATTGTGGTCACTCGCTGTAGCGGTGCATCACCTAATGCGTATGTGGCGGCGATTGGAGAACGTGACCTCGTAAATGTTATGATTTTGCACTTGGACAAATTAAAGGGTGGTTTGTTTTTTAAACTCCAATCAACCACCGCATCAATATCTGATTGTAGCTCTGCACAGTCACTGGAACTGTTAACCGTTTTGTAAAGTTTGAGATCATCGGTGAAAATAAGGCATTCTGATTTAGATAGTACAGCCGGTAAATCATTTATCATGATAAGGAACTGAGTTGGTCCAAGGGTACTGCCCTGACTCACCCCGGACCTTGTATAATATTCATTACCCATTTTTACGAACTGTTTTCTATCTTTAAGATAATGGGCCATGAATTTCAGGAGAGGTGTACAGAAACCAAGCGATGCAAACTTAGATAATAGAATGTCATTATCAACTAAATCAAAAGCCTTTGTGAAATCAAAATATGCTGCGTCAGTCTGAGTAGCCCCCATCATATTAGTTTTCACATAATCGACAAAATTTATGTGATTAGTTAAACTAGATCGCGCTGGCCGGAATCCATGCTGCGAGTTATCCAGTCATCTGCTAATTTGCTGGAAGATAGAGCTATTCAGAATGGACTCAAATATCTTACCAAATATGGACAGGATAGCAATAGGCCTAAAATTTGTAACGTCGGTCGATGAACTACTCTTGGGTACGGGTGTGACCCTTGAGACCTTCCATTTACTGGGATACTGACACTGTTGAATGGACAAATTGTAAATGTGAAGAAGTGGATTATCTAAAGAAGACAAACAATCTTTTACGAGGTACGTAGGTATATTATCAGCACCATGAGCTGATGATGATTTAAGGTGGCCTACTGCCCTCCGTAATTCCATGCTTTTGATATTACCTACTGTAATTGCCGACAGATATTCTAAATTGTTTGCATCACGCTGGGCTCTTTCGGGATCTAAAAAAGGAGCATTTGCATGAAAAACTGAACTAAAATTGTTTGCAAAGGCCTCCACGGATTCCTGTCCTTCGACCGTCTTATTGCTGTAAACATAATCTGTGTTTTGTTGTCTACTTTTACGTTTGTTCTTTACAAATTTCCAAAAAGATGATGGGTCGGTTGAGATATTATGTTCGATTTTATTTAAATATTCTTTATAAGCTATTTTAAAAAGTTCCTTAACTTTAGATCGGTAATACTTAAAAAGTTCACAGTTAAATACAATTTATGTCCATGTTTATTAAACATTTTAAGATTATAATATTTTAGCTTTATGTTATGTATTATTTCACCTGTGAACCATGTTGGATATGTATATTTACTGTTGTACGCAATTTTCTTTAGACGGACATGCTGATTGATAACCATATTCAATTTATCGTAAAGTATATCCACAGCCACATCTACGTTTGTCTGGTCTAGGAGTCCCATCAAGTTAATACCCACGATATCAGAGTATAGGTTGTGAAAATCTGCTCGACGAAAATTCCACTCATTGTGTATGGTATTTTTGTCTTATTTACTTGATAGTCGGTCTCTGGTTTTTTTGACAAAAAAAATTTGACAGGGTTAGTTGAATTTCTAAAGGAGGGTAGGCCGATAGGCATCCATCGGTACTAGATACTTGGCATTACTTACAACATTAATGTTTCCTAGTCTAATGGTTGACAGGACTAAATCCAACATTGCGCCGTATTTGTTAGAGACACTATTATATTGTTGCAACACACAATAATCTAAAAACATATCAAACTGTGCTTTAGTCGTTTTACTACAAGACTTACGATTAAAATCTCCTAATACAACAAGTTCATATTTTGAAAATTGAACTATAGCACTCTCAATACAAGTAAGGACATCTATGTATTGCATATCACTATAGCTAGGTTGGAGATAAGCGACACATACAAATAGCTTAAAGTTATTTACT
The DNA here is from genome assembly GCA_944739405.2 of Euclidia mi. NCBI lineage: Eukaryota > Metazoa > Arthropoda > Insecta > Lepidoptera > Erebidae > Euclidia > Euclidia mi. The sequence continues at coordinate 108,657,419 of OX123183.2, forward strand.
GTAATTAGTGCTAAACAATAATTCTTTATCATCTGTTAGGTAATCTATATCTGTAATTCTCTTGACAGTATAACAGTCCTTAACCGCTAATAGTACACCTCCCCACCTGGCATTATTGGCTCTGTCTTTGCGTAATACAACATATCCAGAAGGGAATAGTTCGGCATCATTTACAGAGCTGTTAAAGAATATCTCAGTGACTGCAATGAAGTCATAAGAACTTGATAAAACATTATTATGAAATGTAGTTGTCTTTGATCGTAAACCTCTTACATTTTGGTAATACAAAGAAAAATTTTTAGGCTTACTTTGTTTAGAGTAAGTATTTTTCTTATTTTTTACAATTTATATAAAAAATCCTTCCACATTTATTCGAGAAATAATTGGAGACGTTCTTTTCCTGCCTTTTTACATTTTTTTAATATGGGTGAATACATAGCTTATAAATTGTTTTGAGAATTTATATCCATTGTTTTAATGTTCAGAAATAGTGTGGAATTTATTCCGTAGCTGAAATGAAGTAAAATATTTTTTGATTTAAAATTCTCATCAATAACAGCTGTAGTTGTAAGTAGGTTAATTAGTGCTCCTCAGCTTCTCCTCTCCTAAACTAAAATGTGGAGAGTACAATTAAGGCTTAGTGACTTGCACAATATGATAAACGAATATTCACTTAGCTAATCTGTTAACTAAGTTGAAGTGATTTTATATAATGTTGACCCCATAGATAATATAATTCTATACTCCATGGTTGACCCACTCCCGGCATTTTCGTGGGTGGTATTTAAGATATTTTCTTGATAACTTTGAAGGATTTTTGTTATTAAAATTAAATTCTGTAAAAATGGGTAAATAAATTTTAGTACTAACTAGACAGATAGCTGGTAAGTTCAAATTTGAGTTCTATTTTAGAACGCGAAGTAACAGAAAAGAATAGATTTTTGATAAATTTTCAAACAGCAAACGACTCAAAATAGAACTTTTTGAATAGTTTAGTTGTTTCCTTAGATAAATAATATGTTTCAAAAGGTTGTTTCATTATAACGAACTATAAGTATTTCATAGTTTTTACATTCGTTATTTGTACACAAAGCTAGTTATTATTATGTTACGGATGCCAATAGTGTAAGTATTAGGAAATGATGACAAATTAGTACTACATTACGACCATATCACTTCAAACTTAAAACAAAATTCATTCAATATTTTGTACGTACGAGTAAAAGAGTAACAAACACCCATCCATCCCGTCAAATTTATGCTTAAAATAGTATAGCACTTATAAAAAGTAAAATTTACTTCTTTTCCGCCATGCTGGCAATGACAACCAAGCATTGAAATAATTAAACTATATAAATGCATTAAGCATAACTACATATTCATCAAAACTCTTTTGCATTACCTTTAATCCAATTTATTATAGTACTATTTGTCTCATAATTCGTTTTATCTCTAATAATATAGCGAGGAAACTTTAGATTAGTTTCATGGATTTCACAAACACCCTGGGTGTCACCCCACCCAGTTATCATTAACCGTCATAGTTGGTATTCATAGTTGAAGTCAATAGGCAAATTTGAATTTAAAAGTTACTGTCACATTTAAATTAAATTTCATATTTGTTTACGGTGACAGGTTGAAAGCTTTTGTTATTTAGAAATAGAAGTAGTTTAGTGTTGGTTAGGATTTCTAAATGAATGGTTGAATGGATAGTTCGCGGCAATATGCCTTGGGGTTCAAACTAATATAATAGCAGCATTTACACAAAAACCATTTGATTTTTTAGTCATAACCAAAAAGTTTCATTGAGAGAGCCATAGTGGTGGTTAAGCTAGTAGAAATACAGCAGACCCTTCTGGCGCTCCCTGACTTACGTCATTCGCCATTTCTCATCTTATACTCGTACCGTCTGTTAGGAACTCTAAGCCAGTAGGTACGCTTGCTTTATTAAAATAAATTATTATATACTGGCTATTTTCTTCGAGTGCATAAGGCTACATAGCGTTGCCTTGTCAGGTCTAGAACCCTCCAAAAATAAAATTGATGATAGAATTAAATTATTTTCTGCTTTGCTGTTGAGTTACTGTAGATATATTCTCAGAACGATTGCGGGTTGAAGTGAGTTGCCCGCTTTACCTTTTGTTAATATTAATTGTTATTTGCCAAGATAGCAACGACAAACTACAAACATTTTATGTTAATGTCTACGTTAGCTTACAAACTGGACCACTCAAATTTATCCAAGAATAGCTGACCCAGCGAACTCCGTATCGCTCTTTTAAGAGTTTTTATTTAATTCCCTTTTTTCCAAGCCCCTTTTCCAAAGTTACCATTGACTTAGCGCTTGATCTCTTATCTTTTCAGATGATGAACAAACAAACATAGATTTTTATATAATATTGAATTCCCCATTCCTTAAAATATCGGAGACGGTACATACCCATATCGACTTAAAAAAAATGCCATCCGCCATCTTTGATTTCCTATCCGCCATCTTTGATCACGAAATGGATGTTGTATTTGGATTCACCATCCCTTAAATCATCAGAGACGATAGCCATATTGATTTTTAAAATTTTTCCCATCCTCCATCTTTAATTGCCCATCCGCCATCTTGAATCACGAAATAGATGTTGTATTTGAATTCCCAACCCCTTAAAATATCGAAGGCGATACCCATATTGATTTTTAAAATTTTCTCATCAGCCATCTTTGATTTCCCGTCCGCCATCTTGGATCACTAAATAATTTTCATTTTATTAATCAGCGTCCCGAAAATCTCGAAAACGATACCCATATAGATTGTATCCTATCGTTTAGCCTTTTTTTGCCTTTGACCCAACCCTCCCCCTTCTCGTTTGACCATTTTATTATTTTAATCTGGCCCCTAAAAGTTGTGGCGTAATTTTATATAGCCTATAGCCTTACGGAATAATTGGGCTATCATAGACAATAACAATTTTTAAAATCCGACTGCTTGTTCCTGAGATTAGCCGACATTATATTTTAGCCTTTTTAGCCTTTTGCCTGGCCCCAAAGGGTCGAAGCGTTATATTATATAGCCTATAGCCTTCTGGAATAACTGGGCTATCGTATGCAAAAAGATTTTTTCAGATCCGACCGGTAGTCCCTGAGATTAGCGCGTTCAAACAAACAAACAAACAAACTCTTCCGCTTTATTATATTAGTATAGATAATTCGCGAACAGAAATGCATGTACTTACATTTTTCTTCAACTCGACTTCCATTCAAAGTCAGCCAAGCAAATGGGAATAAATACACGAAAAAACGCACAAAAGAGTTCATACAATGATTTACGACTAAATATCATTCTCATTCGAATTGTATTCTCGTATTTGGCAAGGCCTGTCCCAGCTCTTTGTTACTCCAGTTTATAGTTAATATTCCCTGGTTTTTATAGTAGGCATCAACAGATGCCGGCCGTACATATACCTATATAACAATATAGATATATGAACGGCCAAGATTATGTGATAGTTGTTTTGTTGCTTCTCATAAAATGTATGGTGTTTGTTTAATAGAAAATGTGCGGTTGCGTATTATTAAGGAGTGTGCTGTATCTGTTTTATGGCGTTGGCAACGGTCCTAAGATTTCTGTTGTTGATTGTTATTGTATAAGGGTATGCTTTTTAGTAAATATATGCGTTATTTGTACAACGTATGTAGAACTATTATGTGCATTTTTAGGACTTACGTATTCATCGTGTAGGTATCACATAAATGACGTATCGATCTTTTTTCAAGTAATACATAGTTAGCTATTTGGTTCAAATGATTCTCTTTTAATTTTTTTTAAGTTTAGTCTCAATTGAACCTTTTTGTAAATAAATCAATGGTAGGAAAACTTGTGTAATTTGCGATTGATCGAAACTTTACTTTTTTCTGTAACGTAAACTATTTTGAACCAACGATAAAAATGGAATGATCATATGCGAAATGCTTTATGAATGAACAAACCGCATTATGAACCCGGCTATTGGCCAAGTTTGCCTTTGCTGTCGAAGCCAGATTAGACCAATCGCCTCTGAAAGAGACGCGTAATTTGTGAATATTCGTCATCAGACATGTTTATTGGGCAAAGACCTCTACTTATTATGAAAAGAATAACGTCATAGTCGTATACGCGGGTTAAATGAGTTGGCATAAATAACGAGTATTTCGAGATATTTATGAAGTAGACTACGGATTATATTTTATAAGATTATAATTATAGGATTTACACATGTTTTCAATCATCTTTAATATGCTCTGTGATGCGCTTCGTGCGCTTCGTGGACTTGAAATCGAGACCCGGCATACAAGTACCCTCATTAAGCTACGACTTTTTCAAATCACCCGGTCTCACAGACATGTAGTCACCAATGGCGGGTTAAGATGCAATGAAGCCTACACCGAATGCCGGAAGAAGTGTACAAGAGGCGTAATAAAATTGTGAAGCACTCGGTACCTTTAAGGCGTCCGGTACTTTTTTGCATCTCTTGAGTGCCAATTTCTATCAATCAAAATTTTTTAACTGAGAGAGTAGGAAACTGAGCGATATAACCGAGCTATGTGAAGACAAACTTTATAACAATAAGACAATGACTAATTATTGATTTTAAAGTATCATTTAATAATATTTTGAATAACTATTAAACCACTACGGTTTCGTTAATATACGCATGAATTCTTAATAGTTCATGAAAACTAAACGAACTTTTTCGTTAATTGAAAGAACTGATTCAAACCGTCAGATCTAATCGTATATCTTCGGTTCCAGTGAAAGACTTATTTATAATAATTATTTGTACATTTTCATTTAGATATCATGATCAGAATTTATTTATTATTATAAAGAAAATGTATATTATATTTTTTAAAGAAAATGAGAATTGATTATCTTTTAATTAAAATCAGATAATGATATATTGTGGCATCGAATAGGTTTCATGATTAAATATGACCGAAAGATAAGCAGGACGACGAATACGAATTATGAAATTTGTAGCTACTGTCCAATAAAAATTATAGGAAGTACACACTTTACTTAATATCTAACATTAAACAAAAAGCTATTTCTTTGATATAGCACAAGTTGGTGGAAGGTAAGGGCTCAGGTACAAGGCGGGAAAATATCATAACCCTGACGATTATCATAACTAGTGGGATAAATAAAAAGAATTTTATATTAAGCTGAGTGCACTTTGGCTAAAACAGTCCAAGAAAGTAATTATCTCTAAAAGTTAGTTAAGTCAAATTCAATTTAAATGTTCTCTCCAGTATTACCTCAATAAACTTAAGACTCAGATTAATGCTTCCAAAAGAGTAGAGATTAACTTTAAGGACGAATTTTGGACTTATGAAATGCGTGGTCTTATTTTTAAATACAATAAAATAATTATTTTGTACGTACAAACATACATACATACATATATCCCAGAATTTCTCCTAAATAACTAGACCAAAATATACGTTTACATGAGTGTTCTCCTTGAATGGTTTAGATGATAGGTAGTAAACTCGGCTTTCGCTGATTTAACATCAAGCGTGAGAAACTGCAAGGAAACGGTGTATAAAATAAAACTTGTTTTTGTTCTTCCCCAAAATTCAACACTTATAACTCTCCAAAAAACATATAAAATCAAAATCATTTGTAATGAAAGTAGTAAAGTTAATAAGTAGTTATTGAGGACTCATTTTAATATTACTAAAACTACATAAATACGTATTCTTAATATACATACATACAAACATATCGTCACGCCTTTTATCTCCGAAGGGGTGGGCAGAGGTGTATTTCTACACCCACTTTTCGCCAGATATACTTTAGTCCCACGTAATAAGGGGCGAGCTTATTGCCGTACCGGGCACATTTCCAGACTCCGTGCTGCTACTGAGAATTTCGTGACAGAAAAACCCAATAACACTGCCCGACCCAGGGATCGAACCCGGGACCTCCCGATCCCACGCGCACATTAATTATGCCGCGAGACCAACGAGGCAGTCGTATAGGGTTTGATGTCGAGTTTTCCGTCTCTACGCAAAGATGGTATTTGCATCATGTTATCCCATAGTCACCTCTTACGACACCCACGGGAAGATAGGGGGTGGTGACATTTGTATTCTATGCCGTCAACCACACGGACCAGATTCTTAATATGAATATTATATTAAATATATAGCGACACTGCAGACGCAGTCTCAGATTTATAGCATTGAGTGTGCATCCCAGGATTCTTCCTGGGATGCAAACTCAATGCTATAAATTGGACTTCTGTCCATACACTCCTTTAAAAGATAAATTTGATTAAATATGACCTCGTTGTCAAATAGTCCTCTAGATCACTCTTCGTCAGTTTTCATCGTATATGGTGGTTTCATACAAGAATAATATTGTATTTCTTGCACAACTGTAGATGTGATATACATAGGAGCTGAGTTTCGTATTTTAAGAAGTGAGTTTTCCTTTCAAGTTTCCTACGTCTTACATTTCATAGCAACGTGAGTCAGCGGTAAGACATAATGAAAAAGTACATAGATTTTTAAATATATTAATACAATAGAAAATAATTAGATTAGTAAACTTACAGGGCTGTGTAAGTTAAAGAAATATCATGACTTTCTCGACTTATATTCAAAAATAATTACATCGCATAAAACACGCCCATCCGATAGATAATACGAATACGATACATTTATACCTATAATTTAATACGATCAAGCCCGCGCTTGCAGAGCCAATCCAAATTTACATTCATTATATTCGTGACATAGTGACGCAGTAATTTTTAAGACAATATTATGAAACGTATAACATGGTTCACAAGACAGGGGTACTTACCGATGAGGAAAAGGAAGCCATGCAGAAGAGATAGCCATAAAGCTGATTTCACTCCGCTCGCTCGTGTTATTTAAAATTGCAATATACTATTAAGAGTTTATTACACCACGTAAAACTAAGTGAATAAATATAACAGTGCCATAACAACTAAGAATAAATGTTTGCAGCTGTCTACGACTGATTAAAGAAATAAACAAAAGTATCAATTGTGCTAACGGACGAACTTTATGAAAGCAGTTTTGTGAGATTTACGAGTCGTTATCGGACTAAAACGTGAGTTCATAACACATTGCTCATTAACAAACACATTATCACAACTCGGAACACCAATATTTATAGGTTCATTATCAAAATTTAAGATTTTGATAAATTATAAAACCGTTAGCGAGAAAACTGTGCATTTGAAACTTAATGACTAATTTCCATTTGACATTTGGACCACTAGTGGTGTGGCAAAGAAACGAATGATAAGTTGAAGGCAAAGTCAATAAAGCTGAACATTCACTACAGAGTTTATCGTCCATGTTGCCATACTAAGATATTATATACCATAGTAGAATATATTTCATTAAAATCATGCCAAACAAAAATGTAACTATTCGAAATAAGCGTAAAAACACGAACTGTACCTACAATGAACAAAATGAGAGCCCACTATCATCCAGGCGCTCTAGTATTAACCGAAGCCTGCCTGATTTATCAACTATTGATTACGACGACATTATACCTCGACAAAAAGACACAATTAACACACTCAAACATCGACTCGAAAGTGCAGATAATGAAGTACAAAATTTACTATTAGAGAATACAAATCTCCAAAAATTAGTTCAGGAACAACAAATAAAAATTCAACAATTGACAACAATTTGTTCTTCCAACTAAAGCGTCGTGAAGAAAATACCCAAGAAAGGTAATAGTGTCACCAGACGTCGCATAGATTTTAATGAGAAAATAGATTCTCCTGTTAGTACAACAATATCTATGTCGGCTCACACTTCTAATGAAACTAACGAGTTGGATACAGGTGCAAAAAACGTACAGCAATTATTGAAAGTGGACCAAACTTTAGGACCTATAAAGAATAGTATTAATCCATTAGATAAAAACATCCGCGACAACAGACGCATACTGATTTTCGGCAGTCAACAATGCTTAGGACTAGCAGCAAACCTCATCTAGTCAAGAAGGAACAGCAAATTCGAATTCTATAATATTTTTGCTTATACAAAACCATACGCTACCACAGATGAGATAGTAAAATGTTGCGAAAATCTCCAATTAAACAAACATGATAAAATTATATTATGTATAGTCGAAAACGACTCTAATCCTTTCAAAGTACAGACTGAATTGTCGGCGACTTTAAAGAAACTTAGCAATAACACTGTGTTAATTTTAAATGTTTGTAATAATAGGTATATAAATGTGCGACCTTTAAATAATATGATTCGATTAAATGTAAATAACTTCTCCAACTGCCATTTCTTAAATGTATTTCATTCTGAGTATAATGATATGTATAAAACATGTAGGAGGCTAAACCTATTCATTGATACAATAGATTACAAGGAGAATTATTTACCAATGTGCAATAAACGTAGGACAAACTATGCTACGAAATACAATTACACATCGTATAATATGAATAATCATGATATCAAATATAATTCGAGAGGTGAATTTGATAAATTTAAGCAAACGACAATTTTGGACTACTTTTCAAAAGTGCCAAGTAAAAATGTATCAAATAGCCATGTTTCTGTTAATCAGCCATTTTTTCGTTCCGACTGACAGTGGAGCTAAGGACATAATGTATGATACCGTGACATTATTCCACCAAAATATAGCGGCTTTACTGAACAAAATCGACATGTTAGAAATTTATTTAAATGAACTAAAAGAAAATGGTCACAAAATAACCATAATATGTCTCTGTGAAACTTTTGTTAGAGAGGGTGAACAATAAAATGTAAGGATTAAGAATTACCAACTAGCTTCATCTTTTTGTCGAGCGAGAGAAAGGCGTGGAGGTGTGTGTATATTGTTGGATAATTCACTAGAATTTAAAGAGATAACGTTCTGCAAGAATTTGGGAGTAGAAAAATGTTTCGAATGCTGTGGAATCGATATTCCCTCCTATAAATGTATAATTGTTTGCATTTATCGAATTCCTAACTCTCCTATCACTACATTTTTTAATAATTTTAATACTCTCTTGCATAAGCTTACTTTCCGAAATAAGAAAAAAATTATTCTGTGTGGTGATTTCAACGTAAACATACTGAAAAATAACAATATCGCAAGCAATTTAATAAATCTGACTCACAATTACAATTTAACACTCCACACTGACAAACCCACACGCCAACAGACTTGCATAGACCATATAGCTAGCAATATGAAAGACGCAAGTGGATCGGCTCTTGAATCTAATCTCTCAGATCATAACACATGCAAATTACTAAGGTTTCCCATTTTGAAACAAGAGAGTGCTCAAAAGCCTTGGTATGTGCTTAGGCGAAATTATTGTTGTTAAATTGTTATTATTAATATATAGGTGCTTATATCAAGTTATTCAATTAATTGAAATTAAAGTACAGTTTACGGATTTTATCGCGTTATATTGGTTTCTAGATTTCTAGATCATTCAGTTTAAATGTAATAACTTAGTAACCAGTGAAACCAATATAACGCGATAAAATCCGAAAACTGTAGTTTAATTTCAATGTGTAACATTCGCGTAAACCCAAGAAAAAATTATTCAATTAAGTTGCAAATATAATATGCTTAATATGTAGCATCTGTTATTGGTTAAATAGCATCTGCTACGAAATAATCACGCCTCAGCTACCATTAAGAGACAAATGATCATTTGCTATTGTTTGAAAGTTGAATATTGAACGTACTTTGGATATTACGGCATCTCTCGGGTGCTGCGTTTAAATATTGAGAATTTGTGAGGACACATTCTCATCCTACACAAAATGCGATTAAATTATAATACTAACATTGAACAAGCAAATCTCTATGATTATTTAAGGAATCGCTTCTGAGTCTGACGGACTCAACAAGAATAAATTAATGAGTGGCTTCTGAATGTGATAGTTAATGTATTTATCTGTAAGCTTTTTCTAAAAAACGGCGGCCTGTACAGCTGCTTTGAAGAAAGAGGTACAAACATATATTCAGTAGTTTGTATTTAAAAGGTACCTTTAGAGTTCAATTAATGGCGATTCATGGACTAATTATGAAAAGTAAAAATATACATACATACATACATACATATCGTCACGCCTTTTATCCCCGAAGGGGTAGGCAGAGGTGTATTTCTACACCCACTTTTCGCCAGATATACTTTAGTCCCACGTAATAAGGGGCAAGCCTATTGCCGTACCGGGCACATTTCCAGACTCCGAGCTGCTACTGAGAATTTCGTGACAGAAAAACCCAATAACACTGCCCGACCCAGGAATCGAACCCGGGACCTCCCGATCCCACGCGCACATATATGCCGCGAGACCAACGAGGCAGTCGTATAGGGTTTGATGTCGAGTTTTCCGTCTCTACGCAAAGATGGTATTTGCATCGTGTTATCTCTTAGTCGCCTCTTACGACACCCACGGGAAGATAGGGAGTGGTGACATTTGTATTCTATGCCGTCAACCACACGGCATAGTAAAAATATAATTCACAAAATATATCAGAGATGTTTAAGTATTATATATAACGTAGGTAACATAGGAGAATGTGGGCGTTCTTTGTTTCTCAAGTCTTCCTCCATCGTACATTTCAGGAAAATAAGACTCGGTATACACTCAGTAGGTTTTACTCAAACTAATTAGTTCACTTCACAAACTAAATATGCACACGTAGCTCGGATGAAAATGGATTACTTTTGGAAACGCGGTGAAGTCGGACGTAGGTAGGCCACAGTTGTTTCTTCCGCTGTGTCTGTCGCTAAAAGTGCCCGTTGACAGCTCCACGTTCGCTTATAAAACATTTAATGACATTGACAGCTGTCAACTGCCGACCTCAGTGTTGCCAACCATCGTATCCGAATACGCCCAAATCTATTAAGATTTGACGTTCCGTTCTCCAATCTCCGACATATATTTTTTTGTGAAAATGTCCATCATCAAGTGGTGGTAGGATTATTTAACAATCCTACCACCACTTTTTATCTATAGAAATTTATAGGAATAGAAGTTAAAAATGAGACCGTATATAAAATATTTTAATAACCAAGTCTGAAAAATAATTTAGTACCATAAAAACGCAAATAACTTCATCAGCGTTCACTGTTGGTTCTGAGCGCACTAAAACAAAAATAAAAAAATAAACGGTGCCATTCCCGCAATATCTTTTATTGCTCAAACTATATCGATACTAAAAGTATACTTATGTTTCAGTGACCTGGCATCTACGAGGTAATCGTAATGGGGTTCAAAGAAATAGAAATAAGAAATAAGAAATATTTATTTGCCAGAAATGTGGTACAGGTATAGATGTTACATAAATTGTTTTTGATCTACACATTTCGCTAAATATAGCATGTCGCACGAGTGATTGATTTCCACGGGGTAGCCGGGATCGATCACTCGCCGAGCAATTAAAGAGAGATAATTAGGTTGACTTACGGGAAATAAATAAAAAATATCACCAGGAAAGTTTAAACTCGCGTTATATTCCAGTTACACAATGGCTTTAATTATACAAAAAAAACTGACACTTGAGATTAGCCGATGAGACAATTATCCAGGGCATGGGGGGTACGTTGGCACTTCACAGGTCTTCGGATGAGGTACTCAGCTTGGTCGTGTTGGCCGGAGCAAAAAGGGAGCGAAACCTCGTGTGTCCCCGGTATTTATAAGGCCGGCGAGGAGGAGTGGGCGAGGGGGCGGCCCACTGCTGTGCGTCACTCGTAGCGAGGCTCGCGGGCGCCGGGGCGCGACGTCACACACCCCCCCCCCCCCCGTTAGGCCGGGTTAAGGAAAATTCCCTAGCCCAACGGGCGTAGCAGCCCTGAAAATACTCCCTGAAATTAGAGAAAACAAGAGCATGAGTACCTTGAACAAGTGACAACCCTATACGCTAATTAGGATACCTAAATAATAATGACCCACGCTTGCATTCTTCACGCGTACAACGGCAGTCTGAATTTGAACATAAACATTTATCATTCATAATTCATCACACATACCTACATGTAAATGCCGAGGCCAGTGTAATAGCTTAATATTAAAGATAACAATCTATGGAGAAGCGCTTAGGGTAATTATTAGGTAATAATGATTTGTAGATATAAGAAACTTGATCTAGCCCTACGACTTATAAATCTTGGGTTCGGCTTTTGCCACTAGATAAGTAAACTTTTTGAATATAGTTAGGTATAACAACAGATTTTTCGTAAAGATGAACAAAAATAATATAAGCCGCAGACACGACCGGACCGCTCAATGTCAAAGGAAAGAAATTAATAAATATTTTGCTCTAATTAATAACTACAACACGACCAGTAAACACCTTTTGAATGTAAACAATGGTGAATCATTAGTTAGGCATTTATTTATCGGCGCGTCGCTGAGTGAACGCGCGTGCGTCATAACGACAACTAGGTAGGTACAATCTAAATGGTAGGTACTATTCGACTGTTCCGAGCTCGCGACGCACTGTTAATCACCCTGAATGTTTATAAAGTACCTATAATAACAATTTCATTATGGAATTTATACAGAATTAAGAATAACAACAGAACTTCAGAACGAGGCACGGCGAAAAACAATACGCCAATCAAGATGCATTTCAACAAATAGATTTGCTGAAAGAAAATACACATGCGAGATTTGAACCACAGACCGATCCGACAGCAACTTTTTAACGACTGAGCCATAACTGATAGTTAGATAAACAACAGATTCTTTGTAACAATATTACATGTAATAAATTTTATTACAATTTATAACTGAACATTTATTCATTTTATGTTAGCATGTTTACATAAATCATTAACACAACACAATGCATTATCTTGTGAGCTTCGACTCGAAAACAAAAGAACCATTGTTGGCCTTCACAAATAATTATGCAGGCAATTATAACTCCGCATAGATATGCGTCTTACATTGTTATTTTTATACTTTTATTATTCTTTGTAATTAATCAACTTTAAATCCATGATGTGCCATTCGCCTAAAGGTTTTCCGGCCATGTCGTTAAGTTTGTATACTAGAGGTGACTTTTTTGAGGCAATCTTACATTTAATAAATTTAGGCGCCAATTTCTTGCTAAAGTATTTATCCTTGTCACTAAGTAGAAACGTTCTGCGCCAAACCATATCACCGACATTGAATTCTGCCGGTTTACGGCGAAGATTATAAGATGAACAATTTCGTTGGTGGGCCGACAACAGAGCTGAATGTACCTTCTCGAAAATAGAAGATAAGTAGCCTAAAGTTTCGGCATAGCCGTCCCGTGGTTCAAGCACCATATTGGAATTAAATTCCTTGTCAATATACTGAGAACCACATGTTATGACCTCCCTACCAAAAACAAGGAAATTAGGAGAATAACCAGTAACCTCACTAACTGCGCAGTTAAGGGCGAATTGAACTTTAGTGATTAGAGTGTCCCAGATTCGATGATCAGATTCTATGAAAGTTGAAATAGCTGTCATAATGGTTTTGTTGTAACGTTCAACTGAGTTAACGTGGGGAGTATACAACGGTGTAAAATGCAAATTTGGAATTTTATATTTTGACAACATACTTTTAAAGGTTGCGCTAATAAATTGTTTACCGTTATCCAAAACAATAGTAGATGGAATTCCATGCACCAAAAATACATTTTCCTCGAGAATTTTTTATGTAGCTATCGACCCACTTTAGTGCAGGGCCTCAAATGCCATATCTTTCACATTTATTTAAAAGAATGGTATGTACGCGGTCTCTAGAGTCGTGCTAAGGTCCGTCGCAAGCTGCTCGACGTCAGCGGGTGTCTCCACGGGAAGGGAGGGCGAGTGCTCGGCCATATACTTGGCAAAGACCCGCCAGTCTTGGCGTGATCGCGGAGGCAGCCGAATCGTCTGCGGGATGACCTCCAGAGTCAGACACACGGGCTGGTGGTCTGATATGAGGTGGTCGTCCAGGACGTCAAGATGCACGGCTGCATCTATGCCGCGGGTGACGGCTATGTCTATAACGTCCGGTTTGTGGACTGCATAGTACGGATAGTGTGTCGGGACCTCTGGTCCTAGGACTTCATATCCGTGCTCGTCTGCGTCATCCAGAAGGCGGCGGCCGTCCCGACAGATGATGTTGGAGTTCCACGCCGTGTGCTTTGCGTTAAAGTCGCCAGCAACGATGGTAGGCAGCGGCGAGTCCAGCAGTGAGTGAATGTCAGCCACTGCGAGGCGGTGTTGTGGCGGCTTGTAGAAGGCGTACACACGGGTGGGCTGGCTTCCAGTGCAGATCTCTATACCGAGGGCATACGCGGCTTGCAGTGGTGGTACTGGCAGCACTTGGTGGACTACTCTCCTCTTGACCAGGACTGCTAAACCCTACAGGGGTTTAGCAGTCCTGGTCAAGAGGAGAGTAGCAGTCCCTGCCGGCGAGCATTGATCCTCCCGGTAGACATGGTATCTGCCCATCTTCCACTTGTCTACTGGTCTGAGGTGGGTCTGGTTAAGCAGGGCTATATCCACTTGCCGCTGAGCTAGCAGCAGTTTTAATAGCCTGGTCTTCTCTGGTGACATCCCGTCGGCGTTCCAGAACAGGATTTTCAGCCTACGCGGATCCAGACTGGTGTAGATCGGCAAGGCACTTGTGGATCAGCGGCATAGGGTCCCGCTGCTCCTGAAGGGCCACCAGATCTTGCTGCAGAATGCTGATGGCAGAATGTCTAGGGTCCAGATTTGCCTTGACCGGTGGGGGTGCCGGTGTTGGCTGGGCCGTCCGCTTCGCCTTCGTCCCCTCAAGCGGGGCAGCGACCACGGCGGATTTCTGGACGTCATTCGGTGGCGCGGAAGGGGGTCCGTTGTATCCCTAAATCCGAGCTCCGGCTACATGGCGGGTACAATACAACGGTACCTGTTTGAAATAGAAATAGTTTTTATGATAAGTCAAGTCGATTATATCGATTTAGTAACGTTTAGTTTAGTCTATTGTAAATTTTGACTATGGTCACACTATAAACTGTCATTCATTCACTTTGGTTAATTGTCCGTTGCCCGGTAAAACAGTTGTCTTGACCACGCCGTTTTGTAATAAAATTGGAACCCGATTGAATGCCGCTTCTTTGATCAGCCGGCATCGGTTCATTTGTGATAAAAGACATTTTAACCTATTGAAGATTGTGAAAATTGTGTGTATCCGTGCTGTGGTTGGTGCCCGACGACTTCGTTGAAGAAAACCCTGATCAGGACCTCGAGTAGTGGTATTTAATAATCTTATAGGTCCACTCAAGAACATCATCAGGAGCATCAGTGAAGATTTGGTAAGTCAATCAATATTGTAATTTGGATTTCAATTCATCACTGTGCAACGCAGTGCATTGTGTTTAGGTCTTTGCCTTACCGTGATCAGGTGGATGTATAACAAACTTCCACTGCGCACCCTGAACAATTTTCTACCTGCCTACGGTAACTTTAAACAGTACCTATACGGTCTGGAGTCAAAAGAGAAGATCTCCTGGTACTCGCACTCCCTTCCCGCTGAAATCAGCCTCAAGGTTGCCATCAGAGGCCTGCCTGTAAACACGCCGCCTGAAGAAATTGAGCGGGAACTCACGGAGCTCGGCTATGTGCCTCCTCCGACCTCGACAAGGCCGCCCCGGCTGCCTGTATTTCAGGCAGCTAAGGCGCACCCCCAACCTTACGCCGGGTATTTACGAAGTGACGGAACTCCTTTGCATGCCCGGCGTTAAGATCGAAAATTGGCGCGGGAAGAAGGGTCCCACCCAATGTCATCGCTGCCAACAATTTAGGCACTCTTCTCACAACTGCCACAGGCCGATATCCTGTGTGCGTTGTGGAGAAGCCCACGCTGCACGAGACTGCCAGCGCCCCCTGGAGGAGCCGCCTACATGCGCAAACTGTGGCGGTGCCCACATCGCGAACAACGCCTCTTGTCCGGTGTTTAAGCGCGAGATCCGGAACAAGAAGGCCGGCACCGTCGCTCGCACCGCCACAGCCTCGCGCCCTAAGCCAACTCATGCTACCGCCAACGCGCCGCAGGAGCGCGCGCGTCGCAAGAAGCGACAAAAGAAAAATAGAAAGGACCAGACGCAGCAGCGGGCTCAGCAGGCTGCCGCGCCACGGAATGACGTCCAGAAATCCGTCGTGGTCGTGAATCTTGACGTCCTCATATCAGACCACCAGCCCGTGTGTCTGACTCTGGACATCCCGCAGACGATTCGGCTGCCTCCGCGATCACGCCAAGACTGGCGGGTCTTTGCCGAGTATATGGCCGAGCACTCGCCCTCCCTCCCCGTGGAGACACCTGACGTCGAGCAGCTTGCGACGGACCTTAGCACGACTCTAGAGACCGCGCTTCGAGAGTCGAAGCTTGACGCCGCGACTGCAAGGAGGCCTTCCCAGCTCCCCGCCTTCATCCTGGCGTTGATCGAGAAGAAAAGGAAACTGCGCCGGCAATGGCAGCGCTCCCGATGCCTGACCATGAAGTCCCAGCTCAACGCTCTGGCTGCGAAGATCTCTGCCGCGTTGGCAACAAACGCGGTGGAGTCCTGGCAACGCACCATCGAGCGATCCGGTGAGGACTGGTCGGGTATACATCGCTTATGCCGCCAACTCTCCGGGAAGCCATCTCCGATTAGGCCCTTGATGGCCGGTGACGGAACCCCACGTTACCGTGCCGAAGACCGAGCGGAAGCCGAATCCTGCCCACAACGTGCAGCACGTAGCAGAGGTCGAAAGGAAGCTTGAAGAATACTTCGAGCGACTGATGGCACCGACAGAGGATCCTATCGTTGTCTCCCCTGGCCAAGTACAGCGGATGATTCGCTGAATGCCCCTAAGAAAAGCCGGGCCCGATCGGGCCCGATCGGGTCACCAGTAAAGCTCTGCGCCACTTACCCCCGCGAGCAATCGCGACGCTGGCGCGCCTTTTCAACGGGTTTCTCCGGACCGGACACTTTCCCACTGCATGGCGGCTAGGCAGAGTTATCATGCTGCCCAAGCCGGGGAAGAACATCCTGCTGCCAGGAAGCTACTGCCCCATCACGCTCCTCTCGACGACATCGAAGCTCTTCGAGAAACTGCTACTGCTGCACATTACGCCACACCTTCAGCCAAGCGACGAACAGTTCGGCTTTCGTGCCGAACACTCCACTGCGTACGCGTAGCTCGCGAGGGTACTGCACGACATCGCGGTGGCTCGCAACAAGCGCTAGCGCGTCGTCGCAGTATTCCTCGACATGGAGAAGGCGTTCGATCGCGTGTGGCACACCGGCCTGCTGTACAAGCTGTCCACATCCACTACTCCCCGTCGAGTAGTTAGGATCGTGGCCACCTTCCTGCAAGACAGACGCTTCCAAGTGGCGGTTGAAAGCGCCCTGTCTACAGAGCGGCCTATTCGCGCCGGTGTGCCCCATGGAAGTTGCTTGTCTCCAGTGTGCTACTCATGGTACACGGACGACATCCCCGTCACCGATGGCGTTAAGCTCGCGCTGTACGCTGACGACGCCGCCTACATCGCGACATCGATGAACGGTGCCCACGCGGTGAAGAAGATGCAGCGCACTCTAGACGCACTTCCCAGTTGGCTGAAAGATTGGAGACTGACGGTCAACGTGGCGAAGACTCAGGCGATCTCCATGGGAAGCGTAGCCCTGCCACAGCTGAAGCTCATGGGGGCAAACATCGAGTGGTCCGCGACGGTGAAGTACCTCGGCGTGACCATCGACCGCACCCTCTCCATGAAGCCCCTTGTCAACAACGTGGTTGTCCAGGCGCGCGCCGCACGCGCGCTCCTGCAGCCCGTCCTATCGTCTCGACTGCCGCTCCGCGCGAAGCTCGGTGTGTACAAGGCGTACATCCGCAGCCGACTTACCTACGCTGCCCCGGCTTGGTTCGCTCTCACTTCTGAGACGAACCGCCGGCGACTGCGTGCGCAGCAATCGCTTGCGCTACGCACCATCACAAACGCCCCTCGCTTCGTGCGGAACGAGACGATCTCCAGGGACCTACGCGTCGAGAGCCTGGATGACTTCGTGAGACGCCTGAGCACCGGCCTGTTCGAGCGCGCCGACAGATCGCACGCTCGCCATTTGCGTGAGCTTGCGCCGTACCATCGGCGACCGCCGGACCGAAGGGCCTGCCGCGACACCTCGTCTCCGTGGCAACCTCCCCCGACCTTCATCTTCGCCCTCTCTTGTGCTGGCTGATGACCGCTTCCCAGAAACGCTTTCCTCGGGAGCTCGACCTCGCCAAGTGCAGGAGGGAAACACCGCCCGTGACCAGAGCGCCGCTAGTACGTTGGTCGCCCGCGAGGATTCTTCTTTGCGGGCTGGACCTCGCTAGCTGCACCACCCACCGGACTTGACGATCCGTACAGACCAGCGGCCCCACCAGGGCCCAACCCAGTGACCCGCCTGTAGTAGCAGGCGGCGAGAGATACCACCAAGACCGGAAAGGCCTGGTACATGGTCACCCCGAGACCCCCGTAGGGGTCTACGAGAAGAACCTTTCAGTTGCAGTTCAGTTGCAACGGGCACTTTTGGTGACAGACACAGCGGAGGAAACAAGTGTGGCCTACCTACGTCCGACTTCGCCGCGTTTCCAAAAGCAATCCATTTTCATCCGAGCTACGTGTGCATATTTACTTTGTGAAGTGAACTAATTAGTTTGAGTAAAACCTATTGAGTGTATACCGAGTCTTATTTTCCTGAAATGTACGATGGAGGAAGACCTGAGAAACGAAGAACGCCCACATTCTCCTATGTTACCTACGTTATCAGAAGTTGGATACGACCACAACGACCCACGTGTTCAAAATGAAGACAATAGTAACGAAAAATACCTGGGCCAGTTGGAACTAAAAAATCGCAATTTTCTGACGCTGATCCAAGCCATGAAAATACCTACCACATCGTCACATGTCCTTTGCTTACCGGATTTCGATCCTGAGCAACAAGATGTTGATGCACGTGCTTTGGTGACGGCTGCAGACATGCGATTGGACAATCGAGATCCGCACTGCGCCTCGCTTATGGTCGCACTAAGCCGAGCCTTGAAGGGAGGAGCTTTGACCTGGCTATCTACCGTGCCGTTTCCTGGGATGGACCTGTTCAATGAAGTGTGCCAACAAGGCGCGAGCGAAGGCGGCTGCTAATGCTGCTATGTTGGTGAATCAGCTGGGTTTTCTACTGCAACCTTGGTGAGCGGTCTGATTTTTGTTTCCGAGTGTTGTAGGTTCGATTCCTGCACGAGACATTAGAGTTGTGGGACCGTTAGACTTTTAAGGTGTCGTGTTTCCCATGGCATGATCTCACGGATAACCTTCTTTTTAATAGCTTAAAGAGAAAAAGACAAAAAATGTGGATAGTACGGAACGATTCAATTGTGACCTTTGCTGTATTTTATGTTAGCGTATGGTTGTCTGACTATCCCTATGACCTAGCTATAGCGTAGATATCGAACGGAGGTTTTGAGTTTGAAACGCCGGTTAAAAAGAAAGCGATTATTTTTATTACTTCATGCTAGGGTGGCTCGCACTCACGAACATTGTGATCATATGCTTGCTTGCAAATAGTTCATCTTGTCTCGGTCTTACTTTATGGACTGTAATAGTAACGAGAGTGAGAGTACAGGCCGACTTGCATTGTTTCAAGCAAGTGCGTTTGAGTGAAAGGTGTTAGTCTGACCATAGTCGAAGTATATTACTAGCTCCATTATTTTATCGACTCGTGGTGTTGGTAATCCCTAATGGTTTTCGTTTAAACGTCATCAGAGCCTAAGTAAAAAGCGGCACTTTTACGCGTTGTAGTTCTTAGTTGTACAGACGATCTCGGTGTTGAAATTCCACCTGCTTCTTTGTGTGCATAATTTTTTTAACGTGGCATTCTAAAATGTTTCTTACTCATGATTATTAGATGGCACCACTAGTAAAATTTAATAAAAAGGCAGCGATAGCCGAGTGGATATACCAACAGACTGCCATGCAGGGGGTATCGGGTTCGAATCCACGGCGCGCACCAATGACTTTTCGGAGTTATGTGCGTATTGAATTATTAATTATCGCTTGTCCCGTGCCTCGGAGAGCACGTTAAGCCGTCGGTCCCGGTTGTCATGAAGATCTTTGACAGTCGTTACAGGGCGTCAGTACCTTCTAAATAAACTGACACTAGTCTACAACCATGGAATATCGCTATCCCTTCGGGTTGCGGAGGTCAGACAGGCAGTCGCTCCGTGGAAAAGCTAATATTCAGCCAAATTCGGCTAGACTAGAAAGCGGACCCCAGATTGAAACTGGGATAACGCTAAGAGGATGAGAGGATGATGACCACTAGTAAAATTTAATTAAATTTTAAGATTTTAAGCATGAAAATTACCTACTATGTGTTTTTAAAATTCATGTGATACATTGAGAATTTTTATCAAGTACCCCGAGTTCTCTGGCCAATTCCAAGTTATGCTAAGGACGTTTAGGAGTGATTATTTTTCTAGTAGAAGCTGTTAAACTCGATTATCAGTCGTAGAAGAAAATGATTTAGTTATCATTATCACCGTAGTGCGTTACAATAATCAGTATAAGAGATTTTAATTTTCATTGTACGTAGAACTAGGTTAGTGATCGTTAGTGATGATTGTATGCTTAACCTTATTCTCATTAAATGGGTACTTTTTTAATCGTTGTTGTGATAATTTTGTGGTACCCACGTTACCGTCAGTGTAGATTTGCATAAACTGGATAAGCCGTTTGTGCGGCTGCATGTTTAGCCATGCGTTGCCATTGGTTGGACCGGTAAAGTGCCTTTCTGGTTAGCCTAGTTTACCCTTGAGCTTTAGCTTTTGTGTTAGTCATAGTAAACAAGACAGCCGTTAGTGCATTTGTCATAGTATCACAAACGTAGTCCATCGTCTTGAACGCGAAAGGTCCGTCGCTGTATCGCTAATGATTAGGTTAGGATAAGCTTCGTATTTAGACTATCCATGACAAAATTATAACGCTATAAAGACTGGTTGAATACTTGGTAGTAAACTTAACTTAGAGCATCAGCCTAGTAAGATTTTTTTAGTATTCTATTTCTTTGGTTTTAGTAGTATGTGATAAGGAAAACAAAGCAACATGCTGAACAAACCTAGTTTAAGATTGCTTTGTTAAACGCTCGGATTATCAGGGTGGTGTTGTTTAACCAGATGGAGGTTACATAGCGTGATGTTGAAGACCCCATGGATGTCAGAGTATGAGCAATGCAATATTTAAATGAGTTTCTTATTATTTGAACGAGAATGCGTGTTGTTCAACATGTCAGCTGTCAGCTTCGAGAGGAAGAGTCAGTTATGATTATCATTAAAACCTGTGATGATTTTGATCAGAGTACCTTTTATGGCCACCAACTTGTGCCAGGAATAGCCGAACGACTAGGATTGCAGTTCGAGAATTTTATTTTATTCTTTGTGTTGTTCGCAATCATGGATACCCTGTTCTCATTTGATTTTTGATCGCTAAAATTATCTTCCTCTGGTTCTGTGTCGTATAACAAGAGTTTGTTGCGAGAATCTAAAAGTACTCATAGGCTGTCGATTGGTTATCTCAGAACTGTAGTCGTTGCCTCTATGTAGCCAAAGTAAATCAGTTTGTTCGAAGGCAGCTTATCAGTTCTCACCATGTTCGCATCTGGTTTTAGTGTTTGTCGGTGGTCTAATCCCGTTTTAACATAGCTCATCGAGAGTATTGTAGAATACTGGTCGTCTGTCATCTAAAATCGCCATTGATACGACAAGAAGAAGAAGAATTGAGAGTATGGACGGGAGTTACGTGCTGTACAGTTGTGAAGTTGTTAATGAATTTGATGATCGCTTAACATTGACGAAGTGCGAACGTTGAATTAGTCTGAAAGAAAGGATACTCTATTCAGTGGGTATACGATGAGAGGAATCTTTGAAATACTGTTGGTAGATTTATTTCCTCTATGGGTAATCCTGGTAGACAGCGGAGCCTGGAGGCCGGCGCGGCTTGGTGGCCGGCGCGGCTTGGTGGCCTGCGCGGCTTGGTGCCCGGCGCGGCTTGGTGGCCGGCGCGGCTTGGTGGCCGGCGCGGCTTAGTGGCCAGTGCGGCTTGGTGGCCAGCGTAGCCTGTGTGGCGCGCGGCCCGTGTGTAGCGTGCGGCCCGTGTGTGGTGCGCGGGCCTGTCCTGTATGTGGCTTTGAGGTGCCTAGTAACTGGTAAACCTAAAGCCTATCTGGCCGAAACTGGCAATGAAAACGTAGGTAGTTTATTAAAGGCATTTGGTTAGAAGATGAAGAGTCCAAAGACCTTAGCTTAGCTGAATGATGAATTAAATTTAGTGGTGCTTCTTTCTGATTAGTGAACAGTAGTTGGTTTCATTACTAAGTTGGTAATCGGACATGTCGCTCGATTTAGGTGATGTGTTCGTTGTATTGCTCGTTGGAGGCAATATGTAATCTAAGAGTCACTCGAGGGAGGTGACATGGTTTACGTCACTCGATGGAGGTGGCGTGAGTAGCTATTGCTCGATTTAGGTAATAGCAACGACTCTGGCAAGGTTATTGTCACTCGATGGAGGTGGCAATGAGTCGCTATCGCTCGATATAGGTGATAGCGACGACAATGGGTACGTCACTCGATGGAGGTGATATGAGTTGCTACGCTCGTGTAGGTGATAGCAACGACGGTGAAGGAAAACATCGTGAGGAAACCTGCATGTCTGAGAGTACTTCGGAGTGTGCTCGAAAGACATGTGAAGTCTGCCAACCCGCATTTGGCCAGCGTGGTGTACTATGGCCTTATTGTCACTCGATGTAGGTGGCAATGAGTCGCTATCGCTCGATATAGGTGAAAGCGACGACAATGTGTACGTCACTCGATGGAGGTGATATGTGTTGCTACGCTGGTGTAGGTGATAGCAACGACGGTGAACCGTGACACTTTTCGCTGATTAACGTTTGTGATATAATTCTCTGATACTGTTCACTAATGAGAGAGTTGCTTTCATAATATTGCGATGAGATAGTATATTGCAGTTGAAAAAACTTGATGTTAACCCTTAGTGTTGTGGTTTTTTATGTAACGAGCCCCATTCTTTAACTAAACGATGATCAGGATGGGCCGAGCTAAGACCTTGAGATATTGCAGAACGTTTTCCTTTTGCAGGTGCATCACCCAGGGCACTTACAAGATGGTCTGACACGATCAAGAAGGCGGTGGGCGGCAGCATGCAATGAGCCTTACACATATGTTCTGCCTGGAGACACATATGAGGTCGCGATCTTCAGCAGTTAGGGACCGAGGACGAAGAAGGAGGAGCATCACATAGGGGCGTGTGACGTGTCAAGATAGCCGTGTCGGAGATTGGAGAACGGAACGGCAAATCTTAATAGATTTGGGCGTATTCGGATACGATGGTTGGCAACACTGAGGTCGGCAGTTGACAGCTGTCAATGTCATTAAATATTTTATAAGCGAACGTGGAGCTGTCAACGGGCACTTTTGGCGACAGACACAGCGGAGGAAACAACTGTGGCCTACCTACGTCCGACTTCACCGCGTTTCTAAAAGTAATCCATTTTCATCCGAGCTACGTGTGCATATTTAGTTTGTGAAGTGAACTAATTAGTTTGAGTAAAACCTACTGAGTGTATACCGAGTCTTATTTTCCTGAAATGTACGATGGAGGAAGACCTGAGAAACAAAGAACGCCCACATTCTCCTATGTTACCTACGTTATATATAATACTTAAACATCTCTGATATATTTTGTGAATTATATTTTTACTTTTCATAATTAGTCCATGAATCGCCATTAATTGAACTCTAAAGGTACCTTTTAAGTACAAACTACTGAATATATGTTTGTACCTCTTTCTTCAAAGCAGCTGTATAGGCCGCCGTTTTTTAGAAAAACTTACAGATAAACACATTAACTATCACATTCAGAAGCCACTCATTAATTTATTCTTGTTGAGTCCGTCAGACTCAGAAGCGATTCCTTAAATAATCATAGAGATTTGCTTGTTCAATATTAGTATTATAATTTAATCGCATTTTGTGTAGGATGAGAATGTGTCCTCACAAATTCTCAATATTTAAACGCAGCACCCGAGAGATGCCGTAATATCCAAAGTACGTTCAATATTCAACTTGCAAACAATAACAAATGATCATTTGTCTCTTAATGGTAGCTGAGGCGTGATTATTTCGTAGCAGATGCTATTTAACCAATAACAGATGCTACATATTAAGCATATTATATTTGCAACTTAATTGAATAACTTGATGTAAGCACCTATATATTACAAAGTCTATTATAACGAGCTTTATATTGTCGCTTTGACAAACAACAAGTATGAGAACATATTTATGCCGTCACTAATATGAACGAAATATTAGGTCATTTACTACATATCTTTATAGTAAATTATAGTGTGGTTTGTATCTGGTTTATTTCTTGTGATTTGCCGCTTCAAACTTACAAATATAATAAATTATCTGTCAAATAAATAATTAAATAAATATAAGACTGGCTCCGTGGTCCGTATGCGTCTGATCGGAATCGGAAAAAGCCAATAACACTTTGCCCGACCCGGGAATCGAACCCGAGACCTCCCAATCCCACGCGCACATCTATGCCGCGAGACCAACGAGGCAGTCGAGACCATATACACATAGCACCACCTAGTCCCATATAAGCAGAGCTTGTACTATGGGTAGTAGTTAAGTTAACGTATTACATAATATACATATACACACAGACTATGATAAATATAATCTAGACATCCATGTTCACGCACACAAAATTAAAATATTGTTTGAAATGAGCGGGCACCGAACCCGTGACCATCGGCGTAGCAGTCGCTTACACTTCCGCTACGCTTACCGGTTATCCAAATATATGATAGCAAATAAATAATATGATGATAATATGATGTTCGCCCACACACGCAAAGTACTTATATACTTTATGTGTGTGTATGCGGCTGTGAAATCACATTTTTTATAGCAGGCATAAACAAAACAGCTATGTAATGCCCCAGTGTCATGATTTCAGAGATGCGTCCCCACCATGAATAAAATAAAATATTAGGACCAGTCATTACGAAAGTTTTGTCATTTAAGGACCACTTATGTAATATGTTACGTTTGTACTGAAGTTAGTTTTGAATTTATTCGTGTAATTTTTGTTTACTTAATACGAGTAAAAATTGCCTGCGCATAAATAGTAAAAGCAGTAACCATGAACAACTTGGTATGCTTTGAAATTTTGGCAAATATGAAGCTCTATATCTCTTGGTTTTTCTTACTTAACTAAACTTAGTGTATCACTCACTGTACATAGATATTTATAAAGTGTTGCTTAAAACACTCTTGATTAAGCCAACTTTCAAACCAAAAATAAAAACTAGACCAAATTTGGTTATTCCGTTTGGAAGCTACGTTGCCAAAAACAGACATACAGATGTACAGATACGTCAAACTTGTAATACCTCTCGATTTATGACGGGTTTTAAAGAGGCTAAAGGGTTACAAAGCCAGTATAGACCTCTAACTCAATATCGTAGCTTTTCGGCAGTGATTGAAGAGCAACCTAGTTGACAAGTCTCGTTGCGTCATCTAAAACTGTTTATAGGTATTTTGGTATTATGTTGGAAAGTAATAATCTTGTAATAGTATGTCACATTTCTAGGAAAAGATTTTGCTTTGAAAAGTATTTCAAAGCTATACCTTTTCCTATATGGTCATAATTATACTATGGTTTATTGTAAGAATTCGTATTTAAAAGTAAGCAGTAAGTAAATATGATAATAAAATAAAATGACCTTAGTGTTGATATTTTACTAACATCGTCATGATTCCGACAAAACCATATGAGAGCATCGTATAAACTACCTAGCTTTTATCTTATGCGAAGAACTAGTTCTTACATCATCATCAGCCTTTAACAGTCCACGCCTGGACTAGGCCTCTCCTTTGAAAGGAGGAATTGGCCTACTATACCACGCTGGCCAAACGGGTTGGTATAGGGTTTGTATCAAGTTTTCCTTCTCTTACAGTGCTGTTCTCTGCATAGTATGCTTCCTCTGTCGGCTCTTACGACACCCATGGGATTATATGGGGTGGTGACAATCCGTATTCTTAATCCGTCACCACACGGATTAAGTTCTTACAATAAGGCCTAAATAAATATTTAGCATCAATAATAACGTCACCATATAATCTACGTGAAGCCTAAATTGACTAAAGCGTAGAATAAAATCCACTCATCCTTTCAAAGACACTCGCTTGATCCTAGAAAGTATTATTAAACCAAATAATTAATTACGCATACATCTAAATAGCGTTACAAAATTGCCGAGCGGCATCCTCGGATATAAATCTTACTCATGATATTAGGAAATCCTTTCTAAAGATAGACAGGCTTATAACTTATAACCATTCCAACGTTAATAGTGCTTTTTGATTCCGTGATAATAGCTTTGTTGTCGCTCTATAAGCAGTGCTCAATTCAGAGTAAAAACCACATCACACCGCTCACCGATGTTGTGGTTAAACAGTATTGCCTTTTTAATTTTGTTCTCATATTACTGGTTGAAATTGTGGCTTTGCTTGTTTGGTTTATTTCCGTGTTAAGAGTAAAGAGCCATATGCTCAAGATAACTTCATGGAAGTTTTACTATCGACTGCTTCTATTGAACAGACTGGATACCCCAGTCTAAATGTTACACAGGTAACTGGTTTGGTATTAAACAAGCATACTGTGTTACATGCCTCGCGGGTCCAAAACGTGAGATTTTTTAGAACCAAATATTAAGCCAAAATTTACATCTGAATCCAAATATTGTCCCAGAACCTTCGTCCGAATCTCACAAAGCTAATATTCTATCAAAGCTGGTCAACGCTTGCTTTATTTAGCAGATCCCGATTTCCAATGCAATGTCTGAGCAAACTGTATAATGCTAGTACAATAATGGTAAGTTCCCCTTAACCTCAAGCAGCATTCACTACTTGATACTTATAGAATTGTCTAGCAACAGAATTAATAGCGATACATAACTTATATACTCATGTAATGTACAGTGCAGGCATATCTCTCGGCTATCTAGTACATTGTTTTCTTCAAATGTTATCAAACCATACTTGCCCTATATATCTCTGTATAAGTTTCCTTGCCACTTGTTATACAATAGCAATATATATAATGCAAATTTGACTCTGGAAGAAGCTACGAGGTTTTCCCAAGACGAAAGCATACTAAGTAAGACAAGTTTCATGTTTTTGCAAGGGACTACATTCTGAGCACTCTGCGTACATTTATTTCTTCTGAGAAATTTCATATTGAAGGCAATATGTGTTCTGGTGGCTTGTTCTGGTTGCTTACTTTGGTGATAGTATCTTGGTATTCGGGGACATAGATACGGCGGCCCTATATCTCTAAGGCCGAAGTCTCTTTGATATTCATCTCAACCGTTATGCGTATTGCGTACGTGCTAAATTTTCACAAGCGTAAAACTTTCCCATTGATTAGTCCCGGACGTTTGTATTGGTGATTGCATAATGGCAGTGTTGTCTGTGAATAGTTTCTATGAGTTTGGGCTTCATGCTACAGCTTTAATTGACCACGTAAGCAATGAAATTATTTGCTTAAATGAAAGCCTGCATGTAGCATATTGGTGATGTATATATATATGTATTTTGTCCTGTGGCTAAATAACTAGAATATGGATACTTGCAGTTCACCATGCTTCGTCGCATTGTAAAATTGAAATCTCTTTGCTTGCCCTTCTATTGTCACTAGTGGCAGCGTTATTATTTTTCCGAATCATCTCTATTTTATGTATCCTGACAATTTAATAAAATAAGAGAAATAGAAATTTTAAATTGTTCGTTTCCACGTACAGAAGGAGTAATAATTTGGCCTAGAAAACAACATTCATGATCTGTCTGCGTCATAATAAGTAATACTTTAGCTTTCAACCCGCTTCAAACAATATCGTTGGTGTAAAATTATTAATAGCTCCTGAAATGGATTTTAGAATCTCAATATCATGTCGCGAGTTTAAAATCTCTATCCAAAACTGATGTTTCCTACAAAGTGAACATTGTTCCTAAGATGTAACATTAACTTTTGTTTCATGTGTCGTAAACATGAACCCTTTGTTGCAAGACTATATGTATGTATGTTCCAACATTAACTGGAACGAAGGCTTAATTTTATTTCAGTTATTGCTTCGCGTCCTTGGCCTGTCTGTACAACAATCCTATAACGTTATATATGTTTTTAATGTCGTATACGTTATGACAGTTTAACATGACATACTACATAATTAATGTTCTATATTATAATAATAATAAGTCAACTTGTCGTTACAGAGACAGTTATAAATTCTAAGCAGGTACTGAATTACGATCTAATCACAGATAATGAGGTTATTCGTTTGGAGTACAGGTAATTATTATTTGTTTACTGTACTAAAACGGGGTACTAACAAAAGGCAGTAGTTACTGTACTACTTACAATAACAGGCAATTGTTTGCTGCAGACTTGTTATAATTAGCACATGCAACCCGCTTTTACAATGACAGTTTTTGAAGTAAATATAAACCGTTTATGTGGCTGAAATATGAGATGGATTTATTCTATCTGCTGCATCGTGAAATGCTAGCTGTGTCACAAGTTTTCACCTGCAAGCTGAAGGAAACACCGCGCCAAAAAAAAATCCTGCCATCAAATAAAGGATGTCAAAATTCACGGTAGTAGAGCCTTGCTGATATCAGCATGAATGGGCCGGCTCGACCGGGGAAGTACTTCCCTCTCACAGAAAATCGACGTAAAGAAACAGTACCTAAACTGCCGCGTTTCGTTCGGTGAGTGAGAGTGCCGGAGGCCCTATCCCCTACTCCTTCTCCCTCATCCCACTCCTTATCCTATCCCTTTCCCAACCCCAAGGGGCGGCAAGGCACTTGTGACTCCTGTGGTGTTGCTTGTGTCTATGGGCGGCGGTAATTGCTTACCATCAGGCGATCCGTCTGCTCGTTTCCCGCCTATTACTATAAAAAAAAAATGTCATGCCGTAATCGTAATATGTAATGCTATCAATGCGGTTCGACAGTCATAGAATAAAAATCTTATACAGTTTGAACATCCAAAGAGGTGTTATTTCGTAACACATACAATATTATTATAAGTATCCGTACAACTGTCGACGTCAAATAATTAATGGAATTAATTGATGGATAATAACAAAAGGCCGAAAATCTGGCTCAGTGGTGTGCTATTGGAGTGGCTTATATCAAGCATTTCAACAACATTTCATTGATCATCATCAGCCTGCCATAGTCCACCTATGGCAGGCTGATGACGGTCAATGAAATAAGTTGGGTAGATGATAATAAGGGTATTATTAAGGGTATATATTGTTTGCCATAATCATCCCCGATCATAATATTTACTTGCACTATTATCATTTATACTAATAACGTTTGCCTTAACAACTCAACAATGATAACTTTTATTTGCCATAAAATGACTTTATATAACAACATATATCATAATAATTAGTTTCTATAATTAACACATCTCATAATCGACTCTTGACATAATCAAAATTTGATATAATTATGAAACTAATACATAATATTGTTAGGTCTAAATTAATCATCGTTAACACCTCGACTCAGTGCAATCCGACTCGGATAGGTTAGGTTAGGGTTCTCTTTCGACCCCTAACCCAAAAATAGGAGCCCTGCGAAGCAGGGCTCCGTCAACTTTATCCACATTCTTCACACTAGTTTAATTAACACCTCGACTCAGTGCAATCCGACTCGGATAGGTTAGGTTAGGGTTCTCTTTTGACCCTTAACCCAAAAATAGGAGCCCTGCGAAGCAGGGCTCCGTCAACTTAATCCACATTCTTCACACTAGTTTAATTAACACCCTGACTCAGTGCAATCCGACCCGGATAGGTTAGGTTAGGGTTCTCTTTTGACCCTTAACCCAAAAATAGGAGCCCTGCGAAGCAGGGCACACACACATTCTTCACACTAGTTTAATAAACTGAAGTCGACGGCGCCCTGCTTCGTAGGGCTCCTATTTTTGGATTAAGGGTCAAAAGAGAACTTATGGTGAATAAAAATTATGGAAAATGGCATTATTGAAAACGAAAATTATAGCAAATACATTTATGGATTTAAATTATTATGACACTTGATCGATTATGACCAATGGAATTAGTGAAAGTCATTTTATGTCATTTCACGATTATGGCAACTGAAGCGTTATTTCTAATGAAGTTATGGCAAATATCAGTATGGCATATGAAATTATGGCATTTTAAATTATGGCAAACATTAGTAAACCGATAATAAGATACAATTATGTATGAATGGCCATGAGATAAAATTTAGAACTATTTATAGAGTAGAAAGTTATTTTCCTCGCCGCAACATCACTTAGCTCTATTTAGCTCTAATCTTTTTAACGACGGATGTAGTTTCCTGTTAATTCTCTCCTAATCCTGCAAATTTAATTGCGATATCGTTGATACTGGTTCCATATTAATTTTATTAATAACCTATGTTACGGCGCTTGATAGCAGCAATCAACAAGCGTACAAGTATGATATAGTTGTATAAGCACCATAGTATTATGGAGTAAAACTGTTGACGTATAGACATGACGAATCTAATAGGGTTTCTTGTACTTGACATTAGAACGCTTCCCTAGTAAAAAACGTGGATTAAATTCAACTTGACTTTTTTTTTACAAATTACTAGATTGAAGCAATTTCCTCTTCTTTTAATGTGGCTTTATCATTGATGGTTGGCAGTCAGCTCCTAAAACTCCTAAACTCCTAAAACAATTTTAATTCCCTTCAATTTTTTTTTTTTGCTGTCTGGTTGGCAAATCCTTATGGAGTCCCTCGGCCCTGGGGGAATGGCGAGGGGACTGTCAGACTCTTACTGACTGAAAACCAACCCGTGTTCGTCATGTACCCGTGTGTCGGAGGGTCGGGTATCGCCAAAGCATTCTTCTCGCCCCCCCGACGGGTATTGGCCCGCCAGATGGTCAGGTGGGCCCCGAACAAAATCCCCTTGGCGGCGGATGAAGTAATTGGGCTCCGCCGCCAAAACACCCAGCGGCCGCAGAGGATAGGGAGGACGGCAACGCAACACTGCATCTCCTCTGCCTCTGCGGCCCCACCACGACGCAACAATGGTGCGCCCCCATTTGGTCGCGGGAGACAGGGCGCGCGGCAACGCAACACCGACACGCCTCTCCTCCCGCGATCGCGCCCGACTGCGAGGGACAAAAGAACTGTCCCTCGCACCCGCACCATTGGACGCATCCTGCGCAGGCCTCCGTCAAGCCCACGCGGAGCGTCCACTCTCGGGATCTCGCTTAGTTTCACCGTGACCTAACCACGGCTACTGAGCCCCCCACCATGACAATGTGGAGATCCCACGGGAGGGATTCCCTCCACTCCCTGATGTCACGGAGGAACGCCATCTTTCATCTGCCGACCGTTTGTTTCTCGGCTTCAGCAATTTAAGAATTTCTCACATTTATTTTAATTCCACATTTATTTTGTTACTATAGTGTAGTCTAAAGCATCTTTATTACGTACTTTAGCCCAGCTACGGTTAGAATTTATCATCATCAGCCTTTAACAGTCCACTGCTGGACTAGGCCTCTCCTTTGAAAGGAGGAATTGGCCTACTATACCACGCTGGCCAAACGGCTTAGAATAGGGTTTGTAGCAAGTTTTCCTTCTCTTACAGTGCTGTTCTCTGCATAGTGTGCTCCCTCTGATATGGTGTGATGACAATCCGTATTCTTAATCCGTCACCACACCGAAGCGGTGGTGACGGATTTGGTGGAAGGATTGATTCGGTTAGGGTTAAGAATAGATAATTCTAAAACGTTTATCATTAATAACTCTAAACAGCTTTATCAATAATTATTATCAATCGCTTCGAATCTACACACAGCCCTACCCATAGATTCCCACTTCTATCAAGTTTTAGCCATTAGCTAGTAACGTATATCTATTCGACAACGTAACATATCGGGGCTATAAACTGACTACTACTAACGTCGTAAATCAGTATAGTAATACCAATATTGATACGTAATTAACAGTTATTATCGTTCTGTTTATTAACGGTCACGACTCACGAGTCGTGACCGTTAATAAACACCTAATAATAAATAATAATAACCTACCAATTACAAACAGGTCGTGACCTGTTTGTAATTGGTAGGTTGATAATATTAGAATGTATGTATAAAGGCTAGTTAGCAGTTGTTTAAAGCAATACGCAAAGATCTTTATGTGGCTTCAGACCGAAACGATCAACGGGCGATCTTCTAGCGTATGTCACTCACCTTTGGGGTGAGGCTATGGACAGGCACGGGGAGTCGTTGGCTATCAGCCTCGACATCTCCAAAGCCTACGATAGAGTCTGGCATCGTGCGCTTCTTTCCAAGCTGCCGGCTTACGGCTTGCCAACTCGATTATGTAACTGGGTTGCTAGCTTCCTGCATGAACGACGTGTTTGAGTTATTTGCGAAGGTCAAAATTCAAAGTTTATATAAATGATGGTGTGCCCCAGGGATCCGTCTTATCGCCCACACTCTTTCTTCTGCATATCAATGATATGCTCACTTTTGGAAGCATACATTGCTATGCAGATGACAGTACCGTGCATGGGCGGTATCTCGGCCATCCTGCCGCTAAGCAGGCCGACATTGAGGAAAATAGGCGAAAACTTGTCGCTGAGCTTGACCAGGTTTTGAACAGCATCTCGCATTGGGGTGCTGAAAACATGGTCAAGTTCAACGCCAAGAAGACACAGGTGTGCGCATTTTCAGCAAAGTTATCTCCATTCCTTCCCCAACCTTGTCTTCTGGACACTCCACTACCGATATAGGACAGTCTAAATATACTTGGTATGGACATACGCCGCAATCTCAACCAGAGAAACTACATCGAGGGTGTAATTAAATCGGCATCTCGAAAACTCGGAGTCCTGAACAGAGTGATGAGGTTTTTCACGCCGGAGCAGCTGTTTCTATTATAAAAGAATCAGGTTCGATCCTGCGTAGAATACTGCTCTCATCTCTGGAACGGCTCCGCTCAGTACCTGCTAGATGCCCTTGATAGGTTGCAGCGGCGTGCTGTCCGTATCATAGGTGAACTTAAGGCTACTAAGACCCTTGAATCTCTGCAATTACGCAGGGACGTAGCCTTAATAGCTGTCTTTTACCAATTGTATCACGGTGAGTGCTCAGAAGAAATCTTTCAACTCATTCCACCCTCTCCTTTCCTATCCCGAACAACACATGCCGGGTTAAGGAGCCACGCTTACACGGTAGAACAGATACCGTCACGTACGAAAAGGTTCGGTACATCTTATCTTTACCATAAAGATGTGGAACTCACTGCCAGCTCACGAGTTACCTTCCTCCCTTGATCCTGGGTCCTTTAAGCGGGGCGTGAAAAAGCATCTCTCAAGGCCGTCAAAGTAAGGGCCACCATGTCACATTGCTTAACCAGCAATTGGGGATGGTGGCCTTCACAATAGGACTTCACTCTCAGCTTACCATCAGGCAGCGTGAAGTCAATTTGTGAGGTTTCTTTTTAAGTAAAAAAAAAAGTTTGTACCAGTGACCAAAGTGTTCAATTTTAATGTACCTACTTAATTATTCTTAGGTTTACGCGAATTTTCAAATCTTACAAATCAAACTACGGGTCTATCGCGATAAGTATATTGGTTTTAGAGATATTACATTTAAACCGAATGATGTAGAAACTATATTTTTTTGTACTTATTACTTTTGTATTATATATTAATTGGATGACTCCTGTGCTAAAAATTCGTACTTGTACTAAAGATTTTTCTTAAGGACAATTTTTAATGATTCTAATAATGGACTTGAAACAATAATTTGCAGTTAGTTTACTCGTTGGACCGTAAATTACTCAAATCTGATGGACGTGATTATATGTCAAACGCCAAAGTGACAATTTGATGTACTGATAAAATTATGAAACATGTATTTATTCTGCCAGCCAGCAAAAGTGCACTACGGGTGGAGTATATTTCATTCGCGTTTTAAAAACTCAAAATATGTGTGGACGTATTTCGTGTAAAATGATGATGTATATTTTAAGTCACCACCGCGAAATTGTGAGAGAATTTATATATACAGCTGGACAAATGTGATTCTGGGGAGCACTTAGATAGTTCCATAATAATGTGTGTTCTTCCGTTAAAACGCATAACTTCGATCATATATTTTAATAGTTATTTTTAAATTTAGCAGTTTTTGAAGAACTTAATCAAAGTTTTTCAAGACATTACAGTTCTTGAAATATAATTGTAGTCAACGGACAAACAGTCAGACGGACAGACGGACGGCGAGGACGTCAGTGTAGTTAGCTTTCGGTTAAGAATCTTAATATTGTTAATTTTACTATACGAATGGAAATCGAAATCACGTGTATAACAAGACTTTCGGCAATATAAAAATATTTTTGTATGATTTCAGCTTTGACGACAAAGTTATTTTTGGAATAATGGTGATGTCAACATCTTACAGGGCGTTCGCCCTTATAAATCAATTTCATGAAAACTTTCTGTCGCGTAAGGAATAAGACGTTTATATTAAATCCAACGTTGTATCCCGAATTGCTTTAACTTTTTCCATTAATAAATTTTCTTACAAACCAGTACCAATATTATATTGCGAAAATAAGTTTTGCTTTGTACGTGTTCAAATATGTTCTCATAAACCTATTTTATATGTGTTCCCAGTACATAATTATATCTGAAAACAACTATAGCTCATATGTTATACTCGTATACCCCCGTAATTTTCACTGGGTATTTCATCTTTTCTTACCATTATTTTCCTTGTATATCTTCGTTAGGTACTTTTGTCTCTTATTTTACTGAAAAGTCTCCTCTTACTCCAATACACTTGTGATTGAATTGATTGCGGGTTCCAAGGTCATTTACATTCTTCTAACCTTCACGAGTGTTTAAGCCCGCTTTCTTAAAAAGTCACTGCTGCTGCTGGGTGGCGTGCTAGCTCCGTTACTTTTCGCATTTATTATTAATTCTATCTCCAAACAGTTACTTTCGTCCTACCACTTATATACGAATGATTTGCAGATATATTCAGAGGCACCACTAGGTTCAATTTCAACGGCGCGGCGGCGTTTACTAAAATTAACACAGATTTGGCGCATATGTGTACGTGGAGCAAAAATTATGGTCTAAAGGTAAATGCGTCAAATAATTGGCAGTTCCAGGATGATTTCCAAGATCAATTGGTCACAACTGCCTCAGATTCAGTTCGATGGTAACATCTTACCAATCTTAGATAACGTCAAAAACCTTGGTATTTATTTAGATAAAACTTTTTCATGGGGAAGTCAAATACAGGAGACCAGCCGTAAACGGTTTGCTTCAGCTGGGTCGTAACGTAGGCTGCGGAACTTTCTTCCCACCACCACCAAGATTGCGCTTGCATAATCCTTGCTTCTCCCAATACTCGATTATGCCGATGTCAGCTATCTTGATCTTAATGAGGACCAACTTGATAAACTTGAGCGTCTCCAAAACTTCTGTATTAGATTCATTTTTGGCTTACGCAAATATGATCACATATCTGAATTTCGATCCAGGCTCAAGTGGCTCCCAATTCGACTTCGCCGGTATACTCATATCCTTATGTTACTGTACAATGTGTTGTTCAATCCTAATACCCCCACGTATCTCAAATAACGTTTTAAGTTCCTTCATGACACACATTTAAAAACCTTGAGGTCGTCGGTGGATCTGAGACTGCAGATGCCAGCACATACCACAAACTACTACGATAAATCCTTTGGAGTTCAAGCTGTCCGTCTGTGGAATGCGCTGCCGGTCGTAATTAGGCAAGCTAAATCATTGAAAATATTTAAAAATGCACTAAAGAAGCAGTATTTGCCATTGTAAACAAATTGTAGCACTGTATATTGTGGTCATATTATTATATGTATGTATACGTATTATATTTATGTATTATATGTATTTATTTATATGTTTAGCACCTATCATATCTATTGTATGTATGCCTGCGTATGTATGTATATACATGTATGTATATGTACCTATGTACATAATAAAAACAATTTCTAGTAATCAGATACTTTTAGTCGCTACACATCAAAGCTTTTTGTCTTTTTCAGTCTGTCCATCCTAAGGTTACCTGTAAGTGATCGAACTAAGTTGCCTGTAAGAGATCGATACATTTAAGTACACCGAATTTGTACCAACATTTGCACAATAAAGCAATTATCTATCTATCTATCTGGCGACACAAGTAAATACTGTAGTCGTCGCGTCTGACCAGTGTCAAAGATACATTTACTTTTACAACGAAAACCATTAATCACAATAATATATTGTAGCAATTAAAGACCGTAAAATCAAACGAAATAAAGGACATCAATTTTGATTTATGTGTCTTTGAGAAAAAACTAATCACAATTTGCTACAATTAAACATACCGTACATCACCGCGCTTACAATATTTCCTATGTAGCGTATGACCGGTACCTACCGAGTGTACGTCATAACTCATAATACCGTCCATACGCTCGGCCAATCAGGGAAGGCCATCGTCCGCGCTCGTAAGTTTTGCCCATATTTGGTCAAGCTTCGCCAACACGAACTCTGATGGAGGGCCCGGTATATAAAGGGGCTGACAGAGAGGCCGGCACCGCTACTCTAACGTCGCTTCTACTACCTACCTACTATAACTAAGCGTACCTACTGACCCTACGTCGTATCTACGTGTATCCTGGTCCCAGCTACGGGTAAGCACTACATTTACTGCGTTAGCGGACTGCCCATCTCACTACCTGCTAGCTGAGGCCGGCTGACGCCGCCTGCCTGACTCTATTGGTTGTGGCTCTCCTAATGCTGCTTTCCTTCAGGTTCCAGGTTCACCTTAAGACTCCGGGCTACGCTCCCTAGACCGCTACACTTCCCTGCATCGTCCTCGGTGTCACCTCTGCCGAAGAGTCTGGCCTGCCCTGCTCATCCCACTCAAACCGCCAACGCCTGCCAGCTGAACCAACGGCCTGCGAGGACCTGCCCGCTACGCGCAGCCCTACGAGCAACCTGCCTTGCACACTACCGGAGGGAACAGCGTGGGAGACTGCAGCCTTAGTGTTCAGGCCAGTGTCGTGTTGTTGGTCGGTCATACTCGTGGCAAGGGAAGTGAGACAATACTCGGCAAATAAACGCATAGAACCTTTTCTGCGTTTTACTACCAGAACCCATTACACCTAATATCTCATAATAATACACTCTTAAATAGGTATGCGAGCTTGCGAGCAGTAAATGTATAAAAAACCGTCTAAGTTTTATTTCTCAACGAGATATACTCTGTGGTTTTAGCTAAAACTTTCACACTGTCCAAAGGGAATTCAATTGTAAGATCTCTCGTCCTGAAAGAGAGGTTTTCGTCCATTCTTCGTGCGAGTGAGAGATCGTAAAGGTTGAAACGAAATAGAAAGGGACAAATGAAGTTATTCGGTAATAATTTAAACGTATTGGAAATCCCATTCAAGTAACTGCTTCCTGGATAGTGACAGTATTAAGATGGCGTTCCGACAGCTTGCGGAAATACCGTAAAATTATATTATACTCAACGGTTGAACAATACGCTTGGGAACTGTTAATCTCGTACAATAGGTATAGTGTTGGAAGCGCCTAAGGAGACACTTGTGCGTCGTCTTGCAAGAGTTGGTCAGTGAAACTTACTCGTACTCACATTCTGGTACATTGCGAATGTGACACAATGAACGTGAAAATTTGATAAACACACAAAACATGAAGTTTTAGGCCAATATATTAATCAAAACTAAATAATATGACTGTATGAACAGAATATTCTGTTCATAGAATAATAGCATAATAAAGTAAAAGTAACGATTTGGTATATTATTGTAGACCATTTGTAAATGGTTACTTTTACTTTAGGAATATTAATAATGAGTAATTATGTTATCGCAAATATAGGTATTTACCCTTGTCATAGTAGGAATATGCCCGTGCCTAGCCGTGGGACAGTTTACATACAAAGCTGATGATGACGATGATGAATATTATATATATATACACCGCTATTTTTTAATTAGTACAAAAACTTTAAGGACAGATTAGCGAAGATATTATTATCATATATGTGACGTAAGAATTTCATATTATCAATAAAGAGCAAAGTTATTATCATTTGTTTATTGTAGAAAATCTCACTTAAATCATAGTCATATTTTACAATCCATTCACTAATTCATTGATAATATTCCATCCTGCTCATTCGCATTCTCTCTGTCGCACTTATGATGAAGGTAGCAATAGAAAATAAAATGAAGAAAAATAATAAATGTAGGTACTTATTTTTTAATTTTGTTAGTTCTACCCTCTCCTTCATACTTCATTCGGGCGTAGAACCGGTAAAATTTATCGTTTAACAAGTAATTAAATACGGAGGTATGCAATTAGAAAGCAAACAAATATCAAAATAAAAGATGGTGTTCTGGACTAAAAGAAAAGAGTAATTTTGGCGTATTTATGAAGTTAGAATCATCTGCTATTTACAAATTATTTTATCGTCATCATGTCAGCCTAGAGACGTCCACTGTTGGACATAGGCCTTCCTCAAGGTGTGTGGAGAACACAGACCGATTTTGAGGCGCCTGCATCAAATTATTATTTACTTAAGTACGTATTATTTACTAAACTTACAAGTATTTCCATTGTCCTTCGAAATGTCCACCACCGTTGTCAAAAGCATCCAATATGCACTGTTTTAATTGTTTGACACTGACCCGGTCACTTTTGTACACTCACAATACGATGTCCATGGGTACACAGCTGCACTCGCGATTTTTCCACTCAAAAAGTACGCACGAAGCATAGCTACATACTCCCGTGATATGAACTGATATGATAGGCCATCGCGTCGGGCAAATGTAGACAAACAATTAAGTTTTGCAACGAAATTAGATACGCTGACTTTCGCTAGTAATTTAGTACTGTGTCGCATCGTCGGGGCGTGGCGCAGGCGCAGAGGGGCGGGGGGGGGGGTAATTTATCAATGGTATGATAGTACACGGGTCGGTCATAGTATTAGTATTGCATTTACCAATTATCACGTATTTTTGTGGACAGTTTTGAGACAGTTTTGGGACTTAGTGTTTTTATTTTTCAACTACATAATTATGATCAGTTAAAGATACTTAGTGCCCTGTTAAATTTTTTGTACTAATTAAAAAATAGCGGTGTATATATATATATTTATATATATATATATATATATATATATATATATATATATATATATATATATATATATATATATATATTAAGTCTATGCATATTTTTACATAGGTACTGGTACACTTCTACAACTACCATTTATTTCCTACCAATAATATCTCCATCCAAAGGTTGCCTGGTAGAAATCGCTTTAAGCGATAAGGCCGCCCATTGTACTATATTTAATGTATAATTCCTTAAAATGTTTTTTATAAGTGTACAATAAAGTATAAAATAAATAAATAAATAAATGAATATAGCATACCTACATCATATTTCTAGATACGTAATTACAATAAAAACGTATTTTATATATTTTTAAACTTCTAACAAAACTGTATCAAACAAAAATATTCCTCTCCTCTAGTTATTCCATCTCTCTCACATATCTGTGAGCTTCATCTCATTTCTTTTTACTTAGAAAGAGAGGGGGATCAATATTATAGTCATTGGTAAAACAAACATCTTAAGTGACATATTCACTTTAGAGTTACATTACGACTTTAGTCAACGTTTTGGCTGCTAAACAGTAAACTCAAACGCTGAATGTGCATGTTTACTCTCGTAGTTTAAGATATATTAGGTAGTAATAATTTTTCGGATTATATGAAATTAAGCTCAGGTTATTATAAAGTTTAAATGACTAAACTATAGAACTAATAAAAGTGACATATAGATTATCCCATGGCAAAAGTGATTATCGCACAAATCTTTCAATAAATTAAATAAAATTTTAATTAAAATTAAACATATCTGAAGTATGTCACTTGTTACTTACTGACTTGTGGAAATGTATGTAGATCCCGTAGCACTGCTGCTATCCCCCCGTGGGATTTCCACCTTGTACTGGTACTGGTGGGGGGGCTTAGTAACCGCGGCTAGGTCACCCACGGTGAAGCTAAGAGAGATCCCGGGAGTGGACGCTCCGCGTGGGCTTGGAGGGGCCTGCGCAGGATGCGTCCAACGGGGGGATAGTTCTGTCTGTCCCTCGCAGTCGGGCGCGGTCGCGGGAGGAGAGGCGTCTCGGTGTTGCGTTGCCGCGCGCCCTATCTCCCGCGACCAAATTGATGGCGCGCCATCGTTGCGTCGCTGTGGGGCCGCAGAGGAAGAGTAGATGCGGTGTTGCGTTGCCGTCCTCTCTATCCTCTGCGGCCGCTAGGTGTTTTGGCGGCGAAGCCCAACACCTTCATCCGCCGCCGGGGGGTTTTGTTCGGGGCCCGCCTGACCATCTGGAGGGCCAATACCCGTCGCGGGGGCAGCGAGGAATGCTTCGGTGATACCCGTCCCTCCGACACATGGGTACATGAGGAACACGGGTTGGTTTTTAGTCAGTAAGAGTCTGACAGTCCCCTTCGCCCTTCCCCCAGGGCGGAGGGACTCCACGAGGATTTCCCAACGCGACAACAAAAAAAAAAAAGCCACTGCTACTATAAACGTATATCAACTGTTTATATATGACTATGAAGCTCTACCTGGACAAAAAAATAAAGCAAGCAACTATCTAGATTTCTCGGGATAAAGCCTTCATGATTTATGATAATCTTTATTGTCCAATTTTTGTCGCCAAGGATGAATAATGGCCGCCACTCGCGATTGAATAGCCGTAAAAGTAACTTTATGGTCAGAATATGGATAACATTTATGTTTTTATTTATAATCTACCATCATCTTAACTTGGTGCATGGCTTATAATTTTTAATGTGTATAATGCATGTCTACATTTTTATTTATTTATTTATTTATACACATAATTGTGTACAGGTTGACTTAATGCCTTGGGTATTATCTGCCAGTCTACCTTGGAGCGGTGCTGAGAAACGTAGTAGGTGTATTAAATATGACTGCACTTACTATAATTACAAATAATACACATAATATGTATTATAATATAATACTTAAATAAGTAGGTATACATACATACACTGTACATATATAAATATATACAATATATATGCGATAAATACATACATACTATAATATAATACGAGAACTAAAGAGATAATACATAAAGCCACCTTAAGTAACTACGTAGTGATA
This sequence comes from Euclidia mi, assembly GCA_944739405.2. Taxonomy (NCBI): domain Eukaryota; kingdom Metazoa; phylum Arthropoda; class Insecta; order Lepidoptera; family Erebidae; genus Euclidia; species Euclidia mi. Next base: position 108,698,872 of record OX123183.2, read on the forward strand.
AATAATGTGAATAGAATTATAGATACATATAGATACAAATCCTATGACACAGCCACTGGTCTTGCCAACAGGAGCTACTTTACTTTCGCCTTAAATTTGTACCTGGTGTTGCACATCCTGATCTCTAGAGGGAGGGCATTCCAGAGGAGAATAGACTGAACGAGAAAAGAAGAGTGAATAAGAGATGTGTTATGAGAAGGGATAGTAAGAAGAAGATTATTAGATGATCGCAAGTTTCGGTCGTGGTTGGAACACAGATATTGATATTGGGAAGTTAGATAATTTGGGGAAGAAGGAGACATAAGGATAGAATTAAGTGTTGTTAAAAGGCTCGAGTCTCCCGAGTCTTTGACTCATTCAAGGCTCGAGTCTACTATGAGGCCTCGAGCTACAGCGCCTCGAGCCTTATTTCGAAAGCTCGAGCCCAGTCGCGAATCCTAGTTCCGAGGCTCGAGTCGCGACTCACTATACAACATTAAGCTCCAAAATAAATCGAATAAATATGTAATTAAAATTTGCGAAGAGACAATTTGTGAACACATAATTATGAAGACAGGAGCTCTAGTGAAGTTTACCCAGTAAAAAAAAAGTTTATTTGCATCTATGTACAAGCAACCGGAGACTATACATATCGCAGATGAAGTGGATAGTTACATAAATATGCCTATTGAGCCTGAAAACACTAATGTATTAATGTGGTGGGAAAAACAAAAAGAATTGTCTTTGTCAACCTCAGCTCAAATAGCATTTGAATTATTCTTCTGTGAGTTTTGTCTATACCAGCGACAAGCGATCCTAGTGAACAAGCCTTTTCAAAGTCTGGTAATTTAATAACAAAAGAAAGAAACAGGCTAAGCAACAAAAAAACCAGGCATCAATCCTTAGACTATATTTATGCATCAATCTGCTTATCGTCATGGTTAAAAATCGAATAATCATTCATTGTATAATAAAGTTTTCTTTTTTCTACCACATTAAAACAAAAATATTTAATTGTAATATTATCAGGCATATACATAAAGCTCGAGCTTGGACTCGAGTCCTTCCTTTTAGACTTACGATCCCTCAGAGCTCGAGCTTTAAAGACTCAGTAGCTTCGACTCAGAGCTCGAGTTTCCGCCTCGGAGCTCATTTGTCACAACACTAGATAGAATAGAGGGTAGTGAGAGCACGCAAACTGCGACGATGACGGATAGGAAGCCACTTCAATTGGGAACGATAAGTAGACACATGGTCATACTTACGAAGATTGAAAACGAATCAAATGCAGTTATTGAGAAGACGGTCTAGTTTGTTTAGAAGATCTGCATTCAGGTCATAGTAACATACATCACCATAGTCGATTAAAGGAAAAATTAAGGTCTGTACAAGCATTGTCTTGGTCTTGGATGGGAGTATGTTCTTGAGGCGGTAAAGAGTCCAGTGACCCAGGTGACCTTTTGGCTCACCTGGGTCACTTGAGTTTGCCAATCAAGTGTGGCATCCATATACAGCCCAAGATTTTTAACCACAGGGTACCTATCTATGGCCGTACCGTTGTATATAATGGTTGGAAGAGAGGTTGCGTTTAATTTTCGTATCAATCCTTGGCTGCCCAAGACAATAGCCTGACTTTTATTTGGGTTTACAGTCAGCCCGAACCTTGTTGTCCAATTCTGTATTTCAGCCAAATCCTTATTTACCATATCAATTGCTGTAGACAGCGACTCTACATTTACCTGGGTATATATCAGGGTTGTTGCGAATATTCGCATCCGCATCCGCAATTGCGGAACATCCGCTTCAATTCAGACATCTGTATTCGCATTCGCATCCGCATAAATCGATGTGGAGCATCAGCGAATGCGGATGTCAGTCACGTTAGAGGACATCAGTACTGCTTAAAGAGTGATCTTGCCATGATGCTCGATTCATCAAGTGAAGAAGAGACACAAGAAACATCAGAAATTGTCAGTCCTGGCGCAATTCTTAAAAAGGAGTTACCTCCTTGTTTTCCGCAATAAAAAGCAAATCAGTTTAAATGAGAAATATGATGGAGTGTTAATCGAAGCGAGTTCAAGCTTTTATCTAAAATAGCACGCAAATTATTGTCAGCTCCAGAAAAAGCAGCTAAGTATCCTTCTGTTCATTAAATAATATAATGCTCCTGTGTTCAAATTTGATTAAGTATTAAAACTTTAATTATTATTAAATAAAAACAGATTGTTACTTTGCATTGGTATTTTGTTCACATCCACATCCGCATCCACGGATGTGGGACTGCAAAAATCCGCATCCGCTTCTGCATCCGCGGATGTGAAAAAATCTGCATCCGCAACATCCCTGGTATATATCTGCAAGTCATCGGCGTACAAATGGTGAGAACACTGAAGATTATTAGTCATGAGATTTATAAAAATAGAAAATAACAAGGGAGAGAGTATACCGCCTTGTGGGACACCAGCTTTAATGTCAGCCCATTTTGAGTATGACTCATCAAAATGTACCGACTGCTGACGCCCTCAAAGATATGTTGAGAACCAATACAGAGCCTTAGGTGAAACCTTAATATAGGAGAGGACGCATAAAAGGAGGTCGTGACTGACGGTATTGAAGGCATTGGAGAAGTCAATTAGAACCAAAACTGTTAATTTGGAGTTATCAATGCCCTCTCGAATATCGCCAGTCACTTTGAGGAGAGTGGAAGTAGTGCTATGGCCAGGTCTAAATCCGGAATGATATTGACTCAATAAATTATGACGGTGTACAAACCGACCCAATTGTTTATGGACACAGGCCTCTAGCACTTTTGAAAGGAAAGGAAGAATGGATATGGGTCGAAACTCCTTGGGAAGGGAAGGATTGGAGGTCTTGGCAAGAGGGATAACGTGGGCTTTGCCCCACAAGGATGGAAAGGAAGCAGACTCAAGGGAAACATTAATGACGTGGGAGATCGCCGGAAGGATTTGGTCCAAGATGGTAAAGACCATTCGGCGGCTGATATTGTCATGTCCCACGGCATTAAATTTTATGTACAGGATTATCTTTTTGATATCATTCGAAGACTCTGGAGAAAATTGGAATGATTCAATGAATTCGGGTAAGTTATTTAAGTAATCGACTGCCAGACACTTGGTCTGGTGATGCAAAGGAGTGGAAGTGGTGAAATATTGGTTAATATCATCCAAACCAAGTGTCAGACGGAAGTCACCCCGATGCTGCTTGCCAATACCAAGAGTTCCAAGGAACTTCCAGATATTGGCAGGCGATGAAGAAGTGATATTCGCACCATTTGATTACACCGATTCCTTGCAGATTTGAAAAGCGCCTAGATTTCCTCGCCCGGTGCGAGGAAATCTAGGCGCTTTTCAAATCTGCATAATCCCTTTTATATTTCCTAAACGCCCGATCCCTACGGCGCATTGCCATTCGAACACCCGCCGAAAACCAGGGTGCTGGAGGATGCTTCAGTTTGACCAGCCTCACCGGGGCATGAACATCATATTAACTACACATCGTGCTATTAAGAAAAAATAGTTTTTCGTCAACAGTGGAGGCAGAAAACATGTTGTCCCAATTTAGCATAGAAGCATCCTGAACGAGTTTAGTAACATCCATGCGACCAAAACAATGCATGTACCGGGCTTTAGGAGGTGATTTAGGAGGTTTTAAGCGGTAAGTAAGGAAAATAAGGTCATGACGGGAAAAACCAGGAGCTGGATGTTGTCCGTGCGAAAACACTAGGGACGTAAGGATCAAGTCGAGCCACGTGTCCACCCCACTGCTATTGTGGTGGGTGGCCTGCAATGGCATAACGTGAAGGCTGGCTGACTCGATAATGTCAAGGAGTTTCATGGTGCGAGTAGAGGTTGAAGAAAGGATGTCGGTGTTAAAATCGCCCATGATGATGTGATGTTCATACTGTGACCCTATAGATTCCAGAATCGGTTCGAGACTGGAGAAATATTCGACAGTTAGGGAGACAGTAGACGACGCCAAGAGCAGCTTTCGCTCCCCTGACGTCAACCTCAAGGAATAAGTACTCCGCAGGCAAAGAGACGGGATTCGAAGATTCAAGGATTTTAAAAGGGAAAGAACTGCGGAGATAGATTGCAACCCCACCCCCTCTCCTCTCGACACGGTCATTCCGTATTAGATGAATGAAGGCGGAGAGGGAGAAGGAAGTTGAAAGAAGAAGTGGTTTGAGCCAACTCTCTGAAATCAGGATGGCATGTACATTGACATCCGCCACAAGATGCAGTAAGTCACTGAAGTGGCTCTGTATGCTTTGAGCATTTAGGTGACAAATGTTCAACGCTATTCGAGAATTTTGGGCAAATGAAAGTCGTAAGCAATCACTCAAGGCACCATCAGCAGAAGTGAAACTGTCATTGTCGGAAGAAGCAGGTGATTCGTCGGCAGACCAATATGTATCATCAATGGCATCCATAGATAAAATATAATAATAAAAATAAATACACAAATATTATAAAATTTAAAATATTAAAATAAGTAATAAACTTAACTACAGTGCAATACGGGTAACCCAGCACCACCCGCCAAACACAAAAAGTTAACCGAGAAGAACAATGAAACATGTTAAATGTAGTTTCCGAACGCAACTTTTTGACATTCACAATTGACAACGTCACTTTGACAGCTGAATAGTTGATGTTGATTGTGCGGTGAAATAAAATATTGGTGACATCTAATTTAACAATAACAAAGAGTAAAGGTACAAGAATTCAAGATAGTGGGTAACAGAAATTATGAATGGAAACTGCATAATAAACTACAGTTAAACGTACCTCAGTACAATAATGCAAAAAAGAAGAAGTCTCAAGATGGTAGTTGTAAACACTACTATTTACGTGATTTGTTGCCTGTGCTAGACGAACCGGCAGTCACGGCGCCATTCTTGCCCAGAGAAGAGGAGCCACTTGTGGCCTTAGCGTGCTTCATGGTCAAAGAGTTCAGTTCTTCTATGTGGAACACTTTGTGACGAACTCTATCGGGCGCCTTCACTATGATCACGCCGTCCTGCGTCCAGCAAGCCCGCCTACCAAAGTGCTGCCGAGCTTTAGCGAAAATGGCATTTTTGTGTATAGCTTGTGTTTTTAATGTTTGTAACAGTGTCTGAGCCTTGTCCTTTCTTGGCCCTTTGGATAAATCGTTATTTTATTGCCAATTGTATTCTATCTCAGTTTGGCTGGCACCATATATGTATACCTTCTACTATCACGATATTAAATTGTGCAAGAAGGTGTGTTCATATATGAACTGTTGCGTGATGGTAGCAAATTATGAACAATTATAAGACCCTGTTTCACCACCTGTTGGTAAGCTTTATCTTCCAGGTAAATTCAGAATTAGAACAAAACGTGTATGAATTATTTATACGCCAAGTAATTTTATCAGAACTTATAAGATAGTTGTGAAATTGGTAGGTTACTTACTGATATAATTGGTACACTTTAATGGTGCTAATACACCTGAGCATTCATTTGTAACAGAACAGCGAGCATTCGCCGTATTTTGTTTTATTGCAACTGAACAACCAACATTGCTACGAAAACTTTCACGATGTTTTTAGCGAACGCTCTTATCAGTAGTCAAAAACGCCAAAGCAAATTTACTGTCCATTCGCTAGAATGCTCGCCAGAACGATCGTTAGAAAGCTCGATAAAGCAAAATTGTTTGTTTTTCCGTTTAGTGACATTCACAAAAATGCTCATTACAGGTGAATGCTCAAATGTATCAGCACCATTAGAGCCTAGTCGTCACCATTTTATTCCTTGAAGTACAGAAAATGTTGAAAGTTGCAGACTTAGGCCGACATGTTTGAAAAGTCTGCTAAATTCAGTTATCGACTTGTTTGCCTTTAAAAACTGCTAGCAACTATTAACGAAATAGGTGTTTGTCAAGTCTCAAGGTTATTGGATTTCTGTTACGTAGCGGTTTAACATTAAGGTACCTTGTTATCTGTTACTATAGAATCTCGATCGCTGCATACAATTTTACGATGAAGTTCCAATGTTAAAAGACGAACGATATTGTATTTCACATTTCATTTCGTAAGATTTCTGTTTAAGTTAGCAAATTCGTCAAATTATTATTTATCATAGTTTCTACTAAAGTTCGGCATTTTAGAACAACAAAATTCCCGGTCAGATTTCTCACAACCAAAATCTGCCACAAAAAATATAAATCAAATTCAGTAACGGCAGAACAAACCAGATATTAAATAATTAGGCAGTCTTGACTGGGTCAGAACCACACGTGAATCGCCTTTTTTATAAGCCAACTCCCGAATTAGGAATACATCCTGTGTATTGTATCCTGTACAGGGGTCAGGGGACAAACAACCCACGGATACAATGTACACGCAGAATCGAAAAAAATATTTATGTATGACGCAGAGAGTTGTCTCGCGGGAGAATGGAACCCACAACACTCGAAGTGTCGAGCGGCGAGGCGGACGCTCAAACCACTTTCGCCAACAGTGCATTCGAATTCTCAGCAGCCTTCCTTCTGTTGGGTATCGTTTGTTGACTGACAGCGGCAGAAACACAAGCTTCCATATTCATACTATTTTCTTTTCTTATACAAAAGAAAAATGGTTTTGGGAGGATAAAGCAAGAATAGCTCTCTCATCTTATCCCTTTCTATAAAGTTAACCATACGTCGAGAAGACGACCGTTTGGCATCGCTTTGAGGACTTTGATTGGCCTCTTGTCTTAAGACTCGGCGCAGCTATGTATCAGACATACCTTTATAAAAAAACAGCTCATTTTTACACGAAAGCCTTTATTATGCCAGACTAGTTATCTAGCTTATAAAATAAGATAATAAGTCTAAGTCAAAGCAGAATAATATCTTCTTTAATAAGCTAGATCAAATTTAGGTCAAAACGGTATTAAGTAAAACTACTTAATTATTTTTAATGCGCTAAGGTTCAGTGGTGAAACAAAGAGAATAAAACGAACCATCAGAATTTCGGTTCGGTAACTAAGTCATATATTTTTTGAATTCTAGTTTTATTTTAGACAAAAACGATATTGAACTAAGAGCAAGGATGCATAGATAAACCATTCATGATTGACTACTTAAAGTTGCGACTGCATTGGGAACTTATAGTTTTCTACTAACTAGCAGAATACAGAGTCACAACTTCGCTTGGATGTCGTTTGCAAGTACTACGAACTATACTTAAGAGTAAGTCCTTGAGCTGTCTTATATGACTACTTGGTGCTCGTGTATTTTGATAAATATTAAACTGCTCAAGTGGGTAATTTATTTTGGTCTTGTAAGAACTGCTTGAGGTGTCACCGGATGCTCTAAGTGTTGAAAACGTTCATCTTCTGCTATTTAAACCTCACAAAATATAAGTAAGATACCATTGGGTTACATGGCTATTTTAATCCACGAATGTTTTATTTAAATGCCAAATCACAAATATAAGAAAGCTTACCAACAATATACCACACGCTCATTTTTCCATGGTGGAATACAGTTCAGTAACCCTAAAGCTGAACATTCATCATAGCACAGATATACTGACAAGACTTACAAACAAGAATAAAATGAAGACGATAAAAATTCGATGTAAGAACCGTCAAGTCACAAAACATTATCCTGCTTAACATACAACTTAATAAATCTGTTCTCTCGCATCACTTTCTTCAATATAAACCAAAGCAAATTGCGGATAAATAAAGTTCGCGGCAGAACATAGATATCGCCGCCTATACATCAACGGAGCAAATAAATGTTATTATCACACACCACGATCCCGTAAGCCTGCATTCGTTTCATGCAATAAAGTTTTCTTTCACGAGAGCAGGCACACTACTGTGAACTTCTTGTCGAATCTGTTTTATCATAATATACAGCAGCCTAGTCATTCTGACAAGTAATTGTCTATATTCTAAGTTACTTTGTTATTTTACGAATACAAATGTTTGACTCTTTGTATCATTAGTCATAGTCAGTTGACTGTATTATTTTTCTTTATGTTTTTTAGAATCAAATGGACTTTGAATAAGGAAACTCGACAAAGCCTACTACTACTAACGCGAAAGCTAGATATGTGAATCTTAGTACACATCTCTAATCAGCGATTTCTTTTGTTACTTAATGGATTATTATGAAAAGTAACAAAACAAGAGAAGAGGATGGATGTAGTCTTTCAAGCAACAAATAGGTATTCTTAGATATTACAAGTTTTTTTTTACTTTCACCTGCCCTGGTGACTATCATGAAATGATGCAAGTCACATAATAAGATGATGAAATTGCAGCTTACCTATTGGTCTAGAATCTTGCATGCGTGTGTAAATCACGCGACAGTGCAACGTTCTGATGTCTTAGAGCTGATCTGATCATGGAGCTAGATGTTGGTCATAGGCACTCCGCAATGACACGACACAATAGCTGAAACTACTGGGTGCAAGATGCTGAAATTTTGCATGTATGTTTCTTGGCTACTATAAGACTGACCCGGACGGACCGGTCCACTAAGAAGGGATTTCCTGAAAGACTCACGGGATTGGGCAGAAAAGGCTAAATTAAAAAAAATATTCTTGCAAGTGGCGAGCGTCGCGCGTCGTCTATTAATGCATATACATCGTAGATACTACTTATTATTTAATACAAAGTACATGAATTTGTGGGCAGCAACTATCATATTGTTTGGCTGTTTTATTTTCTACTCTGTCACTTTCAAATTCACCACACTTCATTTCAGGTAGCGAGTTTACAACATAAGTCACTGCGCCACCCGTGCATTAAAATTCAAGTCAAGCTTATCCATCGCATGACCGATTCCGTGCATGGGAATAAAGTTATTGGATTTTCAGGAAAACATGTAATATGTTTCGACCAAGTATTGGGCCTGATTATATAATCAAGTCTACATCATCCAGTTATATTTTAAGCATGCCTCTAGTCAACCGGTCGTGAGAAATGACTTTTCTGTATCGATAAGCTAAGACATTTACAAAATAAACTAAGACATTCCATCTCATCTTTTATTGGTTTGGAAATAGTTTGAATATAAAACACCATGTGGACGCAATATTTGTTTATCAAAGATGGATCAGAATCATTAATTATAGCACTTTATTGTGGTTAAGTCGGCTATTCCAGTTACATCTAACCTTAGCACACCATAGCTAATATATCAATCCTCTGCTGTAATTTGAATATAAATAAAATGCAGGCAAGTACATAGCATTTGTTTTCAAACTATAAAAAACAACGTTCGCCTCCGTCACCGGCAAATCCTCGACTAATACGGGTCCAATAAGTGTTAGACCAACAGCGGATTTGTCTAAACAAAAAAACGATAAAGATGTTCTACCCGTTTTATGAATTTCGCCAAGGAATACGCAAAAACCCCGTATAGGTCGAAGCTCATTTTTATTCAAACCAATTTTCATGCGGTGTTTATGGGCCCAACTTTGTCAACCCCTGCGTACACGCCGGATGGAAATAATTGCTTGTTGTAACTTTTTTGTTTAGTGGTTCATATCTTTGGAAGCGTTGGGTAGCCAATGTACCCCCAAATTGAAAATAAATGTTATGCTTCCGTGGTATCAATTTGGGTGGAATTATGTTTTCTTTTGGTTAAAGATATGTTATTAGGCGTATATTTTGGGCCCTATGACACTTCAGTGTCAAATGATATGAATGAAATGCCTCACATCAAATCTGATCACTATCGTAACAACAATAGAATCATTTCATAACATAACCTTTCTGCTTTTAGCTTCATAAGATAACAAATAAATTTGATATATTTGCAATGGGATTCCAGCAATAAAGCATTTTTTATATATACATCGCGGCACGTCAGTTTATTATATCGAGAAACAGTTACTGTAGGTTTTCCTAGTATGCAAGTTTTATTTAAAGAAAGTCAAAGTCACAATCAAAATCCTTTATTCATTTGGGTCACAATGTGACGCTTATGAACGTCGAAATTATAAATTTATAAAATAATTACTTAAAGACTCTACATTTACATTTACTGCCACGTTCTCGAAGCAAGGGCGTAGAACCATGAGAAACAACGGGCAATAAAACTCACGGTCACTTTTTTTCATCGCCAGGTTTTACAAAACACACATAATTTACATTTTGTAAGGTGCTGCAACTGTTACACCTTCTATATCACTTATACATATTTACTGTACATAATATTACTCAAGCATAATACTTAACTTTAATTTTGATGTTCATTTAGTTAGCCTCCTCAGAATAGACATGGTGAAACAGGAGCATCCACTTACATTATATATACCTAATAATGCAGGCAATCCGCGAAAGTGATCAGAACCATGCTGGCAATGATGCAGTTAAATATTAAAATTTAATACCAGCTGCAAGACCGTCATCGACCAGTCATCGCAAGTAGCACCCGTTCACGAGTATGACGTATGATCCGCCACATGACGCCACCATAAGAAATGACATTTTAGTGAGCATGACGACAACGTATACCGTAACGGCAGTGAGAAACAATCTATTGGTATACTGACCATGACCGCCAATTACCTCCACTTTCCTGATCGTTATTATTAATATAAATTAGTGGAACGCGTGAAGGAATGCAAATGTAGAAAGAATTTTGTGAAGGTGACAAGTGAACAATGATATAATCAGGGATAAATAATGTTAAACTACATTCAACAAATCATAAAAATATCCAAATCCTGCAAAATCATGACTTTGTTCACGAGGCACCTCCACTTAACATGTCACTTATCAAAACGAGAATTTAACAAATCTTTATAACAATTATACTAAACGGTCAGAAAAGAACATATAGCCTAAGCCTATTCCCATGGTGTGTTATCATTTAAAAATTCCTCAATAGTGTAATAACCACTTTGTAAAAGAAAGTTCCTAATTGTCCGTTTGTATTTGTGCATGGGTAAATTGATTATTTCAAGAGGCAATTTGTTGAAAAATCGTATACCAATCCCCGCATGAGTTCTGAAGTTTATGTAAACGATAGTTAGTTCCCACTAGTTTATGCTTATTCCTTGTGTTCACTTTGTGCAAATCACAATTTTTGCGGTATAGAATTAAGTTTTTCTTAATGAACATTAAGTTAGCATATATATATATTGCGATGCAACTGTCAATATATCTACTTCTTTAAATGTATCACGTAAAGAAACTCTAGCACATAACTTATAAATTACACGTATGGCCCTCTTTTGAATGACAAAAATAGTCTGTATATCAGCAGCTGTACCCCATAACATCATACCGTAAGACATTTCTCTGTGAAAATAACTAAAGTAAACTAGTCTAGCAGTATGTATATCTGTGAATTCCCTAACTTTTTTTAACTGCAAACGCTGCAGAACTAAGTTTGACTGTGAGACAGGATATTTTGGCGCCCCACTGAAGCTTACTATCTAAGGTTAGACCTAAGAATACGGTTGATTCGACTAGTTGAATTGTTTCTGAAATAAAACGACGTATTCCCAGAGACGAGTGGCAAAGACTGACAATGTTTTATTTCTTACTATAGAAGTAAACACACAATTTGAAATACATGTCTCTATGTCTAGTGACAATAAAAGACAGATGGCCAGTACGATACATGGCCAGTGCTAATACATACTGTGTAGATATTAAACCTTCAATACCCCCACTATATCTAACAATATGTATATACACAATTACAATCTTTGAATACCTAATATATCCAAAAACTTGTTTCACAACCACAAAGTATTGGTGAATACATCAGCTGGCATCTCAGCTGTAGGCAAATACTATTCACATTTACAATTGTATTTACTATACATTCTATACAAAAGTAAAATATCTAGAATAGCAATTGTTAAATTGACTCAAAAATCTAACTGCATAAGTAATATCAGGCCTGGTTAGAACTGCTAAGTACATTAGATAACCAATAGCTTGATATGGATTAGATAACCAATAGCTTAATTTTCCAACATAGTTTTCCCCCTTACATACATGCAAGTTAATTTTTGTAACACCTGATCAATATAATCGGACTGGTTCAATGTGATAGATTTCTCAGATTTATTAACACATAGACCAATGACTTTCTTAAGTTTGAAATACTAACTACATTTTTCAAATATTCTGTTTCTTTACAACCATTTGAAAAAATAAAAATCTCTACAAAAAATATTTCTAACTTTTGTATTCATACATGGATCTATCTTAGATCTCCTATAAACAATACATTCATAGCAACTAGATCTCCTATAAACAATACATTCATAGCAACTAGATCTCCTATGAACAATACATTTATAGCAACTAAATATGCACGGAACCGAACTTTGTTATAATATCACTGTCATATTTTTCAAGGCACCCACTTACACTGCACAACCCTACCATCTTGTGAACTATCACATAATTCCCATGCATCATTTTCTTTAGTTCTTGCATGGTCAACATCCACTGTTTATTTTCTGGTCTATTGCAGTGTCAAACCTGCCCCATCATAGGTTTCAGCGCTTGTACTTGTACAAAGACTCAACATACCATATCTCTCTGGTGGTTTCCGTGTTCGTCTGGGTCTGTCCATGAAATCTTCATTTTCACACTGAAGTATACTCTCTGAGTCTTTATAATCATTATCACTGTTGGAGTTATCTTGAAGACTAGATATATGTAGATTTCAAACTTGTTACCTTCTGGGCTTGTCGTTTACCTTTAAGACTAGATGTTGATTCCAAAACCTGTTATCTTCTGGGATTGTTCTGGTGTTTAACCTAATCCCCCACTGAAGCAACATTCTGGTCTTGCACTTGAATCACACATTCTGAATTGATTTCTGGCTTCAATTTCAGGCCTATAACCTGAAATAATACAACGTTTACCCATCGACCGCGCTTGTAATTTCTTTATCTGGTTCTGCCTTTATACATTGTTTCATGCCTTGCAGAACCAAGAAATTTCCAAAACCACTCCGAATAATTATCGCGTCCCTTTAGTTTCGGCACATTTACTACCTGCTAGCCATTTTGTGAAACTGATAGGTATACTGCGATAATTAGAATTACAGCTAAATAGCACTGGATACTGTCTTTTAACACTTGCTTGCAAAATTCTTGTTAAAACGAATACTGTCTTTTAACACTTGCTTGCAAAATTCTTGCTAAAACGACTCAATTGCGATTTTAACACTTGCTCGCAAAATCCTTGTTAAAACGAATACTGTCTTTTAACACTTGCTTGCAAAATTCTTGCTAAAACGACTCAATTGCGATTTTAACACTTGCTCGCAAAATCCTTGTTAAAACGACTACTGTATTTTAACACTTGTTGCAAAATCCTTGTTAAAACGACTCCATGGCGATTTTATGAGCTCTCTGGGCCCATAACCTGAAATAAAACGACGTATTCCCAGAGACGAGTGGCAAAGACTGACAATGTTTTATTTCTTACTATAGAAGTAAACACACAATTTGAAATACATGTCTATATGTCTAGTGACAATAAAAGACAGATGGCCAGTACGATACATGGCCAGTGCTAATACATACTGTGTAGATATTAAACCTTCAACAGTTTCCTTATTTAAAATTATATTAGTAGGAACACTTTTGACATGAGGCAAAGAGAATTTAACACATTTGGTTTTGGTAGGGTTGAGTACCAAATTATTTGTCGAAAACCAATCTAATACTTGTGCAAGAGTGTTATTGGCGGTATTAAAGTTACTTGAATTGCGATCAACTTTAAAAATTAGTGACGTTTCGTCGGCAAACAAAACAATATCACACAAATTTTGAACAAAGAACGGCAAATCATTAATATATAATAAAAAGAGAAATGAAGCAAGAATAGAGCTCTGTGGAACGCCCATTCCTACTGGCAAACCTAGAGACCTACTCCCATTAACATCTACATACAGAATTCTATCTCTAAGGTAGAGATTGACTGCGGTATCTCTAATACCATAAAGTTTCAATTTACGTAAAAGTGTATTATGTTCCTCACAATCGAACGACTTTGACAGGTCACAAAAAACACCAATGGCATCCTTCTAGTTTTCCCAAGCATTAAAAATATGCTTTAACAAAGTTACACCGGCGTCAACGGTGGAGCTACCCTTAGTGAAGCCAAGGCCAAGGCTCTCTAATTGATGAAAAATAATCTTTTCAAAAATTTTACTAATAGCAGGCAAGATAGAAATTGGCCGAAAATTACTAGGGTCGCTCTTGAATCCCTTTTTGAATAATGGTATCACTTTACTGTGTTTCAGTAGATCAAAAAATACCCCTGTATCTAAGCATCCGTTGAATATTGTAGCTAAATATGGAGCTGACTGCCTCGTTGGTCTCGCGGCATAAATGTGCGCGTGGGATTGGGAGGTCTCGGGTTCGATTCCCGGGTCGGGCAAAGTGTTATTGGGCCCCATGATTTTGATTCCCAGTAACAGCACGGAGTCTGGTAATGTGCCCGGTACGGCAATAGACTCGCCCCCTATTACGTGGGACCTAAAAATTCATGGCGAAATGTGGGTGTAATACTACACCTCTGCCTATCCCTTCGGGGATATAGGCGTGAGTATATAAAAAAAAATACGGAGCTAAGCTAGAACTAATGTGTTGAACAAGTTTAACACAAAATGCCCCATAAGTCAACAGATTTCTTATTGTTAAGTCTCTTGAATACCTTCAGTATGTCATTGGTTTCAATATATTTAAAATTAAAAAGCACATCACACTTATTTAATTGCCCCTAACCAACTTTTCTGCTTTACTTGGACATGAATCTAGATAGCTGGTTGTGTTCACTGGTATGTTAATGAAGAAATTGTTAAATATCTGAGCAACATCAGTTTTCCTAGTAATAATTTCACCATTACATTTTAATTCATAATTGTTATCTACCAATTCAGCTCGACAAGTCTCATTGTTAATAATGTGCTAAGTAGTTTTCATTTTTTTCTTGGATTCTTTGATTTGATTGCTTATAAATAAGGATTTGGCTAAAGCACATGTCCTCTTGAAAACTTTTGAATAATTTCTAACATATTGAATAAATTCAGGATTAAAATTTTATTTCTTCATACCATATAGATCATACAATCTAGCTCTACTTTTGTATATGTATACCTACTGTTGCCCAATCACAAAAATTTACTTTAATGCTCATTGCAAACGTCTTCTGTTTAAAAATTTAATTGTACTCATCATTAATAGTGTTAAATAAGCATTTATATAATTCATCAGGATCATCAACGGTTAAGTCAATACTGCCCATCTTGGCAGCAACATCATTACTAAAGTGTTTGAGGCGAGCAGAGGTCACTGGCCTACATGTAATTTTTTGTACATTAGGGGTTGTATTCGTTGGAATTACAACCTTTTGCCCGCAGTGATCCGATGTCAAGTCAGTTAAAACAGCCTTTCTTAAATAAAGACAATTGCAAAAAGCAAGATAACTTCTATCTGTAGTCTTTACCTTAGAGAGTGACCTTTTGAAAATAGATTTCGTGTTTTCTCGGGGATCAGTAAGCTCCTAAGTGTCTGACATCAATGACAACAGTTGCTGATTCTCAGCAAAGATTATTCAAGCTCTTTCGACGCTATTTATTCAGCATATTGAGGAGCAGTACACCGACTAGCAAAAGATGCCTTTTTGCATGCTCCAGAAAAAATGGAAGACTTAAATAATTATATTCAACTACAAGCGCTACGATTTGTTCTTCTTAATACATGTTTAGAATGAGCATTATTATTACGGATTTACTTTAGCATTAGTAAAACTTATAAGCAGCAGTAACTACATAACATCAGATGCTTACCCCTAGGGCTTACATATCTTTTGTATAAAGAGTTTTAATGTTCTACATATGAAACGCGAACCTTCTAACATTTTTAATACTCATTAATAATCATTCTGACAAAAAGCCCTTTTGCATATGTAGACATCCCATTCGATGAAATTTGATTTAATAGATACTATTTCCGCAAAGTTTGATGCAAACTTAGGGTGTTATAAGTCCTTATTTCGATTGCCATGGTTGTCGAAGGAGGTAAAGCGGTATATGTAATGAAAATAATCTATTCGCTCACATAATTAATCAAAAAGTCAACAACACTCAAACTTACCGAAATTTTGCTTAAGCACAGCTGTGAATCTGAGTACAATTCAAAGTTTCTTCAAAGGGATTCATTCGGCCTTCGAAATAATTTTCAGACATGCAAAACACCTTTATCTTGAATTTGGGTCTCTTCAACAAACCCCTTATACTTGCTCCAAAACAGGAAAGTGTCAAGAAGGTTTCATAAAACCATTATTAAACGAAAAGCTCTGTTCGGTCGCGACTGCTTTTAATGTATTAACGTCGTAACCACCCACTCAAAGGATTGTCACACCTTTTTAATTTTTAAATCTATGCTCTATACTGCTGCTTAAAACGTGTACCAGGCATGTTGTGAATAATTATAAATTGAAATAAACGACCTACGCCTCTTTGGTGTTAATTGTTACTTGTTGACCTTGTCTGACATTATACTTTCCACAGTATTTATTTTCGCTTTTGGTATTTAATAACTTTGGTTTTAATAATAACATAAAGCTTTGAGTAAGTATCTTTATAGTTCGAATATTTTTTAATCAGCATGTTATAGACGAATCAAACTTTGAATAGCACGAGAAGTTTAGTTCTCGTGCTATTCAAAGTTTAATTTAAGCTGATTCGACCAAAACAGGTGTCACAAAAAGTAAATATATAAGCAAGAGTTTAACGGTAATATATGACCGACAACAAATCTAAAGAGAAACGAATCTAAATCACAAAACGCGGCACCTGACGTAGAACATCAATATCTAACAAGAATATTACTCGAAGGAAAAATTAAGGCTGACATCTTCTCTTGAAATATTATTAGACTTTTAGAGATTTTTATGAGGCAAAGGCAAAAAAGTCTAGCACAATTTATGGGAGACATTAATCTTACAGTCATAATTAGGTTACGTCCTTGTTCTGAAGGTCGTCGATGTGTTAATATATCTACAGGATGAGTTCAAAACGAATACTACCCCACTTAGCTGGTTAACCAAGCTAATTAGATCTTACCTACCTCATTCTCTAAAGTAAATTAGGGGCATATTGAAAGTTATATGATGGAGTATGATGGTCTTAATTAGGGTTGGATGGTAGAGAGTCAAATATTAAATATTTAACTCTCTACCATCCAACCCTTTTGCGTGCAACAAAATTTGTTCTTGCCCTACGCAAAAAGGTGTCCAACACAAAATTATCTTATGTAAAATGTACGCAAAAATATTGAAATCAAACGTTACACATGATGGTATGATAGAAAACAGTTACTGTAATCTACTTTATATACCTCATATACTATAGATGTCATATGTACATTTCTGCCTGATTAAAAAATAAATATTTCTGGGTACGATGGCAATCCGAGGCATGAAGTCACCTATCGTCAATTCAAGATTTGCTTGCCAAACTCTATCAAAACAATGCCACTAATTATAGCAGTTGCAAATATTGTATTAATAATAGCAAAACAATAAAAAAACATAAATACAAATTTGTAATTTCAGCCTTTAAAGGGACATTAGGCTGTCTGATAGATATACCTAAAGATCTAATGCATTTAATTCAGAAAAAGACCAAGGACGTCGGTACTTGGTCTTTTTTAAAAGCGTTTTCGGACAGATATTGTCTTCATTAGATGAAATATGAATGTAATTGCAAATAATATATATTTCTAATAAAAATGATCACTACTTCAGGGAATTCTCTTATTTTTACGCAAATATTAAATCTGTATACATACCTACAATTCAGAAGATTTTACATTTTTCCTGGGATTATTGCTGTGTTACAATTATTACAATACATTTAAACTGAAATATCTAGAATGCAATTTAACACTATGACTCGATGATTCGATTACTTTACACGAAACGTTCATTCTGTTGAAAGAACAACATCAAAAATGTATCATTTCTTGTGTATTTTAAATGGTCTTACTCTCAACACATTATCATGTTATTTACTTCGTAGGTATATGTGAATAAAAAATACAACAAAAAGATGTCGCAGGTATTACAATAGGCCCAAAAACAATATTATATGAATTCCTTTAACCCTTAGACGACCAAGGGATATATGTGTCCCTAGCCCATAATTTGAAAATATATTAATAGTTAAGAAGCCTATTACTAATAATGATTTTTTTGTTTATTATTAAATATATTATTAATATTTTTTTCATTGACGGTAAGTAGTACGATATATTTTCTATAAAAATTGTAATATGACTGTTCGCTAAGCGCGCATTTGCCCTATTTCTCAAAAGTTTTTATGTTTTATATTGTTTTTTGTTGTGCTATAATACATACATACATAGACTCACGCCTATTTCCCGAAGGGGTAGGCAGAGACTACGGAACGCCATTTGCAACGATCCTGACATACCTCTCTTGCTTCATTCACTCCCATCAAGTTTCTCATGCATGCTATTCTGTTTAGGGTACTTCTGACCTGTCCTTTTTTAGGATGTCTCCAATCTCGTCAGAGAACGTCCGCCTAGGTCTTCCCCTAGGTGCTATAATAATTGATTGGTAAGTAAATTTATATTATATTTATTAATAAAAACATTATAAACGTTTTTTATAGTTACAAGACATCATAAACATAATGGGACACCAGTGTCCCAGTGGTCCGGAAGGGACACTATTTGTAATAAATTGTTAACTTATTCAACTGATGATTTTGTGAATGATTTTCATTTTTACTGATATTGTGGCAGATTATCTTAGCTATTTAAATTCAAGGATGATAGAGGTACTTCTATAAATGTTGATGATAGTGATGAAAAAGATGATTTACACCTTGACGAAAAAGGTCATTGTAGTTTGATAAACGATCAGGGGTTTCTGATGCTTCTGATAATGAAATTGAAGATGTGCCTGTTCAATTTCAGGAATCAATAAGTCTGGCACCTGTACCATCGACGTCTACGACACTTTAGCCCATCACTGATATCACGAAGTAATCAAAAACCAGTTTTCAAATGGAACTAAGGAACATACGTGCCAAATAATTTTCGTGATTTTTGTGTTGTGAAATATACCTAATGGCTGCGATGTACAGATTTTTCAAATAGTTGATGCTGATGTATTTACTCTCTTTGGCATATGGAATTGTTGGAACAAATCAAAAACATCTTCCGAAAACAGCATTGACATAAGGAGAGGGACATGTGCACCACAAGTTTTGAGACATATCGTGCGTAAGTTGATGGAAAATAAAGGAATATACTTATTGATCAACTTTCTGAAATCTTTAGACATAGACACTGGAAGACAACGCAAACATGCATCAGCGAAAAAGAGTGAAATGCCCCAAAATTGTATCACATATAACAAAAATATGGGCGGAGTAGATTATATACGTGTTGATCTCATAGTGTTATGAAATATATTGCTGATTGAAAATAAAATACTATCATCGATAATTTTTTGATTTCTTAGATATCTCAGTGAATAATGCGCATTCTGTCTACTCAAAGCCTCACGATGTAATCAAAACTAGCCTGCAGTTCAGACAAGTTCAAGTTGGAAAAACGGTTGTTCTGTCCTATTCCTACTTCAAAATCAAGATCAGTTCCCAGATCTGGCAGACGAAGACAGTTTCCAACGCATCCCATTGAAAACCAAACTTCTGGAAGAGATGTGTCAGTTTATTCAATGTATAATAGAAATCCGAAAAAATAGTAATTGTGTTGCAAAGTACACCTTTTCTAGACTAATGAATGGAAATGTTTCACTGGATTCTACCTAATTACTACTAGCTTATTACTTTAAATTTTATACCTATCGATAAACAAACAATTTGCAGTTTTGTATATACGATACCCCAAAAACTGATAAAATCTCTAAGACTTGTAATATAATTATATTAAAAATACTAGAACAAAAAGTACCACCAACGACCATAGGGACATATATTATGTGTCCCAAAGAATTCCAAAAAATCCAAAACATTTTATTAAATTTTAATATAAAATTATGTTTATTTGATGCCTAATTAACTGTTTCGTTCAGTCATCATAATATATAGTCTCATATCCTTATGGTCCTGAAAGGGTTAAAGCGAGAATACCTCTCAACTTTTTCTGTCCTTTTAAGGACACGACAAGCTTGTTTTGTTACGTCTCTTTATTAGCTGAAGGCTCTGTCCCAAAAAGCATTTTGCCCGGTGTCCCAATTGGAGTAAAACTCCAATTTCAACTGAAACACCTTTTATTCAAAAACCCTTTCAATTATAATAAATACTAGTCGACGCCAGCAGCTTCGCACGCACATATTTTCAAATTTCCCGTTTTGCCCGATCCCGTGGGAATTTCGGGAAATCCCGTTTTAGTGCGCCCCTACGGTCCCAAAGGAACATACATGTTAATTTCAGCTTCTTGCGACGAGTAGTTTTGGCTGTAGCGTGTCTGTCAGTCAGTCAGTAACGCAAGGATTTATATATACAGATTTCCATTCCTAAATAAACACGAACATCATCGTGTAATTGTAATAGAGTACACAATATTAATTTATACAAGTGACGTAGGTTGTACTTACATATTGCTTCTGTAAAAATACAATATCGAACAGAGACCAGGCATTGGAAGCACCTGTATCAATAATGTATGGAGTAATTTACATTCAATGTAACGGAAATATTTATGAAGTAGTACTTGGGTTGTGTTTTTACTGGATTCAGCTCAACTGCTTTTTGTTTACATGTTTTAATTGTACGATATCTGAAAATTTCTGTTTAAAATTATAATTTTGTGGTTTTACTGTATTCGTGCAATATAATACTTTCTCTTATATTAATTCAAGCAGCGATAGCCTAGTAGAGAAATTGCTAAGAGAGTCTCAGATTAAAATCTCGGATTTTCAAAGTTATATGAGTTATAAATTGTTAATTATCGCTTACTTAACGGTGAAAGAAAACATCGCGAGGAAACCTGCAAATCTCCTTAAAAGTTCTCCACAGTGTTTTCGATAGATAAGTGAATCAACATGCACTTAGCAAACGAGACAACATCGGTGCTCAGAATGGGTCAGATTGTACACAGAGCTCAAATGAATATTTAAAAGGAAAACTGGTCGGTTAAGGAACCATTTAGCTTACAGTATACTTGGGTATCTCGATGTTACTGAGGTACTGGACATCTTAGGACCTGTTTCAACACTTTTGAACAGGAGTGATTTTCCATAATTTAATACTATTTCTGAATGGAATATGAAAGTAATAGAAATAATGTGTGAAAGTGTTCGTTAGTTAATAAAATATCTGAGAATATGATGGAAAATCTGTCTAAGGCCAGGTTTATCGATATGCATTGTCTTCGTTGTTATCATTTTATACACAATCAATTCCTTAAAGTGCTTCTTTCAAGTATCTATTGTTATTATTAAGTTCATCGCGTACATAATTGTAAACAACCTTTTGATGCCGTAAAATCGGGGAAAGAGGATGTGATTATGATCTTGCAGACTCCTGCTTGTAGCAACGTCAACAGCACTTTAATGTGAAGTGTCTACCGTGCAAGATTGAAAATTAATTTATTCCACAGAAAATGGAGTACGATAATGGTCTTAGGTATAATAAGCGGCGATAGACCTGTGGAGTACGTAACGGACTGTCGAGACGATGGTCTCGGGTTCGATTCCGAGGTACCTTGAGCACACACCTATGACTTTTCAAAGTAATGTGTGTATTCAAAAAATGTTAATTATTGCTTGCTTAACAATTTGCCCGGTAGATGGCAATAGGC
Source organism: Euclidia mi (assembly GCA_944739405.2). Taxonomy (NCBI): domain Eukaryota; kingdom Metazoa; phylum Arthropoda; class Insecta; order Lepidoptera; family Erebidae; genus Euclidia; species Euclidia mi. The sequence continues at coordinate 108,720,677 of OX123183.2, forward strand.
TCGCCCGTATTACATTGGGGCCGAAACATAACTGGCGAAGTGTGGGTGTTTAATACACCTCTGCCTACCCCTTCGGGGAATAAGGCGTGAATGTATGTTATTAATGTTTTATAATGGTCTTATTCTATGGTTAGTCTCATCTATTTTACTCGTGATATTAATATATATTTTTAATATGAGAGTAAACAGTTCTTGCTTATTAGTAACATAACATAGCGGTATCCTACAGTTTCATCCGCAAATAAAAAAAAAAATATTCTACCACATTCACACAACACCATCTAGTCCCAAACTAAGCAGAGCTTGTACTATGTGTACTAGACAATGGATAAACATACATATATACTTTTTTTGTAAATACATACATATTATACATAAAAATACCCAGATCAAGACAAACATCCATGTTCATGCACACAAATGTTCCACTTGAGCGGGAATCGAACCCGCGACCTTCGGCGTAGCAGTCGCTTACAATCCCGCTGCGCCAACCGGTCGTCTCTAAAAAAATTTCTACGATTTTTGTGTCACTCCTTTGGTTCATAGCGTAACAGAGATGTATCCTTATCCACATTCTTTAATAATAAAACTGCCAAATGCAGAAATATTTTTGAAAACTATTGACAATATATTATATTCATACAGGCTATTCCGCCACATTACTTTAGAACAAATATTTATACCGCACCATTTACTTTACGACTGTAGAGTGTAGTCTATACTAAGAATTGGTCTCCTTAAGGTTCTAATAACCCTGCTGCACTCAAGCAAGCAGTCGTTGATTAATATTTCATCTGAGACGAGGTCCAAAAACTTTGTTCACAATTTATATTTGTTACAATAAAGATATATTACAATATGCAAAGATCTCTTTAACCGCTTGGCCACGGGGACCAGCGACGCGACCTGCGACAAGCGATTTCGATGTACATGGCGCGTTTACTGTGAGGCGACATCGGTCGCCGCGGCGTAGTTAAGCGCGCCATGTACATCGAAATCGCTTGTCGCAGGTCGCGTCGCCGGTCCCCGTGGCCGGGCCGTAACAATGTAAGGAAGCGATGGGTATAATAAACAAAACATAGCTCAAAAACGCCACATCAAAGCAGCCACTCTTAGCCCCTCCCTTTGTCAGTAGGTACAGCACTTAAAATAATTTGAGGTTGACCATCTAAGCGAACAAAGATTTGTAGGGAAACATCATCGTGTGGTACAAAACGTACAATGAGACATTCCATTATATTACTACATTAGATACTAAAATTGTACGTTTCAAACTTTTGTTAGAGCTCGAAGTATTTCTTTTATTAAATGTACTGTCACCGTGTTCTCTTTTTAGGGTTTTGGGAAGGGAACTACTTTTTAAATTAACTTCTGCTACATATTTTATCCCTAGCTGTGTAAACGGTGATAACATAACTGAGGCCTTTTCACTTTGTCGAAAAGTTATTTTAAATATTCTGTACTGGTTTTTAGATTTTATTTCGGCTTAATCTAATGGCTTAAGTACATTTTGCTTGTAGTAGATGCATTTTCAAAGTTTTGTCTCTTATATGCACTCTATAGGCAAGACACCAATGAATTGAAACGTGTGTTCACCAATGTTATATCTTTGTTTGGTACCCCATTCCTTATTATAACTGACCAAGGTAGAATGTTCGAAGCTACCGGCTTTCAAGACTGGGTAAGCGACATGGGATGTACTACACATCGTATTACACCGGGAATGCATCGTGAGAATGGTCAAATTGAGCGGTACTGCTGTACCGTTTTAAATATGTTGCGGATTGAGGTCAATGCCAAAGGCAATAGCTGGGCCAATGTCCTTTGGAAAGTTCAATTAACGCTTAACATAACTAAGCAATGTACCACCCAAACTTCGCCCTTACATCTGTTGACAGGCGTTGAAGGGACTACACCCGTCTTAAGATCTCTCATCAGGGATGTAGCTCTGCATAACAGTAATCCAAACCGTGCAGCGATGGTAACGCTGCGCCGACAACGAGCTTCAGAACTACTGGGAGGAAAACGGCAGCGGCAAGACCAACGAGTGAACGAGAATCGCAAGGAGCCTCGCGCCTACGCGGTAGGCGATTTCGTGTTCGTCAGCAAGGGCTCGCAGACTACTGGCAAGCTGGACTCGAGCATGAGAGGCCCATACAAGGTCACTCGAGGCCTTCCTCATCATCGCTATGAGCTGGAGCTTCTGGCTGGCTCATACGGCAAACGGACTCCGGCAGCAGCTGAACACATGGTTCAGTGGCATGGCGAATGGACGCCCGACGCCTGTTCAGTTTTCTTTGAGACTGGTAAGCCGACGTCGACGTCTTTTTGGCCTTGGCAATTTGTTTGATGATGTACTCCCATGATGATGTGGTATATCAGGTGTGATCATAATAAGCGAACTTAGTGCCTATGTTATGATTACTTGGTAAGCGCGACAAGCGAACTTGGTGCTTCGTGTCGCGGGGCATAGCAATTGCATTTACAGACTAGATGCTTTAGTTATGCGAGTAGTGGCCATAGCATTCGAACTTGGTGCCTAGGCTATGGTCAAGGATATTACGCAGCAAGCGAACTTGGTGCTTCGTGCTGCGGGGCATAGCAATTGCATTTACAGAGCTAATGCTTTCGCTATGCGGCACAACGACGGGGATCCGGAGCCTGTCGTTTGTGGTTCGATAAAAATGATTGAATCTGTTAGTAAGTTGATAGTTCACATTACAATGGCTTGTTGTGCACACTTGCTATTGTAATGTCGAATTGCTATATCCCGAAACATTTTGTGTTTTGCAGCTTTCTAAGATACGTGTCCTTTTTCAGAAAACGAACTTGATGTCGGTTCCTCAGATAATGGGGAAGCGTCTACCTCAAATCAAGCGGTCGAGGGCGCCTCGCGGTCAGGAGAGGCCGTGTTGGAAATAACGAACAATGAAGTGGCAGCACCGACGTGACGTCACAAGATGGTGGTGCTGAGCCAATATAATGGGTGGAAAGCGGCGGCTCGTTCCTTTTTGGTGTTAGGCCTTCAGACGTTGCGGACGTGTATTAGGGCTGTAGTGACGTTTCGATTTTGTTCATTGTTCATTGTTGTTTGTAGTAACGGGTTATACCTCCATTTATATTTTACAAATTGTGTAAAGTTTAAGTTTTGCATAAAGTTCTTAATTGTCAGTTATAAGTGTTTGATTTCTATTTTTTTAAAACCTATTTCAATCCTGATCCTTAATAATATATATTGCAATTCTAAGCTTATATTTTCAGAGACTTAGAAGCTGACCACATTGGCCCGTCAAATACGGATTTTATGTGTGACATAACGAGAGGTCCACCGAAGGCTCACAATTTTAGAGACGATAAATTGTTGATTGGTAGTAACGGGTTCATTCATATGTAAGGCGGTGGCTAGAAATAGTAAGATTAGGAACTGACGATTATAATTTATATAATGGATGTGAATTTGATAGAAATGTGTAGTATCCCCTTTAACCCTATTTTAAGTGTGTTCTACTTCTTTACTATTATAACAAATGCAAAAATGTGTTCGTATGTTCAGTTTTCACCTCACAACCAGCCGAATGTGATAAATTGTAACATAGAAATAAATTAGATCTTGGACCCGTACACAGGTTTCCAATTGTTGCAAAAATAAAACTTGTAATGACGGAAATGGGACATACAAGTTACAAACTATACCACCTTAAATTAAAAGATACGGGTTCCCATCATAAATTATGCTGAGTTGTAACCTATAATAATTTAGGTACGGGGGGAAATCTAATTTATGGGTGCATCATATTACGTAGTACTTGATTATTAGAATCAGGGTTCTAATCTTTTATTTTTCTTTATTCTAGATGTATACGTAATTTTGATGTACTTACATATTTTATATATACTTAGGCTTTTAAAACATTATTTAGTGCCACACACAAGCTACGTAAGCAGAATACAGTGAAAACTGTATGTGTATGTGTGCGTGATAAACAGTTTTCTAGTTAAAACTTGGAGTCTACGTGGATTTGGGCCGGCTTGTGCCCAGCATAAAAAAACATGTGAAATGTCCCAAACAGCCGCGGCGTGCAATCGAAAAAGTGGTTTAGGTGAAACAATTACTGGATCTATCATACTATTCAAACTTATAGCTATGTATGTAGATATTGCAAACGTATTTCTACGATAAAGAAAACCTGAAGAAGCAGAGAATATTGAATAGAGAATGCGCTTTTTTATAAAAATAATGTTAGCCTAGATATACTTATCTCTTAAAGTACTATTTCAAATAAAAAATAAATTCAGAATACTTCAATTTCAGCGAGCAATGAAAGAAATGTATAGGCATTGTAAACGGCTTACTCAGCCTCAATTTTTAGCCTTATCTGCTTCTCGTAAGTGATAACATTCACAAAAAGTACGAAATTCACCTAACAGGTTCACCTGTGATCCGTCTCAAATCACCTCATTCAGTATAATCGAGTCTATTGTCAGTCATTTGCTTTGATTCGATTTTGGGTTAACAACGAATGTCCGTATCTGGCTTTTATTCAATTTACTGCACAGAACATAATGATACGAGGGGCCTGAGTTCCTTTGTGACGAGATAAGGAAAGTTATTGCGATATGTGTTGGTTCCGCACATTGTTGACATTATTTTGTTATGTTGACGGTTTCCGTTGATGTTCTGTTATGTTTTGTGGGCTAGGGAACCTACAGATGTTTTGGTATTACGTAAGGAATAAGGGTGGCGACAGACTAAACTGTAAGCGAGAGTTGAGTAAGTAGTTTGAAAGAGAGAAATGAAATGAGGATCGTAGTCGGGAATATCGTTTAACATGACATTTAGTAGTAAGCACCCATACAAAGAATCAAATCTGTTTACTTCCATGTCTCAAATTTTCGGCTTTGGAACTACCGGGAAGCACTCTCAATGTGTGTAGTCTGTCTATCAGAAATACAGAAGTAAAGTTTGGTCTTACAAAATAAATGACTACTACACATTTAACTATTACGGTAGTTAAATTTTGTAAATCGAAATTCAAACTGGGTGGCAAAGATCTTCCAATTATTATCCCTGTTACGTGTAATCCTGAAATTTTCGCTGTATATGGTTTGATATAAAACAAGAAAAAATATTGTACCAACATAAAATATTTCGTTAAACCCTTGTCTAGATTAAAACAGCAATGTGCAAAGGTTCAGTAGATAAATGTATTACTTAGGTACTGGAACAAAGGTTCGTTGTATTATGCCGAAAGTCAACGTTTTCAAGGTCGCTTCATTGTTTCGTTCGTTGAGTGAGAGAACCGGAGGCCCTATCCCCTATTCCTTCTCCCTCATTCCACTCCTCATCCTATCCCTTGTCCCAACCCTAAGGGGCAGCAACGCACTTGTGACTCCTGTGGTGTTGCTTGTGTCCATGGGCGGCGGTAATTGCTTACCATCAGGCGATCCGTCTGCTCGTTAGCCGCTAAATAAAAAAATTAAAAAAAAAACTTGAGGGCTTGTTACAATTAATCCTAATGGGTCTGTGCCGTATAAAAGTTATCTAGAGGATAGATGAAATGACATATAGATAGAATTTTTTATTTTATGGGTAAAGCAGCAAGCATATTAAAACCCGTGTGAATTTAAGCAAAATTCTATGGTTTGCTTATAAGGTTGTGTGATAAGAGTGGAGAAACTGACGATAGACAAGCTGTGCAGAAAGTCTCGGATTTGTTCTATAATAGTATTAACATGGGGTAGATTTCAATGCACGACGAGTCTCCTACTAAATTGCCTCACACACAAACCATATCGCTGCCTCACCTTAGACGACGGTTTATAATAATAATAATAATAATAATCGTTTAATTCAGGTAATAAAAACCCATACAGATATATACCTTACAGGCTAACATACATATAATAAAATGTCTAATTACTAATAATACAACGCACAGGTGTTGTTTACAGTGGCGTGTTTCGCTGTGTCTTGTTGCGTAATCGTCCATAAAAACGCCGATAGACAACACCCTTCGGCCAAAACTCTTCTTTGAGGAACGTCTGGAGATGTTGAGTCGGCACCCGTACCACGTATGACTTAAAGTTCGTGTTATGGAGTGACTCCAATCTCTCGACTCTCAAAGTCCAGTTGGTTTTCAGGCGCAAATACTCCACGACCTCCTCTTCCTTTGTGGAGTGATGCAACCGGGATACGTACAACTGTGTGGTTGGTACTGCGGGACGTAGCAGCATATTAGACCCTGCTATCCCGGTACCACAAAGGTTACGGCACGATGGCTTCTTCTTCTTTTTCTCCACCTTGATGAAGCCGTCCTTGTCACACGTTGCCTTTTCTGGGACTGTCCGTTCCATGTCCTTGTTACGGAGGGGCTCACAAACCTTCTGTTTATGCCCTTTTTTATCCTGGCGATTTGCTGGCATGGCCGCTTTGCTTTCAGCGGCAACAGCTGCATAGTCGCGCTTAGGGATTGACGCATCCTTTTGCGACAAAACCTTGACCGGTATCGATGACCCGAGGTCAGCGACAGCAGACGTCACACCGCTTGCATTACTCGCGGCGATAGGCGATCCAAGTAAATTCGCTGACTCGAAACTGCATTCAGATGCAATTTGAGCCCCGCGTCGTGTGTTTACATTTGACGCATGCGGTGACCTACTTGCAGATATAGCGTTTTGTAATAACATTACCTCTGCACGTAGTTCAGTTATGGTGTTATCTGATGTCTTCAACTTGGATTGAACTTCGGCCAGGCTGGATTTCAAGGATGTGATGTCCTTCAGTAGCCTGGTTACGTCGACGTGGTCGAATGTGACGGGCGGCAGCTTGTGCAGATCCTTCGCCACAAAAGTAGGCACGTCGTCTGGGTCGGTCACCTTCAGTAAGGTGATGATATCCTGGATGCTCTTCTCAGTGCCATCTCTTCGCCGAGACGGCATCTGGTCCAGTTTATTCAGAGTCTGATACAGTACTTTTTTACCAGCACTAATATCTTCTTCCTTAAAGTTGGACTTACAGATCTGCAAGATGCTGACCTCGTCCATGGTATCGATGGCATGTTGAATGAATGCCAACAACTCGTTAGCTATGAGTTGCTGTGAGCAGCTCATAGTTATAATGTTTACACTACATTTATTAAATAATAATTATTTAATACACACGTAGCAGCGCAAGCACGTCCGCACTCAACGCTACTCGACCGATTGATTGATTTATGAGACCTGTGGCTGGCTATTTATCACTCACCGCATGGGGCTTGCCACCACCTGATTCGGCATGATTTAAGTAACCTACAGCCCAACCAGAGTGTTGTATATTTTATTTGGGAAGCCTGAGAAATACATTTAAGCCATCATATTTATTATTCCAATAAGTTAATATAAGTCATGCACTTTTAATTTATTAATCGAATGTTATTCGTATTCCTCTTCTCGCTACGGTTACGAACCATGAACATTCTCTGCAGCCAGTCACAATACACAACACAGAGCAAAGGAATACTGTTATTTACATATACCGCCATTTACTAATTTTGGTGACAACTTATAATTTTATATAAAACTTTGCAATTAAATTGAGTAAGTAAAAATAATCAAGGAAGACTTTTTCATGATTTGAGCTTGGGTTAGTAATAATTTTCTATCTCACCATAAGTGCGTTTCCCTTTATATGAGGAGTTAGTATTATATTTTACAATTCTAGTCTGGTCTAAAATAGATTCTAGACCCATGGATGTCGTAAAATTACGACATCTCACGACATACATTTATGTTGGTTACAATGAAAATTATGTAGGTTTCTTAACACTGACTTGTTTAGTACCAGATACAGTAAATAAAGACTAACATAAACCGTGTTTATGTTAGTCTCAACAAAGACACAAAAAAATTATCCTACAAAATATAAAATTTATGTGTAAGAATTTATCAATGAAATAGAACTCAGCTTTTCGTACAATGTGGTGAAAGAATTTTCCCAAGGTAATTATTGTAATAACGTGTGTCTTAATAATTATGTTAATTATAAACTGTATAATAGATCTTCAGAAAACGAATTAAGGCCTTTCTAAAAATCACAGTACATATCTGTGCCTCCTGTGAAAGGTGATACAAATCAACTTGTACCCTTTTTGAGTTTTTTATACAGATATGATCAGCAAAAAATTACGAATTTTTAGGTACAACTCACGTTCTTCTATCTGCTATAGCTTCCGAGATAATTTTGTGAAAAGTGATACAACTAGCATTATTTTAGTTACTAGCATCCAAAAAAACGTGCATATTGCTATATGTCGAGTTATAACCCCATTATGTAATTGGTTCAAAAGCAATTTTTCGTGCTTTTTGGTATAAAAGGAATTGAATTAGTTTTCACATATTATTTTTCAGTATTTTTTTTGCGAATAATGATATAACTAGTGTTATATCCCTTTAAACCGAATTGTCTGAAAGCAGACAAGGGTACAAGTCAACACGTTCCTACCAATCCGAAACCAATTTGATGTATTTTTTTGTGATAAGTGATACATCTTGAGATGTATTACTTATCACAAAAAAAAATAAGTGTAAAGGAATACAAGTTGAATTGTATTTAAAACTCATACTATTTCTATAAAAAATATTTTAGTATATATATTATAATATATAATAACAAGTGTTAAGTGATACAAGTTCGAACATAAAAATGGTGGCAGGCGTAAGCGGGGGTGTGCAGGGGTGAAATGACGCGGAATCGGGGGTGCGCGGGACCTGTTCCCCAGTGTCGCTGCGGCTATGACAAGGTGAGGTCACGTCAGAATTCACTATGGATCGACGCGTAAGTTGAAAGTTATATCATTTTACACGAAATTTCACATTATTTATTTTTTGTCTATGATTATTGAAATATATCACTTGGCACCAAATATTGCTATTTAGACGTACAGTCACACTCAAGGTAGTGTTTTTTTTTGCATTTGATTTATGTATACTTTTTTGATAAGAGGTATTGTCTTAGCCTCTTAGAAATAACTATACCTAAATTGTGTCCGTGCTGATAGTTTTGAGTAGGCCTTTTTACTCTAGCACAATCTCCTTCTGCTCCGCAAGCATACAAAAAAGTAAACTATGATCTAATCAGACTACCTATCTATTAAACTATTATTTTAAACTACTAACTACACTACTTGCTACTTATTACTGACTATAGCTTTCATAAACAATTTTAAACTTATTTTTCGCATGATTTGTTTCAGGCACTGTTTCCAAAATCCCGAATTGAAAAATTATAGATTTAGCTACTTATACGGCAAACACAACGTCTCAAGATTATGTTAAGGTGGATATTGAAAAACAGAAGTTAATAGCCATGAATATGATACCTGATCAAATTTGACAGAACCAATTGAAGAATCGTACTCAGAAAAGCACATCCAATGTCCAGTCACTACTTTTGAAGTACAGCAGAGTCCAGTATCTGTCCAAACAAATGAGAATGCCTCCAAATACCTCCCAGAAGACTTAAGTGTTTCAGAAGGTGATTTTGGATCATCTAGCAGCGATGATTACATACCGCTAAACCGGTTTTGTGGAGCACTACTTTATTAACAATAATATATGTATTGTAAAACTGTAAACTGTAATAAATAAATAATAAATAATGAATCGGTGTATTTTACATATTATTATATTACCATGGTGAGGCAGCGATAGCCGAGTGGAGAGACCGATAGGCTGCGACGCAGAGGGTCTCGGGTTCGAATCCACGGCACGCACCAATGACTTTTCGAGGTTAAGTGCGTATTAAATGTTAATTACCGCTTGCTTATCGATGAAGGAAAACATTGTGAGGAAACCTGCATATCTGAGAGTTCCCCATAATGTTCTCGAAAGACATGTGAAGTTTGCCAACCCGCACTTGGCCAGCGTGGTGGGCCTTACTCTTCTCATAAATGATAAGAGGCCCGTGCCCAGCAGTGGTACAGTATATAGGGCTGATGATGATGTGCTTTATTCATGAGAGTGCGCACGAGTTTTATAGAAGTCTGAGCTGCAAAAGTGACACCAAAGACACTCCTCCAGACCTTGGTAATGATTCTGATGATGAGTACTAACATATACTTACAACCGATTAAAGACTGCTATTTCTATAAGTTAGCTATAAACGTACGATAACCAGTTTTGCATATCTTTTATAGTTCATTCTTATTTAGTTCATAATTATTAGTGCCCTACTTTCGTTATTAAGTGATTTTTTTTATCTCCCTGCAATCTTATTTTATAGCACATACCCATAATATAAAGTTATCCGTATAGGCTAAGAAAAGCGGTTCCCTTGTTGTTCACAACAAGGTAAGAGCTTTTCTTAGCTAGTTTATAATTTTTTGTAATTCCAGAAGTTTGTTAGATTTTTATGATTCAATGTTAGTGACATTGTTTTTTAACTAATAAGAAAACACGTCTAATTGTGATACTATTAAACCGTGCCATTTCATAGTCTTTAAGTAACCTACTTAAATTTTCTTGCAAGTTTTGTGAAACTTTAAGTTCCTATAGATTGACAAGTTGAGCTTCATCATTACCTTAAAAAAATATGATAACTTACCTTTGATAAGAATTGTGATGAATATGTGAGTTATTTATTCATTTTGATGAATTTTAATAAACGTTGATTACTTTCTAAAACTTGTATTTATTTACACAAAAAATGGAGTTTAGCGAGGGGTATAATTTGACTTTTATCTTTTAACACATTTTTTTACAAAGCGAGGATTCTTGCAACCTGATAAAAGTTATGATTTTTTTAATAATAACCCATTAAAAAGTGTAAAAATATATTTTTCATGGTTTTATCTTCTACTTTAATTCGAGCATTATTGTGCTAGGAACATATACTGCTGAGTTATAGGATTTTGAAAGTTCATGTATATCAGTTTTCACCAAGACTGAAGACGAGTGCTCCGAGGGTGCACTATGACATAAGTAAACTTGTATCATTTAACACATATTTTTTTCTTGTATTTGATGTATCAATAGGTACAACTCACAGATTTCTTACGATTTTCTCCGAATTTATAAAATTTTTCAAAAAACTATATATCAGGTCTAAAGACCATGATTTTATCTATTAAAACAAGTACTTGGATCAAGTTTAGCCTTCTTGGTTTATGAACTAGATTTTTTTTTAACTTTATTTCGCTCTCCTGTAAAATGATGATTTTCGACTTGTATCACCTATCACAGGAGGCACAGATATATTGTGTTACATTCAGATGAGATTCATCTCTTTTGTTAAATTAGTAATATTACACAAACTGGAGAAGGGATCAAGGAGATTAATGAATTAAACAGACAATAAGGCTACATCAGTAAACAGTATTTTTGGTAAGGTAGCTTTTAAATATTTTTGAAACTCGGAATCTGACACTGACGTTGAACGCAGTTAGTACAGCAAATTTTCTCTCACGTCTCTAAATGCAGTCTAACACGAACAACTTGAGCCATCCCATATCTTGCCTCGATTCAAACTACGTTCGGCAGTAAGAGTATGTTTATATGTATGTCCTTCTTTCTCGCAAAATAAATAACGAACGGATATTGATGAAGATTCACAGCAATAGAGCTGATTAAATAATAATACATAGGCTACCTTTTGTCACGATACCCAACGGCCAGTCATGTGGAGCTGCACGGAATCCAGTGGTTAATATTTTAACAAACACAAAACAATTGGTAATGCTTTATAGAGTGTTAGATTAAAGCCATATTCGCGCAGACAGCAATCACATCACCAGCCTTTAACAGTCCACTGCTGGACTAGGGCTCTCCTTTGAAAGGAGGAATTGGCCTACTATACCACGCTGGCCAAACGAGTTGGTATAGGGTTTGTATCAAGTTTTCCTTCTCTTACAGTGCTGTTCTCTGCATAAATGCTCCCTCTATCGGCTGATACCCATGGGATGATATGGAGTGGTGACATTCCGTATTTTTAATCCGTCACCATACAGACCAGCAATTGCAGATAGCAATCATAGTAGGAATATACTATAAAAACATTTTCCTATAGCGTGACATTGAGTTTATACCACATCCTGTAACAGAATAATTCAAGAACTGATATGATTCATCAGGAACAAACACAAAAGATAAAAGCATAATTTGGCCAATGTTCTGATTCACTTACTAATAATGCGGTTATAACATATTATTATCTTCTGTATATATAAAATTATTCCGTTACTGACTAACTGACATACAACGTACATCCAAAACTATTGGGTACAAGTTGCTCATGCTTGTTTCTTGGGGACCTTACAGGTAGAGATGTGACAAATTTTCCATAGGATAGCAGAAACGGTTAAATTTAAATAATGTGGTGTAGCTGCGGATATACTTTAGTATTATATAAAATGTGTATAATTGTGTCTTGTATTACGTGTATCAATTTATGGATACAGCTAATAGCTTTGCATAACCTCAACATGTAACAAAGCTCTCAAGAAAGTCAATACACTGTTTTCTTAAAAATAAAACGGGAAGTACTATAAAATATTCTACAATATTCTAACACTTTAGATATACCGACTTGATAAATTTATTCATACGCATAACACTGTCATGACAACGAGATCGACCCCGTCTATCAATCATAAGTGATAGTTAAGTTTCATCGGCAACCATCGGCAACCTTCGAACCGGTATCTTAAGGTAGATATAGACCAGAGTACTTTCATATAATGCAACGATTTTGGAAGATTAATGTTGCTTTCAACGTCATATCCATGATGTGAGTACCCTATACTCAGTGACCTATCAGCGATGAAAAATAAATTTTCACCGCGCTCCTCATGTCCCATCGATCTCGTAGAACATATGGTAAATATTTAGAATAGAGCATAATTTTCCGGTTTATAGGTAAAATACTTAAAATATCGAATTTTGGTAGACCTTAATCGTGACTTGGAACTTTTCTTAAAACCATTAGCGCTACTTTCGACTTAAAGCTCAAGTGAGCATTTTCAGCCATAATCACTCAAACAAGCTGTTACCGCGCTGATCGGTCATGTAGAACATTCGGTGAGAGTTTATTCTACATACGAGTAGAATTTATATTACAATACATGTACCTATTCTGCTTTGAAATATTAGTAGGCTTTTACTGCTTTTTATAGCTCAAAATGTCACACTAACATGCTTGTTGGCTATTACAATCAAGCTGCAACAAAACTTTGTTCTGCTTAGAATGCAGTTCGTGAATGAATGTTACAGCGATATTCTATTACAATAATACGCTCTAGTCTGATCTAAGAGTAAACGATCTCTGGTTATTATCATAATCATATATTATGCCCTTTGAAGGCTGTATACCTGCCTACGTTAATGGTAAGTTAGGTACCTGTTACGTATGAATAATTTATTTTGTACTCGGAAAGTCTAGTGTCCAGGTTTAATTTAGACCAATTGGATAAAGTGCTGTAAGTATGTTTTTGTTGCCATAGATTTTGTTGGAACTACATTTATTAAACTTCTTTATCGGAATAATGGTTCAGATTTCCTGTCCCAGAACTTTTTTCAGCAACGGTATTGTCTGAGGCCACTTTAATGCTTCTAGATCTGATTCTGCACGTAGAAGAATTATTTTATTTAATTGTGATAAAAACCATAGATAGATAATCATAGAATAGTAATCAAAACTACAGCGCTATCAATGGGGCTGCTCTTATTCTAGTGGTACCGTGACCTTCGTCGGCGACACATCCCCAACAGCACTTCAAAAACATCCTACAGCTGGGAATTAAAAATCTAAATTTTTAATGCAAAGCAAATCAATTCTTGTAGAGAAATGGTATTACATATCTAAGCTAATTTCCGTAACAGTGGCATTATGAAAATATATGAAAGAAATGAAAAAATATTTATTGCTTTCACAACCAAACAAACATAAGTGATTATATCTATACAGACATCGTTAATAACACACAAAACTACAAAAAAAGAAGAAAACATCGTTATATAAGGTACACAACATGTCAGGGTTAGGTGGTGACGGCAATTGCAACCCGTTCAGCATGATATCAGACATGCTGGCACTGATTTTCTACGGGGCCGTAATAGTGACTCACGAAGGCGCAAAAGCGCGGTACACTGGCCAAATATGATAATACATATATACTAAAAACTTAACGTGCCTAAATATTAAAACAATAACATCATGCGTGTGAGAGATATGTAATGATATTTAGGCTGTGGGCTGAAATTACTGATATCCATGTATTTATACATATGTAAGAGGATAGTAGCAGTTAAATGACACTGACATGACTTTTGACAGTTAAACTGTCAAACGTGCAAATAAGGTGTACGCTGGCTATATAAGTCGACAGGCTCGGCTAGTTCGTCCTATTCTCATTCGACGACGGCTCAGGTACGATATGGTTCTGACTATTTAACTGCCACTGTGTTCCAATATTCTGTGTTGCTTGTTCTTTTATTTAATCCTCTAGGAAACAATGCAAGATAGTGTAATCATTATCTTATTGATATTGTGGGTAGCTTGATCGTTTGTGAGATATTAAAGATTGTAATATAGGATAGAATAATATACTGTGGATCAAGTTGTATCAATGAGATTCATTATATACCTGTCGTAAACATTTAGTAAATTGTGTTGATGCTAAATAATGCTTATTATGTTCTGTTGTAAGACAGACCTTTCTAGTAATATAATACTACCCACAACATTGATATTTGATATAAATTGGCTGTACCACTGTTTGTTAATTATTAGTTATTGAAAAGAATGATCAAGAGTTTTATTGCCCGTTCTTTCTCTTGGTTCTATTGCCTTGCTTTGCGAACTGGGCTCTAAATATAAACGTAGAATCACGGCGTAATCTAAAGATATATCCTTGTGCCAAACTGAATAAATGAAAGTATGATTTGATAGTTGTCTCTTTTATTTATCAAAACTGTCTCTACACTATAGGGAGCTTTCCTGATTTTGACACGTGCATGACTGGTGAGAGTTCCAATGTACAACTCTTTTACCAAAGCTCTAACAACGCTTTAATCTGAGAAGTGTAACCCGAAACAAGATAGGATTTGGCATGCTAAAACGTTTGTACATCTGATATGTTACATTTTCTATGGTGTTTTCCTTGTATATTTTGTATAAGGACGTGTTTTAAAGAGCAATTGATTACCCACTGTCCGTGTGGTGACGGATTAAGAATACGGATTGTCACTACCCCATCTCATCCCATGGGTGTCGTAAGAGCCGACAGAGGGACCATACTATGCAGAGAACAGCACTGTAAGAGAAGGAAAACTTGATACAAACCCTATACCAACCCGTTTGGCCAGCGTGGTATAGTAGGTCAATTCCTCCTTTCAAAAGAGAGGCCTAAAATCAAAATCAAAATCTTTTATTCAAAATTGGCTGGTAAACAGCTCTTTCTGAACGTTAAATTTTACAATAGACAGTCCCCCAAAAAGCCCAACCCTTCACTGCTTCGTATGTGTTTTCGCTAGGAAGAAGAAGCAGCGCAACAAACTCCCTAGCAACACAGTACTGTCTGCGTATTTAAATATGAAGTTATACATTATAATCAAACAATAATAATATCACATTTCAGTTAACATGATAGCTATCACACAACCTATTGCCATTAATTTAGTTACGTACCTACTTAAGACTTGAAAATTACACATTAACACTTAGCCTCCAAAACAAAATGACAAGTAGGGTGTAACCGCACACATGTTAAATATCATGTAGTTATGTAATCACTGCTCAGTCAAATCACGTTACAATGCATTAACTAGGTAGGTACCGAAACAATTGGAACAAATTGCAAATAAACTCATAAATCAGCAAGTCAAAAGCTGTATTCTGTCCAGTAGATCGACCAGTCACCACAGGCAGCACCCGTTCACGAGTATAACGCAATGATCAGCAATCACCATCCTCAACCATATAAGAGGGAAGTGGGTGACCCGACCACCGACGCTACCGTCTGCAGTGACAGTACAGTGAGCATGACGAACCTACTTTCCAAGACAAGCCATTCGAACTTACATTAGACTAAAATAAATCTATCCGACATTATAAACGCACTATAACATATCTAAAAGAGCAGAACGTCAACAAATAAACGCATAATTGAATTAAAAAATGTCAAAGTGTTTATAAAAATTAAATGTCAAATAAAATAATGACGCAAACAAATATACATGTCAAACAGAGAAACTTATGTCAAAAATAAAGTTAATCAAAATTCATACATAAGTCAAACAGTATGTATATAAAAACAATTAAATGTAAAGCTGTACACAACAACTGGAACAGTAAGTGTTGAACTTGTCTACCAAGCATTCTTGTTCTTGAAATAATCATCAATTGAGTAATATGCTTTTTTTAACAAACAAGTTTGAACTTCAGTTTTAAAGGAATTTAGGGGCGGAACATATCTGACGGAAGATCCGTCGCGTTTTATCGGTCGCGTAACGCCAATACATACAAATGTATAGAAAAACGTACACATATATACGAAATCGACATAAAGCCAAACCAAACCAAAGCCAAACATAGTGTTGTCTCGTTTTGTCTTAGGTATATATCTGTCAGAAAAAAGAGATAGCCATAGTTTTCTGAATAAATTAATCATGACGATATTTTATTAGAAATGTCATTCGTGTCACTATCGCCATATTTTTCGCCAAGGATTGTGGTACATCTGCTGTGAAATCGTTGTCTATCGAACATAATAATTTTGTTTTTGTGCATAAATATGTCTAAAAAACCGATATTGACTCTCAGAGAATATTTTGTTACATGTTTCATACAAGGGTCATCTTTCGCTTTGCCATGTTCGCCCACATTTGCATTATGGAATAAACTAATCTGGCAAAAAATTTAAACTAACAAAGGTAACTTACTACAAAAATGTATTATTCTCCTCTAACCGGCTCCATATCGTTATCGATTACATTCTGGAGAACAACCCAAATGGCAGCCATTTTATTTGCCCAACGTTTCGTAGGTGTGCACGCTAATTTCGTAGGTGTGCACGATAAATTCGTAGGTATTGGACATACCATATCCATGTCATTCCCAGATCGGTGATTTTAAGATCGTAAGATTCCAGGGCCGCCAGACCTTACTTATT
Source organism: Euclidia mi (assembly GCA_944739405.2). Taxonomy (NCBI): domain Eukaryota; kingdom Metazoa; phylum Arthropoda; class Insecta; order Lepidoptera; family Erebidae; genus Euclidia; species Euclidia mi. Next base: position 108,737,821 of record OX123183.2, read on the forward strand.
TTTTCAGAAACGAAATGTGTAGAATAATGTAGTGTTAGTACCTATGTGCTATGAGTGTACGCATATTTGCTAGCTTGGATCGAGGGCCAATTTTTGGGTATGAGGTGCTAAAGGTACACGGGAACAATTTCCATACATACCTATATAGAAAACATTTTGTGTCTTGCTCTGCAACTGTAGTCTGTAACCCCTTCAATATCATTTGTATAAGTTTTGTGAAAAACCGTAACCACATCGTATTATCGTCTTTTATTTTTGAACCTCCATAGCTAAATAGGATATATAATTAAATAACGCTTGTTGGCTACTATAAAAAATCTTCGAAGTCCGACATATTTTTAATAGTCAAATTCGAATTGCAATATAAATAACTACAGGACTTCAGTGACTATATAACATCAGGAAACACGAAAAATGATTAGGTAAAAGAATATGACAGTAAAATATTGAGCTGCCCTGAGTACGGCCCTGCACGAACAAATTTATATGTGTGCATAATAGCCACGCTTTCAGCGAATGTGTGCAGATACGCTCGACGCATTTTCCGTCAGATGTGTACCGATTCATTTGACGGAATAGACGCGACCGAAGATACGTTCGACGCATCTTCGGTCAGGTATGTTCCGCCCCTTAAAGGTAACTGACAAAAATGAGTCTGTAATTTATTATACATACGTACACCTAGCCCCATGAATGTATTATGAACTTTATGTAACCGAAGATGAGGCACGCACAATTTATGTTTATTTCTAGTGTTTATATTATGGACATCACTATTTTTACTATACGACTCAATATTTTGTTTAATGTACATTAAATTGGCAAATATATATTGGGAAGGTACAGTCAGGATTTCAATTTCTTTAAATCGATCCCTAAGTGACACCCTCGGCCCTAACTGATAAATAGCACGGACTGCCCTTTTTTGCAAAATAAATACACTGTCAATATCTGCAGCTTTTCCCCATAGAAGAATACCATAGGACATAATACTATGAAAGTAACTAAAATAAACTAGACGAGCCGTATCGACGTCGGTTAACTGTCTAATTTTTCTAATAGCGTATGCAGCCGAGCTAAGTTTCCCAGTAAGAGCCAATATGTGTGCTCCCCATTGCAATTTATTATCTACTGTTATACCTAAGAAAACAGTGTTATTTGCTGGTTCTATAATCTCCTCGTTAAGTGCTAAGTTAGGTCCCAGATTCTTTACGTTTGGCAATACAAATTTAACACATTTAATTTTCTTAGAATTTAAAACTAAGTTATTAGCTGTAAACCAGTATGTGACTTTAGTTAGCGCTCGATTTACTTCGTCAAAGTTTTCCTTATTTCTATCAACCTTGAAAATTAAAGACGTATCATCAGCAAAAAGAACAACGTCACACAAGTTATTCATATAATAAGGCAAATCATTTATATAAATTAAGAACAAAAAGGGTCCCAGAATGGACCCCTGGGGAACACCTAATTGCACTGGTGACCCGGAAGAATGAGCTCCATTTACATCTACATCTTGTACTCTACCTTTCAGATAAGAATTAATGACTCTAAGTGCCAAATCTCTGATACCGTAATGTTTCAGTTTGCGTAAAAGTGTATCATGATTTACGCAATTAAAAGCCTTAGAAAGGTCACAGAAGATACCTATAGCATTCTGCGACTGTTCCCAAGCATTGTACACATGCTTAAGTAAAGCTACTCCTGCATCAGTCGTAGATCGACCCTTAGTAAATCCGTACTGTTCAGTATGTAGGAGGCTGTTAAGATTAAAATATTGTAGTAATTGCTTAAGTAGGAGTTTTTCAAAAATTTTCCTGAACGCTGGTAACACTGAAATGGGTCTGTAGTTACCAATATCAGCTTTGCTGCCAGATTTAAAAAGTGGAATAATTTTGCTGTATTTCATAAGATCTGGGAAAGTTCCTGAATTAAGGCAGTGGTTGAATACTACAGTTAAATACGGAGCTACTAGGTCAATAATTGTTTGCAAAACTGTTACAGAGATGCCCCATAAGTCACCTGTCTTTTTAGGCTTAAGAGACTTGAAGGTATTTAAAATGTCAGTTGAATTAATAGGCTGAAATCTAAAAGTACACGTTATTTCTGGCATATTATTAATCAAATATGTTGCAGCTACACTAGAAGAAGCATCTAAACTCTTCATAATGGATAACGGTATGTGCGAAAAATAATTATTAAATTCTTGAGCTACATCTTCATCTTCACGTACAATTTTAGTGTCAAACTTCAATTCAAACTTCATCATCATCAGCCTCTAACAGTCCACTGCTGGACTCGGCCTCTCCTTTGAAAGGAGGAATCGGCCTACTTTACCACGCTGGCCAATCGTGTTGGTATAGGGTTTGTATCAAGTTTTCCTTCTCTTACAGTGTTGTTCTCTGTATACTTAATATGCTCCCTCTGTTGGCTCTTACGACACCCATGGGATGATACGGGGTGGTGACATTTCGTATTCTTAATCCGTCACCACACGGAACAATTCAAACTTATTGTTATTAATTGTAATTTTGCCAGTTTGTTCGTTAATAACTTTCCAAGTAGTTTTAACTTTGTTATCCGATTGCTTTATTTTGTTACTCAAAAACATGGATTTTGCTATAAAACAGACTTTCTTAAATAATTTTGAATATTTTTTAACGTATTCAATAAACTGTGGATTAAAATTGTAGGATTTTATAGCATATAATTTAGCTCTACTCACATGTATACCAGTAGTGGCCCACTCATTAAATCTTTTATTGCTACCTATTTCTACAGTTTTTTCTTTAAATACATTTTTGAAAGCGTCCTTGACAACTGTCAAAAGCGACTCATATAAAACATCGGGGTTGGTGTATTTTAAAATTGAGGAGTTCACACTGGATAGTATTTTGATTTTGAACGAATTACAACGAGCGTTTGTGATAGGTCTGCAGGTAGGCTGTGCTTGAATTTGTGACGAGATCTTGCTGGAGTAACTAACAAACTTGGCTAACTGTCCACAGTACCTAGCCCAGCAGTGGACTGCTAAAGGCTGATGATGATGATGAATACCCACAGAATTATAACAACAAAAAAATTCGAATTAGGTATGCCTACAGCAATGAAAATTGTCAAATTTGTAGACTTAATATTCCTCATACATTCTCTGAATTATCCTTTGAAGAACCTAATAATATGAGCCTAAAAATTGATCTAGCTAAAGGACCTTGGTATGTGGAAGTTGCTTAATTACATTTACGATCTCAGCAGACCTAAATAACTCATAAGATGCTCAGCCAGTTTTAGTCCAAATCGCAGTAGTATTAAAGTTGCCTACAGGCATAAAAATCTTAGAGGCAATTTCAAACACGCAATGAGACATTCTTGCAAATACCAAGGTTACAATTGAAAGCAAACCATAAAATGATATGTTTACCCTTCAATAGGACTAAACTAATGTGTACATCGAAGCACAGCGCACATACGAATCAATCAGTTTCTCAACAAAAATTCGCCACTACATTGTAAAACTGTCACACAAACTGAAGCCTACAAATATTCTCGAAACGCAAACAAAGATAAGACTACCTCCCAGAATTGACACGATAGCTAAAGATAGCATAACTATGTGATTGCGACGATGTTTCGCGTGCTCGTGTCACTAAAGCTTACAGATTTTTTAAATTTTTTTATTAAAAAAAACCTGTCAAATTGACTTCACGCTGCCTGACGGTAAGCTGACAGTGAAGTCCTATTGTGAAGGCCACCATCCCGAATTGCTGGTTAAGCAATCTGACATAGCGGCCCTCACTTTGACGGCCTTGAGACACACGTTGACCTGCTTTTTCACGGCCCGCTTAAAGGACCCGGGATCAAGGGAGGAAGGAAACACGTGAGCTGGCAGTGAGTTCCACATCTTTATGGTACGGCAAAGATAAGATGTACCGAACCTTTTCGTACGTGACGTGTTCTACCGTGTAGGCGTGGTACCTTAACACGGCACGTGTTGTTCGGGATAGGAAAGGACAGGGTTGGATGAGTTGAAAGAGTTCTTCTGAGCACTCACCGTGATACAATCGGTAAAAGACAGCCATTGAGGCTACGTCCCTGCGGAATTGCAGAGATTCAAGGGTCTTAGTAGCCTCAAGGTCACCTATGATACGGAAAGAACGCCGTTGAAACCTATCAAGGGCATCTGGCAGGTACTGAGCGGAGCCGTCCCAGAGATAAGAGCAGTATTACACGCAGGAGCGAACCTGAGTCTTATATAATAAACACAGCTGCTTCGGCGTGAAGAACCTCTTCACTCTGTTCAGGATTCCGAGTTTTCGAGATGCCGATGTAATGACACCCTCGATGGATGTTTCTCTGGTTGAGATTGCGGCGTATGTCCATACCAAGTATATTTAGACTGTCCTATATCGGTAGTGGAGTGTCCAGAAGAGAAGGTTGGGGAAGGAATGGAGATAACTTAGCTGAAAATGCGCACACCTGTGTCTTCTTGGCGTTGAACTTGAACATATTTTCAGCACCCCAATCCGAGATGCTGTTCAAAACCTGGTCAAGCTCAGCGATAAGTTTTCGCCTATTTTCCTCAATGTCGGTCTGCTTAGCCGCAGGATGGGCGAGATACCGCCCATGCACGGTTTATCCGCCAAGGGATATACATACATGAAAATACTTGGTTAATATTTTATCATCTAAGGTTCCTTTTGCAGTTAGTCATACCGGCCTATGAAGGCCGGCTTATCGTTTTCGCGTTCTGGCATGGCATGTCCATGTGAATGTTTTATGGTAAAATTTACGTGTACGCTGATGAAATTGTCTAAGGATTTCCAGAAAAGGATTTCTTGTTATTGTTTTTTGTGACGTTTTTGTTAGGTTACGTATGATTTATTAGGTGTAGCCTACTAAGTAAACATCATACACTATATTTTAATCCTTAGTAAAAAGCAGTTAGAATTAGGGGCTGATGTTAATGACGCATAAGTTCTGAGTTAATCTGGTCGAGAAATCATTCTATTTCTGACTATAAAACACGTATGTAATAATTGACAAAATTTTAATTTGAAATGGAATTAACTACCAATATGAACTAAAACCCTACGTTTTATTGTTATATATAATAATATGACACAAAGACATATTCAAAAACGATTCCGAATAGTTGGAAATTCTCAATATTCAAATGCAAACTTCTTAACAATTACTTTATATTTATTGTTTACCTATCAATCTGCTTGTCCTGGGGCCGGTTCAATAGACTCTGTTTGTCCTCGAATACTTAAATAAAACCTTGCTTAAAGTGAAAGTCCTGTCGTCAACTTCATTATTTGTCGTGACCTAGATCTTTAACGTAGTATATGAGACACGCATTAGCTAATAACGTGGTTTCTTGACCTCTTCGCAAATATTGATTAAATTGAGGCCTCAGGGACAAACAGACAGGAATCAGATTTGCCGTTGGGTTGCATAGGTAGAGAAAAAAACGGAAACGAACCCTTTTTGCCCATTTAATCCAAAATCACGGTCCCTGGAGGCCCCTTTGTATCGCGGTTTATTGACCTTTGATGGATACTAAAATTAGGCTATGTGCTCACTATCGTTGAATACGAAATATTCCCGTATTTGTTTATTTTAAGAGTAAGGTGGTTACAGCGCCGTTAGTCCCTTGGCGAAGGTTTATGCTTACACTACCGTATACGTTCTCGCTATGTGAATTTAGAATGATACTGCAGTTGCTATCGATTCGACTGCTAAAGGTACGATTTAATTATTTATTTATTGATAGGGAACTCAACAGCTCATTTGAACATGATCTATGATTGCTATGTACGTGTTACATTATACATTTTTTTCAAAAATCATCTATTAAAAAATTTTATATTAAGCTTCAAGTCATCATCACAACAGCCTCTAGCAATCCACAGCTGGATATAGTAACCCAAATACGAGGACAATGTGACTATTGTGAGTTAATCGGAGATTTACCTACTGTACCATGCTCTGGTCAGACGGGTTAGTTTAGGTATAGTTTGACATCCAATTTTCATTTTGCAAAGATACTGTATGAAAATATGATACTGAAATGGCATAGTAACAATTTTTATTCTTCCGTCACCACATGTAAATGCCATACAAAACTAGGAAATTGTAGTAATAAGTAACTAAAATGCTACTAAAACAATAACAAACATTAATGGAGTGCTATAATTCTTGTAATGTTTCTAACGAAAAGCAGAAATAGTCGTGATTATTTGAAAATAACGATCTGACTTTCTTTATTATTCTTTATCTTTATCATTTTCGGGATTAAAGTACCAAATTCTCATCCAATGAATTCTTAGAACATCAAAGGCACCAATTGTCAATGTTTAAACGTGATAATCTCAGCAGTTTACGCTCTGCCTTGTCAGTCAGGGTAAGTTATATCAATTCATAGCCTATAAACTATGTTCCTAGTAAACAGGCTACGAATTGATATCTGGTAGATCTAGCTACACTTACATATTCGGGTCTCTAATAGTAACTTTAACAGGCTAATAAAGAATATTGATTGGAGCCGTGTGGTTGACGGCATAGAATACAAGTGTCACCACCCCCTATCTTCCTGTGGGTGTCGTAAGAGGCGACTAAGGGATAACACGATGCAAATACCATCTTTGCGTAGAGACGGAAAACTCGACATTAAACCCTATACGACTGCCTCGTTGGTCTCGCGGCATAAATGTGCGGGTGGGATCGGGAGGTCCCGGGTTCGATGCCTGGGTCGGGCAGTGTTATTGGGTTTTTCTGTCACAAAATTCTCAGTAGCAGCACGGAGTCTGGAAATGTGCCCGGTACGGCAATAGGCTCGCCCCTTATTACGTGGGACTAAAGAATATCTGGCGAAAAGTGGGTGTAGAAATACACCTCTGCCTACCCCTTCGGTGTAAAAGGCGTGACGATATGTATGTATATGTATGTATGTATGTAAAGAATATTTTAGTTCAAAATCAGGATTCCAGTTTAAATATTCAGGTCTCAAAGGACATCTGTCTCACTCAAGTAATATGACAGATAAGCAAAACGAAATATCGTGAAACCAACTTCAAAATTGTTACCTGTCCGAACAAAAAATATTATACCTTCTAATGCATATTTGTACGCGTAACGCAATGGTGTGCTAAGGTGGCGTTTTCAGTTTAGTAAATGCCTCGTCATCATCATTCACATTTGTTATCGATCCACTGCGGGTTTGAAACGTCAAAGCGAGGCTCTTTGACGTTTCTCATCTCAACTTTGTATCAGTCTCTGTCATCAGACCGAGATTTCTAACGAGAACTACGATTAATCTATTCGTTGAACCATTCGTCATTGGACATTATGTATCCTGCGAATCTGCTACTCGCAAAAGGTTTATCTGAAATGCGCTCGTCAAAAATTATAACCACTAAAAGTTTAGTCATCACGGCCTTTTATATGCATATACCGGTATAAAAAGAAGGAATAATCATGTTAAATTTAACACGACACTCAGGTTGAAACACTATTTTACTAATTCAGATGGTAGTATTGAAAAACATCAATTAGTATATGCTCGTATTGGATGATCATTTAATGATCGCTGTTTTGCATTCGAGAAAAACATTGTCAATAATGGTCGTCAAACTCATTTTTGTAATATTACATAAGATGTAGTGTACTGCGAAAAGCTACATACATACATAGACTCACGCCTGTTTCTCGGAAGGGGTAGGCAGTGGCATTTTAAACGCACACTTTTCGCCAGTTTTTTGATCCCACGTAATAGGTGGCGAGCCTATTGCCGTTTATCGGGATATTTTGTTTGCCAGAGCCTCGTCCGTTGATCGGCAGGTGCACCACTTGCAGGTGAGGTTGGCTTGGGACCCTAAGTTCTTGGTGGGAACCCTGCAAAAAGCTACATGCTACATAAACTATATACAAAGGCTTAGCTTAATATTCTATTAAAATTTCGTTCATATTTTGATACCACCTAAGTACGTTATTAATATTTTCGGCCTCTCTCATATAAGGACAGCGAGACCGGCCTATAAAATCGACCGCAACGCCTAGAATACTCCAATAATCCAGTAGAGCTAGAGTATTTGCCGGACTTTCATATGTGGATGGCACGCACGTAACTACCCACATTTTCATTCATAATGCGGCCAGCTTGCGAGTGGGATCTACTTCAGACGTTACTTGAAACTCTCAAGCATGGGTTTCTGTGAAAATAAGCTGACGAGATTTTTCCACTGAAGTGATGATCCTAAGTCCCTTTTTACAGGGTAGATACTTCATTTCCCTGTGTTCAAGAAGACTCCGTTCGGATGCCATTTATAAGTCATTTTTTTTTATTAGCAGTATTTGAAAAAAATGCATTCTAAACATCACAAATTGCCAAATCATTTTTGGGAATCTCATCTACAAAAGCACGAGATTTTTCAAAATACAAAATCAGGTCCTAGAATATTCCTGAAAAATAAGACTGACAAAATTCAAATAAAATAATCTTTGTACAAACCACAAAACCAGGAATAAACATAAAAATTAAGAAGAACATTTCAACTTGCACACAATGAAGGTAAATTAATAATGCTCTACAAAGTTTGATGTCGTATAAAACCAGAAACACAAATACGCAGTCGAGGACAAATTCGAGGTGTGTTCCGACATCACACCATTTGGGTTAATTACCAGGTTAACGCCGACTCATCAATTTTTGCTCAGGTGAGATTTTGCACTCTTTTATCAACACGTTTTCATAGGTTTTTATACTAAACTTTTTTTGCGAAACGTTTCACAAGACAGACAGTGTCTTTACCGATTGATTTTTATCCAAAAAAGCTAGTTTCTCTGATAGTAAAGACAAAAAGTTTGTCATTTAATTATTAGTTTGAAAAAGAAAAGAAATCGGCATGACTAGGTACATCAAATCCTGGAATTACGATTAGAAATAACATTGTTTATCCTAGAAGCAACTACTGCCAAAATTGAGGTTACTAAATGCGTATACTACTATGCGTAGTTTTATAGTCTTCCATTAATAATGTCATGAGAAACGTAGATAAAACTTGGGCTTCGTCGATCTAAATAATATTCCTCTTACAAGTGTTATTCAATGTTTTCGTCAACTGTTCTTCCTTACAGTCAATACATTATCCGAAAAAAAAAATACTGAAAGTGCTATAAAATATGCTACAATATTCTTACACTTTAGATATATCGACTTGACAAATTTATTCATACACCTAACACTGTCATGACAACGAGATCGACCCTCGTCTATCAATCATAAGCGATCGTTATGTTTCATCGGCAACCATCTTCAACCTGGTTTCTTAGGGTGTATGTAGACTAGAGCACTTCCATATAATGCAACGATTTGGTAATCGCCGTCGTACTCATGATGAGTGAGTATGAGTTACTTATATCTAGGAGCCCATATCAGCGAAGCGAAACAAACTTTCTCCATGGTCATCATGTCACATCGTTCTCATAGAACATTTGGTAAATATTTAAAATAGAGCTTAATTATCCGGTATACAGGTAGAATACTTAAGAAAATTCAAATTTTGGTCGAACTTTGTTGGGTCTTGGAACGTTTCTTGAAACCATTTCGACTTCAAAGCTCGTGTGAGCATTTTTAGCCATAATCACTAAAACAAGCTGTCACCAGGCTGATCCGTCTTGTAGAACATTCGGTGATAGTTTATTCTACGTGCGAGTACAATTTATGTTACATCACATGCATCCTTCTTTGAAATATAAGTAGGCTTAAACTGCTTTTATAACTGAAAATGTCACACTAACACGCTTGTTCGTTAATTCAGGCTATAACAACACTATGAGTGCTTAGAATTCGGTTCGTGAACGAATGTTACAGTGATGTTCTATTACAATAATGCTCTCTAGTCTGTACCCACCTTAGAGCAAACAATCGCTAGAGGTTATTATCATAATAACTTGCCGTTTGAAGGTTTTATACCTGCCTACGTTAATGGTAAGTTACGAAAACGAATATTTTTGGTACATGTTACGTATGAATAATTTATTTTGTACTCAGAAAGTCTAGTTTCTAGCTTTAATTTTCACCAATTGGTTAAAGTGCTGGATATTTTTGTTGAATAATTTTTTTGGAACTATATTTATAATATTTCTTTATCGAATCCATGGTTCAGATTGTCTGTGTCCAAAACTTTGCTAAATCAGTGATATTGTCTGAGGTCACTTCAAAGTTTCGTTTGCTACAAGTAGATGATTTTTTGTACTTGATACTTAATACTATCGAACCATAAATAGGCTGATAGATTCGTGACTTTATTATATGTTAAACCGAAATACCTGAACTTGTCTTCAAAAATCGATTAGCAACATTGCTACAGTACTCCCAAATTAATAATTCGCATGCAGATCTTCGTTAATTATCGTATTCCCGGAAACACCCGAATCATTGAATTGTAAGAGCCCTAAACAATGCACTTGCATTTTGCACCTTGTTCGAAAGAAATAGGAGTGAATATTATGTGTACACAATCGAAAACAATTCGGGCGGTCGGCGGCGGTCGCCGGTCCGTCAAAGGTCCGTTAGTCGTCTTTATATAATGGTGGTGACTGCACGTGTTCTCTCTGTGTGGAATTATATAGAGCTGCTATTACACACCCTTCTTGGTTTTGTTTTCAAATGTGAATTTAAATATGTTATTCAAATTTAAATAGTTTATTTTGTAAAATAGGTAAATATACTAACATTTTTCACGGCTTGTTAATATTAAAAAATTAAAAATACCTACTTTAAATACATATTAAGTACTAGAAAAAACATTTTAAAAAGATACACACAATAAACAAATAGATATAGGAATAAATAATATTATAAAGTATATTAGTACAAAATGCAATAATACAACAAATAAATAAAAATATGTCTAACTCTGCCCATACCATTTTCTTTCAGACGTATTCTTCCAGAATGGATAAATTTAAACGTGGAAAGCCACTTAAGTCACAAGCACGGCAAATGGTATTTAATGTGTACCTTTATTTCATGAATGAAGCCAATGTTTTCAAAAAAGACCATGATGGTTATTTAAAAAAAATTCAGGACCGTGTTACAAAAGCTAGAGGAATTTCACGACGAACTAAAAGTTTGTGATCATGCTGTTAAATGCAAAGATGAATATAGAAAATTTGACCCAAGAATCGATAGTTTTTCTGTTGAAATGATTATTTACACAGGTGATAGCAGTGAGGAAAGTGTCAATGAACAAGAGCATAATGAAAGTTCTGATGAATCTACGATGTCAGGAATAGAGATCCTCCCTGATTCTGATTACTTTTTTTTGTAATTGTAATATTATTCTGGAATGATCATTGCTGTAAATACTGTTGAACTGAGATGTTATGATTAGATTTCTAAGATTTTAATGTAACCTGTGTTTGAAAACAATTTTTCTTCTTCTAATATAAACCTTGTATTACTTAAACCTTCTTTTCTTCCATCATTACACGAGCTACAGCAAGACACTTAAAAAGTATTATAATCGAAGTAAATCAATTCAACAAAAATTGTAGCATATTCGCTATCTTGTGGTTTTCTTCACTATTTACTTATATGGAACTATGGAATCAAATTTCTTTACTGATAAATCAATATTTATTGTTTTTAGCACAAAAAACATAATTTTACTAAATTATGCACTTAACAACTCTATATACATATCGTCTTCCGACGCTCGGGGAATACGACCGTTGCCGAACAGTGACGAAGATTTCTATGCGCATTATCACTTTGGGAGACCTGTAATTACGGCTATTTAAAAACCTTTTTGAATTTGACGCGTAAACGCTGTAAAGCATCATGGTGGTTTAGGGATGTCACGAAGTGCCAAAATAAAACAAACCGTGAATGAAGTCTGGTCTGATGTACCCATTTTTATTTTGTTAAATTCGATTTGACAGGTACAAAGTTGGACGTTTTAGTTGTATTTACTATCAAAACGTCAATAACAACAATGGCGGACGCTCTGTGTGTCGTAATGCTCTCTGATTGGTGTTCACAGTCACAAGAATAAATATATTATTTTTAGTTTTAAAATCCTTAAAATAACATTAAATCTTACCTTTTTATAATAAATTATAAACTTTATTGTCATCTACAAATAATAATGAATCTGTAGATACTACAATCAAACCGATTTATTCTTATCCTATATCACAAGCCTATTATCCTAAAGATTTCTTATGTCATATTATTGCATCATCATCATCAGCCTTTAACAGTCCGCTGCTGGACTAGGCCTCTCCTTTGAAAGGAGGAATTGTCTTACCTTTACCACGCAGGCCGAATGGGTTGGTTTGTATCAAGTTTTCTTTCTCTTACAGTGCTGTTCTCTGCATAATATGCTCCCTCTGTCGGCTCTAATGACACCCATGGGATGATATGGGGTGGTGACATTCCGTATTCTTCATAGTTCACCACACGGGCAGACGGAGAAGATAAGAAGAGAGGTGATTAATACAACTTGACCATGTTCAAGTTCTATAGATAGAGATTTTGTGGCGAGATGTTCTCCTACGCTTGTGAAAAACAAATTGCTTTTTCAATGGACTCTATGGGGTTTGAGCAAGCGCGCAAGAGATTCGAGGTGTCAGAATTCCTTTTTTTAATATTACAAATACTCTTTATTGCTGTCCACGTCTTTTTGCTGTCTCCGTTCGCCGCTTTTAAAGTACTGATGTCATACGCATTTTTAATGTTCTGTATTAAGTTATTGCATAGGTTCCTATAATTTTTATAGTGCTGCTGAATTATGGGGTTATCCCTATTTTCCTGTTTACCAGCTTCAATATGCATAAGGTCTCTTTTACGGATACATTTAACTAATCCCTTGGTCATCCAAGGCTTTTTAATTGATTTGGAATTCCTAATGTTTTCTACGAGAGTAAAGTTTTGAATTGTTTTCGTTAATATGTCTGTGTAATTTGTAATTGCTTCCGTGATATTATTATGTGCATACATAAAGTTCCAATTAATGTTTTCGATAGATCTGGTTAGGTTTAAATAGTCAATTTTAATTTTATGTTTTTGTTCGGACTGGTCTCGTGTTGTTGTGTTAGACATGCTCAAAATTACAGTGTCATGATCAGTAATTCCTGAACTACATATCACAACCCTAGCCGGTTTTTTTGTTTTTAGCATAGCATGGTTTAAGCACGTACGGTCGTGAGTGGGATATAAATGGCCTGGAAAGTAGCCGTAGTGTCCTGTCAGATCTAGATATTCACAAGCACGGTTATCTTTAGAATTTTGGGAAATGTCAATATTTATATCCCCCATTATGGCACAGTTAGGGATGTCACATGACTGCATAAACTTTTCTAGTGACTCACAAAAGTTATTGATATTGTAATGCGATGGTGATCTGTAAATAGTGCAAATTGTGTAATCTTTAAAAAGGTGAATTAATAGGCAATTAGCGTCTTTAAAATTGGGTTCTTCAATTACTACCTGGAGTTTACTTTTGTAGAAAATGGCGATACCATCATTTTGATTTAGGTATTTTTTGGAGTAGTGACATGTATAATTATTTAAATATAACAGAGGAGTATTCTCATTTAAGCGACATTCCGTCAGAATAATAATGTCAGGCAGAAAATTTAATCTATTTAATAAGCTACCTATTTTATATTTCAGGTTAATGAAGCGTGGAGCCGTATGGCGGATAAAATTTAATAATAATTTTATCCGCCATACGGCTCCACGCCTCTATTAACGAAATGAAAAAGAAAAAAATAATCATTAATGAAAACATTTAGAATGCATCACATTCTACTTTAGTACACATGTACGCGCACGTAATAATTAAACGCACTGTATAAATAAATAGCCGTGGCTGCAAGTGCTTCTACGTCCATCTTTGTCTAAGCACCAATGCAGAATGATCCGTCAGCCAATGTGTAAATAGTAATCTCGGCGTCGTATCATGTTGGCCCGACATGCTGGGCTAGCTAGTTGGGCCAATATGTACAGGAGCTTGAACATTGTGACGGCTGGTGTCATGTCAAATTGTCATCACTACGGTCACCAAGGACTACTGACGTCTACACGACAAACTGACCGGTCGTCAAACATAATAATTAGCAAAAAGGTTTGAAGACTATTTCATTATTTGGAAATTACAGTTTTAAGTTAGATGACGTAAACACTCTGTCAAGTGTTCGCTAAATTCGCCACTAATTGACAACAAGGCGATGGCCGTGCGGATAATACATCCGCTTTACGTTCTGAAGGCGTGGGTTCAAATCCCAGTCATAACAGTTAGTGGAATTTGGTTTTTATGAAATTTGGGAAAAGTTTATGAATATTTGGCAAATATTAAAAATAAAAATAACATAACATAACTTCACGTCTTTTATCCCCGAAGGGGTAGGCAGAGGTGTATTAAACACCCACACTTCACCAGTTATGTTTCGGTCCCAATGTAATAGGGGGTGAGCCTATTGCCATCTACCGGGCACATTGTTAAGCGAGCGATAATTAACATTTTTTTTAATACACACATAACTTCGAAAAGTCAGAGGTGTGTGCCCGGGGTACCAGGGGATCGAACCCGAGACCATCGTCTCGGCAGTCCGTTACGTACACAACTGGGCTACCGCCGGTTTATAAAAAAAAATATTATTTAAATATTTCGAATAAAAATTAGAAAATTCTAGAAACTTCAAGAAGGAATGGACAGACTGCCTAGTTGGTCTCGCGGCATAAATGTGCGCGTGGGACTGGGAGGTCTCGGGTTCGATTCCTGGGTCGGGCAAAGTGTTATTGGGTTTTTCCGTTAGGAAATTCTCAGTAACAGCACGAGGTCTGGTAATGTGCCCGGTACGACAATAGGCTCGCCCCCTATTACGTGGGACCTAAAAATTCATGGCGAAATGTGGGTTTATTACACCTCTGCCTACCCCTTCGGGGTTACAGGCGTGAGTCTATAAAAAATAAAAATAAATTCAGCCATCGGGTTTTGGGTTTTGTATACGTACTAGAGGACGCCAGCAGCTACGCCTGCATTTTTTTTTAATTTACCCGTTTTGGCCGATCCCGTGGGAATTTCGGGAAATGCCTTATTAGTGCACCCCTACGGTCCCCAAGGAACATACATGCCAAATTTCAGCTTCCTGTGCCCAATAGTTTCGGCTGTAGCGTGTCTGTCAGTCAGTCAGTAACGCAAAGGTTTTATATATTAAGATTTAAATTGGATGACAATGAAAAGTTATTAAGACATAGAGCTGCTCTGACGATGGAATCGAAAGGTGGCCATAGGAATAATATAGGAACTCAGTAATTAATTGACAAAACTTTATCGAGTTTGGGCTCGTTCTCGTCCCATGAAGGAGTCAGAAGTTGGCCATACGAACTAAGTAATTACAAAAATCTATTTGAATTGCACAATGATGATAATGGTGACTTCAAAGACGTAAATCATGCGGTAATGCCATGATTTGTCGATTATTAATGAGACCAAGTCTATTAGCTGTCTGCTCAAAAGACTCATTCGCTAGACGCTCTTGGATCTTACCGAGTCTAAAATTATACCGTTTAAGAGTTTCTTGACGTAAACGTGATTTCATATATGCTTTCCTGGCCAACAAACGTTTTTCAGGATCTTTAATAGTCTCACAAGAACGTAAAACTGTGTTCCGAAGAGCATTTTTACAGAGACGACTACTTTTATTCGTTCCCGTTTCTTGAGATCTATTTTTTAAGGCGCGCAGTTAAGGCAGCGAGTCGTCTTTACATAGACTTTCATGCTGGATGATTTCCATGACCTACAAAAGGCGCGCAGCACCTTTTGTAGGTCTACTTGATAATACAAAAATAGATACACTAAAAAGTATTAAATGAAAATAACTACGTTAAAAACAACCGACTTCAAAAACGAAAAAGTGAAAAATAATAAAGATTTAATATTTATTAAATACTACCTATTATTTATATGTGCTATTTACTAATTGGTTTGAAGTCGGTGCCAAGCCTTAAACAAATAATAATATTTTAATCACTTAAATGAATACGAGCAAATTAATACAATGAAATGACTACTACATAGGTAGTATTTAATTAATATTAAATCTTTATGATTTTTCACTTTTTCGTTTTTGAAGTCGGTTGTTTTTAACGTAGTTATTTTTATTTAATACTTTTTAACCGACTTCGAAAAAAGGAGGAGGTTCTCAATTCGTCGGAATCTTTTTTTTTATGTATGTTCCCCGATTTCTCTAAGACGCCTGGACCGATTTCGAAAATTCTTGTTTTGATTGAAAGAGTTGGTCCCATGATCATCAGGTCAGGATGTGATCATGTAATCCTGAAAAAATCGAAGGAACTCTTCAAATTTTATAAGCACACTTGAAGCGAGTTAACGATAACAACCCAATGCCGTCGAGTATGGCTCGTTTGAGTCGTTTTTTCGTTTGTCGACTTTGATGCTGGATGATTTCCATGGCCTGATGATAGAGTTCGAAGGTAACCCTGAGATCTTTGTGATACAAAACCCAATGTCATCGAGTTTCGGGTCGTTTGATTCGTCTTTACATGGACTTTGGTTCCGGTATGTTTTCCAGGGTCTGATGAGGGAGCAGAAAGGTGGCCATAGGATCTTTGTATTACAAAGACGCAATCCCATTGAGTTTGGGCTCGTTTGATTCGTCTTTACATGGACTTTAGTGCTGAATGTTTACCAACTCTGATGATGGAACAGGAAGGTAGCCATGGGATATTTGTAATACAATTACGCATTCCCATCGAGTATGGGCTCGTTTGAGTCGTCTTTACATAGACTTTGATGCTGGACGATTTCCATGGTCTGATGATAGAGCTGGAAGGTAACCCAATCTCATCGAGTTTAGGGTCGTTTGATTGGTCTTTACATGGACTTTGGCACTGGATGTTTTCCAGGGCCTGATGATGGAGCAGGAAGGTGACCATGGGATATTTGTAGTACAAAGACGCAATTCCATTGAGTTTGGGCTCGTTTGATTCGTCTTTACATGAACTTAAGTGCTGAATGTTTACCAAACTCTGATGATAGAGCAAGAAGGTGGCCATGGGATCTTTGTAATACAATAACGCAATCTCAGCGTGCTCGTTTCGTGCATCGTGCGCATCGCTCGTTTGTTTTGTCTTGGCAAACACTTTGGTATTGGATGATTTCCGGGATCTGATGATGGAACTGAAACGAACGTGTTTAGGCTAGTTAGTTGAAAACAAAAAAATACTTGAAGTTGCCAGAAAGTACAGGTCTACATTTCAGAATTGAGGCACGTAAGGAGGGCCTCCCCGTCATGTACCACCTACACTATCCTATGTACCTACTTACCTCCTGTTACAATTTTTTTATTAGTATACCACTAAAAAGCAAAATATAAAAATTATTTTAAATAAAAAATAAACCGACTTCAAAAAGTACTAAGGAAGTAAAAAACAAAAAATAATTGGTTTTGGAGCAAAAAATTTTGGAGTCGGTGCCAAGCCCTTACGCAAAAAGTTACAAAATTATCAACTACCTATTCTATCAACAACGAAAGTTAAATAAAAATGTTTCTAGGTTTTATATTCAGATCAGAAATACTTGGCTTAGCACCGACTCCAAAAGTTTTTGCTCCAAAACCAATTATTTTTTTGTTTTTTAGTTCCTTAGTATTTTTAAAGTCGGTTTATTTTTTATTTAAAATAATTTTTATTTGTTATCTTAGGTTCCATTCCATATCATGATTGCTATTGTGGATGAGTCGCTTATGAGACAATTACAAAGTTAAGTAGGTGTGTAATTACCGTCTATATTTGATTGACTTATATTTGATTAAACACAAAAATTACATGGAAGAACGTGTGTAAAATAGGCACACTGAAAATAATATAAAAATACGTGGATAAAAGATTGAAGCAGGCAAAGAATCTTGCAGCCTATCATGGTTAGCGAATGCATGTGCACCAAGGATATCTCGTAACTCTTTATACAATGTGTTTTTACACGTACGCTTTTATGTGTAGATACCATTTCTTCTGTGTTAAAATGCCAAAATGCTGCTTATTCGCCTTAGTTTAATAAGACGAGCAGGCTGTTAATAGTTACGTTAGCGGTGGCTATATTTATGAGATTATTGTTACTACAACCTAACTGAAACGCACTGGCATTGTATAGACATTATACAGATTTACCTATGTATAGATCTAGGTCTTCCTTCATAACTGACTCACTTCATTGGCCGCATTGCGTACATGCAGCGCTATGCGTGACTCGCGGGGCAAAACGTGCTCCGATACACGGTACATGTGGGTAATGAAATTAAATCTATGATACGTGTCCAAGTAGCGGGCGAATAAATGAAGCCAGATTTTAACCGGGCCAGTTTCCGTTATGATAACTAGTTCTCTTCACTCTGAGTGGAAATTCAAGTGTACTTACAGTAGTAAATATTTTTCCACTTTAGTACAAGCTACTTATTATGAGTGCTTATGGAAGTGATATTTCGAAAATGGAACCTAAGGAATCTATTATGTCGTTTGCTATAGAAGAGAAGGAAATTCTTTTAGAAGAACTCTTAATTGAGATAATGAAGAAAAACGTCGGTAATACATTTTATGTTTAGGTACTTATGTTGTTACATTTTTATATGTTTTTTTCATATCGTTAGTTGTGTAATTCTAAAGCACTATATTAACAAAGTCTTATGTTGTAGATATAGCTTTTACAAACAATAAACAGAATCAGCCACTCTCATACTCAACATCAGTTATCTATATTAAATACCAGATATTCAAATTGTAAGTGACTAAATAAAACGATTTCCAATATCGAACTAAGAGTCAATGTGCTAATCGGTCTCAATTGTTCCTCTCAATTACAAACACAATTTATGGCTACGAGTTTTAAGTTTATTATACTTTGCTTATAAAGTTGCACCTTTTAAGTAGTTATTTAATGAAGTAGGTTAAACTTGCGCTTGGATCTTCAGTGATAGAGTGCACGTATATCGTAGCGGCTTAGAACGGTTGTCTCGCCGTTTAACGCTGAAACAACTCTTGTAGATTCAATCCTCTCATAGGACTACACAGTGTGATCCACAAATTGTTGTGTTCAGTCTGGATGGTGGGATTGTTGTAGAAGTCCATATTGGCTCACCTAATGTTCTTTACCCGAAATTGTTCTTCCTAATGATTTGTAATCCGAATGATCACTCTTCCTAAAATTTTTCATCCTAAAGTTGAAAACTTTTACACATACTATTTGTAACCGGTGATGTTAATAACACTCATGTTTCCGAAAATTGTAATTAATAATATCATTAATGTAAATATATTTAAACTCCTACTGTTTCTTATTATAACGCCTTTATCCCTAAACATAATTACCATAATTACCATTTACCAAGTGTAATAAAAAATATATGACACTTTTACCAAGGTACTTTTAGCCTTATATTTAGGTGTTTTATAATATAGAATAGAGAAAATAAACGATTTGCAAAAATAACATTTTTTTGGCTAAATTTTTCTAAGTCCTCGCGAAGTAGGGCCCCCAAGGCTACATTCCAACCAAAATTCATAAAACACGACTCATTTACGGTTATGTTTATGGCCTGGGAGTTTATACCGCAGTTTTAACCGTACCTAAACCAATAACTATGTATGTAGTATGTATTATGTAAAAGTATGTATGTATTTTATTTAAGTCTTTATTATTGCGTATCCATCCTAATAACACCACCATCGTCTCATAAAACTGCTAACATCATTCCTGTCCATCCAAAGGTTGCCTGGAAGAGATCGCACTTAGCGATAAGGCCGCCGATTGTACATTACTCGTAGTTTTTAAGCCTATTGTATTGTAAACATTTCTTTTGGTGTGCAATAAAGTATAATCTAATCTAATCTAACTATAGGACATAGGAACGATTCGGTTCTGGAACTTGACCATTGTACTATTGTGTATTTGTACCACGGTACTATTATTCTTATATGTTATACATGTTATGTGAAAATGAAGTTACGCAAATTAATGTATTTAATACTGATTATTATGAATAAAAATAAATCTAAACAAAAAAGATATGACTTTGAATAATAGTGTAAAAGATGGTTATGTTAAGAAAATATAGGAAAACAAATAAAAGTATATTAGATGTTTATTGCTACTGACATTATTAAGTTGAATGCTTCGGAATTATGAACATTAGAGACAGAGTAGTTAGGAGCCACAGTTAGGGCCACACTGTTTACAGCACGAATGAGCCGGCTCGACCGGGACAGTACCACCCTCCCACAGAAGATCGACGTAAAGTAACAGTATGTTCTATGCTGTTGCGTTTCGTTTGGTGAGTGGGAGAGCCGAAGGCCCAACCATACCCTCCCCATCCTCTCTTCATTGCCCATATGGGGAAGGAGGAGAGGATGAGGAGGATTAGCTGAGGGGGCGGTTACCGCAGCATACGTGGGACCTGTAGAGTAACCGTGGAGTCATTGTGTGGGTAGCATGGGTCGACCCGCCAGCCAGGGAGACCCGTAAAAACGGTGGTGCCGCTGGCCGCCCGCGGCATAGTATAGGGGCCTAACTGGGACAAACCATCTCGGGACGCTGCCCCACCAGGCCGCGCATAATCTCGGGGTGGCTCGTCGTGCCGTTTGGTGACCGGACGGTGGGACCCGGCGACCACTTCCGGGAGGGTACAGGGGTCCTTCCGTCCGGCGGGTCGGCCACCGCTATACCTCACAGTATAATGGCAATACAATACTCTGCGCTCTGTCACGCGCTGCTGTGTTGACTGCCTCCTCTTTTCACGCCCCCTTTTCTTCTTATATAGCAGCTCCAAGAAATGGTTCCGGTCAAACAGCGGCGTCTTCGTTCCCCACCAACTCACTTTTTGAGGTGGAGTCCGCTGACATCCGCGGACTCAATTCGAACCTCAACGCCGTCCACCATCATCTCGAGACGGCCCGACCGGCCATGCTTTCCTTGACCGAGACTCAAATACGCCGTCCTGAGGACACGACTTATTTGCGTTATCCCGGTTATGCACTGGAGGATAACTTCCACGCAAAAGCCGGGGTATGCTTGTTCGTCAGAGCGGATAACTGCTGTCGACGTCTACGCTGCCTAGAGGACCCGTCCTTTTCTGTCCTATGGGTACACGTAAGTTTGGGTTCATTGGCCCGGATTTACGTGTGCCTTTACCGTTCCCATGAGATGCCGAGACAACTCGACTGTTTGACTACTTAAGTCAGGCAGCAGATAATACGCAGGAGCAGTTCCCGACCGCCGAGTTGATCTTTTTGGGAGATTTCAATGCCCACCATGAGACCTGGCTGGGCTCTTCCAAAACGGACCACGCGGGACGAGCTGCTCACGCATTCGCTCTCACGCATGACCTGACTCAACTGGTACTCCAGTCCACCAGGATACCAGATATATCGGGTCAAGCGCCCTCATTGTTAGACCTTGTACTGACGAGTAACCCGGCCCAGTACAGTGTGACGGTACAAGTCCCTTTGGGTTCCTCCGACCACTGTCTGGTTCGCACTACAGTGCCATTCGCTTCACCTCCACAACCAGTGAAGGGAAAGCGACGCTTGTGGCACTACTCGTCAGTGGATTGGGATGGCCTGCGAGACTATTATGTGTCCATCCCGTGGTCTCAACGCTGCTTTGGTGGGAGAGATCTGTCGGAGAGTGCTTCTGCTGTTGCTGGGGCAATCATGTTGGATATGATATTATATTCCATCCACTGACGTCTCCAGCAGCAGCGGAGTACGGCCATGGTTCAATCGCGAGTGCGCCGATGCTGTTAAACAAAAACAGTCGGCTTACCGCTTGGATCAGGGCTCGGTCTCGTCGCGATCCGAATGTCCATCTCATCAAGGCAGCCTATAATAGAGCCACCAAGGTCTGCAAGAGGTCGCATTGTCGCACCCCACGGGCAGCCGGGGATACTGGCGATTGGTCAAAGCCGTGCAATCTAATTTCTACCAGCCTTCACTGCCGCCGTTGCGATGCCCCGATGGATCACTGGCCCATGGGCCGCAAGAGAAAGTTGACCTGCTTGTCAATCTCTTTGCGGCCAACTCCCGAATCGATGATCGTAGTGCGCAGCCGCCTTTGATTCCTTACTGCGGCTACTCCATGCTTGATATTAAAATCAGGCAATGCGATGTTCGCGCGATACTGCGATCTCTCGATGTCCGGAAAGCCAGTGGACCTGACGGAATTCCAGCAGTTGTGCTTAGAAAATGCGCAGCCGAGTTGTCTCCAATGCTTACACGCCTGTATCGCCTATCATATACATCTGGCGTAGTGCCGCAGGCTTGGAAAACTTATAACCGATTCCCAAGAAAGGGGATCGTTCTGATCCGGGCAACTATCGACCCATATATATCACCGTATACGAGTCCTTTGTGACGGTAAGTCATCGAAGTTTCTCCAGGTGAATGCTGGTGTACCTCAGGGGTCCGTGTTATCGCCCACGCTTTTTCTTCTGCATATCAATGATATGCTCACTTTTGGGGGCATACATTGCTTTGCAGATGACAGTACTGTACATGGGCGATATCTCGGACACCCTGCGGCACCCTGCTTCCCCATCCCTCTCTTCTGGACACTCCACTACCGATTCAAGACAACCTCAATATCCTGGTTATGGACATATGCAAAAATCTCAATCAGAAGAACTATATCGAGGGTGTCATCAAATCCGCATCTCGGAGTCCTGAACAAGGTGTGGAGGTTTTTCACGCCGGAGCAGTTGTGTCTGTTATACAAGACTCAGGTTCGCTCCTGCGTGGAATACTGCGCTCACCTTTGGAATGGCTCCGCTCAGTACTTATTGGACGCCCTCGATAGGTTGCAGCGGCGTGCTGTCCGTATCATTGGGGATCCAGAGGCCAATAAGACTCTTGAGTCACTGCAATTATTCAGAGACGTGGCCTCAATGGCTGTCTTCTATCGCATTTATCACGGTGAGTGCTCCGAAGAGCTCTTTCAACTAATTCCACCCTCTCCTTTCCTATGCCGAACGACACGTGCTGGGTTAAAGTGCCACTCTTACACGGTAGAACAGATACCGTCACGCACCAAACGGTTCGGCGCCTCTTATCACTGCCGTACCATTAAGATGTGGAACTCTTTACCAGCCCACGTGTTTCCCTCCACTTATGATCCTGGGTCCTTTAAGCGGGGCGCGAAAAAGCTTTTCTCAAGGCCGTCAAGGTGAAGGCCATCATGCCATAATGCCATGCTGGCTGCTGGGATGATGGCCATCACTATGGGACTGCACTGACTGCTTAACATCAGGCAGCATGGAGTCAATTTGTTCGGCAGAAAAAAAAAGGAAGACCATTTTCGGATTTGTAATTATCGGAGTTGAAAATTTAGGTGAACTTTGGCGCACCCGTGGTAAAAACCTCCGCTGCATAGCATTCATTCTAGGACAGTAGGAGTTAATAAATAAGAAAGCAAGAAGACAACTGAAACAGTGGGACTGAGGGCTGCTGATAGAAGCATTATATAAAATATCATTATAAATATTTAGTTTTTTTACGTTGAATGACGTTGGTATAGTTATGTCTTTATAATATCCTCTATGAAAAATATATTTACCCCATAACCTAACATAACATAGGCTCAACAAATCGAAAGGGTTATTGTGGGCGCAAGTGATAGGCTACGAGTGAGGTACTTACAAATGGAGGGTAATGGAGCTTGCTTGGGGTGTTTTCTTCGATAGCTTGAAGCGGAGCAGTGTTCCTAGGTCTTAGAAGCTAGTAAGCCACCCACAAAGTCAGTTTTCACACACAATATACTTTTAAATACTTGATTTAAGAACTTTTTTAGCGGAGCGGCGCGGACGCAGATACGCGCTTCAGGGTGCGACTTTTGGACGACACTGATTGGATTAGGAAGACGGAAGTTAAAAGACTATGTATGGAAGTGTAGGATAATAAAGAATTTTGATTGATCCTCGAGTGTTAGAAAAGAATGAATTTGAGTGAATTGTTGAGTGAGGTGATCATGAATGTTACTAGATGAATAATATTTATTTTTATTTTGTGTGTGTTTGAGTGAATGGCTTTCTTTTTATAAATATATTAAATTTAATTACATATTTGTCTAATTTGATTGTGGCGCAGACAGTTATGTTGATGTATTTACATAGGATAAAACTGTAGTGAACCGAGAATTGCATAGTAGAAAAGCTTATGCTGGTTTTGAATGAAATGTCTCTATATTTCGTGTAGCATTTTGATGTACTTACCGAACGCATTTTTTCTGTATCTTTCCAACAGTTCAGGACGCGAGAAGAACTGGTTAGAAACTCAACAGGAATCTTTTTCGTCTGTTTATGCAAACAGATGAAAATGACGGTGTGTAGTCTCTGCCTACCGCTTCGGGTAGCAGGCGAGAGTTTACCTCTGATAAGATTATATCTATATATTCAATTGAATTTCAAAACATCGTCATGAGAAATCAAAATAAGAATTCTAATTTAAGAGTTAGAAGGAAGTTTAAGAGGTAGTCAGTTAGTGTTGTCTTTTATGGCAAACGAACACACTATACTTGGCGCAACGGCAAGCGGCAAGGTGGCGGCTTAAACCACTACGCCAACTATGCAGCCTAGTCATTAAAAAGTAAGGTGAGTTTAAAAATCGATTGATAAACTGGAAAAGATACACCGTTGACGATACCTTCACTTTACAATTTATCAACTGAAACTGAAAGTAAAGTTAAAAACATTATTAAGTAAATGTCAAAAGCAGAATAGAGTTTACGCACGCTACGCTTCACTTACAGGATTTTTTTAAATTTTATATTTAAAACAGCGTATGTAAGATAATGAACGAATAAGCTAACATAAAAGCTAGCAGCGGTATTTTATTGACATAATACAATTGTACTGTTTATTCAATTTAAAGTGGTTTGTAACATTATGCTTATCATTGCCCTAGCATTATTTGCATCTAAAACTTTTTTTAACTTTAATTTAAGAAGAGCTTTCATGAAAAGCAGTACAAAAAACAATATGGCCACCATTTTCAATCGGCAACTCTACTTTTCAAATCTCAATCTGAATGATTCCTAGTGAATTTGTAGGATGAGTATTTTATATTTTAGTAATGACTGGAATTATCATATAATTTTCCGGCTAAGTCATACATATATCACAATCCGTCACAAAAACCCTACTGTGATACATTTGTGCCTACCTTTTATCGTATCTTTACATAATTATATAAATAATGTAATTAGTATCAATTGGTGCACTACTATAAACGCACGTACATTGGATATCTGCAGTTTCATTGATACTCACCCAATTTAGCTACACGACCATACGTGTACATATTTTTAATTTGGGTCCTGTTCTGAGAGGCTAAAAGAGACCGACTTTCACTTGTGGTTTGACCTCCCTTGCAGTCCTTTGACCTGTCCAGACGTGTCTATAGAAACTAACTGTCTTACTAATAAAAAATACGACACAGTGTATACAAGTACTATAAGCATTGCGTAACAAAAACGCAACTAATAAAACATTTTTTGACAGATTGCGTGTATACATGCGATATAAGAGATCAAAATATCTATTTAGACTTACACAAGCTCTACACATGCTTGCACCCTTGTATAAATAAGGAGTGCGTAAGAGCATAATGGCGGCTATTTGGCCAGCTGAGGACGTTGAGGTTGTCACTTTACTTTGTCAGTATCGCTTGTTAGGATAAGCAGTAGTTTATTTGTGAAGGTATTTGTGCGAGTTTAATTTTTATGTAGCAATGAATTATTTACATTAGGTACGTTAGCTTATTTGATATGTTTGACAGTGAGGACAGACGAGGAAATCAAAGAAAGACAAAATCCTACCAAAATAGATTTGATCTGGATGATAAAAGTTTTAAATCTAAATGTATAGACAGCGGCGATAGCCTATTGGTGTACATAACGGACTGCCGAGACGATGGTCTCGGTTTCGATTCCTAGGTACCCCGGGCACGCACCTCTGACTTTTCGAAGTCACCTATCTATATGTGTATTAAAAATGTTAAATATCGCTCGCTTAACAATGGGCCCGGTAGATGGCAATAGGCTCGTCCCCTATTACATTGGGACCTAAACATAACTGGCGAAATGTGGTGTGTATACACCTCTGCCTACCCCTTCGGGGATAAAAGGCGTGAAGTTATGTTATGTCTAAATAAAGATTCACGAAATTCTATGCAAGGAAAATGATCGATTTGGTGAAAGACGACATAACAAAGTGCCATTTCACCTGAATTACAAGTTTTAACGGCTCTAAGAAGTTGGGCTAATTAAAATGAAATAATCATTGAATCAAAATCGAACTAAATGCAAATTAAAATTAAATAAACATTGACTCAAAATCAACTGAAATGCGCACTAAATTTAAAAAAAAAAAACAAAGTCAATAAATACACTTTGTCAGAATTAAGAACATAGATCCAATTAAATCAAATAAAATCAGAATGACGTTAACAAAATCAAAAAAATATCATAAAGCAAATAGAAATAAGAACTACAAATTTTCAGTATGTGCAACTCTATCCTTAAATATTTTTAGTCTGTTGAAATAAATGTCAATATCACAGTACATGAGCAGACTCTATTTTAAGTGGACATCATCCTGTTGACGGGAGCATGTTGGCCAAGATTTGTCCGACATGATCTAACAACGAACGTTCTTGTTATTTTTTTAGACCCAACGTGCCACTGACGAGGTACGTCTAAGTTTATTTTTTTTACTAGATCAGGTGTTGAAATAAACCCATTGGCAATTTTATACAGAGAACTTAGGTCGATCAACGTTCTACGCGTTCCAATGAGACCAGGTTAAAATATTTAAGTCTCTGCGCATAGTCGGCTCTGTATGGACATTGATGGTCCTTGAATCTCAAATATCTCGGGATTTTTTTCTGTATTCGTTCAATACTTGCAATGTGGACTTTGTCTATTGGGTTCCAAACCGGTGATACGTATTCGACAACACTTCGCACATAGGAATTGTACAGCGTCTATATCACAAGAGTACCCCTGAACTAACTTTGCCCACTCTACTGATGAATTCAGCCATTTTGGATGCCTTATTTACTATGTTGTCAATGTGTGCGACAAACGAGAGGTCACTACTTAATACCACCCCTAGTTCCCGAATGTTGTCAACTTTTTCCAGTGTTGTTCCATTGAGGAAGTAACTAGATGGCACCTGGTGCTTTTTCCGAGTAAATGTGATGTGCATTTACTCGGAAAAAGCATAGCATTTTGCGATGTTTAAGGTCATTCTATTATCGATACACCAGTTGTGCAAAGAGTCCAGGTCTGATTGAAGTAGAGCGACATCTTCTCGGTTACCGACTTGCCGATATATTTTGAGGTCATCTACGAACAGGGAGCACTGGCTGTACCTGATGCAATTCACTACGTCGTTCACAAATATGGTGAATAAAATGGGACCAGTGTGTGAGCCTTGGGGGACTCCAGATGTAGCGATATACTCAGGCGATTGGTAACCATTCACGACCACTTTTTTAGGTCGCTCGCAAAGATATGACCTGAACCTAATTTACGCAGTAGGATTTCGTGGTTCACCTTATCAAAGGCACTGCTGAAATCAGTGTAAAGCGCGTCAACTTGTTGACCAGTGTCGATTGACATTGAAAGCTCATCTACAAATGATACTAAATTAGTGACTGTGGATTTGTTGCTGCAGAAGCCGTGCTGCTGTGGAACAAGCTATTGTAAAATAGGGTAGACTAAGGATTCGAAAGTTTTAGAAAAGGTCAACAAGAGAGAAATCGGGCGATAGTTTTTGGCATCTCCTTTTTTTATATATAGGGACGATATTGGCTTTTTTCCACTCGGTTGGAAATGTGGAAGATTCGAGGGATTTGTTGAAAATTAATCTTAGGGGAAGTGCCAGATGGCGAGCAAATTTTTTTACAAATAGAGGTGGTATCGCATCCGGGCCCACCCCCTTAGTAATGTCGACTGCGTTTAAAGCGTTAAATACTTCTCTCTCAGTGAAAGTAACCGTGCTGAGTGCATTTTGTGGGAATGAGTGGCGATTTACGTTTGGTGGTGATGCATAATTCTGGGCTCTAGATAAAAACGTGGTTGAAAATTGAGACTCAAAGAGTTAGCAAATTTCGACTCCTGTTGATGCAGTTGAGTCATTCAGTTTTATTTCGGATGGTACGGAACTCAGTTTAGCCCTTTTATTTTTAATAAACGACCAAAAAGCTTTTGGATTTGAGTGAATTTGATTCTCTATTGTATGGACATATTTCTTATAACACTCTTTGATAAATGACCTTGCTCTACTGTCGAATAACCTATATTCAAACTTGTCACAAGGATTACCGTATATTTTGTATTGTTTACGTAACTTTTCTTTTTCGTTTAAGATGTTGACTAGTGTTTTAAAGTACCACGGGGGATAGTTACTGCTTAACTGTCATATTATTGGTATATTCTCACAAATTATTTTAGACAGACATTCATAGAAGATCTTTGTCATTGCGTTTACATCTGTACATACATTCAGAGTCCTCTCCCAGTCAATTTCTTTAAATTTACTGTTGATTACGCCGTAATCAGCCGACGTAAAGTTAAAAGTAGAGGGCTGTCTCGGTTTAAGTGACACGCGCGCCTTCAGGTTGATGTCTACCTCAAGAGGGGAGGATGACAATTGACTTTATATAGGCGAAACGGACTTCCTAACAGTTGCGCTTTTGAAGGTTGAAAAGACTAGGTCCAAGATTCTATTATTAGGGTTTTTAATAACATTATATTGATATAGACCATTCAGTGACATAAAATCTGTGAGGGAGTATCCTAAGCTATTGTTATAATTAGATGGTATAGCAGCTGAAGTATGCTCACGTCTTGTTGCCACTGGATGAAGGCCAAGTTGTAGACGCCAAAGATAATTAAATTGTCATACTTAAAACAAAAATGTAACGAACCAAATATTTTAAAAGAGTGTCCAGAGGAGTTTCTTGCCGGAGTCTTCTCCCTGGGCCTACTTTTTGGAACCGGCAACTAGAGTCAGTGACGTTTCAAAAGAGTATGCAAATTACCAACTTGAAATAAAAATATTTGATTTTGATGTACATACCTAATAAAGTTACGTGTTCATTAACCCTAGAAGCCCAAACTACGTCAATTTGACATATACCGCGGCGAAATATCTCTATATCTTTTCCGTTTACCATCGGATCGCTTTAAACTCCCGAATTAATTCAGTGGCCTTTAGGACCTCGCAGGACACGTTTGCGTCATCTCGGTAAGTGCCGCCATTCTGGTGGAATGATGATGTTGCACGTCATTTCGACGTATGATTGGGCTTTGCGTAACTTTTGTAATTGTTTCAAATTTCTTTTGTTGTGATTTATTTAAGTTATTTGTCTTGTTTTGACACATTACACACAAGTCATAACATAGTATTATATTGGTAGGTTAAATATAAGATGGAGTCCCATCGACATCTAAACCAGGACAAAATAGCTTAAATTTTTTAAAATAACGGTGATTGTTCTCCTTGGATTCGGACTCCGAGCATGAAGCTTGTGTAGATGAAGATGATGTCAAGAGTGATAACGAAGACACGATAATCGACCACATTGAGGATGCAAGCCAAACAAGCAGACAAGCGGACCCTGAAAATTATGTTTTTCTGGTATTGGCTAATCTTGAGGTAACTTCATCGACTTCACACTTTATCTTGCCTCAGCGGTCAAAACGTGGAAGAATAACCTTGTATGGTCAACTACAAAGGGACGTACGATTGGAGGGACTTCTGTTATTAATTTTATTCGTCCAAATAGAGGACCAACGCGAATTTGTCGCAATGTTGTCAACAACAAAAATTAAGCACAGATTTGACGGCACCTTGTATGCAAATACGACTAGAGGCACCCACTTTGTAGAGGACTATACGTGACAATATGCCAAATATACAAAAAAACTGGTACCGCCACCTCCAGAGATTACTAATAATGATCTAAAACTAAGAAAACAACGCTATTGCGAACTTTGTTCATATAAAAAAGGCGGATGACCAACGCGCAGCGTGCCAAAAGGCCATATACGGAGAACACAATATTGATAATTGTCAAGACTGTCTATATAGACTACCTTTTTTTCTATTTTAGTAATAAAATATTATTACAGATCAATTAAATTTTTGAAAAAAAAAGTAAAACAGTAGGTTTTTGTGATAATTACCTAATTATAAGAATACAAAATAGTTTCAAATTTTGTTTGATTTTATTTGTCCTTGATTCAATGATAGTACTGTGATTGAATTAATAAAGAGTAAATTGTTACGAATTGAAAATAACGCCATCTATCAGTGAATGGGAGAACTAGATGAGAATAGATGTATCGGTTGTTTAAAGCTGTTTCATCTATCCTCTAATAGATGGCGTTGCTGTAAATAGAACAAACTAGAATGACCGCAAGCTACCAGAACTTTCGTGATGTGTCTCGAAAATACTAGTTATGTGTTCCAGCCGGTATAAATACCTCGCAAACGGGCGAGAAGAGACAGTCAATTGAAGAATAGACAGCGATCAAGAAGCGAAGGGAAGTAAGTCGGAATTGTTTAGTGGTGTTTCTAGTAGTGTGAAATAAGTGTGTTTTTATTAGTGGTGTGTAATTAAGTGTGAATAGTGTTTGTGTTAAAATAAAGTACAGTTTAGTGGCATAGTCAGTTTTAATTTATCGTCGAACCCCAGCTCGTAACAAATTGGTGTCAGAAGAAAGGGATAAATTATGCCGGCTATGCCGAAAGAAGAAACTGAAGGAGTGCGCTTCAGGAACCAGCGCCAGCAAGACCTGGACCAGAGGGACCAGAGACGCTTCGGAGACGTTCCTACTCCATCGTCTGGTGGACCAGGCGACTCCGCGGCTGCAGTGGAGCCTGCAAGCGCCTCACACTCCGTGCCGGTGCCCGACATCGCGGCTCTTATGGCGTTCATGCAGGAGCAGGCCCGCCGTCAGGAGGAGCAGGCTCACCGTCAAGAGGAGCACGCGCGCCGCCTGGAGGAACAGCTTCAGCGCGACATGGAGGAGCAGGCTCGCCGTCAAGAGGAGCACGCGCGCCGTCTGGAGGAACAGCTTCAGCGCGACAAGGAGGAGCAGGCTCGCCGTCAAGAGGAGCACGCGCGCCGCTTAGAAGAACAGCTCCAGCGCGACAAGGAGGAGCATGCGCGCCGCCTAGAAGAGCAGGTGGTGCTCATGAGGGACCTCAGCGCCGCTGTAGGGAAGGACCTGAAGGTTGTCAAGGAGGAACTTCAGCAGCACGAGGCCCGTATCAGCGACATGGAGTAGCTCGTAGACCCGTATTGCCAGATTGGAGAAGAAATTGCGTGGGCTTGAGACCAACGACGTTACGCCTGCAGCTGTGGCGCCCTCGCATCGTTGGTTTAAGGTTTCACCATTTGATGGCTCGTCATCATGGTCGGCATACAAGATCCAGTTCGCGGCTGTGATGCGATCAAATGGGTGGAATAAAGAACAGGCCTTAACCGCCGTAACCTTGGGCCTTCGCGACCGAGCCTTAACGGTGTTGGAGGCACTCGGAAGGCAAGACGTCACCTACGAGAAGCTTCTGGAGGCGTTGGAGGCGAGGTACGGAGACGCGCACCTCGAACATGTGTATCGTGCTTAGCTGAAGGACAGGACACAACGCACCGGAGAAACTCTGCAGCAGTGGGCTCTAGAGGTGGAAAGGCTGGTCAGGAAGGCATACCAGTCGTCGCTTGCGCTCATTGACGGGAACCTCGTACATGCGTTTACGGATGGGATCCGGGACCTGGAAGTTAGAGCAGCGGTAAGACTTGGGCACTTCAAGTCCCTGAAGGCAGCCTTAGCCTACGCTCTGGAGGTGGAAGCAGCGCGTCACGAGGATCGAACTTACCGTATCAGGGAAGTTGTTTCTTCACCATGGTGCTACAACTGCGGGGAAAGAGGCCATATCCGCTTGAGCTGCCCAAAGCGTAAGCGGCAAGTTGGTACCCTATCTCCACCAAAGGGGTCACCTGACGTACCTGTCTGGCGGCAAGAGCAACGTAGCGCAGATGCTCTGACGCGTAGGCCTTACCCCGACGAACGCAAACACTGTACTCGACAGGAAGCAAAGCAGGCAGCATTAGTGAGGATGTTGAAGACGGATCTGAGCGACGAATGGAAGGAAGCTTTGCGAAGTGCTCAGCAAGACGACAAGGATATACAGCCGATTCTCGAATGGAAGAAATCAGGCGCTCCTAGGCCCAAATGGAGTGATGTCGCTGCAATGAGCCCTATCACCAAAGGTTATTGGGCACAGTGGGGAAGCTTGGTTGTCCAGGATGGAGTTCTGTGCCGCAAATGGGAAAATACTAGTTATGTGTTCCAGCCGGTATAAATACCTCGCAAACGGGCGAGAAGAGACAGTCAATTCAAGAATCGACAGCGATCAAGAAGCGAAGGGAAGTAAGTCGAAATTGTTTAGTGGTGTTTCTAGTAGTGTGAAATAAGTGTGTTTTTATTAGTGGTGTGTAATTAAGTGTGAATAGTGTTTGTGCTAAAATAAAGTACAGTTTAGTGGCATAGTCAGTTTTAATTTATCGTCGAACCCCAGCTCGTAACAATATTATTATTAAATGTATTTTATCTATTATTTAACTTCTATTGTTAATAACTAATGCAAAAAAATATTGTTAACTCGAAAACAATAAGAAAAACACAGCGATTTTATTTTTACACGTCATTTTGACGTATGATTGGGCTTTATAGCCAGTGAAATATGATTGGGCTTCTAGGGTTAATAAATAGCACCAAAGACGTTTTCAGTTAAATTACCATAAGTATGCGGCCCACTCTTATAAAGTTGGAAACTACAGAAAACTTTCTAGCTTAGTGGCCGTATGTATGTAAAAGTTCCATAAAAACTTAGTTGATCAATTACAACAAATACTCTTACTATGGAATTCAATATTCGATCTGTATATAGATCTGTAGATTTTAGATTCGTTTTTGACATAAGCTCCATACAAAATATGTCAAACACGAATCTCGAATCTCAAAATCCAGGTGTGGATTGAATATTGAAAATGGCCGTTAGAGATCTTAGATCGGCAAAGTTAAGCAACGTTAGGCAGGTCAGCACTTGGATGGGTGATCTCTTTTTGTGGCATTTATATCAAAGCGCTAGTGAGTACGTAAAGCCGTAGGTCCCAACTCTGGATTCAAGACAAGAATCGTTAGGTGGCCTGTCTATAAACTCCGACACCAGAGTTGGGTTCATTCTCACAAAAAACAGAAGGAAGATCGTGTAATGCTATTCTGCACCTTTAAGGTGACATGCAAGAGGTTTCTCTATTTAAGCGATGTGTTAATGGCCAGTGATCCTTGGCGTGACGTCCACCAAAGAATAAGAGTACGCGTGTGGTTTCTACATTGTGACTATTGAAATATGTTAAAATGTTTTGTTACCAATTTACAAAACTGACTGTAATAATATCATTCATTAAATTATTAACACGTACACGATATCTGTTTGCTTTTGTATGACGTCGCAAAAGAGATAAAGGTATCAAGTATTCAATTGACTCTAGAACGCCATTCTAGCATCCATTAAACTTTATCTATTGTTATGTCATCATCTCATAAATTGCTGATTTGTATATCCTTTCCATATTGAATACCAGAGGTTAGTGGCCTTGTTCTCAAATATGTACAAAAATGCAAAAAGAAATCTAACCGAACATAGGCAGATTTGTATGCCCGGAACTCGTTACCTTTTTTTATGGTAATAGGCGGCAAACGAGCAGACGGTTTGCCTGATGGTAAGCAGCCCATGGACACAAGCAACACCACAGGAGTCACAAGTGCGTTGCCGCCCCTTTGGATTGGGAAGAAAGATAGGATGAGGAGTGGGATGAGGGAGAAGGAATAGGGGATAGGGCCTCCGGCACTCTCACTCACCGAACGAAACGCAACAGTTTAGGTACTGGTACTTTACGTCGATTTTCTGTGAGAGGGTAGTACTTCCCCGGTCGAGCCGGCCCATTCATGCTGAAATCAGCAAGGCTCTACTACCTGACCGTTGATGCCGGTTTATCAATACGAAATTATATAAATTCTTCAGGCTCGCTTAACCTTTCATAGACACGACGGCGACGCATAAATCAAATAACTTTATAAGGCACGATCTTGTGAGTTTTGACCAAAGAGATACGAATGAATTGATATGGAAATTGATAACGAAAAAATTTATGACCGCACTTGGTAATTTTTTTTATTTAGATGTACCAAAGTATACGACAACATATTATTTATGAAAATAATATTGATAAACTGTTGATGTTATGTTGAAAGTCTGACGATTTAAATTGATATGCCATCAGTAATCTATTGAAGAACCGAATATTGAGCTCAATGGTGTGCCATTGGGGATGTCTTTATCCAGCAGTGGACTATGGCAGATTGATGGTGATGGTGAATTTGACAGAGCAATTTTCAGCTCTGTCAAGGAGTACTAGAACGGAACTGAGAGTGGAACAGCAAAACAAATGTCCTTCTTGTCAATTTATAGCTCCACCTGATAGAATAGGATTTTCTTATGTCTGGCTATCAAATTTTATTTACACTATCGGATGTTAAACTCCGCGACAACTTATACATGTATTCCTCACCTCTCCTACGTAGCTCATTCACGTAAGTTACACCTGCAAAGACCAATATGCCTAATAAACTGTTACGTATAGTTTTTATCATGTAATATATAAAATTCTCGTGTCACAGTTTTCGTTCCCATACTCCTCCGAAACGGCTTGACCGATTTTGATGAAATTTTTTGTGCTTATCCGGTATCTATGAGAATCGGCCAACATCTATTTTCCAAAAAAAAAAATTTTGCAAAACAACGTTTGCCGGGTCAGCTAGTAATATTATATAGTCCCATATCCTTAAGATCCTGAAAGGGTTAATATGAAACGGTATGCTTGTTAAAATACTTTCGTTAATTGAAAAGAAAATAAGAATTCAAAAAGAAAACCATGGAGTGGCCTGAAGTGTCACCGATAGAAATACTAGCGTAGATAATTAAATATACAATTGACAACATGAAAATATAGCAATTTAATGACATCCTTTATGGTCATTATCAGCACTTTATATGTATATATGCTGTCCCACTGCTGGGCACAGGCCTCTTCTCACCATGAGGAGGTTATGGCCATAGTCCATCACGCTGGCAAAGTGTGGTTTGGCGAACGTGGCATGTATTTTTTTAACATCATGTATAACAGCAAAATGAATAAATTCTAAACCTATTAAACAAAAAATCTGTTCTCTTTGTAAGTTGGCATATCTCGGATGGACTGCCAAAACCTTTATAGTTTAAACACAGACGAGGAACTAATTCCGGCCTTACAGCAAAACTCTAAACTATGTATTTGTTCTAACTTATAAGCGGAAAGCGATTGAGGTTTTTATACCTGTTACGCAATCTCCAACGGAATAAAAGTTTGTTACCTCTTGCATCATAGGAAAGATAGGAAGAACGAAAGCTAAAGGGAGCAAAGATAAGGAAGAATGAAGAGAGGAAAGGATGAGCAGCACGTACGGGAAGTGTTTGGAATAGACTGATAAGGCATGCTTTAAGAATGAATAGCTTTTGCCTACGGCTTTGCTTTCTGCGGCATAAACTATATGACTGCAAAGAAGCATCATAATCGGTTCAGTAGCTTAGCGGGAAAGATTAATAAACATGTATCCATCCTCACACACTTTGACTTTTATATCAGTAGAAGAAGTTAAATAAGATTAAGAGGGCTTCATTCTCCTAAAAAGAATTAATTTACGACAGTGTTCACTTATTCACCAAACAAAATCATATCACTGTGCACAATGAAATAAACAAATGCGCAAACAAATATTATTTGAATTTTATGGATAGTCCCTCTAGTCTGAAGAAAATCGTTACGTATTTGACTGTGATGGTTCTAATCCAAAGACTTCTTTTTCCTATATTATTTATGCAAATCATAAAAACAGAGGCTGTTTCCTATAACTTGTACTGTAAGTTAAAAGACAACAAAACCCAACTACTTGGTGGAGAACAAAGTTCCGAATCAGTTTATCTTGCAGCCTTTGAAACTCCAATAACGACTGCAGGACTTAATTTGATGGCTGCAGCTATTATTTTAAAGATGGACTTATACATAAACAAATGCTTTTTTATTACATTTATACTTATAAGTATGCCAAAGTAGGGTAGGTTTAAAATATACTTTGCAGATTAAGATTTAAAAT
Organism: Euclidia mi; assembly: GCA_944739405.2. NCBI lineage: Eukaryota > Metazoa > Arthropoda > Insecta > Lepidoptera > Erebidae > Euclidia > Euclidia mi. The sequence continues at coordinate 108,774,168 of OX123183.2, forward strand.
AATTATGTTCAAGAAAACTTATAATAAGATGTACATAAAAAAAACAATTATTTCGGTTTTACTTTAAGATTTTTGTTTTATATGGACATTTATAGCCCCAGGTTTGATGTTCGCGCTGGCAAGCAAAATTTGCTTCATGAAATAAATATCCTTGCCGTATAATTACAGGAGTCCTTTACGACGTCGTACGATATAAAATATAAGTTAGCTATGGCCTTGCATTATTGTAGTAAATCCAGATTTAATATAAATAAATATTTAAGAAACAGATTCGGTTCTTCGTCTTAGAAAGTAGCTAAACAGACATGGCCAACTGTTAGTGGACCCGAGTAAGCAAAAGATTCCATATACCAGGCAACGTAAGCCAACCTACATTTTGAAGAGAAATAATAAAAATCAATATTTTTAAGAGTAACTGAAGTAAACTTAAGGTTTGAATATCGTCATCGTAATGATTTCATCTGCTGGTGTTTAAACAGTAGGCCAATTCTCGAATTTATCTGACAGCGATACTGTATTTTGACCAAAGTGCCATTCAATGTTGAATTGCCTCATAATTGGTATTGTGCTAAATTAGTATAGTTCAACGTTGACACATATCTAGTCGGGATATTATTCAAATAGCAGCTAGTTACCATTTATGACATAAGTAAACATATTTATCTGTCATCACGCCCGTGTGCGTCAAGATGTTGCACGAGGAGGTAGTATTGGAGGTAGTATTACAAATGTTTACAATGAAAACGGGGTTTCAAACTGCATTCTGAACAAATTTAATTACGGGAATTGGCTCTCAGTTAGTATATGCTACAGTCACAACACGTATTTAGTCAATACCTAAAGAGCACAACCTATAACCTACGATCAACATTGCTTCAAACATCTTTACATATTAATTTAGATCCACGTTAGCGGTTGCAGTTCTAAAGGCTTTGCCGACAAGACCAATATAATCAAACTTAAAAAAATAAATACTATAACGATTTTTTTTATGGTAATAGGCGGCAAACGAGCAGACGGATTGCCTGATGGTAAGCAATTACCGCCGCCCATGGACACAAGCAACACCTTAGTAGTCACAAGTGCGTTGCCGCCCCTTGGGGTTGAGAATAGGGATAGGATGAGGAGTGGGATGAGGGAGAAGGAATAGGGGATAGGGCCTCCGGCACTCTCACTCACCGAACGAAACGCAACAGTTTAGGTACTGTTACTTCACGTCGATTTTCTGTGAGAGGGTAGTACTACCCCGGTCGAGCCGGCCCATTCATGCTGAAATCAGCAAGTCACTACTACTACATAATGTAATGAAATGAAAGGTACCTTAGTACCAATATTTATGAATAGAAAAAGTAATAGATCAAAATACTGAACAAGTAGGACCTAAACTTTTGATATAAGTAGCAATGCACATTAATAGCGCGCACTTCAGTAAACTTACATAATAATATTATAGTATTACAGATCACTGTTGACTGGCTTTCGTACGTCCAGTTCAATAGACCGTGATATGTCGCCGTCATTGTTGTTATACTGATAGTTGCACGATAAACGCGGCCTCGGAATATCCGGGCGTTCTGTCGGATAACGGACCGGGCGGCGTGCGACCATTGAATTTCACAATTCTGTATATGTTATATTAAAGTTTACTGCTATTTAAATACTTCTTAATGAAGGCCTAGCCATGTTGAAATTACTAAGGAAAACGTAAAAAGTTATAGTTTATAAACCTACGACGTCTGGGCAAACTGGATTCTTCACAAATTGGTATCCTTGCTGATGATAGATAATCAAACTTATCACTCAAAATACTACTGTCAAAACAAATCGTTTATAGTACAGAATCGTAATCATACCAATACATTTTTTGTCTCTACATAAATACGGTATCATCGTCCTGAGCCGTTTGAACCAACAGATTATTTTGTGCCAAATCTATGCTTAAACAGATCGGCAGTCAAGTAGAAGACAATCGTTGTGTTATCAAACTTTACTACCTAATCAAGAGATATTTATACGGGTTCAGAACGAAAATGCCATGTTACAACAAAATCCATTTTATCGGTAACTCGAACATTTTGTAATGGAACCGTAAAAATCTATGTGTTTGAAAAACAATGGCTTTTAATGTCGATTTGGATCGGAAATTGATATTTGTTGGATTCTAGCTATCTCTTAGTAAGTACATCCCGTTACCGGCCATTCATGACACTGCTGATAAATAATGCCAGCGTTCTAGCTATTTGTACTGAAATGCTTTCAATGTTTGTACGAGTGATTTTAGTTTTGGATATTTGGTCAAAGCAAATAGTAAAAAGGGTTTTGATGTTGAAGTCACTTTGGATAAGCTTTTAGCTATTGACAATATGATATCAAAGTAAATTACTGTTAGAGAAAAATAAATAAAGTTATTACTTTGCTGTTGTACACATTCATTTATTTAACTGACATTGATTGTATTGAAACAAGATAAGGAGCAAATAAAAATATAGTCCATTGAAAATTTACATTTGGGGTTGCATTCATCAGAGGACGCAATTTTATTTATTAGATGCCTAGGGAGGGCTAAGGTAATCCAAAGCTTAATCCAAATTTTTGGTTTCGTACCTCTTATGCCAGGGCCGCCATCTTGGAAAAAGTGGTGGTGCGGATAGTTTTTTTTTTTTATATTTATTTATCTGGTAAATTATTGATTGCACAGAGGATGTGCTCAGGCATTTTTGGCAAAAAAAATTACTTTCATTTTGTTGAATTTTGGTAACTATAGCGTTTCTTCATTATTAATGGTCCTAAGTATTTTTATGAGCCAGGCTTTGGCTTATCCCCCCCGTGGGATCTCCACCTTGTCGTGGTGGGGGGGCTCAGTAACCGTGGATTGGTCACCCGCGGTGAAGCTAAGAGGGATCCAGGAGGGGACGCTCCGCGTGGGCTTGAAGGGGCCTGCGCAGGATGCATCCAACGGTGCGGGTGCGGGGGACAGTTCTGTCTGTCCCTCGCAGTCGGGTGCGGTCATGGGAGGAGAGGCGTGTCAGTGTTGCATTGCCGCGCGCCCTATCTCCCGCGACCAAATGGGGGCGCACCATTCGATGCGTCGCGGTGGGGCCGCAGAGGAAGAGGAGATGCGGTGTTGCGTTGCCGTCCTCCCTATCCTCTGCGGCCGCTGGGTGTTTTGGCGGCGGAGCCCAACACCTTAATCCACCGCCAAGAGGGTTTTTTTCGGGGCCCGCCTAACCATCTGGCGGGCCAATGCCCGTTGGAGGGTGGCGACGAATGCTTTGGCGATGCCCTACCTTCCGACACACGGGTACATGAGAAAGTCGAGGTGGTTTTTAGTGGAAACACCACATACTCCGGCTCTCATTTCCCCCAAGAGTCGGAGATCCGAAGGGATTTTCCACCTCGTTAAAAAAAAAAAAAAAGGGTTTGGCTTACATAAAGAAACTAGAGAAAAATCGAATTTTGTCGGAAAATCATAACTTCCATTCATTTTTCAATTACTATGCTGCACCTCTCCTCAGAGCATTAAGGCACTGCAGAACAGTGCAGTTTCCTTTGCATGGGCAGAATATCAACTTCAGAAGCCCACGAAGTGCTTTAGTTTTTGAGTTTTGTTCATATTTTGCAAACCCATGTTTTCAGGGTCGATGTAATAGGGGAAAATTCGACGTCATGGTACTCTTACAGGCTGCTGCGTCTCAAGTTGGAGAACTAAGACTTGTTTTGGAAGAATTAAAGACAAATTGAATGTATTCTTTGTTACTGGCGACGAAAAACACAAAACACATTGAAAAGAAAATTTGTTGCAAATTTCATGCGATTTTCGTTTGTAACTTTGTTATTTTTGATTTTACGAGTATTTAATGTTCCAGAGTACTACACACAAATCGACGGAAATAGTCACGTCTAGCATGAATAGTTACATAATTAACACTTGCATAAATAATGGAAAAGTGTTCAGTAGGTATTTATGTTTCCACCACCGTTGGCACTAAAACTTATCTCTAACTAATGCCTTCGATTTTTAAAATAAAACATGCGTCTACAAAGGTATTTTAAGAGAACACGTCTATAATTTCCATCACAATTCCAATTACTCGAGAACTGCTCAGACTTCGGTGATAAACAGCCGACAAACGTATATAGCATCCGCACTCAGTACTCCAACATTTTTATTTGCTGCATCCTTTGTATCCCTCAAATACCTTTGTAACGGAATAAAGTGCTTTCCTCTTTGAACTCGAAAATTTCTTTTCCCATACATCCATACTTGCACAGATTACTTTACAACCCAGTAGATAGCTATTTTCTTATAAAACGTACCTACGCAGTAATTATTTAGTAATTTATTTGAAAGAAGTGCTTCCCAGTAATTTGCATTAATGCCCACTTAATAAGACTACTTTGATGGGAGTCTTTTTGGCAATTTTGGCATTTCTATCGGTCAAATTGACTCCTTCCTTCGTGTAAGTGGTTTATAAAAGTCAAAACGGAGGCCACCCTTCCAACCATGTATATTGGGGAAGTGGTAAAGATCCGTATATTTCAAAGTAAAAATTGTATTTTAAGTATAGTGTGTAACTGGAAATGGTACTGGACTCGTAACCATTGCAGCCGCATTAAGTACATTCGTCTTTTTATACATTTCGGTGTACCTAAATTATCGATATTGACCTTAAGTTTTTGTGTAATTACTGTATTCAATGTTTATGCTGTTACCATTCACTGTGTAGGTGGTAAACTGTAAACTTCAGGTTTAGATACGTGTTATCTAGCCTTGTCAGTAATAGAGATTAAAATATATTTTTTATTAAGATTTATAAGTTTCCTCCATACTTTTCAAACCAAAAAATACCCGAGTAAACCTTAAAAAAACATCTATGAAATATATATATACAAAGTAATTAGTAAGTAGGTACGAAACATTCTATGAATTTTTTTTGTACATTTCCACGAAACTGTTCCCAATCTCGGTTTTCTTATAAAAAATACACGGAAGTTTAGTGAAGCATAAATTCTTTAAGTGCAGGCTGCTTCCTTGATTTTATTGCTAGTGCGTGACAAATGGAGGTATATCAATGACGGTGCCAATAAATGAAGAATAATGACGAAAACTTATCTCAAATATACCTATGGGTAACTTATTACGATTATTAGTTAATTTGTCTTTGTGTGTATGTGTATGATCTCTATGCTGGATGGATGCCTTGACCGAGTTTCGTATTATTGTGTCTTCTACCCCTCTGGCTCACTGGCGATTCATCGTTGTACCCCATCTGGCTCAGTTCCTGAGATACAGAATGCAACGAAGGTAATAAAGTGACGCTGTCACGGCAAACATTGCACGACATGCAAGTTATTCTTAGTGAATATTTACCTAGCGGTGTAAAAAATGTTTACAGGCCTATTGACATATTATACTACCCAAATATCTAAAATAATACACAAAAAATCACAAATTTTGGTGGAGACTTTTCAGAAGGGCGACGGAAGATGACACTAGAACTTATTTATGTAATAGGGACTATGATTAATTGGTTCAGTACATGCACATTTGTATCGCTGTTAACAACTAATAAAGGGTGTTACTATAAATAACTTATTGTTATAAATAAAGAAACGAAAATCTTAAAACGCACGCAACGCAAACTTAACAAGAATAGAACATATAATTTCATAATCTTATTCCACGGCATCAACTAACAGTGTACTATACTTAATAATGAATGAAGTATTTATCATCCAGCCATATTATTATTCGTGTACAAGATCAATGGCAAATGAAATGAAACTTTTATGCTACATTTACACACATTTCATCAGTCATGGACCTCATTACATAAGTGTACGAAGGTACCTTTCACCAACCCTACTTATTAGTAATTCAAGCGTTATTGAGTTGCCTAGACTCAATGATACTAGTTACGGAGCACTCAAGGTCACCCTATTACTACTTAATTACAAGTAATATTACCCTAGAGTTGTACCATAACAGTTATAACGAAGTATAATCCAACTGTCTTCGTGCAATAATAGGGTTGATAACATTCAATGTTACAAGACGCGATTAATGTTCTTGATAAGTTGGTAACGTTGCTTGAATCGCGTCAGATAGGGATTGAGAGTTTGGGGAGGTGACAGTTTTACGGTTGCCTGTTTGATATTATTTTGGCTGACAGTAACAAGAAGATGGGTTTGTTTCAGTGTTTGTTTTGACAGAGTTTCAGGTGTTATGATTACGTGTTGTGGTAGCGCCATCTACCTTCCTATCGATAACTAATTACATCGACGTCAATCGTTCCACGCTTGCTCGTCCAATGCGAGCGATCCTGTTGTTTCCTTCGCTCCGCTCCCAAGACACGCCTACAGAACAGTCTAGAAAGAACGACTCGGCTGACAGGTGTGTATAGCATACGCGTCCCGCAAAACCGCACCGCCATATTTTTTTTTACCGCTCCCGGGATATAACGAGAACTAAACCACACGCGAGTGTAGTGGAGTGATACAACGCAGCTTCAGGATTCTCGAAGACACCAGGAGGCTGCCATTTGAGAAGAAGAAGACTGATGTGCAAGGTAGGTGTGCCCTCATCCTTCCGCATCCTATAATTCCTCCTATCCCACACACTTTTTCCTCTCTTTCATTTCATAGTCGATAAGAACCCAAATCCTTACAGTCCACTTTTACCAAATCGCCTAGGAATATTCGGTTCCCCGAAACATTTTTTGATCCATACGAGTCGGATTCATTTACGTTTTATACGTAACACCTCGTTATATCTCTATCCCTAGGCAGTTATAGCACCTAGCTATACTCCTAGTCCATTTACATAACCGTCACATGGTTGTTTCCGCACGCATCAGTAGGTAATATACTTTTATGTAGCTACCTACTTACCCAATTATTATTTCTGGAACTATCATAGTTGTCTTGTAAATCTCATATTTGAAGCACCTTTTAATTCCACCGCCTTAAAGTGTTGCCTATTTAGGTAAAATAATAGGTACTTTAGGTATTCTTATTTTTTTTCGGTCTCATTAGCTTATACTTACGTAAGCATGTCACAACAAAAGAAGCCACGCGTGTCGGAAGACAGAGAGATGACAATCTTAGAAGCAAAACGCAATATTTTATTTGAGCGTATTCAAAACATTTACGAGCGCTCAAAGACCGCCGCCGCTTCTGGTAGTAATAGGGAGTCATTTCTTAGTTATTGTATGACAGTAGATAGTATTCAAACAGATTTTCATAAGTTGTTAGACGATTATAACGCAAGATTGCTTTCTACTAATCCTGATGAAAAACCGAATTATCAGGCGTACACCTCATTCGAAGATCTTTATTGTATCATTAAGCGAATACAATCACAATTGGAGGGTAAATATTCGGCACAGCCCGTTTCAGCGGCTTGCACGCCGAAATTACCGCCAATCGAGATTATGTCGTTTGACGGAGATATACAAAATTGGCCGTTATTCTATGCCAGTTTTAAGTCCACAGTGCACGATAATGGTTCTCTGACAGATGCTGACAGGTTGTACTATTTAATAGGTAAACTGTCACCGAAGGCCCAGTCCGTATTTGCAGGTGTCACACCCAGTGCTGAGAATTATCAGGTCATATTTCAGTCACTACTTGATAGATATCAAGACACTCGCGTCCTAGCGTCTACCTACTTTGATCAAGCTTTAAATCTTAAACTGTCCGGTGTCGCGTCTGTCGCGAATTTCCAGCTGTTTATAGATAACTTTGTTACCGCGGTTAATTCTCTTAGGAACTTAAAATTAGAAGATCTTTCCGACTTTATGTTGCTTCAACTCGCTTTAAAGAAGTTTGACACAGAAACAATTCGCGCATTCGAGATGACGGAACGCAATAATAAAATACCTACACTAGATAGTTTTATTTCGTTCATCAAAGATCAGTGTCGAATATTTCATAATACGCAGTCTAGTTCATCTAGCTCGTCTAATACTAACAACAGCAAACAAAGGTCGAATAAAGCGCGAAATATTAATAATAACTCGGTCCCTAATCCGCAATCTTACGTAACATGCTCGGAATCTAATAATAATAATTCACAGAAGTGTCTGTGCAGTAATATAGTGCACGACCATTTCTATAAGTCCCGACTTTAATGGTTTAAATCCGACTGCTCGTTTCAAGTGCGTAAAAGATAACAAAGCATGCATGAATTGCTTAAGTATAAAGCATAAAACGAGTGATTGTTCTAGTAAGACGAGATGTCGTTCATGTAATCAGCGACACCACTCATTGTTGCACTTCGATAAAGGTAGTCCGTTGTCAAGCCAAGCCGCTAACCTTGACACACTTACGTCGCAAGTGCAGGCCACGATAACTGCGCCTCCCACGAATCAGAAAGAAATATCGTTGTGTACGACATCCATCGCGCGGGCGACGCGCACGCGCAGACGGCCCTCGCGCATCTATAATGATTCGTGCGGGGCCAAGCTGCAGTGTATGGCGTCCAAGACGGTACTGTTAGCGACAGCGCAAGTTATCGTTTATGATATTAATGGATCGCCACACGTGGTATGTTGTCTACTCGATAGCGCATCTCAGAGTAATTTCATATCATTTGAATGTCTCAAACGCCTCGGATTGTGGAATAACTTTAAAAATACTAACTCAGTAGTCAAAGGGATCGGCGGTTCAGAAAAACATTGCAAGGGTTCCGTAGATGTTAAAATACATTCGCGTTTTGATAGGGATGTCGCGATTTCTCGCGAACTGTATAGTGTACAGAGCAGATAACCAACCTCTGTGAATACTTAACCAACCTCTATGTAAGTACTGGCCACAACCGACGGTTCTACGTTTGAGGTTTGAACTTGATATATGAAGAATACGAAGTTACTCTATTACTTCATAGTATTGACATTGTCATTCAAAACATATTGTATATTGTGTAAAAATCATATAATAAATATATGTGTGTGGAGTTCCTAGATATCATTATTGCCTGCTGGTCTGATGAAACCACAAATGGGCGCTGGAGCTAAGTATTTAGTGATTCCTACTGTTTGCGAGTAGCTAGTGTTGTAAAGCTAATTATATGGGATCCTATTGTTTCTACGTATCTAGAAATTGGTAATGTATTGTATGATAATTCTGTATGGTAATAGTAGAAGTGTTTAGACCTCTGCTGAGGATAAAGACGTTTATGCCTCAGTGGGGAGAGAACGGAGACGTCCGTTACAGAGCGGTGAAATACCCGACACATACAATATTTGAGAGCGGTGATCAGACCGACAGTTATTACAGAGCGGTGAGCAGACCGACACATACAATATTTGAGAGCGGTGATCAGACCGACAGTTATTACAGAGCGGTGAGCAGACCGACACTTAAAGAGCGGTGAAATACCCGACAGATAAAACACCTGATACCTGATATCGGTGACAGACCTGTATACAGGTAGTAGATATTATTATGAAATTATACCCCGAAAGTTATATATTTGTAATCTAAATAGAAATTGATAGAACTGCAATACTAGACTGCCGGACAGTGGAATCATATAACCTTTTAACCTACAGGTCGCACTGAAATGATTCCGGAAGAAACATACTGACAAATGCTTGGCATCGAGGTCTAACAGAGCTGTCCATGTGATGTCTACGTCTTGATAGGTAAGTTTCTTAACATTTCATTAGGCCGCGCATTATCAATATATCGGCGTTCAGTTACAAACCCCTCATCAACTAACCTCGCCGACATGGTGGAGATGCTGGGATCTGATGATCCTCATTTTAAAGGCAATACAATATTATATCTTATGAAATAGCGTGGCGGATGGAATGTTTTGAAACTTCTAGTGACACTTAGTGGAATTATTTTCAAATTTTAAATTTGGAATAAAGAAATAATTTTAAACAATTCAAACAACATTTGTCAGTGTGGAACTTCAGTTTCAAACATTATGTGAACTACAATTTTACCAATTCGAGATTATTGGTAGACAATAATTTGAAACAGTTGGTTTATCATATTACTTTATAATTTCATGATATTTTGTTTTGTGAGATTTCGTGTTGTGTGGGATTCACTACCGGCATATGTGGTTTATCATATTACTTTATAATTTTATGATATTTTGTTTTGTGAGATTTCGTGTTGTGTGGGATTCACTACCGGCATATGCAGTAAGTAAAAGGAAATAGAATCAATAGATTATTGAAATTTTATCTTAAAGGTATAATACTAGATTTGTTTAATTTTAATACTTATTTTTAGGTACAAAATTGATCAACATTGATGGTATACTACAATAATGGAGAATATAATGTTAAATCGTTTGTCTGTGATTGCTAAAGAGATACAATCGTTAAGTAACGAGTATGTCAGTCTGTGGTCCATAACGGATGAAAACATAAAAGATGCACGTATAATATCGGCTAAACTTAAATCACTTCTGTCTCGCTTCAATACTGATTTGAACAGTTACTTTAATATAAGTCAGGAACCTAATGCTGATGAAATATCGAATTTAACTAACTACCAATTACAAGGAGAGCAAGCATTGGCTGAATTAGAAGTAAAAATTCAAATGAAAAATGAAACCTCAACAACATCAAATGAAACCTCAACAACATCAACGAAAGAAAATGGAGCATTATGTTATAGTAAATTACCTGATTTGAGTTTACCTCAATTTGCTGGAAACTTATTAGAATGGCATCAGTTTTGGGATCAATTTGTTTCTAATATGTCCAGAAGGAGACTGAACGATGTTTATAAACTACTCTACCTTAAAAGTTCTTTGATAGGCGATGCGGCAAGACTTATAGATGGACTGACTATAACCAATAAAAATTATCAAATTGCGGTTGATATACTTAAAACTAGATATGGTAAAGAAGGCGAAATAATTTACGCCCATCATAAAGCTCTCTCTAATATCAAGAGAGCTGTAGGAATAGATGAGTGCAGACAAGTATTAGATGAAGTGGAAAGACACATGAGAGTTCTTCAATCTATGGGAGAGGATACTGAGTCTACGACTATGAGATACATGATTATGGAAAAATTTCCTCAAGAGATAATTTTTGAATTGAAAATGAGAATAGGGTCTGATGAGTCCATTGACAATATGAAAGAACAGCTGGCATTAATAATTTCAGCCAAGGAAGAAGCAAAAAGGATAATTGAAGGAAATACACTAGAAAATTCTCAATATACTGTTCAAGCATTATACAGCAAAACAGAAAAGTCACAGAATGAGCAAATAATTATTAATAATAATCAAATTAAACAAGATAGGAGGAATAAAATGCATAACTTCAATTTAATTAAACCAAGAAACAATCAAAATTATCAATGTAATAAACGAAATTTTCACAACAGACAAGATAAAAACAAGATGGAGTTTAAAAGAAAGAAGTTAAGCTGTATCTTTTGTGGTAATGACCATTTTCATGATAAATGTAGACAATTTAAAACTCTTCAAGATAGAACAACTAAATTGAAAGAAAGTAACCGATGTTTTAATTGCCTAAACAGGGGACATGTGTATAAGCAATGCGTATACAACAGACCTTGTTGGCATTGTGGTAAATCAGCAGGACATAATAGGGCGTTATGTCCCAAGATATTTAGCGAAGAAGAGTGAATGGGTATCTACAAGCACTATGCACATTGTGAACAGCTATGGTTCTACGATGTTGGTAACAAACATACTTCATTAGAGATTTAATTTAACAAACAAAGTTGTAACCAAAAGAGGCGTTTTTTTAAATTTACTGCTTCTGTCTACGACCCATGTAGGTATGTAGTGCCTGCATTACTACCAGTAAAATTATTTCTGCAAGAGTTGTTGAAACAAAAGATAAAATGGGATACAAATTTATCCACTGAATTATTGGACAAATGGTCATGCATACAAATGATATTGAAAATCAAGAAAACGCATCTACTAAAGCTTATGCAGCAATACTCTATGTAGTTGGAAATAACGCTAAAAGTTTCATCATTGAAAAATCACTTCTGGTACCAACCAAAGACCAAGATAACTTGAAAATACGACTTAAACTGTTAGGGATATTAACAGGAAGCCCTTTAATACAATATGTTGTTAAATATATTCAAATTCAATTAAAATTACAAAGCAATTGGTATGGACTGATAGTCAGACAGTTACAGATTGGTTCAACTCTAATAAATTACTAACACCATTCGTATCAAAACGGACTGATGAAATTAAAAGGAATAAAAATTTTGTCATGAGACATGCTTCTTCTGAACGAAATCCTGCAGATGTAGCCAATCGACCTGCGACGTCACTAGAAGTTAGACACGAGTGGTTGAATGGTCCAGAATTTTTGGTACAGGATCCAGCTAGTTGACCTAAGGACAGAAACACAATTTCGACATTTCTCGTTGAGGAGGGTCTCACGAATAATGTAATTTTAGAACAAGATCATATTAAAGAAGACCAGAATTCAAATATTAGTAAACCAATTTCAAGTGAACATCCAGATCAACTAGATTCCAAAGTGATGAAAATAAAAAGGATACAAAGGGAAACAAATCAAAAAAGGAATTTAGACAGATGTGGATGGCATACTCAGATGTAAAGGACGTCTTATAAATACGGATTGGTCTTGGGACAAACGTTATCCCATATTGATTCCAAAAGAGAGTGAATATTTAAATAGTATCATATTGAAACCCACAAAGATAATTACCATGTTGGTACAAACCACACACTAACTCACATACGTGAAACGTATTGGATTCCACAAGGAAGGGCTCAAGTTCAACAGAAAACGGAACAAGTAAGAGAGGGATTTGCTTGTTCACGTGTTAAGCCGTTCGAGCCATATACCTGTAAGTTGTTGTGGTTACCTTAGACAACGCTTTAAAAATCAAATTGATATCTGAAATACTATCCAATGCATATTGTGTGGAGAATAAAATTCGATGGAGGTTTATTCCTGAACTAGCTCCTTGGATCGGATGCTCCTTGGATCGGATGATTATACGAACGACTAGCCGGACTGGTGAAACATTATATGAAAGGGACACTACAAAAAACCTTTAAGTAATAGTCAATTGTCAAACATTGTAAAGTAAATAGATGCTAGAATAGATACACGACCTTTAACATGTGTTGATAACGAAATAGAACATATTCTTACGCCATCGGATTTCTACGAGATGACAGATATATAACATTACATAGAGCACCTTAATTCAAGGGTGGAGAAATCTCTAGTAATGTTAGATGAATTCAAAGAAATGTTCACAATCGATACTTTCAAGTCTCAGAGAGAGATATAGTCACTCCTATATACAACTCTCTTGTAATCTTACCCGGCGGGAGTGTCGCGATTTCTCGCGATTTGTATGTAGTCTTATAATCTTGCCCGGCGGGAGTGTCGCGATTTCTCGCGAACTGTATAGTGTACAGAGCAGATAACCAACCTCTGTGAATACTTAACCAACCTCTATGTAAGTACTGGCCACAACCGACGGTTCTACGTTTGAGGTTTGAACTTGATATATGAAGAATACGAAGTTACTCTATTACTTCATAGTATTGTCATTGTCATTCAAAACATATTGTATATTGTGTAAAAATCATATAATAAATATATGTGTGTGGAGTTCCTAGATATCATTATTGCCTGCTGGTCTGATGAAACCACAAATGGGCGCTGGAGCTAAGTATTTAGTGATTCCTACTGTTTGCGAGTAGCTAGTGTTGTAAAGCTAATTATATGGGATCCTATTGTTTCTACGTATCTAGAAATTGGTAATGTATTGTATGATAATTCTGTATGGTAATAGTAGAAGTGTTTAGACCTCTGCTGAGGATAAAGACGTTTATGCCTCAGTGGGGAGAGAACGGAGACGTCCGTTACAGAGCGGTGAAATACCCGACACATACAATATTTGAGAGCGGTGATCAGACCGACAGTTATTACAGAGCGGTGAGCAGACCGACACATACAATATTTGAGAGCGGTGATCAGACCGACAGTTATTACAGAGCGGTGAGCAGACCGACACTTAAAGAGCGGTGAAATACCCGACAGATAAAACACCTGATACCTGATATCGGTGACAGACCTGTATACAGGTAGTAGATATTATTATGAAATTATACCCCGAAAGTTATATATTTGTAATCTAAATAGAAATTGATAGAACTGCAATACTAGACTGCCGGACAGTGGAATCATATAACCTTTTAACCTACAGGTCGCACTGAAATGATTCCGGAAGAAACATACTGACAAATGCTTGGCATCGAGGTCTAACAGAGCTGTCCATGTGATGTCTACGTCTTGATAGGTAAGTTTCTTAACATTTCATTAGGCCGCGCATTATCAATATATCGGCGTTCAGTTACAAACCCCTCATCAACTAACCTCGCCGACAAGGGATATTAATTTTAACATTTATTCGCTTATCGTGGAGCGTATTACGGATACATTGCCGAACGCTAATGTGGACGTATCGCTACTCATATCTCGAGACATTGCCGCTAGCAGACGCGGAATTTGCGAATCCGGCAGACATTGATGTTTTGATCGGAGCTTCAATATTTCCGCACTTACAACCTAAAGTTGTACGTAGTGCGCAACATAATTTACCGCCCGCTATTGACCGTCTCAATTTGGGTATGTGATTATGGGTACCGTACCTACGTTACATACTTCTCATTATATTACGTCATTATATTAGTTGTTGTTCTGTTCTTCAAGAAAATAATATTGATTCTCTTTTCAAGTGATTTTGGGAGCTCGAAGAGATTACCGCACCGTCCTCGATGAGCCGTAAGGATCTCGAGTGTGAAGAACATTTCCGCGCTACCACTGTTCGTGACGACAGTGGCAGATACGTTGTAGCGTTGCCATTCTATGGTGACCGTTATTCGTTAGGCGACTCGTACGCTGCTGCGCTTAGACGTTTCCATTGTTTGGAACGTAAACTTGATGCATCACTTAAGTTACGCAGCGCCTATAATGACGTCATTCGTGACTACATAGATAAAGGTTTTTTGAGTGTAGTTGTAAACGACGAGGGCAATTCTCTTCCCTCATATTATATCCCGCATCACGGCGTAGTTCGCGAAGATAAAACCTCTACTAAACTTCGTGTGGTTTTAGATGCTAGTTTTAAGACTACATCGGGTCAGTCGATTAATGACATTTTGCATGCCGGCCCAAATCTACAGGGAGATTTATTTAACATCATAATAAAGTTTCGTCTTTTCCAAATCGCTCTGTCAGCTGATTGCCGCCAAATGTTCCTCAATATCGGCGTTTGCAAGTCTGACCGTAGATTTGAACGGATTTTTTATTGTTTTAACAATAAGGAACCTTTATCTGTGTATCAGTTCAATCGTGTTTGTTTTGGACTTAAGTCTAGCCCATATCACGCGTTACGAGTTGTTCGCTAGTTGATCGCTGATGAAGGCGATCACTTTCCCGCCGCAGCAGCTGTTGCTACTTCCGCTTTGTATATGGATGACATTGCCTGTAGTGTCATATCCGCTCCGCTAGCAATTTCGCTTTGTGAAGAGCTTATTCAGCTTTTCAAGCGAGGCCAGTTTGATCTTGTCAAATGGACAAGCAACTCTAAGGAGGTTCTCGCACGCATACCAGATTCTCATAAAGCTTCTCCAGACATTGAGTTTGAGAAGTTTGTACCGCATAAAGTTCTCGGTTTATGCTGGGACAAATCCTGCGATAGTTTTCGGTTTGACGTCTCACCGCCAGATGATAAGTGCACCAAACGCACTATGCTGTCCACAGTGGCTCAACTATGGGACATAATGGGTTTTGTGGCTCCCACAATTTTGTACGCCAAGCTCTTGATCAAAGAACTTTGGCTATCAAAGTGTGAGTGGGATGAAATACCCCCTGATCATATTGTCGCCGCTTGGGGCCAGTTTTGTATTGAGCTTACCGCGCTCAATCAAATTACTATTCCGCGTCATCTTAGGTTGGTAGATGGATGTACCATCAACTTAATAGGTTTCGCTGACGCCAGCGAGTCCGCATTGGTTCTAACTACTCGGTGCAGTTAGTTTGTGCCAAGTCTAAGGTCTCGCCTGTTAAAACCATTTCGGTTGCGAGACTGGAGTTGTGCGCGGCCCTTCTGCTGTCTCAGTTGCTCTGCAAGGTTCAAGACACAGTTTTGCCCCACTACCCTATTAATAAAATATACGCATTTTCTGACTCCAAAGTAGTGCTCGCTTGGATTCATTCTTCTCCTCACCATTGGCAGACTTTTGTCGCCAACCGCGTTAGTAAATTGATTGAACTTGTTCCTGCTACTTGTTTCAATCACGTCGCGGGTACTGAGAACCCCGCTGATTGCTTGTCTCGTGGTGTCACTCCACTGAATCTTCTGCATCATCCATTGTGACATCGTGAACCTTCTTGGATTTCCCATGATCCGTCAGAATGGCCCATGCAACCCTTTGACCACAGTGCAGAGGACGAGGATGTACCCGAACGGAAGTCTGTTTCTTATCCCGTGATTGCTGAGGTTGCGGAGTCTCCGATCTATGCACTCGCACTACGCATGTCATCGTGGTCTAAGTTACTCCGCGCCATCGTTTATGTCTGTAGGTTTCTTAGGCACCTACCTAATGGGACTTTTGTTTCAAGTACTGATATCAAATTCGCAGAATGTAAGTTACTACGAGCTGTACAGGCTGTTCATTTTAGTAACGAAATTCAAAATTTGAAAAACAATGTGCATGTTGTTCTCCCGCTATCCTTAGACTCAAGCCGTTTCTCGATGAACAAGGCGTCATACGCGTTGAGGGTCGTCTGTCAAAGTCGGATGAACCTTATAATTACAAACATCCTTGCATTCTGCCGCGTCATGATCATGTTGTCGACCTTCTTGTTGATTTTTATCACAAGAAGCACCTCCATGCTGGTCCAGAGTTGCTTATATCCTTACTTAGGCATAAGTATTGGATTTTAGCCGCTCGACGAATAATTCATTACAGAATAAATAAATGTAACGTCTGTTTCAAATTTCGTCCGCATCCGACTTTCCCTCCCATGGCAGATCTTCCTAGCCAACGCGTCAATCAAGTTGATAAAGCTTTTACACATACCGGTTGTGATTACGCAGGACCGCTGCAGTATACGTCAGTGCATGGTCGAGGTGTTAAAAGCCGTAAAGCTTGGCTATGTATTTTCACATGCTTAACGACGCGCACTACGCATATTGAAGTTGCGACAGATTTAAGCACGGTGTCATTCCTTGCTGCCCTTAAACGATTTCTCTCACGGCGCGGCCCTATACAGTGTTTGTATACAGATAACGGCACTTTTTTCGTGGGCGCAAGCTCTTATTTACGCGACCTCTATAAGTTCCTCAGGGAAGAATATCGTACTCGTCTTCAGGAAGAACTTTCTATAAATCATATTGACTGGAAGTTTATGCCGCCAGCATCACCACATTGCGGTGGATATTGGGAAAGCATGGTCAAAGTAATTAAAACGCATCTCTTCAAAGTTATAGGTCAACAGATCTCCTCTTACGAAGAGCTTTTAACTGTCCTTGCACAAGTCGAGGCGCTGATCAAATCGCGTACGCTCACGGCATTGAGTAGTGACCCTGCAGAACCATCCGCGTTAAGCCCTGCACATTTTCTGAACACAGTGCCATTATCGTCATTTCCGGCTCCTGAAGCAGACTCTTCAAGCTTGCTCCAGAGACATACTCTGCTGGATAAACTCGTGCAGTCGTTCTGGCGGCGCTGGCGTGCGGAATATTTACACCAGCTTCAGGCTAAATCCAAGTGGAATAGTCCTGCATCGCCTATACAGGAGGGTACATTGGTCGTCATAATACATGATAATGCTCCGCCGCTTTCATGACCGTTAACCATCGTAGAGAAACTGCATACTTCCAAGGACGGTACAACCCGTGTTGTTACCGTGAAAACCGCGAAGGGGAGCTACGTGCGCCCTGTTATACGTCTCTGTCCGCTTCCAACTCAGTGAGATCTAGCCTGAAGTTGGATCTACCTCTTAGTTTAGTATTTAGTTTGTAGTTTTCGCTATAATTGCGTTTGTAATTTTCGCTAAAGTTAATTTAGATTAATTTTATTATCATATCGCTGTCTTAGACTATTGATGGGTTATGCGGTAGTACACCCAACATAGCTAAGTTCAATTCTATTTTTTTAAAGGCAACCCTTTTGGGCTGGGGGGATATGGTAGCGCCGTCTGCCTTCCTATCGATAACTAATTACATCGACGTCAATCGTTCCACGCTCGCTCGTCCAATGCGAGCGATCCTTTTGTCTCCTTCGCTCCGCTCCCAAGGCACTCCTACAGAACAGTCTAGAAAGAACGACTTGGCTGACGGGTGTGTATAGCATACGCATCCCGCAAAACCGCACCGCCATATTTTTTTTACCGCTCCCGGGATATAACGAGAACTAAACCACGCGCGAATGTAGTGGAGTGATTCAACGCAGCTTCAGGATTCTCGAAGACTGGTGTCTTCAACACCATCCTCCACCACCACCTCCTCCACCTCCACCACCTCCTGGTGGAGGCTGCCATTTGAGAAGAAGAAGACTGATGTGCAAGGTAGGTGTGCCCTCATCCTTCCGCATCCTATAATTCCTCCTATCCCACACACTTTTTCCTCCCTTTCATTTCCTAGTCGATAAGAACCCAAATCCTTACAGTCCACTTTTCCCAAATCGCCAAGGAATATTCGGTTCGCCGAAACATGTTGTATTTGATAGTACTTGCCTTTTGTTTCGCTCAAGCCAGATCATGAAATAAAATTAGTATTGATTTTGTAATAATTATATATTTACCGAACTGAAAGATTTAGAATAACAGTTTTGCTATTTTTCGATTTACCACACAGGTGCCGCAGTCGCAGCAAAACTGAGGTGGAGTTTCTGCAAAAATAAAAACACCTTAATAGCGAATAATGTCTTTCTAGAGCTTTAGGTTGAAATGTATTTAATGACTGTGCCATTATCATCTGAGCACTTATCCTCCAATGTTCGCTTTCTAGTCTTACCAGATTAAAATTTAATGACTTTAAAACCAAAGACCAAGTGAAATAAATAATAATAATCTTAAGCCTGACCAGATTGGAGACATCCTAAAAACAGGACAGATTAGAAGTACCCTGAATAGAAGAGCATGCATGAGGAATCTGATGGGAGTGAATGAAGCAAGAAAGATATGTCAGGATCGTCGCAAATGGCGTTCCGTAGTACCTGCCTACCCCTCCGGGAAACAAGCGTGAGTCTATGTATGTATGTTAAACCATTACACTTTTTAAGAACATTGGACTAAAATATACCGTCATACAAAATAATTTAGCGGGTCTTAATCGCGTAAACTTAACTTATTTAATAAGATTTACCTAAATACCTGTTTGTATGTAATATACCGTAAGGAAAAAAAGAAGAAGTATCTTCGTCATACTTCGTTTAACCTGACCCTGAGTCTTTAGAACCAGCGGACCAACCTATAAATGTTGTAGGCAGCGAGGTTTTTTACGTAACTAAAGTGAAAAAGTGTCATGCAGCAGGAGCGCAGGTCGTATGTCACGACACGCCAACCTCAATGACATATGTACTGCACCCTGCTCTTGTCTCCGCTGGCGTTCCAACCCAACTTGAACCTCTGGGCTTGGCATGTGACGATGGCAAAAGACCGGACGGGATGTCTTTGCCTCCGTGGAAGCTGGGTAGGCTTTTGGTAAAGGATGCACAGCTTTATCTTCCCAGCACAGCAAGTTATGCGGGCGCTGCTGCTGCTTCAGTGGAGACCCTCAAACGGCGCAAATACGTAAATTTAGTAGGAGATTACGTATTTGAGCCGTTTGGAGTTGAAACCTTGGGGCCATGGGTCCAAGTGCGAGATCCGTTTTTAGAGATCTCGCAAAGAGACTGATCGACGTATCGGGTGACCTGAGGGCTGGCACGTATTTGGCACTAAAATTGAGCATTGCTATCCAACGAGGCAATGCTGCCAGTCTTCTGGGCTTGCTTCCAATTAACTGCGATGCGGATGAGTTTCATGATGCCTTCAAAATTTAATTTTTAATATTTCGATTCTTGTATATAACATTATGCTTATTTTAGTTTTAAAACTTTAAGTTACTTTCCAGTTATAGTATCTTTATTGAGCGTGAAAAAATATTTAAACACTAAACATCTAAACAGCAAGATAAAAAAACCCACGCAAGTTTTACCCAGCCTAGCATTTTTCTGTGGAGTGGAGAAAATTTCGTTAAAACCTAAAGATCTAAACTGCTAGATAACAGAGATTACGTACCTAAGTAAAAAAAAAGAGAAAAAAAAAATACTTATTACTGCACGAAACAATACATCAGGTAAAGTCACTCATACAACAAAGACAAAGGGAGGTACAGATATCAACACACAAAAAAAACACTGTTGAACAAAATAAAGTAAAAAAGAATGAACATATAAACATTGAAGGGTGACTAATTATGTGTCCCACAGCTGTGCAGCAATGAGGACCCCAGTTCAGCATTAGGTCACAAAGACCGAGCGCTGATCTTCCACTGGGCCTGCTAGAAAATGTTGTACGGAAGCCAATAAGAGTAGCCAAAGTAGAAGTTTAAGGTTACTCCATCATATCTGCTTTTATCAATATATAAATATACTAATAATTTACGTAAGTACATAAATACAATAGGTATCTTATATATACATAAAAAATATTTTATAAATAGGTATCATTTTACAACGAAGTATTAAATAGATAAAAGGCGTAATGTCATCTATTCTTTCACTAAATAATTATTATAAATATTATAATACGTATTATGGAATGTAGGAACGAGCATCGCGCTCGGCGAAGAATGAATCATCGCCTTCTCGTCCCGCACCTGTGATTGAGAACATCATCATGGCACGCAACACGCTCGACGCGCGTCGCTGAATAACGTCGCCGTCGCGTTCTTATTAATTATTTATACTTTTAACAGAATTTTAATATGCTACCTAGTTGATGATAGTCCCATAGAAGTTTGTAATAAGAATATATATATAGACGGGAATTAACGCGAACATGCAAATTAGGTATTTACATACCTTATTTTGCTTGACGTTTCGAGACAGTTGCACGTCCCGTGGTCGCAAGCTGACTGGTGTGGCGAGGTCACGTCTCCGAGTGCGAGGTAGAAGATTCTATTTCTACCCCCGGGTCGTTGATATTCGAAGTACCAGCGCAAAACACACTAACCGTATCTGTATATTGAACATTCGCCGACTGCGCGTTAAAGTGGGGTGTTGTTAGCCGAATCACAGGAATCCACACCGATGACAATTTGAAGCCCTCTTCCCGATTGAAATTTTTATGTTTTCTGATTTCAATCGCTTCACGCACAACTCTTGGGTAAAAGTGGCGTTCCGTGGAGAGGACTTGGAGACGATGAAATTCAATCCAGTGATTGGTGCCCGATTGAAGTAAATGTTCCGCAATCGCCGATTTGTTCGTTTGACAGTTTTTTACAGCTGCGATGTGCTCCTTTATACGTTCAGCGATAGTCCGCTTCGTTTGCCCTATGTAAGAGCTTCCGCAGCTGCAGTTGATTTTATAGACACCTGGGGTTTGTAGCGGTAGAACATCCTTTGGTGTGCCCACTATGTTGTATACTTTGGCCCCTGGTGTAAATACTGTCGGAATGGAGTAGTTATTTAACTTGTCTCCTATTTTATCCGTAACACCTCTAATGTAGGGCATGTAGGTCGGTTGTCTATTTACCACCGGATGTTTATCGCGCTTGATAGGCCGCGTCATTCGTCGTTGTACCTGGTCTCCGTTCTTTCTAAGTACCTCCTGAACATGGTTTAGCTCTAGCTTCAAATGCTCAGGGTCACAGAGGTCATGTGCTCTGTTTTTTAGTGACGTCACAACGGATCGCAGGTGTCGAGGGTGGTGGTGCGACATGGCGTGCAGGTATCTATCTGTGTGCGTAGGCTTCCGGTATACGCAGTGTGTTAAGGACCCATCTGGTCTCACAGTCACTTTGACATCCAAGAATGACAACGATCTGTCAGTTTCCATTTCATAGGTGAACCTCATTTTCGGATGAATGTAGTTAAGGTGTTGCACATATTGATCTACTTCCTGCTTACCTCCTTTTACGATACTAAAGATGTCGTCCACGTATCTTTTCCAAAGCCTGATGGTCTTGGGCCCGCTGCTAAGCGCCTTTTCTTCAAAGTGTTCCATCCAGATATTAGCCAGTACTGGGGCTACTGGACTCCCCATTGCTACGCCATCGATCTGGAGGTAATATTGGCCTTAGAAGAGGAATTAGTTGCCATCTAAGCAGTGTTTTAGTAGATCAATATAGTTTTGAGGCATATCGTTGTCACTCAGTCTGTCCCTCACTACGTCCAGACATTCCCTTATTGGAACATTGGTAAAGAGCGACTCAACGTCAAAGCTTACCATTACATCTTCCGGTTCCAATCGGATACTTTGTACGATCTGGACGAAATGACGTGAGTTCTTTACGAAAGACGGTGTCATACCGACTAATGGCTGCAATATCGATGCAACGTGCTTCGCAAGGTCGTAAGTAGGCGAGGAAATCTGACTTACGATAGGCTGCAGTGGCACGTTGGGCTTATGTACCTTAGGCAGACCATATAGCCTAGGTGGTTGGTATGGCTTGGGACCATATAACTTGCTGTACTCGTCTTCCGTGAACAGGTCCTGGTGGTCTTGTATCAGTGTTCGTATTCTGCGCGTTACTCTGGCCGTGGGGTTATATGAGACCGGTTTATACACCTTGTTATCACATAACAACTCCCGTACCTTGTCCGTATAATCAGCCGTATTCATCAACACCCCACTTTAACGCGCAGTCGGCGAATGTTCAATATACAGATACGGTTAGTGTGTTTTGCGCCGGTACTTTGAATATCAACGACCCGGGGGTAGAAATAGAATCTTCTACCTCGCACTCGGAGACGTGACATCGCCACGCCAGTCAGCTTGCGACCACGGGACGTGCAACCGTCTCGAAACGTCAAGCAAAATAAGGTATGTAAATACCTAATTTGCATGTTCGCGTTAATTCCCGTCTATATATATATATATATATATATATATATATATATATATATATATATATATATTCTTAAACATGCAACGCGAGTGTCTAAAAGTTTCTGTAGTTTGTAATGTTCATGGAAAACGTATAATATGTTTTGGGATGTAAATATTGTAAGTCAGTTGGTTTGTAATCGCGCTCCTCAGTGCAAATAAAATATCTACTCAAATATTATGCAATCGCCGCACTGTTATCGAGCGTAGCCAGCTCAAACTAAGTGTACAGCGAGTGACACAATGGTGAGTAACTGTCCATATCATAGAAGTAACATAATTATATCATGTTTTCCAAATATATTTACAATATTATATGATATCGGAAAGTGATATTCTAATTTTATATGCATAAATTCTTATGTTTCCAGAAAGTAAAAAAAAGAGATAAGGCAGGGTACGATATCGGGTCAATACGGATGAAAAAGTAAAACAAAAATAAAAAATAATAATAATTGAGGCCAGAGTCTAAACAATGAGCATACATCAGAGGTAAATTTGTTGTATATACTGCCGCCCATACGATAATCACAGTAAGTCACATTTTTGTCGATATTGAGTTAAGTACATATACAGAAAGTAGAGATCGAGATCTATAATTCTGTATATTCAGAATTTGAAAATGTGGCTTTCATCAAGAAATAAGATTAAGCATAATTACAGTAAGACACGATAGGCGTCAAGGTGCACTTATTATGAAGGCAGTATGGGCACATACGGTTGATTTTTGCATAAAGTTAAATCAATTTACCTAGGTTTTACTACAGTAAACAATCTTACTATAAATATAATAAAATTACGATTTTATTACACCAAGTACGACTTAAACATATTAACAGTAAGTGGCACTTGTCTTTACTATATTAAGTAATTGGAATAAAACATACTATTGCATTACCTTAGCATAACAACAGCAAGTGGATCTTACTGTGATTATGTTTAGGAGTACCTCATATTATGTGTAAACTTATCTAGAACAAATAAGGTAAGTGCATTACTTACTGTATATATTTTAAGATTTTTAAGGCGTTTAGTTCGTCGCGTCGTTGTGCGTGTGGTGACGGATTAAGAATACGAATTGTCACCACCCCATATCGTCCCATGGGTGTCGTATGAGCCGACAGAGGGAGTATATCATGCAGAGAACAGCACTGTAAGAGAAGGAAAATTTGATTCAAACCCTATACTAAACCGCTTGGCCAGCGTGGCATAGTAGGCCAATTCCTCCTTTCAAAGGAGAGGCCTAGTCCAGCAATGGACTATTAAAGGCTGATAATGATGAGTTCGTCGCACCTAACCCCAGGCACTAGCTGTTGATAATAATATTTAATTTATTTTTCGGGATTTAAAACTTCGGGATTTTAAACTTTCGACCAAACAACCATTCGGCGTTTCAATTATCGGGATTTCATCCATCGGTATTTTAAAATTCGGGATTTTCATACGTACCCATTTACATATTATTATGTCTAATAATCATTATGGTGTTTAAATATTATGTCTAATTATTATTATGACAATTAAAAATATGAAAAACAATACGTATGGCACTCGTATCTTATGGTATCTAAGTTTCGGGCAATTAAAAGTATGTCATGTATTTTAGGGCAAACAAAATATTCGGGCAAATGAAATTTGGGTACCTAAATGAAATTCGGGGATATGAGATTATGGTATAATATAATCTTCGGGTAAGCAATAGACAAAGACAACCCTTAAACTTTCTCATTGAAACTTTGGAAAATGTATTTGTACTCGTAAGTCTACATTTTACTAGTCATTTAAAACACTTTTAAGGTATTTTTAAACTTCTACAAATAGGTTATAAAACTAATTAAATTAATGATAGGACTGATGAAGAATAATTTGTAAGACTGATTTGTTTTAGTTAGTGCAACTAAGATCTCATAATTTATATGAAGATTTTAATATTTTTTTCTCGTTCTGAAAGGTAAATAAGCCTTATCAGAAATTAAAGTGCCTGTGTCTTTTTATGTTTTTTTGTTGTAAAATGTATACAAAGAAGTACAACTTATAGTTTAATAAGAGTTTTATGCAAAAACTATAAACGTGTTATGTTTTAGAGATAGTGCTTAGTTTGTTTAATATTATTTCATGCACGAAGAAGTTTTGTACAAATACGAATGATTACCTTTGGATACGTTAAGCCATTTTTAATGCTATAAATAATTAAATAATATAACTCATTTTAAAATTTTCTACTTTCTCAAAGTTATTTGTACTTGTTTTATTAAACTGTGATTTCATAACATCAGTTATGTTTCATTTTCTTACAAATAATTAAGAAAAGTGTAAAGTTGGTGCTTTATGAGGGATGCTGTAATTTTACATATTTCTTCTAGCTATAATAACAGTAAGTGCCTAAGTTACTGTAAGCAAAACATATCATATTTGTTATTCTATTAAAACATTTATCTTATTTCATAATCATTGTTACAGTATGTACCAACTAAAGATAGTTACAGTAAGTCACACACTTACTGTAGTAATAATAAGAAAATGATTTTATTTATTTTCTTCATTACTAAACATAAATATATTTTTAAGATTTACAACACATTTATTACATGTATTTAAAAAATAAAATAGAACACCTATAAAACATGCCTATATTTACGTTATAAATTTGTAAGAACTTAGATTTTATCTATATTAAGGCAGAAATGCTAAAAATAAAGAAAAACTTTAAGCGCGTTTTTCTCTAAACTGTCTTCAAGGCACTTACTGTGTTTATCACAAGCACGGCAGTATAGTACCTAAGATATGGTATCTAAGTACGTATACAGGGTTTTTCATAACCCTCCGTCCGATCAATGAAGGGGTTGTAGAGTATTGTAAAATGATGAGGTATTTGTCATTATTTCACGGAAATTCAAGATAACATTTTCCCTGGTAAATTTAATTAATTTTAAATAATATCATATCAGTTTACCCATTGCAACACTGAAGACTCATAAATCGCAATGTCTAGGGATCTACCTAAAGTTCATAAAAGTCCATTGAGTACATCTGCCGCCCGGCCGGCGGCCGCGTCTTTACCTAATCCTTTGACAAAAGCTGAACATCGTCTTTACATGTGCCATTATTTTAGTTAGGTAGGTATACCCAATTTATTTATGAGTTTGTTGCAACAGCTGGTTTACTGCTTTAGGTAAAACGGAAGGTATTGTTTACGTTGTTTGTTTGTTTCGTGAGAGTGCATACCCAACTCTGGTGTCCGTGTATTCAGACCACCCGAAGGCCTACGATATGGGCCTTACGATTCTTAGATTCAGTTTTATGTGCCTTCTGAGTACGTGGGCACCCATCCAAGTGATGATCTGTGCAACCTTTGCTTAACTTTACCGAACTATTACGATCGGTAAGCTGAGTCACGCTATGAGCGCTGCAGTATTTAGGGTATATACTATTTTTTAAATCTTACTTAGGCAGGTTACCTGTAATTCCTAAAAACATCAACTTGCTGTAAGCTGCGACAATCAATGCTCCACATGACGGCCGAAATGATACCATACCATTAATCAAAGGTACCAATTTGAAAGCACACTAGTTCACTAGCACTGTAGTTCACAAGGTGGTGAAGCCGTTGAAAAACGCGCTCCGCTGGTACTGGCATACCTCGTGGTCCAGCGAACCGTTCCTAATTATCACTACGTGCACCTGCATAAACTGCATTCACTCCTATCTAACCAAATCGAAATGTTAAGGTATTCAAAGTTGGAAAACGACGTATCTATTTCACAATGTAAGTTATTCCGTAAGTCCGAACTAAAATAATTCTAGCGCAAGACTGAGTGATTATTAGGCAAATTGAAATTCGTAAAAAATAGCCAGCTAGGGATGTAACCAATGATATTTATTGGAGTTCTGTTTTTATCGATATGTTACTTTTGACCCCGTACGAGTAGAGCATGTATCCAATGCAAAATTTTATACTTTGGTAATTTCATGTTGTTTTTATTTATTGATTACATAAAAATGATGCCATTTTTATGTGATTTTAGGTTACCGAAATTAAAGTAGATCACAGTCAAAACACAAAAGTATTATTTAAGTCTTGTTTAGCTAATGTGTTCGATTTCATAATACTTTTTATGTAAGAATTCTTTAAAAATGAATGTTTTGTCACATTTCAGGTTAAAGTTTATTAAATTGATACTAGCAGCTATTGAAAGTAAACATTTAAAAAAAGACGCTTGGCTCAGCGGATACAGCGTACTTCTAGAGAAATTTTCTGTGGATTATAGCACGTATATTCTTCTCACCTTCCAAGGAACTTTTAAGATTTAAGAGCTGCCTTCGCAGCTTCGAGTTTCTAACAAGTGAAATAAATTGCAAAGAAAATATGTTAGTTTTTAAAATGAAAACATGTAGTGGGAGCGAGTCCGTTAGTTGGAACTTTAACATTTCTTTATTAGCAGTAGTTTGAATAGAAAATTGTAGTCGTATATCTGGCCAGTTTTTTAATATACGTACATATTGTTACGCCATCTATCGGTGAATCGGTGAAAGTGGTGTGAATAGTGTGTTTTATTAGTGGAGTGAAAATTAAGTGTGTGTATCTAGTGTTAGTGTTAGTGAATAAAGTGCAGTTTTTTCTGGCATAGTGTATATAATTTATCACCGAATCGTAACAAATTGGTGTCAGAAGAAAGGGATAAATTATGCCGGTTATGCCGAAGGAAGAAACTGACGGAGTGCGTACCAGGAACCAGCGCCAGCTCGTAACAAATTGGTGTCAGAAGTGGAATTCGGTGATAAATTATATACACTATGCCAGAAAAAACTGCACTTTATTCACTAACACTAACACTAACACTACATACACACACTTAATTTTCACTCCACTAATAAAACACACTATTCACACCACTAGAACAACACTAAACACTTCCGAATTACTTCCTTCGCTTCTCGTTGATCGCTTCGATATTCAATTGTAACTGTGTCCGTTCCGTTCGCTCGTGCTCTATTTATACTGGCCGGATAACATCACTAGCGCATTCTAGATGCTTCTACAAAACTGTCGAAATAATCTCGAACAGTCGATTACTCGATACAGCAACGCCATCTAGTACATAGTAGCTGAATTACCTTTAAACCACCGATACATTCAATCTCTTCTAGTACCCCCCATTCACCGATAGATGGCGTAACACTGCCCCCCTCTTAAACGTGTTCGTCTCGAACATCGTTGGACCCATGGTAACGAGCCAACCGGTCCACATGAACTATCTTCGGTGCACCTCGCGACCCCTTCTGGATTTGATAGATGACGTCGTTCATCCTGGTAATTATGCGATATGGCCCCATTCCTTCAGTCATATTGCAGTGCGGTCCACGAAATCACAGGAGTAATACCAGCTTTTGCCAACTTCGGCAGAGAATTACGTTTACCAGCAGACTTAATCACCGGTATTTCGCCAGAATCTCCACACAATATAACGGATTACGCGACCGAGCTACGCAACAAGATGAACGACGTATACGAGCACATCAGGGAGTCAGGACAACAGATGTCTGAAAAGATGAAGACTCGCTACGACCGGAAGGCAAACAGCAAAGGCTTCGATGAGGGATCATTGGTGTGGCTTCATAACCCAGTACGAAGCAAAGGCAAATCGCCTAAGTTACAAGCCAGATGGGACGAGCCATATCGCATAATTACCAGGATGAACGACGTCACCTATCGAATCCAGAAGGGGTCGCGAGGTGCACCGAAGATAGTTCATGTGGACCGGTTGGCTCGTTACCATGGGTCCAACGATGTTCGAGACGAACACGTCTAAGAGGGGGGCAGTATTACGCCATCTATCGGTGAATGGGGGTACTAGAAGAGATTGAATGTATCGGTGGTTTAAAGGTAATTCAGCTACTCTGTACTAGATGGCGTTGCTGTATCGAGTAATCGACTGTTCGAGATTATTTTGATAGTTTTGTAGAAGCATCTAGAATGCGCTAGTGATGTTATCCGTCCAGTATAAATAGAGCACGAGCGAACGGAACGGACACAGTTACAATTGAATATCGAAGCGATCAACAAGAAGCGAAGGAAGTAATTCGGAAGTGTTTAGTGTTGTTCTAGTGGTGTGAATAGTGTGTTTTATTAGTGGAGTGAAAATTAAGTGTGTGTATCTAGTGTTAGTGTTAGTGAATAAAGTGCAGTTTTTTTTGGCATAGTGTATATAATTTATCACCGAACCCCAGCTCGTAACAAATTGGTGTCAGAAGAAAGGGATAAATTATGCCGGTTATGCCGAAGGAAGAAACTGACGTAGTGCGTACCAGGAACCAGCGCCAGCTCGTAACAATATTCTATCGTTTTATGAGATGCGCTACTCCGACTTCCATTTCATGAACGTTTTGTAGTAAAAATTTAGTTTTTCTGGGTCTATTTCGCGCTCCGGTTCCGCATTTAATTTCCTGGGTAAGGAGTGGATCTAGTGGTGTATTTTTATTTTTCAGTTTGAAGCTGAAATAATGAATAATTTCGAAGTCAATGACTGGTTTTTGTTTATATTTTCAGTGAATAGCTAGCTTAATTTTTTAATTACTATACCTTCATTTATACCTATATTTAACAACGCCAAGAAAAATATTTAATGCTTAGAAAAATGGAACTGAAAGTTGGTTATAATGTTTGACTTTTACAAATTATTAATGGCTTAGCCACGCTCGTATAATGAAAATAATGGAATCTTAGAATTATTTGATCATTTTATTAAACAGAAGTATGACGTAATCATAAAAAATTATTTGGAACATACTTTTGATCTGAAGTGACACTTAAATTTGGGTAAACCATCTGTAGACCAAATAAATTCTTTATCATCATATCAGGCTAGAGACGTTCACTGTATTATGTAGCCCCCTCCCTAGGTTCTCCATACAGACTGATCTTGAGCCGCCCGCATCGAACCGCTTCCCGCGATCTTAACCGATCGTCCATCAAAATATAGTGGATCATCGGATCAGATCGAATAAATTATTATTACATTTTAATTTAACGCAGAATTTTCTGCGTTAAATTAGATTTTTATTTAAAAACAGACTAAAATTTATTATATAAAAACATGGACTTCATTAACCCTTTTCGCGAAAAACGGTCTACGTATAATATTGTTTTAACATTACATTAAAATATGAGAAA
Organism: Euclidia mi; assembly: GCA_944739405.2. NCBI lineage: Eukaryota > Metazoa > Arthropoda > Insecta > Lepidoptera > Erebidae > Euclidia > Euclidia mi. The sequence continues at coordinate 108,804,456 of OX123183.2, forward strand.
ACTTAATTCTTTCATAAACAACACTCGTTGCGTTGTTCGTTTTGCGATGTAAAATGGTGAGTTTATCGGTGTAAATTATACTCACTATTTGGAATATTAATTATGAAAAATATAATATTGTTAACGCATAAATGTGTGTGTATGTCCTTTTTGACATCAAAACTGAAGAAATGCATGCAAATACATTTATTTATTATTAGAAAAATAAAATTGTAAGCTTAGGAATATGGCATTAATGTGACTACCGGAGATTTGAACCTATTCATGTCAAATACGACATATAACAGCTATGATGCTGATCCCCCCCGGGGGCTCTCCACCTTGTCGTGGTGGGGGGGGGGGGCTTAGTAACCGTGGCTTGGACACCCGCGGTGAAGCTAAGAGAGATCCCGGGAGTGGACGCTCCGTTTGGGCGGAGGGGCCTGCGCAGGATGCGTCCAAAGGTGCGGGTGCGGGAGACAGTTCTGTCTGTCCCTCTAAGCCGGGCACGGTCGCGAGAGAAGAAGCGTGTCGGTGTTGCGTTGCCGCGCGCCCTATCTCCCACGACCAAATGGGGGCGCACCATTGTTGCGTCGTGATGCAGAGGAAGAGGAGTGCGGTATTGTCAGGTTGCCGTCCTCCATATCCTCTGCGGCCGCTGGGTGTTTTGGCAGCGGAGCCCAACACCTTCATCCACCGCCAAGGAGGTTGTTGCCTTCGGGCTATCCGCCAGGGTGTCAGGGTAGAATGCTAACGCCAACACCTGGCGCCCCCAAAATAGCGTTTAAGTATGCGCTGTGGTTTTAATGACTATTACGGCGTTGCACTCCAGCCGTCGAGTCTCTCGAGAAAAAACAATCTATGTTGCCGATGTCTTTGCTACGAGATACGTAGAATCTCTGAATTGCTATATTATGTTCAGAAATTCCACGTATTGCGTACTCTGTAGCAAGGCTTCGAATGTACTAAATATTTTCTAATCCAATCTGGTCGGATATCTCACCATCCGACATTGAACGGGTTTTCATAAATTATATACTATAATAAAGTAGCGGAAGCCACTCCAATTTAAAAGTTTTAAAGCTTTCAACCAAATGTGTCTAATTCGCCTCCATCGCAAAATAATCCTTGGCTAACTTCTTCTACCTATTAGCTTCAAACCTAATCTATTTTTGTTTGAAATTTTAATAAATTTTAAGATTATTTTGTTGGTGTGTAATATATGTATTTATTGCGTCAATATGGAAAATAGAATCAGATGATCATTAAATATTTTAGAAATCTTACCTAGGAAGTAAAGTACAAAAGGCCGCCTTATCCCTCAAGCGATATCTACCAGGCAACTTTAGGATGGAGATATTATTGTAGGAAAAAAGCGGTACTTGTAAGTTCATCGGTGTTGGCAACCCAACATTTACTTTGTATTGGTACACATGTAGATTAGTATGTAAGTTTCATATTTATGTGTTGGTAACACTACGCGGCACCCACCCGCACTTCTTCCGTAACTGTGGTACAAGAGAATACACGCATTTTTACCTCACGAACCTCGTTTAATTTAAACCAGCCTCTATCTAAGTAACCTTTTTTTACATGGTCCTTCGAATGGTGAGGTACCACGTTTGTAAATAAATAAAGTGCAAGATCGTTGTTCAGGACAGTTTTTACGACGCCCGAATCGGTTACAATCTCCACGTCTGTTGCCACCGTGTGAGTGATTAACAACCAAACTCGTCGACAGCTGAAGCCGCCAATGGTGTATTTATCGTACATTATATCCATTACCTACAAAAACAAAACAGCGGCACTTCCAATTTTGGCCACCAAGAAGAAGTTCTCAAATCGGAGTTACCGAAGTTTCCAGAAAGCGGAAGAAAAGAAATCAGTTTTTTAATACTCGCCGCTGCGCGGCGGCGGCGCTGTGTGTCCTACTAGGGTGCAGTGAAGTCACGGCATTGGTCTATTTTTTTATTGTTGCGGCCACGTCTCAACGCCATTGGCCACACTACAATTGACGATTGCGTGTATTTGCGAGCGTAGCGCCACCATCTTCCATCTTGCCGTCTAACGTCACATAGGACGCCATCCCGCCATTTGTACAACAACAACTTTCTGTAAAGACTGTTAAATTTTATGTTTAAGTTCTGTCTTGCCACGTGCTTATACTTAAGTGTCATTATTATTAATTCAGTGAACGTGTATAATTGCTTGCGCTGCAAATATGACCGAGAGTACGAGTAACGAGGCAGATCTATCTGCTTTAATTAGAAAGCGTGCCGTCCTGAAAGGGGCACTAACAAAATGTTTTAATTTATTTTCTAATGCGGATATTGACACTAATCCGCACATTTTATGTGTCAAAGAAGAAAGGTTACGATCGTCCTTCGAAAAGTACAAGGCGCTTAATTTCAAAATATGCCCCTTAGAGCCGTCAAGTGATGATTCGGAGGCTGTCGAAGACAAATATGTTGAAACCTTGTCTATCATCAAGCGTTTGTCTGCTGAGGCATCTTCTACGCCGCATCCAGCGTCTTCAAATAAAAACCAGTTTACTTCAACACGCTTACCCGAAATAAACATTCCAACATTTACGGGTAAATATGCTGAATACAAACCCTTTATAAGTTATATAGCTTTATATTTATAGTATAATTTTGCAAAAAATTCAGAAGCTATTTTCGGACGAGGCTCTGGCAATCAAAATATCCCGATAAGTGGCAATAGGCTCGCCACCTATTACGTGGGATCAAAACACTGGCGAAAAGTGGGCCTTTAATATGCCTCTGCCTACCCCTTCGGGGAAACAGGCGTGAGTCTATGTATGTATGTATGTATTTTACCTACGTAATTGCTTACAAAATGAACCTCTTGAGTTAATAAAAAACCTACCACTCCTACCTGAAAGTTATGATGAGGCTTGTAAAATACTCAATGATCGATATGATAATGTATATAAAATAACTTCTGAACACATTAATATCTTATTAGACATTCCAGCAGTTGTAAAGTCAACGGCTCAAAACATGAAACAGTTTGTCTCTATAATTAAACAACAGTTAGGTGCTTTAAAAAACTAAAACATGATGTATCCTTATGGGATCCATTAATACTTTGCATATTAACTCGAAAATTTGATAATTATTGCAATAGGGAATTTCAAATGATGCGTGATGAACCCACAACCTACTCTAATTGAATTTCTAGAGCGACGTGCCTTAGCGCTTGAAAATGCAGAGAAACAACAGGTACATACTGTTCCAAAGGCCTCTCATGTGGCTACAATGAAAGGTGCGGCGGCTACTTCCATGAAGTCTACATCAGCCTGCTTGTTATGTAAGTCACCTCACAAATTATTGAGTTGCCCTAAATTTCAACTTCTTTCAGTTGTGGACCGACTAAAGTTTGTTGCAGACAACAACTTATGCAAAATCTGCCTTAACAAGCATAATAATAAATGCAGATTCTTTTTCAAATGTGACATCTTTAAAGAGAAGCATCACAAATTGCTTCACCAAGAAAAGATTCAATCTCCCGTCACTTTATTTTCAGAAGTGAGCGACAAACAGGTTCTTTTACCAACCGCTAGAGTTAAAATTATAGTGAGTAATGGAGTTGAGTATAATGTAAAAGCTCTTTTAGATAGTGGATCTCAAATTTCATTTGTTTCTAAGGAGCTTGTCAATTTATTAGGTGTACAGCCACAGACTATTGCTACTCCTGTGGTTGGAATTGGCAACAAAATTAATAATGTAACGGGGCGAGTAAATTTAAAATTGCAGTCTCTCACTAATGACTTTGCAATCTCTGCTACATGTTTTGTTTTGGATACTATCACATCAAAATTACCTCAAAGAAAAATTTGCATGAGCAAACTTAGTCTCCCACCTAACATTGAGCTGGCCGACAAAGATTTTAATATACCAAGTGTAATACATATACTTATAGGAGCTGATTTATTTTCCAGCTGTTGCTGCCTTTTGAGTATCAAGCCAGTCTCCATGAGCAGGCGCAGGAGGAAGCCAGCCCTAGTGCACCATTTGTTCCAGTACTTCGCACTCAATTTGGTTATGTAATCGCTGGGTCTTTGCCAGCCTCTCAAGGGCCACAACAAGTAACCTCTTTATTTTGCAAATCTTGTGACAACACTTTGAATGAAAGTTTTACTGATTTTTTTAAAACTGAAAGCATACCTGAATATTTTCCTGAATCTTTGCCAGAACATGATGCTTGTGAAAAAATATTCAATGATACAGTAACTTGAGACACTCAAAATAGTAAATTTCAAGTTAGTTTGTCTCTTAAATTGCCACTAGAATCTATTAATGAAAATCTTGGTAACTCTTTTAATTTAGCACTAAAACAATTTTTAAACTTAGAACAGAGACTTCAAAAAGATGACCTAGTTTTCCAACTGTATAAAGGTTTTATTCATGATTACATTGAGCAAGGTCATGGTACTATTATAGACATCAGTCAATATGACCTCCATGCAGATCCTGTCTATTGTTTACCACATCATCCTGTACTAAGGTTTGATAAAAGGTTTGATAAAACTACTAAGTGTGTTCGATGGTTCCATGAAAGCTAATACAAAAGTCTCATTAAATGATATGTTACTAAATGGGCCTGTGGTTCAAAACAAATTATTAGACATTTTGTTTACTTAATGAGTATATTTTTATAACAGATATAAAAAGCATATGCAGGCAAATTTAATTAAATCCTACACACAGAAGTCTTCAAAATATTCTGTGGAGGGACAATGCTACTGATAATAATATTAGTTAAACACAGTGTCATATGGACTTAAGAGTTCATCTTTTTGGCAACACGCTGCTTTAAGGAGCTAGCCATGAGGTATAAAGAGAAGTTTCCTTTAACTGCTTTCATCATTGAAAATTCTCTTTATGTGGACGATGCTCTTGTTTCACAAAGCACCCCAGAAATTTTTTCTTAAAATACCTTAGTATTAAAACTAAATCTCTTAAGCCCCCTACACCACCAATACCCCCAAATTCATGCGACTCGTTTCGAAACCCAACCCATTATTATTTTACAAAATAGATGAAATATCAAAAATATATGTGGATATACCTTATTCATGAGATACTGCTATATCGCTTAGAAAGTTATAGAATTAAAATTTGAGTTACTACTTTTTCGTTAGCTCTCCTCATATATGTTTCTATGGAAAATAAAAAAAATATTTCGCAATATGTGTTGTTTTAAAGAAAATAAATATTAAAAGATATTTATTTATATTTATTTATCATTTACTAACGAAATACAGAGTTTACAGCTCATCAAAAGTTAGCTGTCTGCTACAACCCGGCGGGTTTTCTTAATTCTCATCGAAAGTTAAAGGCAGTGTGTGAGATGATGAGGCTTCAATACTTCTTATTTGCTGTTGTTCACGAGGCACATTTTCATTTACTTTCCTTTTACGGCTTGGTATTGTAGAAACTTCAAGCACTGATGAAACATTTTCCTCTCCGTGATCTCGCAATGCCATCCGTTGAGCTTGACGAGAATAAACAATTTCAGGCAACTGTCAATTCATATAGAACGCCACAAGCTTTTCTTTCATTTTCGTCTCCCAGAAAACATAATCTCTTTCTATACGCAATTTGAACCAGTCACTGTTATCCCTCTTGTTTTTTTGCTTATCACTAGGGAGTTGAGTCAAATTTGTTAAAAAATTGTTTGGCATTTCTTGGCTAGCTCTTGAACAAATCGTGTTAGGAATAACTGCAGTCAAATGTGTGTAAGACGTTGCAGAACTGTTATCTTTAACTTCACTGTAATTACAATAAAGATAATTAGTTAGGTACTTTATTATTAAAAATAATACTATAACTTGTGTTATAGCAAACAGAGAAGTCACCTTCTTACTTATAAATAATTGATTTTAGAAACTAAAAAGATGTTAGATGTACTGAGACATACCTAATAGTTTATGAATAATCAAAGTTTTACCTGATGTACCTAAAAAGGTTTATGTTCACAACACAATAATACAACATTCGTTACCGCTTGTGTGTGGACTGCTGAGCGCCATATTAACGCTGTTTATTGTTCGCCGTGGCGGCATCTTAGCGCTCCAGGCGCTCTGACAAGCTAATGAATTTGCAATATAGGTACATAAAATGATTCGATTTTACTCTTTCAAATATTGAAAACTGTGGCAGTTATGTATTGTGAGAATAATTTATATAATTATTTTATGCATAATCGATAATCTATAACATAATCAGTCATAAAAGACTCTTATGAAAATAATTTGTGTAAAAATGTTACTTGGCCATGGATGAATTTCTATTTTAATATTACGCTTTCTTATACAAATCCTTCGTAGAACTTTATTTCTCTAATTGTCCATATTTTATTCTTCTAATTATATTATTAAACGCAACAAGAATATAAACTTAGGTCCTAATTATATGTGCCCATAGTCACATGAAAACCTTATTTGATTCAAAGTATTCAGTCTATAACATAAAACATGAAATTACGAACTGAAATCGGCGTATTACACACATAACATTTTTCAACTATTGGTGTTACTATCTACCTATGCGTAGATAGTAACACCAATAGTTGAAAAATGTTCAGGTACTTTGAGATAACTTATAAATTCAAGACAAAGACAAATATCACCTCAGTCTGCCGTGAACACGAATCCTGTAAAGAATTCGAAACGTCGGCTAGTAATAAAAATGTAGTTTCTAGATCTTTCGGTTTAAATGTAATAACAAATAACCAGTGAAACCAATATAACGCGATAAAATCCGTAAACTGTAGTTTAATTTCAATAGAAGTTTGATTTTATTACAGCTTAATGGTGTTATAGATCTGAGTATTTGATATGATTTTAAATTTAATAACTCTACGCGTTCATGAGGAAAGAGGTAGTAACTATAAAAAATTAAAATGTTTTATTACATGATGTAACTAAAAAAACTTAATTTGTGCTATAAAAATTGCCTTGTACCAAATTTCAAGATTTTATGTTCACGGGCAGTAGGTTTTGATTCCCTTGTGAGTTTCGAAAATTTGCGAGAATTTGCGGTATAAACAGCTGTATCTTTTGATTGCGTTGGCTTAGAAGTTTGATTTTGTTACAGCTTAAAGATATTATAGACTTGAGTATTTGAGATGAATTTCAATTTATTACGTTTACGCGTTTATAAGGTAAGGGCTAGTACCTTTAAAATTATAAGTAATTTTTTTATAGTATCTTCTTGGGTTTACGCGAATGTTACACATTGAAATTAAACTACAGTTTACGGATTTTATCGCGTTGTATTGGTTTCACTAAGTTATTACATTTGAAACTAAAGATCTAGAAACTATATTTTTAATTTATTACTAGCCGACGTTTCGAATTCTTTACAGAATTCATGTTCACGGCAGACTGAGGTGATATTTGTCTTTTTCTTGAATGTATAAGTTATCTCAAAGTACCCGAACATTTTTCAACTACTGGTGTTACTATTTACGCAGAATGAGCTCACAGTGTCCTTAGGTCTTCTGGTGACTTTGTCCTTCTTGGGTTTCATTAGCCTTATGACAGGGTCCCAAGCTGGAGGAACATTCCAACCATCTTCCCTATTGAAATTAGGGTGTTTTTTAATTTCAATAGCCTCTCGTATCATCCTTGGAAGAAAACGATGTTCTTTTGCGAGTATCTGTGGTTCATCAAATCGCAGGTAGTGGTTGGGTCCTTGTTCCACATGTCCACACACAGCAGACTTTGTTGAGCGTTTATGTTTTATGTCAGCTATATGTTCTTTGAGTCGAATGCCTATGCTTCTCTTGGTTTGTCCAATGTATGAGAGCCCACATTCACAGTCAATTTTGTAGACACCGGCCTCTTGCAAGGGTAACTGACACTTGACAGATGGTAATAATTGACTGATCTTCGTTGGCGGCTTGTAGTAAGTTTTGATAGAAGCTCGCTTCAAGATGTAGCCAATTTTGTCGGTCACGCCCTTGATGTATGGGAGGACAGCAGGTTGTCTTTCTACTGTGGCTGGTTTTTCTTTCTTCTGGGATCTGTGACAGTGGCGCGGCGGTCGGAGCTTGTTGTCTTGCAGAACTTGCCTGACATGTTGAAGCTCAGCGTCCAGGTGTTTCTTGTCACAGATCCCGCGGGCTCTCTGAAACAGAGAATCAACCGGGCGGACTGATATAACAGACTATCGACCACTTGGAACTCAGTTATCAACAAATGCAAACAACGCCGCAGTAACACAACTCATCAGTGTGTAGACGTCATAAGTGTAGTGTGTCGAAGTACCGACAGTGCGGATAGAACTGAAATTATCAAAAATACAAAACAAGTGAGGGTAGCTGCCGAAACCCGCGCTTCACAAGGACGGCGCTGAGCTGACATCAGTCCCTCCGCGACCACAACCGTTGCAAGCCGGTAGAAACGTAGAAGAATAACAGAGGTGTTAATGTCTTGAAATAAATAAATTATCGCGACTAAGACCCGCTAAATAATATTGTATGATGTATACAAATCGCGAAAGTTTAAAATCTATTAGTACCCTGTAGGTTTTGATTCCCTTGCCAGTAGTTGCGAGTATGAAAATATAGTAAAATTGCTGTTTCTTTTAATTGCGTTGAAATAGAAGTTTGATTTTGTTACAGCTCAAAGGTATTATAGTCACTTGTATTTAATATGAATTTCAGTTTTAAAACTTTCCACGTTCTTGAGGAAAGAGGTAGTAACTTTAAAATTAGTACATTTTATTTTATATGATGTAACTTAAAATTTAAAGTTTTGGAATTTTTCCTTTATCTGTGCTGTAAGACATTGCTTCGTACCAAATTTCAAGATTCTGAGTTCACGGTAAGTACGCTGTAGGTTTTGATTCCCTTGCGAGGAGTTGCGAGAAAATATGCAGCTTAAATTGCTGTTTCTTTTTATTGCGTTGACATAGAAGTTAAATTTGGTTTATAGCTTATAGGTATTATAGACTTGAGTATTTGATATAAATTTCAATTTAATACCTCTACCCGTTCATGAAAAAATTGTAATAACTTTAAAATTTTTAAAAGTATTTTTATGATATGATGTTACAAAAATTTTACGGTTTTCGAATATTTCCTTTATCTATGCTATAAAACATTGCTTCGTACCAAATTTCAAGATTGTGAGTTCACGAGAAGTACCCTGTAGGTTTTGCTTCCCTTGCGAGTTTTTAAATGTGCTGAAATTTGCAGCATAATCGGCTTTATCTTTTGATTGCGTTGGCTTAGAAGTTTGATTTTTTCACAGCTTCAAGGGACAGTAGATTTGACTATTTGATATAAATTTCAGTTTGATACCTTTACGCGTTTCTGAGTCAAAAGGTACAGACGGACGGACAACAAAGTGATCCTATAAGGGTTCCGTTTTTTCATTTCGAGGTACGGAACCCTAAAAACGTTTTAAGTAAAACAAAGTGTGTTGGAAATACTTTGGAGTATTTACAGAAATAAGATAAAAAGCATTAGCAACATGCAAAATATAGTTTTTTTAATTCTGTGTATATCTTAAGTGCGTTGGATATATAAGCTTCCAGCGATATGAATTATACACACCGTACCGTAGCCTTTAAAAAGGAAAATAGGTTATGAGTTTACGAGGCTCATGTCCTGGTATGTTATGATATGGATTTATTTTCGCGATATTCAAGTCGTTTATACCGGTTATAAGATAAGCTGGATTATATTTTATTAACCAAACCCCACGGCATCTCGTCTTAAGTAAGAGAAATAGAAAATATTTCATTAACATTACTTCCGTGCTGATTATTTATTTACCTTAATTTCCAAGTCCATTATTAAGTAATTTAAAAGTTCATTTTGGTTGTAATTATGTTCAAAATTTCTTGCTTGTTTTTATTTAATTATATAACTTCATGTAAGCTGTGCTTTCAGATGTTGTTTATTTTGTTTTCAAAATTTAATCGTACAGCATGCTCTGATTTTAGGTACCTCTTATTTTTGTATCCCTTGTGTCACTAAAATACCCTTTTTAGCCAACTTATTCGCAATATATTTTTGATATGAAATATTTTCATCTAATAAACAAATAAGTGAAAGCAACGGCCAGAAGCGAATAAAAGTTTTCCAAAATATTAAGAGATCAAGCATTAAACTCAGGCGTAGTTGAATCCATACGTCTATACAGCACCTATTTTTTAGGGATAGTCAAGAAATGTGGGTACACGATATACTTTGGATAAAACTAGTTTGAATGGTTCATTTAGATGAATTCCTACTGTGCGTATATCCATGGAAGTTATTAGGTGAAAATATAGCAACATCTAAATTCAAGATTATGTAACGGGTCTGAATCGTGTTAATGAACTAAAAGAAAGATGAAATACCTTTCTATTTGTTTTTTTTTTTCTATAGTAGTTTTCCTTATTATTTGGGTAGCACCAGCCGTGGTCACGGGATGATCAGTCATCCCGTGACCACGGCTGCTATAACCCATGCCGAAACGTCGGGACAAATAGAAAGGTATTTCATCTTTCTTTTCGTTCATTAACACGATTCATACCCGTTACATAATCTTCAGTATCTAAATTTAAATACCGCTACGTTGTTTTAAGAATAACATTGAACAATAAAATCGTTTATTTCTAAGTATAGTACTGAAGCCCTCAACCTCAAACGCTTAGCGTCTATTAAAAGATTTTCTTTGTCTACCTTCTTTGTATAAGAGCTTAGAAAGTCGTTAGTAGTGCCAGACTTATAAAATGAGAGAATGAGAACAATAATGCTGATAATAATGAAATTATGTTAAACTTTTGTTGCTGTATAAATTGTATACTTATTTAATTCTGCTGAGTAGTATTCACATAGATTCTTTTTAATCTTTTAAATTTCACTTTTTGTCCCGATGCAGTTTATGTTTCATCATCTTTTCGGTCATCGCCTTGCCCAGTTTCTTCATAAGCCAGTAATCGACTCAATATTCTCTGCAATAACAAGCATAAAGATTTATTGCACTGCAAGGGATAGCGAAGCGATCCCGTAATTCGCACTTCCCGATTCCTAACACATTACGCACATATTTTACAAGAGACCATTTTAAAAGTACCGGCCGTGACAGTACATACATAATAGTAGATTGTTCGGCCGTAACCGGATTGGATCGGGTAAATTATTGCTACATCATAACGGTTTGAATGTACGGGGTGATCCTTGGGGATCGCGTTACCAAAGTTAGGTCTAACTTGTTTTTGTTTTATCGTACGGTTCTGTATATTTATGCTTTTATATCTCGGAAAGGACAGGCAGTTATTAGAATTACAGCAATTATGGTGTTGTCATAATGCTACTTATCACTACATGGTATAAAGCAAAGTCTGTCTTCTTACTGTCCCTGTGTTTGCTTTAATCTTAAAAACTACGGACCTGAATGAACTATTCTGCCTAAGCCGGAAAAAAGCATACTGATAAACGTTTAATATATATTATTATACTTGTGTATTTACTAGATTTCAGTTATTACCAACAAATTAAACACATTGATTTATTTTTTCGAATCTTTATTGACATCAAAACATTTGTAACAAAGCAACACACTAAGTAACACAGGTCAAACGACTAATCACAAGTGCGGACAATTAATTCTAGAACTGTTTAACATACATACACATACATAACGTCACGCCTTTTATCCCCGAAGGGGTAGGCAGAGGTGTATTTCTACACCCACTTTTCGCCAGATATACTTTAGTCCCACGTAATAAGGGGCGAGCCTATTGCCGTACCGGGCACATTTCCAGACTTCGTGCTGCTACTGAGAATTTCATGACAGAAAAACCCAATAACACTGCCCGACCCAGGAATCGAACCGGGGACCTCCCGATCCCACGCGCACATTTATGCCGCGAGACCAACGAGGCAGTCGTATAGGGTTTGATGTCGAGTTTTCCGTCTCTACGCAAAAATGGTATTTGCATCGTGTTATCCCTTAGTTGCCTCTTACGACACCCACGGGAAGATAGGGGATGGTGACACTTGTATTCTATGCCGTCAACCACACGGCATTCAACCACACGGCATCTGTTTAAGAATGAGAAAGAAATGTCCGACGCCATCGCAAAGTTAAAAAGCTGGAAAAAAATAAAGCTAGTCGTAATTCTACGGCTGCTAAATGAGAGTCTTGTGAAAACAATGCGGTGGGCTCTGCCGTCTTTGAAACATTCCCTCTTTGAAATTTCGCATCAAAGTATGCACTGAAAACCGGGTTTTTTGTAATATTGTTCGCAACTACTAATGAGACATGAATTTTTAACCTACTTCGATAAAAGCGACCCTCTATGACGTCATATAGTGTAAACACACTTGATGTAGTTCTGTTTAAGAATATTCTTCGAGGGCGCAGTTTTGAGATTGTTCGCTGTAAAAGCTTAGTAACGTATCGCAAATTATATTTAATATTTTATTTTCATGTTGTAAGGAAAATACAGGTTAGTTTTATAAATGCTTGTTATACTGAATCGCAGAATAAAAAATATGTGCGAGCGTAGCTGCGGGCATCTTCTAGTAATAAATGTTACTAATGAGTAATAACAGCTCTTCCTTGTAGTTACATTTATACGAGGAAGGGAGACCTCAAAGTATTTATGGATAATTTTTAAATTCATTTTTGTGTGTGAACTATATTCGCAAATAGCTCATGTCCACTAATCCATCCTCGTGAATGTAACACTAAGATCAAAAGTCGATACAAACTGTGATCCCCTTTTTACATAGCATTACCATAAATCCTCTTTTAGTACTTCCCTGCATTCTCAAAAGTACCCGGCAGTTCCGGCAGGGCGTTGCCTGCCGGTCAATCAGTAACGGAGGTAATGTATAATCTGGTCATTGGTAATGATTATTTAGTTTGTGACTGAAATATCCAAACGTAGTGATAACTCGTTTTGACAATTTGATCTTGAGAATTTCCCAGAATTCCATCACTTGTAAGTGAGTTGAGAATTGTGAGGAATTCTTAATCAAGGTTCTGAAAATATAAGCCGACATTTTGGCATTATAATCTCATTCAGAATATAGGAAAACGGTAGTCTTAATAAGACTACCCTTGATTCTTATTTTTTATTCGTATTCTTGAAGTTATTCACAACAAAAAGTGCGAAATGGTTGAACAAATTTTTGTGTATGGGTTTGGCCAAGAAAAAATACTAATCAGAGCGGTATATTTTCTAAATTACAAATACATGATGAGTTTGCACAATTAAAGTATTTTTTTTATATTGTAGTAAATGTTGAAGGTATCACTGCTGCTGATTTGGTTGTATACGACTAAGCTTAATGTTGAAACAAATCCATAAGCCATATCAAACTCAGATTTACAAATTTTTTGACGTCCTTTTAGATGTTGCCTCGAGGCTTTTTATCTTAACAGTGGAATCTCAAGTTACGAGCTCATGCGTTGTTTTTAAGGGTGTCCAAACCAAGGGGCTGTGTACCGACGATCACTCTCTACTACAAGCTATCGGAGATTAGCACCTAAAACCACCGTGGTATCCATCGACATCACGCCGTAAGTAACGCCGTATCACCTGAATCGCGGTTAGCATACTTTGCCACGACTCCGCCGGGTCACTTCGAGACATGCCAAAACGCGCCTCAATCATCACCAGAAATTAACGGTATTTTGTTTGACGTTTCTAAAACTCTTGCCTTGCCTTTTCTAGCTCCAGAGTTCGTAAAAGAGCAATAAATCTATTCTAGTTTTTCGTGTGAACACATTCAGAAGACACTCTTTTTGTTCAGGAAATATTTATCTAAAGTAACTTGGGTAAATAATAAATCGGTTTAAAGTTTATTTTTCTGTGGTATGTGTATTTAATTTGTGACTCAAAAGAGCATATATGTATGTATTTGTTTCCATATTTATTGACTTAGCTGCGGTATAATAAAATGTTCAAACGCCAATGGATAAAATTCACACACAATCAAATAAACTGTTGAAACGTAAAGAGGGTCTATGCACATCAATTGTATAGAATTAGGATGAATATTCCCTTCATCACTATCAATTCTGTCTATAAATTGTCCCATTGTGGCATGGGCCACTTCTCACAATAGGCGAAGCGCACTGGCCAAGTACTGGTTGGCATATTTTATCTTTGGAAAAAGCTAAGGAAGACTCCCAATATTTCCTCACAATGCTTTCCTTCAACACGGATAAAATGTCATTATTAACTATTGAATTCGCATAAAGTCACATTTTGTGTTAAATATTTTAGTTTGTCAAACGTTTGAGAAATAATTATTCTCGCATCAATCTTATTTATTTTCTACTACAGACTCACGCCTGTATCCTCGAAAAATGGTAGGCAGATGTGTAATATTACACCCACATTTCGCCATGAATTTTTAGGTCCCACGTAATAGGGGTGAGCCTATTGCCGTTACCGGGCACCCTCCAGACTCCGTGCTGCTACTGAGAATTCGGAAACACCCAGTAACAATTTTGCCCGACCCAGGAACCGAACTCGGGTCCTTCAATCAGTAGCCGCATACGCTATCCACTGGATCACGGAGACAGTCATATTTATTTTGTGACATTACCTATTAAAATCTACTTTTAATAGGAAGTTCAAGCCTTGCAATGTTTACTAAAATAAAATGTCTCTACATTCACAAACAGATCTTATTACAAGAATAACAAACATGAATACAAAATTTTCCAATACGGTAGTCGCCATACAATATCTCATTTGTACCTACTACAGAGATTTGTTCCTGTATCAATGGAAGGAAAACGACTAATATGCAAAGCACTGCCGTATCGCGTAGTTCCGCTGTCTTATTCACTTATCTATTGAATAAAAACTTATTCAATAGATAAGTGAATAAGACAGCGGAACTACAGGTGATGCAATTCGTACTGAGCGTAAGCAATTGTAATACATTAGGAGCTTTATTTATACTAATATTGTAAAGCTGAAGAGTTGGCGTGTTTGTTTGAACGTGCTAATTTCAGTCACTACTGGTCGCATTTGAAAAAAACCTTTCAGTGTTAGATAGCCCATTTTCAAGGAAGGCCATAAGCTATAAAAAATCACGCTATGTAACACTAAATAACGAGGGTAGGCAGATAGTAACAACGTGGGATCTCCACCTTGTCGTGGTGGGGGGGCTCAGTAACCGTGGATTGGTCACCCGCGGTGAAGCTAAGAGAGATCCCGGGAGAAGACGCTCCGCGTGGGCTTAGAGGGGCCTGGGCAGGATACGTCTAACGGTGCGGGTGCGGGGGACAGTACTGTCTGTCCCTCGCAGTCGGGCGCGATCGCGGGAGGAGAGGCGTGTCGGTGTTGCGTTGCCGCGCGCCTTATCTCCCGCGACCAAATGGGGGCGCACCATTCGATGCGTCGCGGTGGGGCCGCAGAGGAAGAGGAGATGCGGTGTTGCATTGCCGTCCTCCATATCCTCTGCGGCCGCTGGGCATTTTGGCGGCAGAGCCCAACACCTTAATCCGCCGCCAAGGGGGTTTTGTTCGGGGCACGCCTGACCATCTGGCGGGCTAATACCCTACCCTCCGACACACGGGTGCATGAGAAAGTCGCGGTGGTTGTTAGTGGAAACAACACATACTCCGGCTCTCATTTCCCCAGGAGTCGGAGATCCGAAGGGATTTTCCAACTCGTAAAACAAAAAAAAACAAAAAATAAAAAAGGGTAGGCAGATAGTAATACAGAGTTGAGGTTGGCAGCAGCAGAACCTGCCAGTTTGAGTAGACCTAGATTTATATTCCTTTAGGCCAACTTGAATAAGGTTATTATTATTACAATTTTACATTTGTGCCAATTAATTTTACAACCTAAATGTAGTGCGGACGTCCATCATGTTATTTGTATGAATTAAAAGATAAGTTAGTCAATGTTTACCTTGCATATTGCTTTGCTACACGTTGTCACTTATTTTTATATGTTACACCAAGGAACTCTTATTCTTCGGAGATAGCATATATCAAATAAAAGTAGAAAACGAATATCCATCTATAATTCTATAAGAATGAGATAGCCATAGAGTTTAAGCCCAGACTTGAATGACTTACAGTAGCTCCGTGTGTTACACATATCTATACTTTTCTCAAAATAAAGTAAAGATAAGGTTTTCTCCCCCGTCTATCTCCTACGTCAACGGAAGCACCCGGATCAAACAACCTACTTTTGATTTTACAAATTATTAAGATAAAAGTATAAAAAGATTTCCTTTCGATACTTCAACGAGGAAACTACACTAATTACAGTTTTCTCGTTGACAAAACTTTGTCTTCATCGTCGCTTTCTTAGTTTTTCTTTAGCGTGATAAATTTGCAAAATTTCAATGAAGTTATCTGAATCTTTCATAATATTAAAGTCTTTTAATTTCTTTTGTTGTATGACTTTTTATGGATAATTAACTGATAGGAAAGTTAATTTAACTCAATTGAAAATTAATGAATATAATTATAAGGAAAATAATTTTCTTTAAGAATCTAATTCATTACACTGATTTTACGACTGCCTCCGTGGTTCAGTGGATAGTGTATGCGACTGCTGATCGGAGGTCCCGGGTTCGATTCCCAGGTCGAGCAAAAGTGTTATTGGGTTTTTCCGAAGTCTCAGTAGCAGCACGGAGTCTGGTGATGTGCCCGGTAACGGCAATAGGCTTGGCCGAAATGTGGGTGTAATGTTACACCTCTGCCTACCCCTTCGGGCATACAGGCGTGAGACTATAAGAAATAAAATATGATTTTACTTAGATTTGGAGTGGATCTATCCATGGATTTGGAGACTTGAGATACTTATTTGACATAAGCTCTATACAAAACATGACAAACGTGTATTTCAAATCTCCAAATCTATGGATAGCTCGAATATTGAAACCGGGTGTTAGAGATTACAAATGTATAGGGACCGAAAACGCTTTGTAGATATGTACGTCCGACTTACTACGGAATTCGATATTCGATTTATAGATAGATCTGTAGATTTTAGGTTAGTTTTTGACATAAGCTCCATACAAAATATGTCAAACACGAATCTCGAACCTCAAAATCCATGTATAGATCGAATATTGAAAATGGCCGTTAGAACACCTTCATACCAATCCTGATTTCTATTATTTATTTATTCATTAGGCACAACTACAGACAACAAATTAAAATATTCAACAACATAATAAGTAGGTATCAATAAAAAGTGTGAATTTGCAGCCCGATAATGGCTGCGCACGGCATTGGAATAAAAGATAGTATTTATAAAGAGAGGCTAGGATGAACAGAAAATTATACAAATTAAATGACAAAATAAGTTATTTCATAAAATTATACAAATTAAATGTCAAAATAAGATATGAAAATAAGAATAATAATTAAGTTAATGTCATTTCACAATAAAATAAAAATAAAAGATAAGTATTCAAAGTCAAACATAAATTAACATAAATCAAAACATACGTTAGTAAAATTAAAAACAACAAAAAAAACAAACATAAACAATACAAATACACCAAAATCAAATAAAAAAAGGGTTACAAATTATTGTTATGGGTGACAATTTAGGTGGTGGAGCAGTCTTTGATAGCATGAATTATCTTCTTACATTTATTTACGTATTCACCATAGGTATAATAAAATATATCAAGGTCTGTGCCATGATCATTAGAATTTTGCACATTCTAGCAATAGGATCATAGTAGGTAACATTATTATTGCTAGATGCCTGCGAAAAAAGTCTTTGTGTTCGTTTGCTACCACCAATTTTTAAGAAGAGAAGGCTCAACAACTCATGCGCGTCCCAATGAGCGTTAATAATCTTGTAAAGTGTGGCGAACTCGGTAGTTTTGCGCCTGGACTCTAATGTGTCTAGCTTAAAGTGCTTAAGTCGGCATTCGTAGGTAGGCAATTTTCTTCGCAAGCCAAACTTAGAACTAGCATAGCGGAGAAACCGTCTTTGGACGCCTTCTATTCTGTCAATGTACGTTTGGTAAAAGGGAGACCAAGGGAGGTGTATTCGAGAATGCTTCTGACCAGAGTAATATACAGTAACACTATGCTCTCTTGATTTCTGAACGGTTTAATGATGCGCCATACGATTCTATGACTTTATTGGCTTTCGCTACTATATGCCCATAATGTTCAGTAAATGTAAGTTTGGAGTCGATCAAAGATCTTTGATGGCATTCTGGCGTGTTAGTATTTCACTATCTATATTATATGGGTATCTTATGGGAGATTTGCTTTTTGTAAACGATATAACGTGACATTTCGATGCGTTCAATGACATATTATTATCTACACACCATTGCTGTAATAAAGTTATATCTTTTTGTAGCATAATGCAATCATCGATTGTTTTTACTTTCTTGTATATTTTTAAGTCATCCGCGTAAGCAAGACAGTTACTTTGAATGGAGTCGACTAGGTCATTAATGAACAAAGGAAACAAAAGAGGGCCTAAATTTGAGCCTTGCGGTATACTGGACTTAGCTATATACGAGTGGGATTCGAATCCATACACTTTAAGTATTTGTGTGCGATGAGAGAGGTAAGAATTTAACCATCGTAACAATGAGTCATGAATTCCGAGGTGTTGTGCTTTTTGACAAAGTAAGCCATAATATGACTTACTTTGTCAAATGCTTTCTCAAAGTCACTATACAATGAGTCTACCTGTAAACAGTCATTAAATGAGCGAGTTAAAAAATTAATATATATTAAGAGATTAGAGGAGGTAGAGTGGCTGGCCATAAAACCATGTTGTCTGGGGCTCATTATGGATTTCAGATGGAAACTTATATGCCTGTAGATTAAGCTTTTAAATATTTTTGCAAAGCAGCAAGGATTCTAATGGGTCTATAGTTTTTAACATCTGATCTATCGCCCGATTTATTTATAGGTACTTTATGAGATGTCTTCCACGTTTGGGGGAAATACCCGATGCTAAGGCATGTAAAGCATATTAAGAAGCTTCAGTAATGTCTTATTGCAATTTGAATAAAGAGCGGCGGTATACCATCTGGGTCCGCGCCCTGTGTAGTATCAAGTGATATAAATACAGTTTTTATTTGTTCGGGTGATAGTACTATAGAAGAGATATTAGTGCAAGCCTCCGGAAAACGGGGGGTAAATGGCTCCATACTGGGATCACTGTACACAGAGGAGAAATGCCTGGCAAATAATTCAGCGATATCGGCACCTGCGCTAGCTGAGACTGAGTTGTAGTGCATATGTTTAGGTATGTCATTATTTGAGTTCTTAGACTTAGCGTACATCCAATAGGCCTTCATATTTTATGGTTAAGGCTGCTATGAGAAATGTAGTACATACATGCTGGTGAGTTGAAAATTGCAATCTCTGTCTACACCACAAGAAGAGTTGTGTTGATATAAAAATATTAAATACAACAAGCTCTACCGATAAATTTAATACGCCTGTTACTCGGAGTATTTGACCGGCAACACAGATAGTAAGACGTAAAACTGTGCTTCTCCCAATATTTATTTTATTTTATTTGATTTGCTTAATTTTATTTGTGTGTTAAGCATTTATTAGTGTGTGGTAATAATAATTAACTGTATAATATCATAATTAGAAGTGAATGTTGGTGAATAACACATAGTAAAAGTTTTGCAAAGTCATCTGTCGAACAAACGAACTGTTTAATTTAAAATACTTTGCATTACTTTTCTAATATTCGAGCAATTGAGGTAATTTTACGTAATATCTAACATTTAAACTATTTACACAAGTAATAAACACCTATTGAACATATCTCGATTAGCCCGCTCATCTTGGTTGGTGCCTTACACAAACCTAAGTGTCATACTTACAATAGTAATAAGTAATTATTATTTCTGCCTTTTGTTCATAAGTTTCTTGCGATCTTTTTAATCTATTAACAAGATGATGACCAGGAAAGCGAGTCAAGAGGAGGAAAATTTTCAATTAACGCTCATAGAACTTAAGAAATACAAGGATTTGTGTGAGACACTACAAAGTGAGCATGATGACAATGAGAGGGAGATGTTACAGATTTAACCGTTATTTTGGTACCGTACTCAGATATGCGATGACATAGCACTGTATTATTTTTCGAGTAGTTAGTGATCAGAGCACAATGAAACATTTTTGGTAATTAATGCTTTTTTAGTAATTTATGGAACAATACGTTACGTAAAGAAGCATTTCAATTTATAACAGATCCTGTTATATATCATTATAACAGTACACATACAAGAACATCTTAAGCTTCTTGTCAGTGTAGCCAGCAGATTAATTGTAAACAGATAGGTAATATTGCAATTTGAAAATTATAACATTGCGGAAGACAACTCCTACTTTTCACCTATACCTGAAGCTTGCAGAGCTCCTTACGAAAAATAGGCAGGCTAGCATATATGAAACTATTTACCTTTTATCTATTAATATTCATGAATACAGACACTATTAAACATACACACTTTACGTAGGTACTCAATAAAGATAACAAAAACTTTCACACATATTATTAATTTTCGCCCTAACCTAATATAATTACGAGTTTGTTCACAACGATTGTAAACAATACCATTACCGAAATAGGCTCTACTTATACACATTAAACGGCCAAAGTTTGTATACATTTAAAATATTTATTGTACCAACAATTATAATTCCGGGTGATCAGTAAATCATACAGAAACTCACAATTACCTAATGTATTGTAAAACCTGAATTTCTTATCGTAAATTCTATGTAGGAGATACGTGCTTTGTATGAGAAAGAGATACATAAAATACAGTAAAAGATTTTCTGATATTCCGATTTGGAAGACCTTAAATTATCCTTATCGGTAGCAGCTGGTTGAATGCATTGTGGGATTCTGAGACCGATTTAAGTACAGTGTAAGTTATGAATGTATTGCAATTGTAATTTTCTGCTTCAAATATAAATTTTATGCCATCGTTTCGGAAGAATGTGTCTACTGATTTTGTAATATGTTCAATATGTATAATTTACATTCTTTCAAAGTCATTTGTGGCATTTAAGCCTGGCCTAATTTGCCTCACAACAGCACTTTGAGTCAATATAAGAGGATTTGGACGCATTTGCGTTGGGAAAGGATTTCATGTCGAGTTTTCCATTTCTTTGCAAAGATACTAGTGGCTTCGTGTATTTTCCTTAGTCGTCTGTTACAACTCTCTCGTAATAAGATGGTGTAGGGTCATTTTGTATTCTCATAAGCAAAATAAATGTCAGATTCAGTTCTGCAAAATTCTATCTTGAACAGATAGTACCCAATTAGTACGGCGGTCCCTCTAACTGATTAGGTAGTAGTCCAAGATTGAGTGCTTCAAGAATGAAAATATTGCTTATTCGATCATTTCTCTCGTCATTTGGAGGCAACATATAGTATTTCATTAAAGTAAATGAATATACATAAAAGTTGATACACATACCGCAAAAACATTAAATAAAGGATACAATCAGAGTAATATTACTCATTGCAAGAAAAATAGTTGCGCCTTCTATTGCTTGTATTTGACAGCGCGTGAGAAAGGCTTGCTTGGCGACTTAGGCGTCCTAAGTCTTTGGTTAGCAAGTTACCTATAATCAGCAGTAGGCTAAAATATTTGTCAATCGCTAGTCTCTTCGGCTTTTGCCGCCTCGTCGAAACGTTAATACTAAAAAACAACGATCTTATAACACTTAATAACTTATATCGAAAATAACTCAAGGTAAAATGTACTTCAGTCGTGAGTTTGTGTGTTTCAAGTTTCAAGCTTTATTCATTAACAATTTTTACATTGTGTTTGAAATACATAGTTATAAAAATACCTAAACAGACACTAATATTTATCCAAATCTATGAAATTACAGAACAAAGAAAAAAAACAATGAATTAGGCAGCACACCATTAGAAACATACAAGTCAAGAAAAATAACTAAAATAATACAATCAGTGGTCAATAATAAATTATAATTAAATAAAAGTTAATCGTTAAAAATAAAATAATAATGTCAATAATGAAATAAGAATGTCAATAATATAATAACAATAAATAAATGAATTACGTTAGTAAAATTAATTGTAATAATTATAATTAATTATTGTTCCTCAATGTCACGATAAGTACACTTTTGCATGTCGTCGAGAAAATATAAACACCCTTCCAGCAGAAACGTCTTAAGCTTACTTTTAAAATTACTTTTATATATATGTAAAGTAAAGTAAGACAAATTAGTACGCTAATATGAAAGTTGTTTGAAATTGAATTAGTTTTATGATAAGTCGAATCGATTATATCGATTTAGTAACGTTTAGTTTAGTCTATTGAAGATTTCTGACTATGGTCACACTGAACTGTCAACTTCCCTTTCCCGAAAAGACTTGATTGTGAGCACACCTTTTGCATTTCGTGTGAACTTGTATAATTGAACTAAATTGAGTAAACCCTCGTAAAACTGCCGCTTTTGACTTGCGGCAAAGTTTGTGATAAATTCGTGACATATTGAACATTTGTGAAAAGTTTTGTGAACCGCAAACGTGCATCGTGGTCTGGAGTAGGACTCCGCCGATCTGGACATTGGTATTAATTCGATTCTCTTGTTATTTTGGCCAAAATTATGAGTTAATCTTATAGGTCCACTCAAGAACATCATCAGGAGCATCAGTAAGAGTTGGTAAGACATTTTATTAATATTAGAATTTATATTCATTCACTGTGCAACGCAGTGCATTGTGCCTTCTTCCGCTTGAATGCGGTTTCCACTGCGCACCTCTGAAAAATTTCCTACCTGCCTACGGTAACTCTAGACATAATTTTTTGGTGCAGAGCTGTAGTTGAAACTTAGCCGTTGATTGTATCTATACTCAGATTGGTATTGTATAAGCTTGTATCTGAGCTATATATTCATTGTTAACGTTGTTGTGGTGTTCCCAGGTTAGTATTGTTTAAAATACATCATATTTATCTGTATTGGTTGACCTGCATAACTTGAAACACATGTCATACATAACCTCAATCAGTAATTGTTTGACTTGTATTGTTGAAATCTAACTTAAATTTGTTGTTGCATTAATAAGTCAGTTTGTTTGGATACATAACAGCTGTATGTATCAATGAATTTAGTAAATTAAGTTTATTGCATATATTCATAAACATTATAACAACCAACTTGACCTTGCCACTTGGGCGGGTCACATTAATAAACTTTTGTTTTGTTATAATATCTAGATAATATTGTTAGGTAACACATACTATTACTATTGTATATCTCAAATAACACAGCCAGTCTGTCTGTTGCAAGTAATTAGTTAATTTATTTGAATATTCAACTTTAATTAACTTATTTGAAGTTTCAACTTTTGATAACTTTGACTTTGTTTTGTGTCAATAGATATTGAAACTATTAATTTTGTTGGGCAGTAAATACCTGCCACTGGCTTGTACCAGCAGTAAACAGGCTAATACTTTGTTGGTTTCAAAGAATTAAGAAAAATTAAGTTTTGATTGTTAATATTATTTAACGCTTGTCCGGGCTCTTTTGAAATTTGATTATGTCAGCTATCAAGGACTTGCGTGTGGCTGCTGGTGCTATTGCATCAGATTTGCGCTGGTTTGCCTCGGCCAGTGCCTTAGTGAACCGGCCTGATCGCCAGCAGGCCTTACTACAAAGGTACGAGCGGATCGATGATCGCCTGGCAAGTGTGGAACAGCAATTTCGCATTTTCAGCGCTTGCTGTCTCGAAGTGTCAGTTAATGAATTCACCGCTGACCAGCAAAATAAGGTCAGCGAAGATTATGCCCAGGTCTTAGACCTGTATGGTGCTGTCTCCAATAGTGCGAGACAACTAGTGGCCGATAGGGAAGGGCAACCCGGCCTAAAGCAGGAGCTTCCTAGGACAGCACCGGGGCTGGTGAGTAGGCTCCCTACTTTAGACCTCCCCCATTTTGATGGCTGCCTAGGAAGCTACCTGGGCTTCGTTAATTTATTTGACAGCCTGGTCAATGACAGGGCTGACCTTCGGCCGGCACAAAAATTGGCCTATTTGATGTCGGTTCTGGATGGAGGGGCTAAGGGCCTCATCCAGCATCTGCCCGTGTCTGACGAGGCGTACCAGACGGCTCGGGACTTAATTACCCGTAGGTACCATAATAAGCGTGGCCTCGCCGACACGCACATAGAGCAGATTTTGAGTTTGCCCATTAACTGTTGAACCCACTTTTGGTGGCAATCAATGCACTTAAGTGCCTTGACCTACCCGTGGTTCAATGGTCCTATCTATTGGTGCACATTGTGTTAAAAAAGCTGCCTGCCGACCTGAGGTCGCGTTTTGAGTAGCGCTTTGGTGGGGATAGCGCGACCCATCTGCCCCCTTTGCTGACCTGGAGAGGTTCCTGGAGGATGAGTGCCGGCTCTTGGACAACTCCGGTGGTGACACGCCGGCTAAGACGCAGCCGCCCAAGGTCAAGGAGCAGGCTCGCGTTCACACCCAAGCCAATGTTGACCGGCGCCCTCCTCGCTTTGCGGTCACGCAGAGCCCAGTGGAGTGCTCTTACTGCAAGGTCACGGGGCACAGAACGGCCAGTTGTAGGGCATACTTGGACCTACATGTCGCCTCTCGTAGGCGCATCGCGAATGCCCGCCGCCTTTGCTTCTCTTGTTTGGGTCCCACTACCAGCGAGACTGCCCAAACTCTCGCCCCTGTCCTCACTGTGGAGGACAGCATTTGGACATTCTCTGCATGAATGCCAGAGAGGTAGGCCGCTTGTCCAACCAGCTGACGCCGCGCACGGGCGGGTGTTTTGAAGGTGGCAGCCGAGGCTCACCGGCGCGTAGCCGAGAGTCGCCTCGCTCAATTGATCGCCACTCACCCCGCTTGGAGAACCGTAGCGTGCGCACGCCTCCTCTCTCTCGCGCACCAGAATGTGCGACCGCTCAACAGCACCATGACTGCTGCCCCAGGTATTCCCCTCCTTTGGCGGAGCGTCCCCGCCTTGACTCGCGCCCACCTCGTTTTGGGCGGGTGCGTCACTATGACCCCCCACAGACGGCGCGCGGATCGAGTCATCGCACCTTTGAGGACTTCAAGCCGCACCCCCATTTTGATTTGCCTGGTCCTGGTCAACGGTCGCCGCCCAGGCAACAATAGGTAATTAACTCCTGCCCTATAACGCCAACCTCCCCCATTGACACTGTTATCCTACCAACGGTTGCTGTTAGGGTCTGGGGACCCACGGGGACCTCTGTTGTTTTCCGTGCTATATTGGACACAGGTTCACAAGGTTGCATTGTTTCCACTTATTTGGTAGAGCAGGTTAAATTAAATATGGGCTCTTTTCCAAATTGTAAACGGGGCATAGGGGACGTGGCCTCTAATGTTGAAGGGCAAGTTAAGGTTTTGTTTGGCCCTGTTGAATCTTCACACCCGAGGATTAAAACCTCGGCTATTGTGCTGAAGAATATTTTGGGTATGCATCCACAGAAGCAGCTACCTGCTGCTGTGGTGAATTTGACATCGGGATTGGAACTGGCAGACCCCAAATTTGACACACCGGGACAAATCGATTTGTTGATTGGCTCTGATGTCCTCGGTGGAATTTTGATTGGTGGGAAACGGGTCTTGGTGCCAAATGGTTTGACTGCCATACCGACCATATTTGGATTTGCTTTGATAGGACCTGTACCTAGGGACCCCCCTCCACCTGAACTTGATAATTTGTTGGCTGTAGGCTGCGCTCTCTCTGATGCAGTTCAGAGGTTTTGGGAGGTAGAGGAGGAGTTTGGGATTGTTGACAACCCCGCCATGATGGCTGTTCTCGGCGTTCAGTACAGACCAGTCCAAGACATCTTTACGTATAACGTAGACTTGAAATTGCCTTGTTCTTGGACTAAACGTTTCGTGTTGTCTACTGTCGCCAGAACCTTTGATCCGAACGGTTGGATTTGTCCTATCATATTTTGGACAAAATGCTTCTTGCAGAAGCTTTGGACAGCAGGATTGACCTGGGACGAACTTCTACACGGCACTCTTGTTGAGGAATGGACCTCTTTTGTATCCTCGCTTCCTGCCGTCAACGAGATCTCCTTGCCTCGTCCCATCTTTCCTCCCGGGAAGTACAAGGCCACCCTTCACGGGTTCTGTGACGCCTTGGAACGTGGTCACGCGGCCGTGGTATACTTGCGCACAGTCAGTGCCTCAGGTCAGGTGTGAGTCTCACTGATCATGGCGAAGAGCAAGGTAGCGCCCCTTCGGACATCTTTGACCATTCCGAAATTGGAGCTCTCGGGAGCAGCACTACTTGTACGCTTACTGAACCACGTGTCTAACACTTTAGGCAAAAGCATTTGTATTAATGGGACCTACGCCTGGACAGACAGCCAAATTGTTCTTTGTTGGTTGAAGGCTTCTGTCCACACCTTGGAGGTAATTGTCGCTAATCGCGTCTCCCAAATCCAAAATTCTGAAGTCAAGCTTGTTTGGAGACACGTGCCAGATGAGCTCAACCCCCCGATTGTGCCTCGCGCGGATGCTTGACGCCTAGCTTGATAGGTCATTCGCTGTGGTGGGGTCCAGAATGGTTGAGTCGACCAGAAATTGATTGGCCTCGAACGC
Organism: Euclidia mi; assembly: GCA_944739405.2. NCBI lineage: Eukaryota > Metazoa > Arthropoda > Insecta > Lepidoptera > Erebidae > Euclidia > Euclidia mi. The sequence goes on from OX123183.2 coordinate 108,831,047, forward strand.
CAGTTTTGAATACTTCCAATTTGCCGGGTCTGCGAACACTCGCTCTTGAGAAGGTGGAATGCGCCTTCGACCCCGATTTCTTGTTGAATCGCACAGCTCCCTTGACAAGTTGTTAGGTGTTACTGCTTGGATAAAGCGTTTTGTTTTCAACTTTAGGCACCCACAACAGAAACGATTGACACCGTTTCTCTCACCACAGGAACGACAGGAGTCCCTCGCCTTTTGGGTTCGTTCTGTGCAATTGGCGCATTTTGAGAAGGAGATTGCTATCCTTAAATCAGGGAGATCAAAACTATCGGGAGCTGTATCTAAATTGAACCCCTTTTTGGACGATGCGGGTCTCTTGCGCGTTGGAGGGCGTCTCAAGAACGCCAACCTCCCTTACGGGGCACGTCACCCCCTTTTGTTACCCAAGGACGGTCATTTGGTACGCTTGTTGGTAACTGACCGTCACCTTAAAAATTCGCATGCTGGTTGTAATGCTTTGTTGGCCATTTTGCAACGCGAATTTTGGATTTTGTCTGCCCGAAGAATTATTCGGAGTGTGGTCTTTTGCTGCATCCCTTGCTATAAGCTCAAGGCTTCTACCATGCAGCCCTTGATGGGAGACTTACCGGCAGATCGCGTAACCGAGAATAGGACGTTTGACGGTGTTGGCACGGACTTCGCAGGTCCCTTTTTGGTGAAAACGTCGACATTTCGAAACAGCAAGACTGTCAAGGCCTACTTGTGCGTTTTTGTTTGTCTCTCCACAAAGGCCGTACACTTAGAACTAGTCTCCTCGCTTACGACCGAGGCGTTTGTAGCCACATTTGACAGATTTGTATCCACATTTGACAGATTTGTATCCCGCAGAGGGCTGCTTTCCTTGATCCGTTCTGACTGTGGAACTTCAAGGGCTTCCGAACTTCAAGGGCACGTATAATTATTTGAATGATGTTGTTAATTTTCTTGAAACAAACAAGGCTGATATAGGTGATAGGCTTGCCCGACGTGGAATAAATTGGTTATTTTCTCCACCGAATTGTCCACACTGGGGTGGTATATTTGAGGCCGCTGTAAAATCGGCCAAAACACACTTGCGCAGGACAATCGGTGAGTCTGTCCTTACATTTGAGGGACTCGCAACTGTGTTTTGTAAGATTGAGGCCGTTTTGAACTCTAGGCCGTTGTGCCCGATCTCCTCAGATCCGAATGATTTGGAGGCCCTTACGCCGGGCCATTTTTTGATTGGTCGCCCACTTGTCGCCTTGCCTGAGTACCCCTATATTGATACGAGACCTGGTCGTATCTCGCGTTTTGAATTGGTACGCTAGATTACTCAGAGCTTTTGGAAACGCTGGAATTTGGAATATTTGCACATAATCCAGCAACGCGTCAAGTGGACCGACAAGACCGATCCACCCAAGATTGGTGACCTCGTTTTGATCAAAGAGGCTAACCTTCCGCCACTCAGATGGCGCAGGGGGCGCATCCTTCGTTTGGTAACTGGGACTGATGGAGTTCCCCGTTTTGCTGAGGTCTTGGTGGACGGTTCGATTCTGAGGAGAGCGGTTGCAACATTGTCACGTCTACCAACCGATTAGCGGACCGGTAGGCCGGTCCGGGGCGGGTGGATGTTTGAAATAGAATTAGTTTTATGATAAGTCGAATCGATTATATCGATTTAGTAACGTTTAGTTTAGTCTATTGAACATTTTTGACTATGGTCACACTGAACTGTCAACTTCCCTTTCCCGAAAAGACTTGATTGTGAGCACACCTTTTGCATTTCGTGTGAACTTGTATAATTGAACTAAATTGAGTAAACCCTCGTAAAACTGCCGCTTTTGACTTCCGGCAAAGTTTGTGATAAATTCGTGACATATTGAACATTTGTGACAAGTTTTGTGAACCGCAAACGTGCATCGTGGTCTGGAGTAGGACTCCGCCAATCTGGACACTGGTATTTATTCGATTCTCTTGTTATTTTGGCCAAAATTATGAGTTAATCTTATAGGTCCACTCAAGAACATCATCAGGAGCATCAGTAAGAGTTGGTAAGACATTTTATTAATATTAGAATTTATATTCATTCACTGTGAAATGCAGTGCATTGTGTTTAGGTCCTTGCCTTACCGTGGTCAGGTGGATGCATTACAGACTTACACTGCGCACCTCTGAAAAAGTTCCTACCTGCCTACGGTAACTCTAGACAAAAGTCTTTTTCCCTTTTTATATAGGTAGGTTACATACATACTTAGAGTGGATTGCACCACATCACCGGTTAAAGTAAAAGCTAAAGTCAAAATTTACAATAACTTTAACAGTAAACTTGACGGCTGCTGCAAAATGTGTTGCACCAACGTTTTTAACGGTCAAACGGGGAAACTGGGAACTATTTTTAAGACCGGCAATACTAGAGCTTCGCTGTTATTGCTAATGTCAAGATGTCAAATATTATATCAAACGTCAAAGGAATTGAACGCGCATCATTTTAAAAGATTTTGATTATCTTTCTTGTTTATACTTCAACTATTATGAGTTCAAGTTTTACGAAGTGTAGAAGATAATAATTGCATCAAATACAAAAAGCTTGTACGTAAACGTAAGTATGCACAACTTATTCCGTTGCCCATAACACTTGCGTGTTATTTTTTTACAGCACACAAAAATATGCCTATATTTACGTTAAATTCTGTATATTTCAGGGAAAGAAGCGTAAACTTTACCGGAGCCGAAGTCGATAGACTTCAGTCGTTAATAGCCAAACAACAAAATGTATTATTTTGTAAGAAAACCGATGCTAAAAGTAGTAAGCAAAAGGATAGCGCGTGAACTTTAATAGAAAGCGAATTTAATGCCCTTGGACTTGGAGAGATCCCGCGCACTATGAAGCAGCTCAAATACAAATTTGAGAATATCAAGAGAGTGGCAAAAAAGGTACATAAATAGATACAATGATAAATATATTGAAGGGCCTGGTGCTCAAAATTTCATACTTTTTATTGTTCATGACAGACATTAAAAATCTCTATAGTGAATAGTGTTTTAGAAACCGCGAGTGAAAATCGTGTAAAAATAGTGCTATCCAATGGTGCGGTAGACTGGGTTCGGTTCCCGGACGCGACAAAGTGATAAAATAACGCTAGAATAGTGAAAATTCGCAAATCGGTAATAAGAAGTGCCGTGTAGTGTATAAACATTAAACTTATACTTGTGCTAATCGTAGGGACTTAGATATCGATCATAAATAGTGTTATCAGTTGTAATAGATAAGAACTAATAGTTGATAAACAGCTGTTTTGTTTACATAGTAGTTTTTTAGTCTTATATGTGTTTTTTAGCTTTGAAAAGGCTTGAAATCATGTTTAAATAGTTTCTTATTGCTAGTTATTGGTTAATATAGTCGAAATAATCGTAATAATATACATTTGCATGTTTATCATAAACTTTGTTTATGTACGATAGTGTTTTCTTAAGAATGTGGGAACACATGTAATTATGTATACACACTATTTTACGTATCCTACCTATGTATGTTGCATCGTCATTATGCACTCTCTCGCCAGTCACGGGATTGTCGGGCTGCGAGCGGGTCACATGTTTGTATACCAACCTTGAATAATATAACCGTAATTCTGTGAAGGACATATCTTCTTTTATTTAAATATTCCCCGACACCCGTGGCTCAATACTGGTGACCCCGAATTGTTTGGACTTATTATCAAAATTACGAAATTACATAAACTGTGAAGTGGATTTGTGCGCGTAGAACAATGAATCCGTCGTCGATAGTGAAGAGTGAAACAGACTCGAACGCGTTAGCGCAAATTACTGTATCCTCTAGAATTCCCGATTTCTGGAAAGAATTGCCGCGTTTGTGGTTTGCGCAGTATGAGGCGGTGGTAGCCAACCAAAAATTGTCGGACGAGTCGAAGTATAATTTGGTTGTGGCTAAATTGAGCAGAGAACACGTGGAGCAGGTCAGCGACATCGTGCTTACTCCGCCAGACGCGAAGAAATACGACGCGTTCAAGGCCAAATTACTCACCGTATACGAGGAGTCGGAAGTTCGACAGGTGCAGAAGCTACTGAAAGAATTGGACTTGGGCGATCAGAAACCATCGCAGCTGTTGCGAAGCATGAAAGATCTCGCCAGGAATAAATTCGCCGAGGAGACCCTTCAGATGCTGTGGATGGGGCATTTACCGACAGCAGTACAGGCAGTATTGACCGTCAGCGAGATGACAGTGCTGGATAAACTAGTGAGTATGGCAGATAAGATCGTCGAAATAACTCGTCTTGCTGAAGTGCAGGAGGTTTCGAGCGTTCGGAGCAGCAGCGACGCACAGCCGCAGTGCCAGCCTATGTCTTCAATAGAAGCACAGATTGCTCAGCTATCTACTCGATTATCACAATTGGAGAGGTCAAGGTCAAAGCCATTTTTTGGAGGAAACGGTAGATCTCATTCTAATTTCCGAACGCGGTTCTCGAAGCGTAGAAACCCGTCATGGCTTTGCTTCTATCACTTCCGGTACAAGGAAAAGGCTTCAAAATGCATACAACCGTGCGCATGGCAGAAGAACAAGGATAACGGCTCAGAAAAAAACTAGATGTGGTACCGGTGAAGGTGGACACCTGTACGATTAGTTCGAATAAATGCCTGTGTGTTAAAGATAGGAAAAGTGGTTTAAGTTTTTTAGTGGATACGGGTGCGAACATATCGGGTTTACCAGTGTCTAAGTTTAAGCGTTTTTCAAGCCAATGTAGTGATCTCGAAAAAATAGGGTGATTACGGAACGGAAATATAGTACGTATGACAGAGAGTTACTAGCGATTTATTTAGCTATTCGTCATTTTCAGAATATGATCGAAGGACAGCAGCTAGTTATATATACCGACCACAAACCTCTCATTTACGCTTTTTCCAAAGTCAATAGCGAAAAAGAGCTTCCTAGACGTACTCGCCATTTAATTTTTATCAGTGAGTTCACCACGGACGTAAGGCATTTGAGTGGGCAGAATAATATTGTCGCAGACGCGTTATCGCGCGTCGCCACAATACATTGTCCAACGGCAATTGATTACGAGGAACTCGCTCGCGACCAAGAATACGATGACACCTTATCGCAGTTATTAAATTCCGAGAACGCTAAAGATAATTTTAAAAAAGTTATGTTACCTGGTAGTACTAAATTAATTTTATGTAATATAGTGAATGATAAAATCGTATCTGACTGAAAAGTATCGACGTTTGGCTTTCGACTCCGTACATAATCTTAGTCATCCTGGAATTAGGACAACTCGAAAATTGGTACAGGATCGTTTTTATTGGCCTAACATGAACAGGGACGTAGGCCAGTGAGATAAAACGTGTATACAATGCCAACGTTCTAAAGTTAGTCGTCATACAACGTCAGCTTTAGGTTCGTTTCCACCTTGTGATACATTTGAACATATTCATGTCGACTTTGTAGTGGAACTGATTTTTATTATACTTATATCATTTAACTTATTAAAATTTATAATCATTTAACTTCGTCAACATTTTTAATTATATATAATATCTTTGTAAAAATAAAAATATATTATCTTCTTGGGTTTACGCGCATGTTACACATTGAAATTAAACTACAGTTTACGGATTTTATCGCGTTGTATTGGTTTCACTAAGTTATTACATTTGAAACTAAAGATCTAGAAACTATATTTTTAATTTATTACTAGCCGACGTTTCGAATTCTTTACAGAATTAATGTTCTCGGCAGACTGAGGTGATATTTGTATTTTTCTTGAATGTATAAGTTATCTCAAAGTACCCGAACATTTTCAACTACTGGTGTTACTATTTACGCAGAATGAGCTCACAGTGTCCTTAGGTCTTCTGGTGACTTTGTCCTTCTTGGGTTTCATTAGCCTTATGACAGGGTCCCAAGCTGGAGGAGTTAAGATGGTTGGAATGTTCCTCGAAAGGACTTGATCGTGAACCCTCCTGAACGTCACCGGTACACGAAGATCAAGACGGAGCTGATTCGTCGGCTCTCAGCTTCCCATGAGAAGAAGGTCAAGCAGCTGTTGACCCACGAGGAGCTGGGCGACCGCAAGCCATCCGAATTTCTACGTCATCTACAGGACCTCGCTGGTCCAGCAGTACCAGATGACTTCGTGAAGACGATTTGGTGCCAGCGTCTACCGAATAACATCCAAACCCTGATAGCCTCACAGCCTAAGCTATCGGTGGAACAATTGAGCGACCTGGCAGACCGCGTGCACGACATCGTCACGCCTTGCACCGTGGCGGCGACATCTGTGAGCCACAACAACGCCAGCGTCACCAGCGAGATCGCCGAACTGAAGAGGATGGTGGAGCGACTGGCACTGAAGGTCGACGAGCAAGCGCGTTCCTCACACAGTGGACACCCCCGTGAGAATTCACGACGGCAACAGCATACTGGACGTCGCCGTTCCAGATCCCGTGCAAGGTCAAGGTCGGCTTCCGATTACCGGAAGTTCCCAGTGTTGGTATCATCATACATTCGGCAGCAGGGCAAGTAAGTGCATAAAACCGTGTGATTATTCGGGAAATGCCGCGGGCAGTCGATAATGGCGGCCGGCGACTGTCCAGGCGCCGGTCGCTTAATAATAACCGACAAAAATTTAAAAAATCCGTTTCTTATTGATACTGGCAGTGATCTTTGTGTCTTTCCGCGTTCTGCTATAAACGGATCACGCCCGAGATCAAACCTCGAACTTCGCGCAGCTAACGGTTCGACAATTCACACATACGGTTTTATGCATTTAGTACTGAACTTGGGCTTGCGCCGTGACTTCGCTTGGCAATTTATAGTTGCGGACGTCACTAGGGCGATTATAGGCGTTGATTTTTTATTTAAATATAATTTATTTGTAGACATCCGTGGTAAACGCCTTATTGACGCCAGCACTACACTATTTGCCGCGGGTTTGCCTGCATTATCTAGTGACATATCTTCAGTGTAGGTTGCTTTAGGTGACTCAGTGTACCATAGCATTTTATCAAAATATCCTGATATTATTAAGCCATCTGGTATACATCGTACACCCAAACACAACACCGTACACCACATCCGCACTACACCTGGGCCACCAGTATCGGCAACACCGCGTAGGTTAGCGCCGGACAAATTAAAAATCGCAAAGGCTGAATTCGAGGCAATGTTGCAGATTGGTACTTGTCGACCATCAGAGTCTCCATGGTCTTCGCCTCTTCACCTCGCGCCAAAGAAGGACAACAGTTGGCGTCCGTGTGGAGACTACCGTATGCTGAACGCCCGCACCGTGCCGGATATGTACCCGATTAGGCACATTCACGATTTTGCTCACAGTCTTGCCGGATGCAGAGTCTTTTCTACAATAGACCTGGTGAAAAGTTACAATCAAGTGTCCGTCCATCTAGACGATATTCCGAAGACGGCCATCACCACACCGTTTGGCCTATTCGAATTCCCATTCATGACCTTTGGGCTTCGAAATGCAGGTCACACATTTCAACGGTTTGTGGACGAAATGCTTCGCGGATTGGACTTTGTTTATGGGTATATAGACGATTTCTTGGTCTTTTCGCCAGATGAGAAGATCCATCAGCAGCACCTGCACCAGCTGTTCACCAGGCTGCAAGAATATGGCATGGTCATCAACGCAGGTAAGTGTGTCTTCGGCGTCTCCGAGATAGCTTTTCTTGGGTACAGCATTTCAGCTCAGGGTACCAAGCCGCTACCAGCCAAGGTTGAAGCCATTCGCAGCTTCCCCACCCCGAAAACCGTCAAAGAACTGCGTTGATTCCTCGGGATGATAAATTTTTATCGACAGTTCATCCCAGGTGCGGCAGTTCATCAGGCCAAACTTAACGCTCTCCTCACAGGCTCCGTGAAGGGCTCCCACCCAGTCACCCTAGCAACTGAAGAACTGGAAGCCTTCAACGCCTGCCAGCTTGTGCAAGGCAGCTTTGCTGGCGCACCCCGTTTGCGATGCAAAGCTGGCCTTGGTTACAGATGCCTCCGATAAGGCCATTGGGTCCGTCCTCCAGCAGCTGAGGGATACTTCTTGGGAGCCACTTGCGTTCTTTTCGCGTAAGTTGAGTCCTTCCCAACAGAAGTACTCTCCTTACGATCGTGAACTCCTCGCGATGTATAAGAGCGTAAAGCATTTCCGCCACATGTTGGAGGCTCGAGCATTTACGATCTACACAGATCATAAGCCCTTAACATTCGCCTTCAACTCTCATAAGAGCAATTGTTCCCCACGGCAATTTCGGCATTTGGACTTCATTTCGCAGTTCACCACTGATATTAGGCACATCTCAGGTAAGGACAATATCGTAGCCGATACTCTGTCCCGTATCGAGGCAGTGGGGCAACCGGTCGACCTGAAGATGTTATCCGAGGCTCAGCAGGCGGACTGCGAAATGAACTCTCTTGAGCGGCAGCACATCTCTGCAGCTCAAATGGGTAACACTACCCGGTCTCGAAGGGAAATTATGTTGGGATGAGAGGGATGGCAAGCTGCGACCGTTTGTTCCAGCACAGCTAAGGCACCAAATTATCAGCAGTTTGCACTCGTTGAGCCATCCTGGCGCAAATGCAACTGCTACACAGGTGTCGGAGCGGTACGTATGGCCAGGCGTGAAACGTGACTGTTGTGAGTGGGTGCGCGATTGTCTTGAATGTCAGCGCTCCAAAGTCACCAAGCATGTTTCTGCTCCCTTGAGCTCATTTAAATTGCCAAAGGCTAGATTTTCTTTTGTCCACATAGACCTAATTGGACCGCTGCCTGTTTGTCAAGTTTACCGGTATTGCCTCACAGCCGTGGATCGCTTCACGCGATGGCCAGAGGTAATACCGTTATCCGACATAACAGCTGAGACCACTGCTAAGGCATTACTCACCGGTTGGATCTCACGCTTCGGTTGTCCAATGGACATTATAACCGACCGAGGGTGACAATTTGAGTCCACCTTATTTAAAAGCCAGTCTCAGCTAATCGTCTTCCAGCATCGCAGGACCACTGCTTACCACCCACAGTGCAATGGGTTAGTCGAGAGGTTCCACAGACAGCTGAAAGCAGCGATCATGTGCCATAACAGCACTTCTTGGGTGGATACATTACCACTCGTATTATTGGGCATCCGTAGTGCCATCAAGGCGGACCTCAACGCATCGTCAGCAGAGCTGCTGTATGGGGAGCCTCTCCGACTTCCAGGCGACATTTTCGAGCCTGTTGAAGATCACATTCCAGACGTATCTGATTACGTGTCGCGGCTACGCAGGTTCGTAAAGGACCTCCAGCCGTTACCTACCAATCAGCGTAGCAGTAAACGGCCATCGTTTATTTTTAAGGAACTGGCCACTACGTCTCATGTCTTTCTCAGAGATGACGGCACTACGGGGTCCCTCAGGCCACCATATTCTGTTCCACACGAAGTTTTGGAGCGAGGTGAAAAGGTGTTCAAGATCCTTTACAAGGGTAATAAGGTGACAGTATCGATAGACCGATTGAAACCAGCCTACATACTGCGTGACCCAAACACCCTCACACAAAGCACACAACACTCCTCAGAAACACCTCAACTATCACACAGACCATGCATACAACACAAAACAGGCCCAAATACTTCAAACTCACCACACATATACTCACCAACATGCATACCAGATGATCACCCCAACACTGAAGACCATGTCATCAGAAAAACAAGGTCGGTGCGCAAGATCAGGTTTCCTGATTATTATCACCCATAGGATGAGGGATGATGTAGTGGAACTGATTTTTATTATACTTATATCATTTAACTTATTAAAATTTATAATCATTTAACTTCGTCAACATTTTTAATTATATATAATATCTTTGTAAAAATAAAAATAATTTGTAATACGGAACCCTAATTTAAAATTAATTTAACCTTGTTCGAAAGTTTTTAGTTTTATATAATTTTATTCTATACTTACATAAATTTTATGTCAACACGCAACCTGACAAACACACAGGTTGTGTTATTAGATACGGTATCGGAGTCCCGAGAAGCCGAGTACAACCGAACGATTCCGAACGGCGCCCGGCCCACCCGTGCGCATAGGATTATAAACCAGTCTTAAGAGAACTTCCGACGCGAGACACATAACCCGTCGTCATTGATTGCAATTGAAATTATATCGCATGTACTCGGTTCCGCGACTATTGGTATATAATTCTGTGTCGTATATACATTCGCAATCAAATTATAATAATTCAATTGTACTGCTGTCGTGCTCCTTCCAGCGTGGTGTACCTAAATAAAAAACATTAGTGGGTAGCCGTGTGTTTCACTCCAATACAACGATCCAGAAAGTTCTGTAAGTACCACCTACCCGCTAATCTGAGAAGATACACCAAAACTTGATAGGACCTTTACCAACGTCGGCAGAAGGGTTTAGGTATTGTCTGACCACAGTGGATAGGAGTACTCGATGGCCAGATTGTTTCCCAATGAAAGATATGACAGCGGAAACCGTATCACGAATAGTTTTTGAAGTCTGGATATCTCGTTTTGGTTGTCCGAAAAAGCTCACTAGCGACCAAGGACGCCAATTCGAAAGTCAGTTATTTAAATTCACTAATGAAAATGTTAGGTATTAATAAGTCACGAACTACGCCTTACCATCCTCAGAGCAATGGAGTAGTGGAACGGTGGCATAGATCGCTTAAAGCGGCGCTTACCGCTCGCTTATGTAATACATCATCATCCTCTTGGGTCAGTGAATTACCGGCTACGTTACTCGGTCTTAGAACAGGAGTGAGAAGCGATAATGGCATAAGCGCAGCGGAAATGACTTATGGTACCACGTTAAGTTTACCAGCAGACTCTTATGATGGAAAGTCTAGTACTATTATCGATGATAATTGCGATTATGTAAGTCAGTTTAGAGTCACTATTAAAAAAATTCAATCTATAGAAATGCGAAAAAATATTGATTGTTTATTCACCCAGATTTAGAAAAATGCAATTATGTGTTTGTACGGCATGATGCTGTTCGCAAACCTTTACAGCCTACGTACGATGGACCTTTTCGCGTATTACAGCGGAATAATAAGGTATACATTATTCAATTGGCTGGGAGAAAGGTAAGTATTTCCATAGATCGGCTGAAACCAGCTCATTATATTAACGATAATAGCGACGCACCAACAGAGTCAACTACTGATATTTCTAATCGCTGTATGCCTAACACTTATACCACACGCAGTGGAAGAACGACTAAGCAACCTTTGCGATATAGGCTATAAATAGCAACACTATTTTCTTTCCGCTACTGAGGGTGCATATATTATGTACATAACATTACATCATTACATTATTATTATTTTATACGTAACTAAGTCTTAAAATACTATACAAAGAAATATATACAGAACACACAAAAAAAATATATACAGAAAAAGAAAAATAAAAAATTTTAGAGCGCGTCATGAAATTCATCCACATCGCCGTCAACTGGCAGCGTGCCCAGAACGCTGGCAGCATTGCCACGTTGTATGGCGATACTTACCTTCTGGGCCAAATACAACCCAGCCTTCTGGTCACGCGAGGCGTCGACAAGTCTCTTTGCGATGTCTCTAAAAAGAGATCTCGCACTTGGACCCCATGGCCCCAACGTTTCGACCCCAAACGGCTCAAATACGTAATCCGCTACTTCGTTTATTTACCAAAATGTTTTTGATTTTCGTGTTTAGGTTCTTGATGTGTTATTCTATAACTATGTTTGTTTGTTTCAATTGTATACACATACATACTTTTAAAAACTAATTTTATATAGTGAGCGCACGATATTTTTGCGCATTTAATGCAATTTTCTCAAATGTAGGTTAAGATGTAACCATATAAATCTTGTTCATTTTATTATGTTGTCATTACAGTCACTGATTTTTTATTTATCGAATTCTTTACGTAAACGTTACCATGGGAAAGAATATCAGTAAAGAGCAAGTTAACGAACACGTTGTTATTGCCCAAAGTGGAGGAAATATTTCCCAGTGGGAAGAGAAGCTAGATAAGTTTGCATTAATCACTATGGTGTTATTTGTGCTATTGTCAATAATTATAGCGTATTGCATCTGTAAGAAATTGCATATTGGATTGAAAGAGTAGACTCGCAAGCAGATAGCAAAGATGCTCAAGTCCGCTCAAGCACCAGGCAATACACCATGTTTTTTACGGGTCGATTACGCTTGAAAGTTTTAAGTGTTTTGTGATCGTAAATAAATAAAAAACCAGTGGCAAGTGACGTCGTAGCATGTAAGTTGTATAATCTTAGTGCAAATTGTCGATTGAGCAAGTGCACGAGTATAAAGTTCTTCAATGTTAGATATACATATATGTTGAATTCGTGTAATGAAATCTGATCGGTTTGTTATTGTAACTAGCGGCCACCTGCAACTGCAAAGTTAGCCTTTGCATATCAAATGTTATATGTATTATAATTATGTTCACGATAATATTCTCGTAAGTAATGATTAAAGGTACCTACTTGGTTTGTATTAGATAAAAAGTCTAAAGTTTTATTTATTCCAAATTAATTTTGTAACATTTTGTAATTCGTATTAACTGGTTTGTGTTTGTACCAAATTGATCAACACGTACTATTTTATCTTATTGTATTGTACACCCAATAAAATAAAATTTTATGAGAAGGGTGGATGATGTGGGAACACATGTAATTATGTATACACACTATTGTACGTATCCTACCTATGTATGTTGCATCGTCATTATGCACTCTCTCGCCAGTCACGAGATTGTCGGGCTGCGAGCGGGTCGCATGTTTGTATACCAACCTTGAATAATATAACCGTAATTCTGTGAAGTATCGTATCTTCTTTTATTTAAATATTCCCCGACACCCGTGGCTCAATAAGAACATTTGTATTTTTACTTATGCGTCGTAGGTTTTACTATATTATCTTAGAATTGAATAAAGATATTTTCATGGCGTTTGTTTTATTAGATGCTCCATATAGTTGCACACAACGGCCCACCAAAATTACATACATAACTTTAGTATTTCATAGTTTTTTTTTATAGAAAATATAGTGGGTGGACCCTAGTGTGACAACATTTTTCGATAGTTTTCTTGAATAACTTAGGCTGGTTTCAGAGTGACGCGCGCGGCACGCGCCGTTCGCCAGCGGCGGTCAAACAGAGCGTTTGGCGCGCGAACAACTGTGAAACGAGTTCGCTTTTCTCTTTGCAATGTATGAAGCTTCGGCAGCGCCGGCCGACGGCGCGCGTCTCACACGCGGCGCGTTTGAACTGCGTGACTATGAAACGCTACGTACTACTAATCTAGTGTAGGCGCCGGTCAAACGCGTCACTCTGAAGTTAGGTTTATGTATTATATACCGTTCGATAGAACTTTTTGAGACTTATCTAGCTATGTATAGAACATATTATATGCGTGTACCATAGTATTTAAGATAATTACATGTATGTACTTAATCACAAATAAAGATTTGTTGTGCATAATGTTCGGTACGGTGGTCTGCGTTCAGGTAAAGTTCCCAAATAGCTAAGCGACCATATTTTCGGCCATTTTGTTGGCGTCCCAACCACCATCTTGTAACCAAGAAACCTTATGTAGCCATCCAGCACCGAACACCTGAACAGCATCGCTCTCAACAAAATCAAAATGTTTTATTTCTGAAGCCCCGAATAGATCGAAGCCATACATTCCACTAGCACATAGAAGATCATCGTCGTATAAACACTCGCCAGTCACACACCACCAGCGCACTGTGGCAGACCAGCTAAGGTTCGATTCCTGGCATCCGTCACATTTATCTTTTCAACTGTTATTATTTTAATTTTTACCTAATAACATTCAGGTAGCTAGCACAGAGGGTGTTCCAACCGTTGAGCTTGCTACCGCGCTACATTTTTGGAGACTTGAAATGTAGCCAAGAATGATTTGTTGTCCCATTTTGAAAATAGATCAGTTCTAGAGAAATATACTTTTCTTTTCCTAGGCCTTACACTTCAGCATCATCCTCCTAGCGTTATCCCAGTTTCAATCTAGGGTCCGTTTACTAGTCTAACCGGATTTGGCTGAATATTAGCTTTTCCACAGAGCGAGTGCCTGTCTGACCGCCGCAACCCGAGGGGATAGCAATATCCCATGGTTTAGACTAGTGTCAGTTTATTTAGAAGGTACCGATGCCCTATAACGACTGTCAAAGATCTTCATGACAACCGGGACCGACGGCTTAACGTGCTCTCCGAGGCACGGGACAAGCGATAATGACAATTTAATACGCACATAACTCGGGAAAGCCATTGGTGCGCGCCGTGGATTCGAACCTGATACCCTATGCATGGCAGTCTGTTGGTAACTCCACTAGGCTATCGCTGCCTTACACTTATCTGGTCTAAATCACATTCGTCTTCAGAAAAACTAGTTTCTGCGAGTATTTCTCGAAGCAGTGACATTTTTGGTGGTTATATTCTATGCATATCAACAACAGAACAATAGAACTGACTTTAACAATAACATTAACCGGCCAATATCGGGCGGTTACAGTTAATGTAAAATTATGACGTCATTTTAACTATTTTCAAGTGGTGCGACAAATTTTTTGCTTAACCGGTACTTTGACAGATGTTGCGATCTTTGTCATTGTTAAAGTAAGATGGTGCAACCCAGTCTTACTTTACCACATACACACAACACCTTCTTCTCCCAAACTAAACAGAGCTTGTTCAATGGGTACTTACAATGAATATACATAATTATACTTTTAGGTAGTAAATACATATGTTCATGTCGTACATGGAAACACTCAGACAAAGACAAACATCCATGTTCACGGAAACAAATGTTTGACTTGAGCGGGAATCGAACCCGCGACCTTCGGCAGTCCGTTGTACTCCCGCTGCGCCTACCGGTCATCTTCACTAATTTAATTATGTTATAGAACCGTACAAACAAATTATTTTTAATCCGGCGTGATTTTTACACATACTTGTGTTTTGGACTAAATGGATCTCTAACGGAATTAAAATATGCAGTAAAAAACAAAGACTACTACTTTGGGAGTACAGACATAATAAACTGGCTTTTAAGAAATACTCAGCACAATATAGGAAAATAATAAGATTAACCCAAAAAGCCCAAAATAATCATTTTGTGAAGACTTCCAAAAACAAATCTAAAGCTGCTTGGCAAATAATTAACAAAACAAAATTCAACTTTCCCCATGAATCAGTATCATTATTAAAAAGAGATAATTTGACATTTACGCATCCGATTGACATAGCTAATGAATTTAACAAATACTTTATTGACTCAATTGAAAATAATATTCATACAGACATTGCCAGCAGCAATAATTTTGAAAATTTGACATCTCATTCATTATTTATGCTACCAGTGACATACATTGACATAATAAAAATAATTAATGACTTAAAAAACACTAACACTGTCGGCTACGACGGTGTATCTACAAAAGCCATTAAATATGTCAAAGAAATAATTGCACCGCCACTAGCGCACATTATTAATAACTGCATTACCGAGGCAATATTTCCAAATGAATTAAAAAAGGTTGTTATAAAACCCCTTTTCAAACGCAATGACAAAACAGATGTAAAAAATTACAGACCAATTGCGAAAATTCCGATACTTTCAAAAATAATAGAGAAAGTAATATATAATGCTGTGTATACTTACTTTGAAAAATATAAACTATTCTGCATTGAACAAAAAGGGTTTCGAAAAAATACTACAGTCAATATGGCATTTTTTGACCTAATATCTAATATTTTGACTTCCGTAGATAAAAGGAATCCAATATGTGCTATATTCACTGACATGACAAAAGCCTTCGATTTTGTCGATCATAACATCCTTCTTCAAAAATTGCACGGCTATGGTATAAGAGGAAATATCCTTAAACTCTTACGATCATACCTTAGTGATAGATCACAGTATACAGAAACCTCTAGAATATGCCCAATTAGTAAGATAGAATCAGTATACACATCTGAATCTAGACATGTAAAATATGGTGTGCCTCAAGGCAGTGTATTGGGACCGTTATTGTTCCTAATATACATTAACGATCTCCCAAAAGCGATAACACACAAAATGGTTCTCTTTGCTGATGACAGCACAGCAATTATTGAGTGTACTAATCCTCATGACTACCAAAATGAAATCAATAGCGCTGTAAGTGCAATTATAAAGTTGCTTGATAAGAATAATTTAAGAATAAATTTAAGCAAGACAAAAGTAATGCATTTCCATCAACGTCGTGCAAACCCAACTATTTCCGTTACATATAACAACTGTTTGATAGAAGAGGTCACTAGTATTAAGTTTCTGGGTATAACTATCGACAATAAACTCACTTGGAAACTCCATGTAGAAGATATATGTAAGCGCATAAGTAAATCCGCATATGTACTTTTCCAACTTTCGAAAAAATTAAATATTGAAACCTTGCTGACAGCGTATCATGGTTTAGTAGGTTCAACTCTTAGATATGGTATTGTTTTTTGGGGACAATCAACTGAAAGAGAGATTGTATTCAGAATGCAAAAGCGTTGCATTAGGTCTATGTGCGGTCTACAAACCACAGACAGTTGTATGCCTTACTTCAAATCATTAAAACTTTTAACATTTCCGGCACTATATATATTAGAAACTGCACTTTTTGTAAAAAGAAACCTACATTTATTTATTAAACTATCAGCAGTCAAGAAAACTCAATTACGTGCTCAGTACAAAAATCAATTATGTAACACAAAATGTAAGACTGCCCTGATGTACAAAAGCTTTTTCGGAATCGCTCCTAGAATATATAATAAAATTCCTAATTTCATAAAAATAATGCCATTGTCTAAATTCAAAAAATCGCTGGAGAAAATTCTTCTTGACAAATGTTATTATGCAATAGACGAGTTTTTAAACGATAAAGAGTTATAATTTTATTTATGTTGCATTTAAAATTTTGACATCTGTAATTTTTATATTTTTATTATTATTTTTTTAACTTTTATTTTTATGTTTAATGAATATTATAATGTTTTGTTTATTAGAATGTATAATAAAATTGATTCATGTACTTATTTTTTTTAGCATATTCATCTGCATGTGTATTTGTACGTCTGAAGACAAAACATAGCGTCCTATTTTATGTGTAAGACCTATTGTATACCTATGTTTCACAAATAAACTATTTGATTTGATTTGATTTGGTGAAAAGGCAATTGCCTATTATAATTGTCTTTAGTTACCAGTATTTAACTAGTATGACCGAAAAATAAAATAGCCACCAATAAATGGTAGGCTACCAGCACGCCGCTCCATCAAAATCCCAGTGAGCCAGAAAACTAATTATTGAGAAACCTTTACGTTAGTTTCGTTAGGATGTAATAGGCCGTCAATCTCATCTCATCTGTAATAAAAAGGAGTCTAAAAACATCGTATTTTTTTAATTACGTAAATATAACTAACGCTGTAACTGTTTGAACATCACTACTAGGTTTCAAAATAGAGGCAATCTCCATATGATATTGCAACAAAATTAGATAGCTTTGGGTTTTCCTCAAACTAGAGAGAGGATCCTTTGGCCAGATTAGTTCATAGTGCCTGGTGAACCGTAGTCTGACCTAACTGAGAATTAGTATAGGTATAAAGTAATGGCGTTGGGAAACTGTAATAGCACGATTCAGGTAAGTTCCATGTGGCCGTAAGATGTCACCATCAGTGCTGGTTGTCTTTGCCATATTTACCATAGATACATACATGGTCTCACGCCTATAACCCCGAAGAGGTAGGCAGAGGTGTATTTCTACACCCACTTTTCGCCAGATATACTTTAGTCCCACGTAATAAGGGGCGAGCCTATTGCCGTACCGGGCACATTTCCAGACTCCGTGCTGCTACTGAGAATTTCGAGACAGAAAAGCCCAATAACACTGCCCGACACAGGAATCGAGCCCGGAACCTCCCGATCCCACGCGCACATTTATGCCGCGAGACCAACGAGGCAGTCGTATAGGGTTTGATGTCGAGTTTTCCGTCTCTACGCAAAGATGGTATTTGCATCGTGTTATCCCTTAGTCACCTCTTACGACACCCACGGGAAGGTAGGGGATGGTGACACTTGTATTCTATGCCGTCAACCACACGGCTGTAGCATAGATGGCCACAGTAATATGTAGCTACTGCTACACAAATTTTAAACTTCCTTAAACTTCAAGTTCATCTCATTAAAGTCCTAACAATAAAAAAATGTATTGCAGACATAATTATCTGCAAGGGAATTTGGCGAATCTACGCATTAAAATAAATTAGACCTTGGTAGACATGTGCATTTTTGCAAAAAAAATCCACATGGTGAAGATTTGGCAGTTTAAATAGTTGGTCTGCCTGTTGAGGTTTGAAGTCGTTACATTCCAACGAAGCTTATAATTATGAAGCCAGTATAATAGTATAAAATTATTTCCCGTACAATGTAAGTCTTATCTAGTCATTCACAGACTACTCGTAACGAACTAACATTTTCCCTCGTTGTCCACTTCTAGCTGTATATATTATTATATTAATATAATTACAAAACTTATTAAACGTATTAACTACAAGCTTGACAACTACATACTTAGTAAGGAGCGGGCATTACATTACTCGCGACGAGAAAATCCTAGGGAGCAACGAACCGAATCCCTTACTGTGACATAAGTGGTATGTTGCTTTGGCATTGTCGCGCACTACTGCATAGTTTTTTTTAAGAAATTGAAAATTAAAATTGAAAAATGAAAATTGAACATTGAAAATTCAAATTGAATTTTGCAAAAAAATAATAATATGCTACACTAAATTATTTAGTAATTAGATAATATATATCTAATTACTAAATAATTTACTAAATAATCTGTGTGCGTATTTGTAACAAATGAATTTGATTCGCTTTAAAGTAAAAGTAAACTTACGCGTGTGAATATTATTTTATTCCGAATAACTATAACGATGGGAACTTCGTTATAGTTTATAGGAAATAAATTTAAATTTGTAATCAGAAAACAATGCTCGGGTGAAGCTTTATGTTCTGAAGTAAGGAAGTTATTAATAGCATCACGACGTTTGGCATTCTATGAGAGACCGATTTGGCTATCTAAGAAATAAGTTCAATACTACCTACTATACCTGGCCAAGTCTTTCAGACAGTCATAAGTGATCGCGTGGGAATTTCGGGAAATCCCTTCTTAGTGCACTCCCACGTTCCCCAAGGAATTTAATGCCAAACTTTTGCGCTTTGCTCTTAATAGATCTGGTTTGTTAGTTTTTCGTGTGTGTGTGGCAAATTCTGGTGTCAGAGTTTTCAGACCGCCCAAAGGCCTCCGACATGGCCTAACGATCCTTATCCTTAGACAAGAACGGCACAGCAGCGCTCAGATGTAAATGTCGGGTGCGCCAAAGTTCACCTAAATTTTCAACTCTGATAATTGGAAATCCGAAAATATTCTTCCTAACATTTTTCATCCTAACAACCACTATTCCTAACTACTCTGTCTCTAATGCTCATAATTCCGAAGCATTCATCTTCATAATGTCAGTAGCAATAAACATCTATTATACTTTAATTTGTTTTCCTTTATTTTCTCAACATAATCATCTTTTACACTATTATTCAAGGTCATATCTTTTTTGTTTAGATTTCTTTTTTATTTATAATAATCAGTATTTTATACATTAATTTTGCGTAACTTTATTTTCACATAACATGTATAACATATAAGAATAATAGTACCAAGGTAAAAAAACACAATAGTACAATGATCAAGTTTCAGAAACGAATCGGTCCTATTCATAATTATTGGTTTAGGTTAGGTTAGAACTATGACCACAACGCACGAGCCGAGCAAGTGAAGCGAGCGTGCCGCGGCAGCGGCCGGCGAAGAGCCAGAACTGAATCGGTCCTATAGTTATTGGTTTAGGTGCGATTAAAACTGCGTTATAAACTTCCAGGCCATAAACATAACCGGAAATGAGTCGTGTTTTATGAATTTCGGTTGGAGTGTAGCATTGGGGGCGTTATGGCGCGAGGTCTTAGAAAAAATTGCCAAAAAAGTGTAATTTTTGCAAATCGTTTATTTTCTTGATTCTATCGTAAAAAAGAACCTAAATATAAGGCTAAAAGTATCTTGGTGTTTTTTGTCTCCGATTAACCGTCTGTCATTAAAACGATGTGGAAGGGATCCATAGGTTAGGTTAAAACTGTGACCAACTACGCGCGAGAAGAGCGAGCGTAGCGAGCGGTGCCGCAGCAGTGGCTGGCGAGCGGTACTTCGAAATTGGTCGCGAATTTTTTCAAAGTAATATTACTGGGCAGGACATCTGGCTAGACGGGGTGATAACAGGTGGAGTAAGGCCGTAACAGAATGGCAGCCACAGATTGGGAAAAGAAGTGTCGGCCGTCCCTTAGCAAGATGGGCCGACGATATCGTTGCAAGCGCTGGCCAAACCTGGACTAGATTACCACAAGACCGAGGGAAATGGCAAAAACAAAGAGAGGCCTACATATGTTCAGCAGTGGAAACAGTCGGGCTGTGGATGATGATGATGATTATATTTAGGGATAAAAGCGTTATCATAAAAAAGTAGGAGTTTAAATATATTTACATTAATGATATTATTTATCCCATAAAAACAATACTTGTCAAAAATACCAAGTCTCGCGACCGAAAACGTTGTGAGATCCATGTAATACCAAGTCGGTTAATTAAAAATCTTTAATGTTTTAACTAAATATATTGACTCGGCCATCGCGAGGAAACACAATATTATATCTCATAAGTAATACATATATAAATTAGATTATTTAATGCGATTGCCAAGTCAATGTATTTATTTAAAACATTAAAGATTCTTAATGAACCGACTTGGTATTACATGGATCTCACAACGTTTTCGGTCGCAAGACTTGGTATTTTTGACAAGTATTGTTTTTATGGGATCTCATTTCTTTTTGCAGATAGTCTTACTTTTGTCCTTTCCAGTACCTTCTACTTCTTGTACACCAACAACGAATTTTCTTAATTAAAGATCTAACTGCAAATGTAATTTTGTAATCTTTTATATTCATATAGGATTACAAAGTTATTTATGCAGTTGATGTATCTCGAAAACTAGACTGAAGTTGAAATATATTTTAGTTTTTCATTGGTTCATACACTAAACACTAATTGTTTCCTAAATTTGAAGCTTCTATGTTTGCTAAAAGTGCCTTAGACTTTTGATGATCGGTCAGTGAGTGACAAAATTAAGAATTTTGACTCGTTATAATTCTTAAACTACTGGTTGAAATTGAATGAAATTTGAAATACACCATCTTTATACAATGCCTGCATGGTTACTAAACAATCAGGCTTCTAGTTTTATCCACAACGAAGTTATAGGGGGTCGAAAATGGCCTGAATTGCTTCGAGATAAGGATGGTACGGCCATGCCGCTTTTTTGCTCGACTTGGTGGGGGCACTGCCGTGCCCCCAGATTACAGTTTTCAGAAACATGAGTGTTATGAACATTGCCAGTTGCACTACAAATAGTATGAGTGAAAACTTTAAGATGAAACATTTATGGAAGAGTTATCATTCGGATTACAAATCATTAGGAAGAACGATTTCGGGTAAAAAACTTTAGGTGAGCCAATATGGACCCGTAAATGTCACACACGGTCACCCATCCAAGTGGTGACCTGTGCAGCGTTGCTTAACTTTGCCGATCTGTTACGAACGGCAAGCCAAGTGTCGCTATGAGCGCTACAGATCTATAGATATGGTTGTAGCTTGTATGTCAGTCATTAACGCCAGAATTTTAAACATACAGATTAAAGTACCTACTCCTATATAATAAATTATGTTAACATTAATAGACCACTTCATAATGACTTTATTCAATTTAAACGGGGTAGTTTTACTAAAATCCAAGTATCACATTCGCTCCTTAGATTGATAACAGCTTTTACGATGTTTGCTGCATAAATAACATTTTTTATGCATGAACAAAAATAAACGAAAGGGCAAAAATGTATATGGTAATTTAAATTTGAGTGTACCCATGTGCCGCTTCGCAATTATGACATATTGCGAATATACAATTTTACATAAAGGCTGTTATAAAACTGGCATAAAATACGACCCTAGTGACTTTAACAAATATACTGTTACGGACGGGGTAACGGGATTGGAAGGAAACACCGAGTAGCACTGATGACACTTTATTCCACTTCACACACGACGCGTCGTTCGATTTCGACGCGGACAGCACAGTAACGTCTTTTGCACTGCATTTCACTGCACTATACTTTCACTTCACTTTATTTCTCTACTACTTCTTTCTTCCTTTTTACTTCTTCCTTTTCTTCTCCACTTTACCCCTTTTCAACTTAAACTGGCGCTCAGCGCGTCTATACCGCCTTATATACCCCTAGGAATGTTCTAGATCCACTTATTTCGATTGTCATTTCATTATTCAATTGTTTTTCCATCTGTTGTCTCTTTTTAACCTTTCCATTCCTTCCTGAAGTTTCTAGAATTTTCTAATTTTTACTCGAATTATTTAAATAATCTTTTTTAAAATATTTGCCAAATATTCATAAACATTTTCCAAATTTCATAAAAACCAAAACCCACATAACTGTTATGACTGGGATTTGAACCCACGCCCTCAGAACGTGAACAGGATGTGTTATCCGCACGGCCATTGCCTTGTTGTCAATGACTGGTGAATTTGGCGAACACTTGACAGAGTGTATACGACATCGAACTAAAAACTGTAATTTCCAAATATAGTCTTCAAACTTTGCTAATTATAGTGTTTGACGACCGGCTAGTTTTTCGTGTAGACGTCAGTATGACTTCGTGCTCCGTGACGACGGTTTGACATTACACCGGCCGTCCCAATACGAACTTGCATTATGCTCCTCCAAAATGATTAATTCGTAAAAAATGTCGTTACTATTCCGAGAAAAATGTAAATCTCTTGAATTTTATTTTGATTTATGTCGTATTATAAGTTTGGGCAATATTTGTAATAGGACATTAATCAAAATAATGAATTTGGATCATGCTGTAACGCTTCCTCCTAATAGAAGGGGAGCCCACGATGCCAAATTGGGATTTACTCGAGCGTCATAGAGACCTATTGGGTTGCAAAGCTTAGATGATAAAAAGAAAAAAAATATAATTTTTCATCGGTTAAGCGAGCGGCTATTGACATTCAAAATGTTTAAAAAGAGCTGTTGCCCTAGTCCCTCCAGATAATCGTCAGATTAAGAGAAAGCACGTCTAGGACATTAGGATAAAGCATAAATATCTTAATATGACGCGCTTGAATATTTTAAAACGGCGAACTCATTCACATTTGCAATTTTCTTGTAATGGCCACGAGTTTCCGTGACACCTAAATCGTCAGATTATTCAATGAGAGCCTTTTTTTAGGTTCACTTAACATCCTCTTAGAAAATCTGACACGCTCGATTAATATTTTTTTTTTTTTGCATATCAGATTAAGATTCCTACTTTATTTAAAATACGTAGGACATGGACGCTATCAATATCTGACGCGCTCGAGTAAATACCAAAATCCCTTCCTGGGCTCCCCTATTATAAATCTCTATCTGTATTTTTAAAGAACAAATGAATGGCAGTTCGCAAGTCCTGTGTATTACGAGATAGAGGATGTGATTAAGGCCGAAAAAAATCGTTTTTAAGTCCTGAGCTTCTAGCACTGGTATACAGTATATGATGGTATGTTTGATGATGATGGTATGATGGTATGTTTCTTT
Source organism: Euclidia mi (assembly GCA_944739405.2). Lineage (NCBI taxonomy): Eukaryota > Metazoa > Arthropoda > Insecta > Lepidoptera > Erebidae > Euclidia > Euclidia mi. Next base: position 108,854,891 of record OX123183.2, read on the forward strand.
TAATTAAGATAGTGGCAATGTTTACGTAATGACCAAGACAAAGTATGAAGAAACAGAGTATAACATAATTACGCCTGCATTTGTTAATTCATTACGATTGAATTTTGAAGAACCCGTTTAAAACTTTGTATTGTTATATTCACTGTTTGTATTAAAGAAGAGAATAATAGATATAAAAATAAATAATTGTATTTCAGATAGTTAAAAAAGCTAAACAACGAAGATAAATGACTAAGGGAATAAATTAAGAAAGGATTGCTCATTGGTTTGTCTCGTAATAATTTATTATTACATAAAATACTGCGATTAGTCTCTCAGTATAAATAAATATTCTACACATTGAAATTATATTCATTGATATTAGGCTTATTAAAATACAAGCCTGTTGCCAAAAAGGGGGCGTTTATTTTGGCTATTAGTTGAAAGGTAAAAAAATCTTTACCTTTGATTTAGGTATTCCTCGCGGAAATATGTCATATCATAAACATTTATATGATCATATAAATGTTTATGATATGACATATTTCCGCGAGGAATATTACCGTTGGCAATTATTTTCGGTTTTCCAGTTCGTTAAACCTAAATCTCACATTCATTCACAAAGATAAGTGCAACCTTATGTCACGGAAATACCGTAAAAGGTAAAATTAAGAACCGAGTCATTTCTTCATTTTTGGACGTTATCAGGACACTTATGAACGTCAAATGAATTATAGCGACCGTGCAATATCATTTGGTATAAGCCTATGGATTCACCACAGATGTGTGAGCTGAGCGGTCTGTGAGTATATATTCTATTCCTAGATTTATCGCTTGATGTGTGGAGGCCGTGATGTGGTGTTGCTTTAATTAGCGGGACCAAACCAGACCTATCCTCAGACCAGGCTAGCTTCACCGCGATCCAACAGATGTTATTGAGAACTAGTTTAATTATGTAACTTCTAATAGAGCGTTTCTAGATCTTCGATAGTTCTAAGTAGTCCCGTCATGGTCCGGTAGATGTCATCAGTGTTGGCGTCTTTACCCTTGTACGTTGGAAGGCATCAGCTGTATGTACCTATCTCGGCTTGGCTACGCTCAGCTGACTCGCATATTTCTAACGTATATTCAGACAAACGGAACATGGAATGGGACCGAGATATTAAAACGGGAAAACGTAGATAATGTCCGGATGTTTTGTGAGATATTTAAAAAGGTACCATTGTGATAGATGAGTTATGTTGGTGGGGTATTTATACGATGAGAGGTTAGGAGCATTGCTATGATATTTTCAGAAAACGATCAACGTATTTTCAATTCTTGACAAAGACTTTAAGAAATGGTTTTAAATACTTCATACTTCCAAAAAAGCAACGATTTTGACGGGCCCGTAATTTTGTTTTTTAATCACTTGATATACACGGAGCGTATAAAGGCGGACTTAATGCCATAGGCAAGGTGAAGAAGGAACTTTTCAGCATAAACCTAGTACACATATACATAGTTCAAAATACATATTGATAGTGTAACGTAAAAAGACCTTTCAGGTCCACTGTTACGTTATCCCTACTAGGATGTGTTTAAATGAGAACATGAGTTGAATGTTACAATAAAAATTGATTTAATTGCCAAGAAAATCTACACATCATTTAGCAATTGAAAAAAATTACTAGTAATGCGTAATTAAAAAAATATACACAGGGTCGCGTGATTCGGCGATGGGTGAGGTTTCTGTTGAGAATCCCGCTGTCGATGGTCGCTCAGGAGTCGCAGTTGATGTACTTAGCTTTTCACTCGTGGCGACGTCGTCGAATGCAGCCCAAAAAGAAAGCCCGCAGCCAGCGCGTCCGCTTTTAAAGAAGCTCGCGGTGCGGTGGGGGGTGGAACATGCAGGCAGCCGGGAGGCGGTGTCGTCTCGACGTCACACACTCCCCCCACTAGGCCCGAATTTTCCCAGAGGGAAAATTCTGTGGCTGGTAGGCGGCAACTGCATTCCGGAACCCTGAAACAGATGAGTGGTAGTGGTGTCAGTAGGTTAAATACAAGGCAACTATTAACCCTGAAAGAGGAAAAAAAAACAAGTATAACCCTCGGCCATTCATACGTCACCAAACATTGAACGTTCCTATAACCTGACATTCATCACATTCAAAAAGGCCTACACACAATCTTACGCATGAACAAGCCAACATTCATTCACGATGCGAGTCACATTCATTATAATATACGACGCGCGAAGAGGTATTATACGTGAGTTTTATAGCAAATAGTCACCCAGTCTATGTTGGTAGGCACCACCTGACGACCCATATTCGATAAGTGAAATTAATTGAAAGAGTATAAGTCGTTAACCAATATTACGATCTTACTATATTACGATGCTAACAATCATACGATTACTTGGCAGTATCACAAACAAATTGCTCATTAACGCGCTCGATGCGAATTGTAAAAGTATAAAAAAGTGTTCATTATAATTACGTATAAAGTATAATACAATGTTTTGAGCCGAGTGATCGGCTGACGTAAACAAGTGAGTCATCACTGCGCGCTTGGCGCCGGCCGCATTCCATTGTCGCGGACAATTAACTGGTTTCTGATTATGATACAAAATCAACAACGGCAAATACACAATTCGGAATAGGTTGCAATGTATAGTACATCACCGCAGGAGACAATCGATGACATAGTATATACATAGCCAAAAACACAAAAAAAATATTCGCAGCAAGATGTAATGTATAGTACATCGTCGAAGGAGACTGTCGATGACATAGTATACACTACCATAGTTAAAAACACAAAAAAAAACACAATCGAGAATCGAACCACAGACCGATCCGACAACAACCTCCTAACCACTGCGCCATAAGGGAAAAAAAATAATTTATTATATTTCGATCAGTCATTACCAAAGCTATATATAACAAGATATTTGGGTACATAATTTAGCTGTAATTAGGAGTTAAAGATTTTTACATTATTTGTAACGAAGTGTTAAGTTATTTTAGTGATTAGTTCATTAGTGATGAGCATATATCATAACATTTTTAAACTTTGTAGTGAGTTAATTTAAGATCTTTTATATGGCAATCACCAAGAGAAACACATCTGACATTTATATAGTTAGATAGTTATCTGATATTTCGATAATTAGTTAGATAAATAACAGATTCTTGCAAAAATATTAAGTTTGGAAAACCTCTTCGACAATTTATAACAGTAATATGTAACTATTCATGTTTTATGTTAGCATATTTATTCATGTTTTATGTAAGCATGTTTATATAATTCGTTAACACAACAATGCGTTATCTTGTGACTTGTGAGCTCCAACTCGAAAGCAATAGCACTATTGTTAGCCTTCACAAATAATTATGTAGGTAATTATAACTTCGCATACCTATGCGTCTTACATTGTTGTAAATGACACTGTACCCAATCGTTTGTAAACTTATTTATGCTGTAATAGAATAAGATTCAGTTATTTTATTCAGCTTTTGGGTTTAAAATAAACGACGGTGAAATACGAAATGGTATTATCTTTAACTTGTAAATCAATTAATTTGCTTTAGTTATTAAAGTATATAAATTATTGATTTATGTAGAAATACCCACATTAGATATTTAAGTATTGAAATTATTTATTATTTTGTGTGTAAACAACCACTTTAGTTATTTAATGAGGTATAAAAAATATTTATTTGATTCATATATAAATAGCCACTTATTTATTCAAAAATAGAAGTTATTGATTCAATTCATGTGCAAATACCCACTTTAGTTAAAGTTAGTTTCAATTTAATTAAGTTTGATAAATTTAGTTTGATATAATAACATTTGCGTAAACACAAGAACACATTATAACCAGCACTATTTAAGATGGTTTAGTAAATTCAGATGTAAGCATTTTGTATAAAGGAAACAAGTTACATATTGATAATTAATTATTTTACCGGCTGTCAGCGGTTTAATTTTATCATTTAATTATCATTATATGTCTTATATATTTCAATAGAAACCAGACATTGAAAGAACAATCCTAGCGACACAAAACATTACAATAAGAACATAATTCAATAATTGCGACGCAGGAATTTTATGTTTGAGTTCACAATGAACAGTAAATGCATAAATAGATGCATTTGCAAATGACATACCGATAGGCAGTAACAAGGAGATAAAATCGAAGACCAAAAACAACGATTGTAGCGTAATAAACATTTGACAAAACGAACAACTAATAATTCTACGATGATATTAGTATTTCTATAGGTACCAAATAGACAAAGATTAAATTCGTTCATTATTGTTAGTGAGCAACCTGCATGTGACACGTGTACATTTTATTAATAAATGAACGCGGAATTCTAGCTAAATACCTAGTATATAATACGATAGCATCTTTAGGTACGTTCATTCTCAGCCAGTCCAACTATAATAAGTAAACGTGGCATAACAAGGATGCAACTTTCTTAGTAAGAAAGAAAAGAATAGTTAATTTTAAAAGATAATCGCCGTAGTAGGCGGTAAAAGTATTAAATAATACCGACTATATAGAAATATATCGCCGTACAAAATCACTAGCAGAAGGTTATAGTAGAAAATAGAAAGAAATGAAAAAGAGAAGGGTGTGAATTCGTTCCATAAGTCAGCCAAAGCAGATTATTAGCAATAATTACCAGTAGCACTTAATTACCTTAGTGGCATTTAAAAAAGCTAATCGCGAAGCATACGATCAACGAAGGTGACCTTAGCACGTCGTTAGTGGACGTGAGGTCATAAATCGCAATACAAAGAATGCAATCAAGGAATGTGACCACAGCGCGTCATTTAGTTGACACGTGGTCGCAAGCAAAACGATTATAACTTGTTACTTATGCGGTTGATACAAAATTAATTATCACACGCGGCAACAGAAATAGTTATAATATAAAATGCTTACCATGCGTAGTAAGACAAAATTTGTCTGTTGTGACCGGCTCAACACAAAATCGACCTTCCGGGCACAGCAGAACAAAAAGAGAAAATGTCTATTGTGGCCGGCATAACACCACCGACTTTCCGTCCACAATAAAACAAGCAAAAAGAAACAATAAATGCCACTAAAATAATTACACACTGCTTTGGAACGATTTCACACATACACAAAAAATAAAAAAAAGACTCACCGGCAGCGGATTCTCAACAAAACCCTACCTATAATATTCCCGTGGGCGCCACTGTAACGTAAAAAAGACCTTTCAGGTGTCCACTGTTACGTTAGGGATAACGTGACACCTGAAAGGTCTTCTTCTCATTTAAACACACCCTAGTAGGGATACTAGGGTGTGTTTAAATGAGAACATGAGTTGAATGTTACAATAAAAATTGATTTAATTGCCAAGAAAATCTACACATCATTTAGCAATTCAAAAAAATTACTAGTAATGCGTAATTTAAAAAATATACACAGGGTCGCGTGATTCAGCGATGGGTGAGGTTTCTGTTGAGAATCCCGCTGTCGATGGTCGCTCAGGAGTCGCAGTTGATGTACTTAGCTTTTCACTCGTGGCGACGTCGTCGAATGCAGCCCAAAAAGAAAGCCCGCAGCTAGCGCGTCCGCTTTTAAAGAAGCTCGCGGTGCGGTGGGGGGTGGAACATGCAGGCAGCCGGGAGGCGGTGTCGTCTCGACGTCACAGCGACGTCACAATAGGTACTACAAGAATATAAAAATAATTATATAAAATAAATAATAATTGTTACTAAATTATACATATCTACAAAAATAACAATATTAAATTTATAATCATATACATAAATATCTATATACTTACTTATACATAAATATTTATATATGTAAATACCTATACATAATAATTATTCAGATTCTTCTGCCAACTTATCCAATAACAGCTGCTTTACTCTTGACTTAAAGCTATCCTTTGTAGTAGACATCCTGATTTCTAGAGGGAGGACATTCCAAAGAAGGATTGCCTGAATAGGAAAGGACGAGTGAATTAAAGCGGAAGTATGGGATGGACAAAGTAAGAGAAGATTATGGGAAGAACGAAGGTTTCGATCATGGTTGAAACACAAGTATTGAAAATAAGAAATAAGGTATTTTGGGGAATTAGGAGACATAAGGATAGAGTAAAGAGTAGTGAGGGCACGCATACTGCGTCTCTGACGAACAGGAAGCCACTTCAACTGAGAACGATAAGTAGATACATGATCATACTTGCAAAGATTAAAAATAAATCGAATGCAGTTACTCGTATTAAGAAGACGATCCAGTTTGTTGAGAAGTTCTGCATTCAGGTCATCACCATAGTCGATCAACGGGAAAACCAAAGTTTGCACAAGCATAGTCTTGGTCTTGGGTGGAAGGAAGTTCCTTAAACGATTTAGAGCACGTAGGGTACCGGTAATTTTCTGGCTGACTTGAGTTACTTGGTTTCGCCAACTCAAAGTGCAATCCATGTGTAAGCCGAGATTCTTGACGACTGGACAGAAATCTATAGCGGTCTTATCGTAAATTAGCGAAGGCAGAATTGGTAAATCTAATCTTGTGATTGACCTATAATAATGGCTTGGCATTTGTTGGGGTTTACAGACAAGCCAAACTTGTCTGACCAAGTTTTTATTGCAAGTAAATCCATACTAACCTGGTGGATTGCTACCGAAACATCCTCAACAGTTGCCTGAGAATAAATCTGCAAGTCATCGGCATACAAATGATAGGCACTCTGAAGATTTTGTGTTAGGAGATTAATAAACACAGAAAATAACAAAGGAGAAATAATAACGCCTTGAGGAACACCAGAGTTGTTGTCACACCAGTTCGATGATGACTCGTCGTGGCGGACTGACTGCTGGCGACACCGAAGATAACTTGAGAACCAATTCAGAGCATCGGATGAGACCTTAAGATAGAAAATAGTTGTAGAAATTATTATGAAAACCTGTGCTTGCAATTCTTAGCAAGGGTGGTATCTGTCTAAAATTACGATAACAACGTGGCATAGCTCCAAATTATGCTATTGGCGTAGTAGGCTGGTCCGGAATTAATTTTGTGGCGTGCTAATGCTCGTCCATAGTCAGCGAATGACATTGTCGGCATTTGCTTTGTCCAACACCCACATCAGGTCTCGAATGAAATCTTGTATAGCGGGATCAAATATTTTATCAACCCAAAATTTAAAGTCTGCATTTTTTATATCATCACGCCTTTGTCCCTAAAGTGGTAGGTAGAGCAGTTAGACCGTTCTATGTATAAGTGAATTCGACATACTCTTTACGATCCAAAATGTGAAGTACGTATCATAATTGAGGGGGTGGAATGATTATAAGCCGGCGATTACAACCCATTCCACAGTAGAAACCCCTATTTATACATCTGTCCATCCAACACAAATACTAAACTCAATTTAATTACGAGGCCCTCTTTGTTCTATAATGTAGGTGATAAAGACTACCCAACTTAGCCCATTGGTCTGTGAATACGGTAAAAGAATTTCTTGGTATATTTTAATGAGTTGCTTTTAGAGACAAACGGGCATATGTACGTACTAAAAAACGAGTATGACTACCAAATTTCAAACTCATCTGGTCACAAAGTTTTAGAAAACTTAAGTAACAAAGCCTAACAGAAGAATAATTGTATATTGAGAATAGTTAAATAGCCCATCTAATATCGACTTCTGGTTGACATTGTACCTCTCCATCGACTTTCCATAGATTTTCGTAAAACCAGAGATTTTGTAACACATTATTAATAGAAATTAGTACCAAAATCGTTTTAAAATAATAGTATGTCCTATCAAGGCGCAAATCACAGTCTTTGTGGAATTCGCAAATCGAGCTAACACGTTCGTGTTGAAGCCAGCATGGTTTTACCGCTATTCAATTTATACTCAAATCTGTTGTCATCAATATCTCCTGCAGTTTGCTTCCCGAAGCACTTTATTTGTCTTGGACGAGGCCAAGAAAGCTTGGTTCTATTTGTCGAACGTCCATACCGGAAACTATGAGCACACGACTGAAGAAACACACCCAGCACCAGACACACCCTTACTGCGACTTCCTTAAATGACAATGGTTGAACAAATGGTTATTCAATAAAAGAGAAGTAAACTGAATTCGAGATCTGAATTAAGCATTGGTATGCTAGTAAGTAGAAAATTAAGACAAAGACCCGTAATATTTTTTTATTAAAAATAATTATTGAAGAGTTCTAAAAATAACAGGTCTGAAGTACCCTAAACAGAAGAGCATGCATGAGAAACTTGATGGGAGTGAATGAAGCAAGAAAGGTATGTCAGGATCGTTGCAAATGGCGTTCCGCAGTCTCTGCCTACCCCTCCGGGAAACAGGCGTGAGTCTATGTATGTATGTATATATGAAGATTTCTGTCCTATAAGAACAGTAAATTCATTTTTTCCCAGTAAATTGCTATTAGTACGGCAGATCATGGTGATTATTTGCTAAGTATATGTTACGTTGTATTGGCTAGGCTACGTTTGTATGAAAAAAATTTACATACCTAACACAAATTTGCGGATATTAAAATAATATTTTACCACACAACACCTTCTACTTCCTACTAAACAATGGTGGCAATTCTATTTTTTTTCGTTTTTTAAAAGACAACGTTTTCCGTTTTTAAAAAGACAACGTTTTTCGTTTTTAAAAAGACAACTCCCGCACCAGGAATAGCACTATTAACAAATAATGCAGACGTTTTTATTGTAAATACATACATATTATTACCATACATTATCATACATAACAATCAATTGCATGGAGGTAAAATATAGCAATTATACATAACTTCATGCCTTTTTATTCCCGAAGGGGTAGGCAGAGGTATATTACGACCGGTTGGCGAAACGGGAGTGTAAGCGACTGCTACGCCGAAGGTCGCGGGTTCGATTCCCGCTCAAGTCAAACATTTGTGTGCATGAACATGGATGTTTGTCTTGGTCTGGGTGTTTCTATGTATAATATGTATGTATTTACAAAAAAAAAGTATATATGTATGTTTATCCATTACCTAGTACCCATAGTACAAGCTCTGCTTAGTTTGGGACTAGATGGTGTTGTGTGAATGTGGTAAAAAAAAATATATTAGACACCCACACTTCGCCAGTTATGTTTCGGTACCAATGTAATAGGGGATGAGCCTATTGCCATCTACCGAGCACATTGTTAAGCGAGCGATAATTAACATTTTTAATACACAAATAACTTCGAAAAGTCAGTGGTGTGTGCCCGGGGTAACTGGGGATCGAACCCGACACCTTCGCCTCGGCAGTCCGTTGCGTACACCACTGGGCTATCGCTTGTAGCAATAATAATTTTAATAGGAATTCAAATTCACACATCTCCTTGCAACTGATTCAAACGATTAATGCACGAGTAAAAGCCATTATTATCCAATATAAAACTAATATTTCTCTATTATATTGTCTTCTAAAGCTAAACTACATTACGTAACTAGAGTAATAACTTAGCTTTACTATATTAACAAGCACCGTATGTACACGAATTTCAAATTATTTGAGAAAAGTTTATTTGGTGCTTGGCAGTTTAAATATGTATATTATATAGGATAGAAAAACAAAGAAACGAGTAAAGCCAGACCTTGCTTATAAAAATGTATCATATGCCTAAAAAAGCGCCTTAGGTGAAGACCTAAGGCGCAGGCTGAAGAGCCTGCAGCGATCACAGTAAGTTTAAAGCTGTAATTGAAGACTTTGATGCAAATAGCCATCTTATACTAGACTAATACACGTATCCATTTTAACACCACTTTCAACACCGAAAAGCAGCCAAGATTTTTGTCCATTAATCCGCTACATAAATTCATGAATATTGAAACATTATCGCTGCTTTCTCGAACATTGACTACTCAAACAAAGATGGCACTCGAAAACTTGTTCTAAACTCTATGTTGTAAAACGTTATTCTTTATTAAAAAAAAAAAAGTATATATGTATGTTTATCCATTATCTAGTACCCATAGTACAAGCTTCTGCTTAGTTTGGGACTAGATGGTGTTGTGTGAATGTGGTAAAATATTATTATTATTATTTCTTTTTCCTTTTGTTTTCTCGGTTAATTAACCGGTGACAGACTGATGTTACGGGCCTAAGCCAAGTGAGCATCAGAGATAGTTTGAGTGTTAGGCTGTGAGGTGTGTGCGGTGTTAATGTTGGTCAGAGGTTGAGTACTGTCCGGTTCGCATTGTAGGAATTTTCTTACTAGTCTGCAAGTGTTAAGTATTACTGCTTTTTGTAGCAGGTAGTAAGTTTTTGCTGGTAAGTTTAAAGTTTTAAGGGATTGGTGTAACTGTCTGGGTATGACTCCTGTTGTAGAAATAACAATAGGTACAATAGTAACTTTTTGTAAGTGCCATAGTCTTATGATTTCGTCTTTGAGCTCAATATATTTGGTGAGTATTTCTGCTATAGTATTCTGAATGTTATGTGTGTTTGGTACGGCAATATCTATTAGGTATCCTGTTTTAGTTGTTTTGTTTATTAGGGTGATATCAGGTCTATTATAATGGATGGTCCGATCAGTAAGAATAGCTCGGTCAAAATATAGTTTGGTAGTAGAATTCTCTAGAACAGTTTCAGGGTTATATTTATAGTAGGCTGTTTGGGAGTCAATGAATTTGTATTGTTGTGCAAGCTTTTGGTGTATGATACTGGCTACCTGATCATGTCGATGCTTGTAATCCGTCTGGACTATGGACTTACATGCGCCTGTTATGTGCTGGATTGTTTCTGGAGAGCTATTACATTTTCGGCAAGAGTCAGTTTGTATGTTTTTTATAATGTATTTACTATAATTTCTGGTTTCAATTATTTGGTCCTGTATTGCGATCATGAAGCCCTCGGTTTCTGGGAAGAGTTCTCCTCGGCTGAGCCATGCGTTCGATGCCTCTTTATCGACGTTTTGTAGGCCTAGGTCGTGCCGATGCCTCCCATGTAACGACTTTTGAGTCCATATTGCAATCTTAGTTTTGTCGTCAATTAATTTTTGATTTAACTGTTCGATTGTGTCTATCAAATTAAGAGGAGTACACTTTTTATCATTATGGCATGTTGCTTTGTGGAGTTTGGATGTTGCTGCTTTGGTAAGAAAATATTGTCTGAGAGTAGTTATTTGTTTATTGTGTAGATTTGTAACGTCAATGAGTCCTCTGCCTCCTTCGTTTCGGGGTAATGTCAGTCTTTGTAAGCAGGATCTAGGGTGATTTTTACGGAATTTGGTCATTGTGGTGTTTATTTTGCGTTGCAAATTTTTGAGTTCCGTTTTGGTCCAGTTTATTATACCAAACGAGTAGGTTAATAATGGGATAGCAAAAGTGTTGATAGCTTTAATAGTGTTCTTAGAATTTAACTGTGTTTTTAATATTGTGTTAAGTCTATGTTGAAATTGTAGAGTTAGTCTTTGTTTTGTTTCTTTGTAATGTATTTGTTGCGACTGGTTGTATCCCAAATATTTATATGTGTCGTGTTCGTCTATTGATTCTATGTTTTCGTTTGTATTTGTCGTGTATTGATGGTGGTAGTTTTGTCCTGCTTTTATTGAATTTATCTTGCATTTATCTATCCCAAATTCCATTTGTATGTCTTTTGTGAACAATTCTGTGAGAGAGGCTAAGTCGTATAGTTGATTTTCGGTTTGGGCATAAAGTTTGATATCGTCCATATAAAGAAGGTGAGTTAGTGTGTAATCTAGTGTTTCGCTCTGTTTGTCGGTATCTGTGTATTTTAAAGTGTAACCTAGTGATGTAGAGTTCAAAATATTGGACAGCGGGTTCAGAGCAAGGCAGAACCACAGTGGGCTTAGCGTGTCTCCCTGAAAAATACCTCTCTGTATTCGAATCGGGGTCATTTCTATTGTCTCTGTTGATGTAGTGATTGAAAGTACAGTAGACCAGGTTGTCATAAGTGTATTTAGGAAATTTATTATTGTGGGATGAATTTTGTATATGTCTAGAATCTTTAGTAACCAAGAGTGGGGAACTGAATCATATGCTTTCTTGTAGTCAATATACATGCTGTAAAGGTCGGATTTTGATTGTTGAACTTTCTTAAGTATTACTGAGTCTATAATTAACTGCTCTTTGCATCCTTGACTAAATTTGCGACATCCCTTCTGTTGTTCGGCTAAACATATTATTATTATTATTATTCTGAGTTTAATTTGATTTACTGGCAGTACTGTGTGAATAAGTGGCACATTAAGTACAAATGTTGCTTCTTTACCTCGTTTGTTGGATATTTTTGCTTTCATATCTCATTTAGTTTTGATTAAATTAGTCCTCAGCTGGTAATTCGTGTTGAGTTTCTCAACTGAATATAAATTGTTCGTTCCGAAATTAAAAGATTTGTTGGATTTAATTTAACGTTTGAATGCTTTAAAGTTAGTTGGCTTGTGAAAATGCTGAGATAGTTAATAAGTGTTTTTAAAAGTTTCGTCCTTTCCATATCGTTTTTTTTTTTATCATGAAGAAAAGTTATATTTTTTACTAGTGGTAATGAAAAATGATTTCAATTTCTGAAGCGAATGTAAAATAAAAAGTGGAAAAATATTTCCTGTCGTCTGTTTGCTTACATTATTGAAGGGGCCTCTTTCTTTTGTTTAAGAAAGTAAAACAGTCGCGTATTCGTCGTAGTTATTTTGCTCCCTTCACGGAAGATTTCATGCAAATGTGCCGTTTTGAAAATATACGGCTCGTAAGTTGACTTGACCTGGTTTTTGACCTCAAATTTTATGTGTTAGCATACTGCACGTACACCAGATAAGTAACAAAATAAACGTAAACTTGTTAAAGTCGTCGTATACAATGACGAATTCTGGGTATTGCATTAAATTTGACAGAATAAAACTACCAATATTTATTTTACATAATGCCAAGATGAAGCAGTTTCGTGGTTTGTCCATAGTCCACTTACAAAATTATGTGTAATTTTTTTTCACTTAATACTACACTAAAAAAGAAATTCACGAGTCTTAAAGCAAAGAAGCGGAATAATTTTAAAGTCAGAATAGGATTTCGGATTAAATATAAATCAGGATTTCTGGTGTATATTTTGAAACGTAGCTGAGTGAGCTCAGCAACCCAATTTTGCCTGATTTGTCATCTACCATCGTCTTTAGTCACAGCTGTTTTCTTTCTTATTACTCTTTCTTCAGTAAGCATTCAAACAAGCTCTGCTGATTATGTATTAAATAAAGATCACTTCCGATACTCTGTAATAAGTTTTGTTAAAATAAGGGTCCATAATTATAGAACGGTAAAAAATATGTTCCATATTCTTAATTTATCTGGATGACAATGTTTTGTGTCACATGGCAAGCATGTTACAGGAGCGTAGTTCAAACCACATTCATACATTGCCTTTTAGTTCAGTACAAGTGGAAATGTAACGCAATAATTATACCAAGTTACCAGGAGAGAAGAACACAAAAGGCGTTTAAACTCTCTTATTAAAATCAAGGGGTGTGTATCTGAGTCATGTCGGCACTTCGTCGGAAGGAAGCAATCTAGTGTCAAAATCTTTGTTGGCTTCTTTGTCGGGTGCTTGTTAAGCGTTTGCTCAAATCGTGACTCCGAACATTATTAGTGGTTACAACTGTTGAAGGCTTGCGATGTTAATTTATTTATTTATTAACTTTATATACACACATAGCGTATAAAGGTGGACTTAATGCCTTAGGAATTTTCTGCCAGTCTACCTTAGAGTGGTGCAGAGATTACAGATGTTGTGTATGAAATTTTGTTCTCTCGGAAATTTTTGGGCATTTCGAAAAATGCACATACGTGAAAAATTACACGTATGACGTATTCTGTGCACTGTGTTAAAGGAGGACTAAATCATTTACTCTATTTATTTTCAGCTTAAAATAAAAGGTAACTACTTAGATTTTCTATCAATATAAATTATATGTTTTGGATACAACTTTTAGACGCTTATAACCAAATAGGACTCTTTCTGAGGAACATCAATCAAGAATCTTTCAATTTGCAGCTAACTTCTTAACTAACTTTTTAGCAAGCGATATGGGCGTTCGAGAAACGAATAATCAGAAGACGTTTGTTTCCTGACGAATGTATATCTTCAAGGAGAACCTCTAAGTCTCAGTTCACACCGAGATAGCAGCGGCCGGAAGCGAAGTGGAGAGCAGTTTCAGTGTCATATATTTTTAGTCTTTATCACCATGACTATAATACATAGAATCACTTAAAAAACTTGAAAACGTTGTGCGGCGGCGGGCGGGCGCGATCAGTTGCGCGCGGCCGCGAGTAGTCACGGGCGGCCGCAAGCCTTCTCTTCGCAGCCGGCCGCTGCGCGTTGCATCAAGCCGCTGCCATCTCGGTGTGAACTGAGCCTAAGCGACCAGATATTGTACCCAGCACTCGGAAATATCTTATACATACATACATACATATCGTCACGCCTTTTATCCCCGAAGGGGTAGGCAGAGGTGTATTTCTACACCCACTTTTCGCCAGATATACTTTAGTCCCACGTAATAAGGGGCGAGCCTATTGCCGTACCGGGCACATTTCCAGACTCCGTGCTGCTACTGAGAATTTCGTGACAGAAAAACCCAATAACACTGCCCGACCCAGGAATCGAACCCGGGACCTCCCGATCCCACGCGCACATTTATGCCGCGAGACTAACGAGGCAGTCGTATAGGGTTTGATGTCGAGTTTTCCGTCTCTACGCAAGGATGGTATTTGCATCGTGTTATCCCTTAGTCGCCTCTTACGACACCCACGAGAAGATAGGGGGTGGTGACACTTGTATTCTATGCCGTCAACCACACAGCATAAAATATCTTATCTATAATAAGATAATACCATCATAAGATAATATATTTATTTAAATATCTTATCTATAATAAATAAATATATTATCTTATGATGGTATTAAGCTAAGTAACTCTACACGATACAATAACAGAGAATATCTATTTTTATTATTATTAAAATATTCCAACCCAACCAAAGAGTAAAAATTCTTACTCCAATATTCTACCATATATACACACAAAACTATCTGATGACCAGTCCTAACAAAGCAGAACTTGTACTATGGGTACCAAGTATTGAATAAACATATACCTATAAGGTATTCTGATACCAAAAAGTATAATAATTGTTATTATAATTGTTTGAAATAGAAATATTATTTATGATAAGTCAAATCGATTATATCGGTTTAGTAACGTTTTGTTTAGTCTATTGTAAATTTTGACTATGATCACACTATGAACTGTCAAGTTTTCTTTCATTGTCGGTTTCCCGTCCACGCCGTTTCGTTTGTCTTCTCGCTTGCTCTTGTGATAGTAAAGTAAACTTAAAACCCTAGTGAATTGCCGCTAATTGATCTGCCGGCATCGGTTTTTTTGTGATAAACTTGTAACATATTGAACATTGTAAAACTTGTGTGAATCCGTGCACGTGTTTGGTGTCCGAGGACTTCGCCGAACTAGACCCTGCGGTAGCTATAAGATACTTCATTCATCTATTTTGGCCAATATATTTGTATGATGTGTCTAATTTAGCTCAAGCCTGACATCAGTGAAGATTTGGTAAGTAAATTAAATTTGCATGTAATTGTAATTCACTGTGCAATCACGATATAAGTGTTTAGACTTTTGCCTGGGCTAGAGACTGGATGAATTAATCGCTTCCACTGTCTTCTGCAAACTACCCAGTTTCTAGCCAAACTCTAGACACTAATTGTTGAATTAAATTTAGTTAACACCATTGGAACAAATTCCGATTTATATATTCATGTTTGGCTATTATAAACCCAAAGGCACAATTACTTAACATGTAAAATAAGTAATATTAATTTACCAAATTCCATATTAAATCTTACGCGAATCGCTTAAGGTACCAGAAACCTTACAATGCGTTATTATACTACGATTTTATATAATTCTAATTACATGATTACTATTAATGTTACATCAAAGATATGCTTCCTTACTAGCACAATTGGGTTGAATTATTCGTGGGTTAATAAATTTCTAAATGATGTTACGATTACGAAACCACTTATTTAAGCTTCCTAAGTGTTAATGTTTTTTTACTAATTACAAAAAAAAACATTAAAGTTAAACTAATTTTACTTTATTTTAAGTAATTTTCATAATAACATTACAAATGACTTATTATAACTATAGACATTACTATCTTAAATAATCATAATTTCTAAGAATATATATGTAGATAAATCTAAAAATATAAAGTGAAAATATATAATATGTACAGGTGTGTTTAGGTATCGTAGTATGCCTCCGCATCAATATCACCGGGTAACGTGCCCAGAAGGCTGGCAGCATTGCCAGGTTGGATGGCAATGCTGATTCTTTGAGCAAATAATAAATTAGACTTCTGGTCACGTGAGACGTCGACTAGCCGTTTAGATATTTCTCGGTATAAAGAACGAGCGCTCGGACCCCTTGAGCCTAGGGTTTCCACCCCAAACGGCTCAAATACGTAATTAGCTACTAGATTAATGTAGTTGCGCCGTTTGAGGGTTTCCGCAAATGCAGCAGCAGCGCCAGCATGACCTCCCGAGCTTGGAACATGGGATGGCGCGAAGGTGTCTACGCAGGTTGCGTCCCACACCAAAGGCCTACCCATTTTCCATGGCAAAAATGACATACCGTCAGGTCTCTTCCCGTCGTCGCGTACCAAACCATTTGGTAAGAGTACAGCTGGTACACCAGACGCGACAAAAACACGACGGATTATGTCATTTAGGTGAGCATGACAAGGAATTTTGCCAGCGCTTTTGCTGCAGGATAGCCCATGGTGTCCGAGGCTATCGACGTCTTTTCCACAATGATATCGATGCGGAGAAACACACGGAGCACCTAAACGGAGACAAGTGGCGATACGGAACGTCTCATCGTCCATCATGGTTACTGTGTTGGACGATGGTAGTGTCTGAAGCCATAGACCGGATTCCCACTCCCCCACAGCCAGCAAGCGAGCACGCTCTGTAACATTAAAAGATGTATCCAAAAGATTTTTCCTCACAATGTTGCAAAACGGCGCGTCCAGTGGGCAAATCAGTGTTTGCACAAGCCATTTTCCAGGCGTTTATAGCTTCGGTTTTGCACAGCACTTCTGAGTTAACTAGTGATAATATTTTCCTAGTTAACTATTCCGTGCTGTGAACCGATGACAGGAACGCCGGTAAAATGACACTGGAAATTTTGTGAACGCCGAGCCCACCCAAACGTATGGGTAAAAATGCTTGTAGCCAGGCTCGGTCGTCCAAGTCCACATTTAACCATTTTTTTAAAGTAACTTGTATAATTTGGTCCATTTGTCCTAGTAATCTTATTTTTTTCCAAATTTGCGATGATCTTAATGCATGAGTCAATTTTGGGACGAAAAGGCAATATCGAATACTACTATAAGCCGAATTGTATATAAAATTTTGAATAGGCGATCTGAAATTTTACAAAAAAATTGTACCTTTTCTTCTAAGAAAGAATCAAAAGCTTCTTCAAATACGGGCGAACCTAGGAGGCGAAATTAATTCTTTTCAATAATTTTGAAGTTTGGTGCCAAATGATTAAATTTAGATATTATCGCATGTTTTTTTGTGGAGTCTGTTGTATTTATAAACAACTCACACTAGTAAGTGTGGAACTAAGTATAGTTCCAATGTGTTAATGTTTATATTATAGATTTTGATATAATTTTATTGGACTAGAAATAAGAAGATCAGCTATGCTTCGTCTAACATTTGTAGTTCTGGGGATCTACGCACGAATATTCTTTTAGTTTGTAAGTACCTATAACTTAACTTCTTGTTCTGAGAACGTTCATTCTCATGAACTCTAATTATTACTCTAGAAGTTTTTACAATAGGTGGCCAGATAACTACGTAATTAAGTTAACCTGTCATCTCACTGTCATAGTTTGCCTGATCATCGTCAATTGTATCATAGCACCCATCTGTTAGCGAATTAAAAAGGGAGCTAGCCTTGGAGGGTCGTGAAATATACATGTTACTTTATTGGAGTAAGGTGGATGGTGTTGTGGTTCCAGTGCCAGTAACACTGCCCCATGTGCTATGAGTTCGATCCCCATACAGGGCAACGTTGTTTGATCTACGCGTTGTGGTTAGAAATGTTTACTTATTTAACTGACTCTTCGACAATGTTCCAACTTCAACCGTTACCAAAAGAAATTGCACATGCCTATCTATAGATAGACCGAATGTTGGGCTGGCTACAAGGGATGTACATATTTGACAATTTTGTATGAAGCTTATGTCAAATATCTCTAGTAGCCAAATCTATGGTTAGATCAAATATTAGGACGGGCCGTAAATATAAACTGTTTGATTTCTAATTAGCTATCAGTACATATACGTAAACACGAAGTAGTAATTATTAATAGAATACTTTATTTGTTAAACAATATATAATAAATAATTATTATGAATATATTGAGTAATATTTGCTACGTTTGTTTATTCGCTCCCAATATAACGCAAACATTTGAATAGCTTCTATGATTATTTAGATAAATCCGTTTTAGTTGTCAATATTGACCTGAATGACGTGAACAAAAGGATTATTTATTAAAAGTGGTTCGAATGCAGTCGGATAGATAGACTTATATATGTCCACAAGTTGCATTTTACAATTGACTGCTATAGCGTTTACAAAGGAACGTAAATGCAAATAGAGCTTGTGTATAACATAAATAAATTGAATTATTGAGAAAAATCTACACTTGGATTGCTATAATCTAGCAATCCAAGTGTCGATTCTTCTCAACAAGTGGTTTTGGAACCGGAATTTTCAGTTTTTTGTGTGGTTCGCGAGCGGCAAAGAAGCTGGTTGCTACAAATAGCACTCGCATGCGGCTCGCGATACTTTCACTAACGGAAGCATTTGCAGCGCAGGCAAAAAGGTAATTGCATTCTTACTAGGCAAAGCATTACAGAAGCTATGCCAATTAACGACTATTGCAGCCTAAAGTTAGGAAAGAGAAGGATGCCAATGGAAGATTCATTACATGCTCTTATGCATTTTTTCTTGCAAATCGCTCTACTTGCATTTTAAATGAGTCCGTTCAATTAAATCACGCTACTACCTTACCACATGAGATCGACGTAAATACCAACACACCATAACGCTTCACAACCACATCACCACCTCTAGCGACAACGCACGTAACCACAGCTTGAACCCATTTTGCTGTGACTAAGTATGTCGTGTTATTGTGGTACGAGTGTATCAAGGATTTACGTCGATGTCCTGTTACGTTTAATATGGTGAATGGGAGCACACGGCCTTCAAACCTTTAATTCCTTAGGTACACAGGTTTGGGAGAAGAGTTTCCACTTCAGTTTCTCTCTTATCTTAGAATTGGTAATGCATGAATGTGCTTATTAGACATTACAAGGGCTACGGCTAGCAGCATACTGTATCTGCAGGTCGCTGGCCATTCTTATTTTATTAAACCTGCAACATACTTCCACGATCAAGTTGCAACTAGATCAATATAATAATAATTATGCAGAGGCAAACGACGCGTCAAATGACATGAAAACTATAAACACGCTTCCACATTTTTCACATCAGTAAGCATAAAAAAGGTGGAACTTACTTAATTGAAATGTAGATTTGTTCGAACGGACTTTAAAAGAACCTAATAGCATGATTTTTATCTCAAGCTTTATCTACACAAAGTTGCAACCACTTAGCCAACTATGCTCCATTAGTGGACTCAAGTTTTAAAAGTTCTGCTAAGCGATGTGGTTTCTTTATTAAGGTTTTACTAATCATTCTTCTTGACGTAGCTAATTTTTAATTAGTCTACTAAGGTACTTTTAGGTAAAAATACATTTTTTTTATTTGTTAGCCACACAAGTAACTTGATTACGGTGAACTAAGGGCTAATTTAAATAACATAAGTTGGAAGATGATGAATTTTAATTTTCTTTATTATGTAGGAAATAATAAACTTGCACATCAGACGTTCGGTTGGGTCACGGAAACCTTCTACAGTGTCGCATGGAATAGCGCGACTATGCCGACATCGAGTCCGCATGTGCTAATCAGTTCCAATGCGCTCTGGCTTAAGCTGATCTGGCCACTTTTGTGGTCAGTCCTCATTCTTAATTGACGCATATATACGCATAGCAATAGACGCATAATAGTTCCAACTCTTTGTTCACAATTATGCGGACGTTGTAACTGAATTAGCGGGGAAGCGACATCGTCTTTGATTTATATTTGAAGTAAGACATGGCAAACTTGACTGAAATAATGATGTAAGTACAACTTAACAGAAGTTACCTTTATTATGTGACAAATTCAAAGTCACCTTTTTTTAGGTGAGAGTAGGTACTAATCTTAGGATTAAAGTTGTGACGTTATTAGCACGTAATCAAAGTTAACGTTAAGTACGTAACCGTAAATATATAATGGTGATGATACACTTGAGCATACGCTTGTAATGAGCATTCATGCGGATGTTACAAAACACAAATGTTGGCGGTCCGGTCGTGTACCAGGTGACTGGAACAAAGCCGTTCTGCCGTCCTTTAACTAGAACCCCGTTAACCCTCAAATGGTCGATTTTGAGTTTTGAATGCAAAGTAATACAGTTTTAAATTCTCTATCTTTCTGTCTAAGAACCATATCTCTATCACTTACGGTTATAGAGATAGTAAAACATGATTTACCGTTAAATGACAAAATATGGAACAAATGCTTGACTAAAAAGTGACTATACCACGCTTCTTAGCTTAATGCACGTTAAAGTACCTTAGTTTTAAAATTCGCCTAATACTTTTTTCATTTTTTATAAGCTTAAACTACGTTAATTGAATATTCTTGACTAGAAATACACTAAGAACCTATAACTTGTTTATAGTTAAGAATCAATTTTGATAAAACAGGAATAAAAACAAAGCTATAAACTATTTATGATGAAAACCTTATCTTAATTCTGGTTAGACGACCATAACGGTATTTTTGCCAAGTAATCAATATTGCGATTTGCTCAAAACAATTCGTTAAGAAAAGCGTTATTTACTTCGAACATGGAATTTGTTCAAAAAAAATATTAGTAATTCTTAACTTAATAACGGCTATCCCACGTTCCCAAACTAAAAACACGTTATCCGTTTCTCGCACTTCATTAATTCTGGGAGTGTGCGGGGATGCCAAATGCGTGCGAGGATGGGATATGCGCGCAGGGAGGTTTGCCATTCCGCCCGGAGAGTTTATAGCGTGCTAGCGTGCGCCATCGCATCGTGTTCCCGGAAAAACTCAAATATGTCGGGGAACATTAAGAGGTAAAATTCGAAATTTTTTGTATAATATTTTATTAACATTATCTTCCTTAATATCTCCACCAAGTTTGAGGTAAGAATAGCAGACCAACGAATTAGTCATATTTATAAAATTATTATGACTGCCTTGTTGGTTTGCTATTATCCCTCAGACTAACTAGGTGGAGTGACTACCTTTGACGGGCAGGAACTGGATGAGAGTAGCCTCGGATCCACCATTGCAGTCAGTCAACCGGAAGATGGCAGTCAAACCACCCAAAATAAGGCGAAAGTAAAAGGCAAGATTCTATATAGGCAGCAGCATTAAGTATCAAAGACTTCCGCCACTACGATCGCCAATCCGTCTGCCAAGCGTGGCGATCAAAGCAAAATCTCCCAAAAGAGCCACACACGAAAAAAACGGCCTCTATTCCCCGGCGGCCCCGCTATTCCTGACTCAGATAGTGACCATGGTAACGGCGGGGCAAGAGGTGCGATAAACCTCCGGCAGAGATTTGTCGCAATTTTTCATTTATTGCATTTCATTCATCACACTCTGATGAGGATGTAGAAGCTATGTATGAGGACATATCTCGGACTATACATAGCTTCAAAAACCCATTACACCGTTGTCATGGGAGATTTTAGCGCGAAACTAGGTAAACGAGCGGTGATGAGCTGAGGGTGGAGCAATTTGGATATGGACACCGGAACTCGCGGGGCCACTTGCTGGCTGGCTTCATGGAGAAGGAAGGACTCTTCATGATGAATTCCTTTTTCAAAAAGCTAGAATGCCGCAAGTGGACCTGGAAAAGTCCAGATGGTGCCACCAAAAATAAGATCGATTTCATCATGTCAATGAAGAGGTTAATATTTAATGATGTCTCTGTGATCAGTTCGCATAAAGCGGGCCGCGGTCACCGAATGGTAAGAGGCACATTGAATATTAGTCCCAGCCTCGAACGGTCGAGATTGATGAAGTCTACGCTTCTACCAGCGCTAGTTCAAATCTAAAACCCCGATAGCTTTCAGCTTGAACTGCAAAACCGCTTCGAAAGCCTGGGAGATGTGGACGACTTTAGTGACAGGTTAGTGAATGCTGTCCATACAACAGGCTTAAAGTTTTTAAAGCCCATGACGATTAAAAGAGCCCATAAAATCTCTGGTCCGATCCTCGAGCTTATACAGGAAATGCGTAAGATGCTTCTGCATGCCTCCGACGATATGCCAAAGTATCGGCGGCTTAATAAACAGATCTCTAAGTCTCTGATTCGCGATCTTCGCTAATACAACACTAAGTGTGTTCAAGGCGAATGGTGACAGAATTGGACGAGATAATTCTGTCACCATTCGTCTTCAGCCTTGTCAGCTGACCTGCCCGATAGACAGATTTCTTTTGAACACTTTGGAACCGTAATCTGCTCGATTGCTTCTTGAACACACTTAGTGTTGTATTTGCGGAGAGCGCGAATCAGAGACTTAGAGATCTGTTTATTAAGCTGAGGCGGAGGAGCTGAGGCTCCTGGAAGAGATCGAACTGGACAGCTATACACGACTACACGACCACCTGTTATTACTCCAGTCACTGACCCTAGAGCTGGATTGACCCGACACTATACCGAAGATATCCTGGACATGACATCCCGTCAGCAAGCACGGGATAAGAGTGGCCCTAAATCAACTCAAAACCAACAAGGCACCGGGTGATGACGGAATTACGTCAGAGCTTTTGAAAGCTATCGGCGTACCTGCCGTGGAAAAATTCGAAAGTTATTAAATTCTATCATACTCGAGGGCAAAACGCCACAGGCGTGGCACAGTGTGGTGGTGCTTTTCGTCAAGAAAGACCCTTTTGAAAAACTACAGACCCATCTCACTCCTGAGTCACGTCTATAAGTTGTTTTCAGGGGTCGTCACAAATCATCTCGAGACCAAGCTAGACGACTTCCAGCCTCCCGAACAAGCGGGTTTCCGTAAAGGCTATAGTATTATAGACCACATACATACGCTGCGGCAGGTTAAGTCTGAGGAGTATAGCCAGCCTCTATACTTGGCGTTTGTGGACTATGAGCAAGCCTTCGATTCGATCGAAACCTGGGCGGTACTGCAGTCTCGCCAATTGTGCCATCGACGACTATCGATTCGTCGAAGTGCCGAAGTGTTTCTTCTAAAACGTCACCATGTCAGTCCGACTCCAGGACCAGAGTTTAAAACCTATTCAACTATAGCGAGGGGTGAGGCAGGGAGATGTTATATCTCCGAAACGTTCACCGCTGCGCTGGAAGACGTTTCAAGGTTATGGACTGTGAAGGACTCGGCATTAAATAAACGGCGACTACTTACACCTTCTATTTGCTGATTATATCGTAGTCATATATCGTAGGAGAGGCCTAGTCCAGCAGTGGACTTTTAAAAGCTGATGACGATGATGATGATGATGATCGTAGTCATGGCTCAGACCTTGGAAGACCTCAGCACAATGCTCGATGGCCTCCGTAGAGTCTCCCAACAAGTAGGTCTTAAGATGAACATGGACAAGACGAAAATCACGTCTGACTTCCATGTCGTAACTGCTCCTATACAGTTTGGGAACTCTACACTCGAAGTTGTCGACACGTATGTATAACTGGGAAAATGATCCGATTGGGTAGGTCCAACTTCGAGAAAGAAGTCATTCGTCCAATCTAATACGGTTGAGAGGTGTTCGGGAAGTCACGGCATATCTTCACGTCTGATATCCCGCAGTGTCTCAAGACGACGTCCTTGACCAGTGTATGTTGCAAGTGATGATCTATGGAGCCGATACGTGGTCACTTACTTTGGGCCTTATCCGGAAGGTCCGGGTTACTCAGAGGGCAATGGAAAGAGCTATGCTCGGTGTTTCCTTGCGAGATCGAAAAAGAAATGAAGAGATTCGTAGGAGAACCAGTCACATAGCCAGACATAGCTCTCCGAATAGCCAGGCTAAAGTGGCAATGGGCAGGGCACGTAGCTCGAAGAACCAATGGCCGTTGGGGCAGGAAGGTTCTGGAGTGGCGACCACGCACCGGACGATGCAGCAGGAGTAGGCCTCTCACAAGGTGGGCCGACGATCTGTATAAGATTGCGGGAAGCGGTTGGATGCGGGCGGCTCGAAATCGAGTCTGTATGGAAAACCTTGGGGGAGACTTATGTCCAGCAGTGGACATCTCTAGGCTAACATGATGATGACAATGTGATTGAAAATATTATTACTGTCTATTATACGCAAATATACTATATTAAATAGCCACTATAGAAATAGGGCCTTAAAATATACTTTTTTAGCTATTAATTGCTTAATAAGATTAGAAAAGTTATCAAGGCTGTGCATATAAATTTTCCAATTTGCTGTATAAGTGAAATATATATGTTGATGATAAGGAAATTTATTTAATTAAAACTTTTTAATTTAATTGATTCAATTTTCATACTGCATTTTATTTAATTATCCAGTTTTTTGATATGTGCTGCTTAGCTATAAAGACGTTAGTAACAATTTAAGTAAGAAATACCTGTTTTTAGCTTAGTAAGCAAGCATATATTTTTTCATATCTTTTTTATTTTTCGCTAAAACTTAGCTTACAAGTGTCATAGGTACTTTAGCCTCTTTTAACGTAAGGTGCTAATGTATAAATATTAAGAAAGGTCTTAGCAACAAAACGGTTAATAGACTTAGCGCGTTTATAGTTAAGCATTTTAGGGTAAATTTATTGGAAATTAGAAACCTCATAAATTTAAAGAAAATGCTTAGCTAAAAGATCTCTAAGTGTAGGTTAACAATGCTTTAGTGCAGCAAACAATGTCAAAAAAATGTGTATTGCTTAACTAAACCAAAAGATTCAGTTTATTTATATAATTTTAAGTAAATTTCTGAGCAGGAAATATCCTATATGACGCTGGCAAATATTTGTTTAAATAATATTTAACAATCACTGATTTATGTATAATAGTTTTCTAGAAACAACGATTCCCGCGTTTTTTACGTTTTTCTCCAAAATCACTTTTTGGGGTTAACGTGGTTTTAGTTAACGGACGGCAGCGTTATTGTGCCACTGTACAAGGGCAAAGGGTCACAGCAGGAATGCAAAAATTATCGCGGTATCAGCCTCCTGAGTGTTGTTGGCAAATTGTATGCAAAGATACTGATTGAAAGAGTGATTTCTGAAACGGACAGTTTGGGATGACGAAAATTTGGGATGTGCAAACGGGATTCAGAAAGGGTATGGGATGTACGGATCAAGTCTTTTCCTTAAGGTGCATTGCAGAGAAAGTCTTAAGTAAACACCAGAAGGTTTTCTGCGCCTTTATTGACCTGGAAAAGGCTTACGATCGAGTGGTGAGGGATGAACTTTGGTCAACACTTTCTGTGTATGGAGTGAGCAGCAGTCTGATACGGGCACTTTAATCCTTATATAGGGATTCAAGTGCCTGTGTCAGAATAAACGGGGCCTACACGGACTGGTTTAACATTGATCGTGGTGTTAGACAGGGATGTGTAGCGTCTCCTTGGCTGTTTAATCTGTTCATGGACAGTTGTTTGACCGATCTGAAAGAGTCTGAATGTGGATTAAGAATGGGTGGGTCAGTGTTTAAGACCCTGCTATACGTTGACGATCAGGTTCTATTTGCATCGTCAGCGTTGGAATTGCAGCAGATGGTCACCACGATGAATGAAGCGTTTAAGAAGCAAGGTATGAAAGTGAATGTTAACAAAACCAAAGTCATGGTCATAGAGAGGGATGATAGTGTAACTGAATGTGACGTAATGATAGGAGATGAAAAAGTGTAGCAAGTGAACGAGTTTGTGTATTTAGGGTCTTTGTTTACGAGAGATGGAAAATGTGAGGGAGATATTGAAAGGAGAGTGAAAGCAGGAAATTGTGTGAATGGCGCCTTACAGTCCATCATCAGCAATGGTATTATCCCAAAACAAGCTCGCCTTGCTATACTGCAGGGAGTTTTGGCGCCAACACTGATGTATGGTAGTGAATCATGGGTATGGCAGAAGAAGCATGAAATTAGAATCAATGCTGTGGAGATGAGAGCTTTAAGGAGTATGTGCGAAATAAGGCTGATTGATAAAGTGAAAAACAGTGTGATACGAGAGAAGTGTGGTCTAAAAGAAGATGTAGTGACAAAGGTTGAAAAAGGAATGTTGCGTTGGTTTGGACATTTGGAACGGATTCTAATTCAAATTCAAAATCCTTTATTCATTTGGGTCACAATGTGACGCTTATGAACGTCAAAATAATAAATTTATAAAATAATTACTTATACTCAAATTTAAAACATTATTACTGTATGCTTCTACATTTACATTTACTGCCACGTTCGCAAAGCAATAGGTAGAACCATGAGAAAGAACGGGCAATAAAACTCACGGTCACTCTTTTTCATCGCCAGGTTTTGCATAATACACAATTTACATTTTGTAAGGTGCTGCAACTGTTACACCTTCTATATCACTTGTATATATTTACTGTACATCATAATACTCAAGCATAATACTTTTGGTTAGCCTCCTCAGAATAGACATGGTGAACCAGGAGCATCCACTTACATTATATATACCTAATAATGCAGGCAATCCGCGAAAGTGATCAGAACCATGATGGAAATGATGCAGTTAAATAATAAAATCTAATACCAGCCCGCAAGACCGTCATCGACCAGTCATCGCAAGTAGCACCCGTGGATGAAAGAAGTCGTGTAGATGGATGAAAGAAGGAATACGAAAGGAGTGTATTGTGCGAGAATGAATGGAAATGTTGGTAGGGGACGCCCTAGGCGGACGTACGCCGACCAAATAGGTGACGTACTGAAAAAGGGCCAAACTAAAAGTACCCATAACCGACGCGCATGCATGATGAGGTTAATGAATGTCGAGGAAGCGAAAAAAGTATATTTGAACCGAAGCATGTGGCGTTCTATAGTCTCTGCCTACCCCAATGGGAGACAGGCGTGACGATATAGATAGATAGATAGTTACAAAACACAAAGACAAATTAGTGTGTTTTAGCGAACATTCTAACAAACGTTCAAGCGAACATTTTAGCGAATTGACAGTAAATTTGCTTCGATCTTTTTTGCTGATTAGAGCGTTCGCTAGAAAGATCGTCCAAATGTTCACAGCAAAGTTCGGCTCTGTTTGTTGTTCAGTTTGACAAAACAAATAACAGCGAATGCTCGTTGTTCTGTTATAAGTGAATGCTCAGGTGTAATAGCGCTGTAATACGTACGTATTAGATGTGTATTAATACGTACCGTCGTTAAAATTTTTTATTTGTGTCAACCAAATGGTACATTCATTGACTAATTGTGATCATTGAATTTTATGACTAGCCTAGGATTTATTGTCATACTGATAAATTAAATAGCTGTCGAGCAACAGACCGCACGGTGCGTACTGCCGAACGCGCCAGCATTACTTGCCGGCCCGGCCGCATGTGTAATGATTCATATCATTACACATGCGGCCGGGCCGGCAGAAGTCATCTTCTGCAGAGTAGCGCAGTTACATACTAGCCTATATTTTGTTCACGTACTGGTGTCAGTACAGTGTCGTTCGTAGACAATAGATATATGCCCTTCAATTGTCTGCGAAAAATTCATTGATGCATGGTTTTTTAAATCATTTGCTTTAGTTTGGGGACGTTAATAGTGTTTATTTTTATTCTCGTGTATTGCTGTTCTTTTATTCCGGATTGCAAATATGTTTTTTTCTATTCTATTCAGATATTTGATAAAACAGTATCAATTTTATAACGAATTTATTTTAGTAATTGTATATTAAAAAGTATCGTGAGAATAGAGAAATAAATTACATGTTAACAAGACTAAGCATTGTTATTTTAAATTTAGATTACAAAGATTCAAATTATATTCCAGTAAAACGTTTAACACAATAACAGTATTACGTTAATAAATAAGACATCGATCGCCCTTCGCAAACAATTGCGATGAAGCCATAAAACTAACACTCAATTTGTAACAATTGGTTAACTGTGAGAAATATCATTGGATACCCAAACACACATTTAATGGTCTAACTTTATATTTGGTCCAGACTTTCCCTTTGTTATATTCTCAAGATTATTTAGACAACGAAATGTGACGCAATCAAAGGTTTGTGTTAAACAATAGCTGAGATTTACTGAGGCCTTTATTTCAAGTATCTATTTATTGGAGTTCTGCCCGGGTGCAAAGAATGGTTCCGAGTTATACAGTTGTCACGAAATAATAACGATATTTGCAACTTCCTTCTGTTCTGTTGAATTTTGTTCAGAAGTCATGGAATTTAAGAGCTTTGGTTAAATAGTAAATCCTTGAATTAATAATACGTCTTCGTTATTTTCAACCCCTGTGGCCATAATTGTTAGGACCGTGCTGTCTTTTAGTCGTATAGTGTTATTGGCATTATTATTGCAATATATTACATAACTTCACGCCTTTTATCCCCGAAGGGGTAAGCAGAGCTGTATACACACCCACATTTCGCCAGTTATGTTTAGGTCCTAATGTCATAGGGGGCGAGTCTATTGCCATTGGAATATCTTTCTTAATTAATTAATAATCTTACTTATTAAGACTTTAGCATAGTCATTATTTCTTCCATCCTAATCATTAGACCATATTATTATGTAAAACTTTTTGGTATTGCTCCTGTGTTATACCTGCAAAACATAGATTATTTATTACCTAGCTGATAATTAGCGATGACCGAAAGCGCCAGCGAGAAGTGCGATTGTTTTTGACGTAAAATCCCACAGTTTGCTCATATCTGTTTCATGCTATCGATTTTTTTAAATCTCTTATGCCCACTACCCTTCGGAGCGTATGTACATACATATCAAAATGACGTGGAAAATAAAACAAAATAGCGCTTTAAGCCTATTTTAATAATATATGATACATGAATTCTTTTGCATGTTTTCGATGGCATAAGTAGTTTTCTATTTTATCACAAATTTAATTTCTTTATTAAGACATCAAATGTTTTATATGCTACAATACACTCCTATTAATAGACCAGTCTTATCAGAACGTTGATGGGCACTTTGGCTAGCAATAAAAATGTGTATTTTTGTTTATAGGCAATTTGTTAGCGCAGCATCCATGTTATAAAATGCAGAATAAAACAAGTAATGAGCGGAAACTATCTCAACTTCGGAACTGCTTATGTCAGAAAAGAAAAAAAAATCGGCGCGAAAAATGGTTACAGAGCTTTTCTAATTTCTCAGTAGCAGCACGGAGTCTAGCAATGTGCCCGGTAACGGCAATAGGCTCGCCCCTTATAACGTGGGACCTAAAACTCCAAATATGGCGAAATGTGATTAAAATGAAAAAATTGAAACAGAAATGGGAGATTTTGACTGGCCGCTAATTGTTTAGTTATAGTTCCAGCAACTAGCAAAATACATAAAATGCAATTTTTCTTGAAATTAAAAACTGCTAGAAACTTCTCGATGTCGCATTCAGAATGTCTATGACGCACAACAATGTCACCAGTCGTTTATACAGTTACGGTAAGTTGGAAAACTTGCAGAACAGACAAGTTAATAATTAAAAGCAAGCAACTGACTCGTTGATGTAAAAGTTAACTTTATTACTGTACGGACAAACGCGTTCTTCAAAGAATGTAATTTAAAATGAAGTTTAAGTGGCTTTAACATAAGCCTTGTATTAATTCACCCTTGACGTTGAAATCATCTATTTCCTAATCGACAGATAAAAGAATGCCCGTCATCATATAATAATATTTATATATATTTTTAATAATATAATAATATTTATTGATCAACCCATTTACAATATTTGACTTATGTTATCTTACAGTTAAATTAAACATTAGAGTATTAGCAGTATATCTATTTAGATATACTAGCTAGATAACTACTTAATTCAGGCAATGTTTGTGTATGTACAATGCTGGTGATTCCGTTGTGCATTACCAAATCAAATCTAGTCCAATATGCTATCCTGTTATTTTAGATAAAACTAGACAGTGACTTAACATCTGTCAATCGTAGTTACACAAAAATGTTCTACATTTATTGGAAAATAAAGCAAAGTAAAAGTAATTTAAGATAGCTAGACAAGAGATATCAACCAAACATGCGTTCCAAACTCAGCGGAATCCGTACAGAGTTTAGTTTGACATCTCTAGAAATCTCTATAAAATCATACTGCCTTTAATGGAATCATGTAGGTATTAGTCAAAGATAGCAAGAGACTCACATCAGTTTAGAAAATCTAACAAGAAAAATAGGGCCAATGTTATTCTGATAAGTTGACATTAGATGCTTAAACTAGGCTTAGAGCCTGTAATTTCCCCTGCCATTTTGTTACAAAGACCAATTTAATTTAAAATGCTGCTATATAAATCTAATAGTTACATATACTTTACTTAAAAATATTTTAATAGAATACTATGAAAATTATAGTGCAATGGGTTAACAATTATTTAGATATTTATAATAGTAACAATAATTAATTATAGAAAAGTTATTTTCCACATGCCATTTGTGTGTGTGTTAGGAGTTAAGTGCACGCTTTACTACAGGTATATGAGTATCTGGTTGTGTCAGGTAATACGATAATGCCTATATTATGCTTAATACAGGTATTATCGTACTATAGCAAGCAAATTTTCTGTTGCATCATAATCGAGTGCATGAAGCCACTCATAAAGTGAAATTCTTAGATTATGCTTATTTAGTCTGTGTATCCTTAAACATTTATTGATTTTATTATATAAGAATTCACCTAGAAAGCATGCAAACCGATTTGTATAAAATGTATTAAATTTGAACGATTTAAAGATTTTATAGTCCCTGCGCCTAAATGTGTCAGAAGTGTGAAGTGTGTTACTATGATATCTTAGAAGAAGTCTTAAAATGAATAGCTGCCGTACTGTTAATACGTTACAATTCTGATAAAGATTTTTGGTCGGGTATCTATAGGAAAGGAAGCTGCTTACCTTAAGTATTGCTCTTTGGGCTCTTTCTACATTAAGCATGTGGGTCTTAGCCACTCCTCCCCATGAGTCAATACAATATAGTAATAGAGATTCACATAGCGCTTTGTATATAGTTTTAATCAGCTTAGGTTCTCCTACATGTCGTATATATTTAAATATTGCTATGAGTTTACGCAAACGGGAAGTTAACACTCTAATATGTGACTGAAATGATAAATTACTATCTATTATTACGCCAAGA
The DNA here is from genome assembly GCA_944739405.2 of Euclidia mi. Lineage (NCBI taxonomy): Eukaryota > Metazoa > Arthropoda > Insecta > Lepidoptera > Erebidae > Euclidia > Euclidia mi. Next base: position 108,886,443 of record OX123183.2, read on the forward strand.
TATTTTATTTCCTTGACTTCTTCTATACACGAACAGGAACAGGTACAAGTATTTCCTGACAAGAGACATTCATGAGCCTTAATTTGAAAAATGTCTTTTGGAGGCTGGGTCCGATTTACCATTGAAATTGGAAGGTACTTAGTTTAACTAGCATTTAAGCTGAGTAAATTGTTATGTATCCAATTGGAAACCGTGTTAAATCCCTTTTGAGCAGATTCAAATACCTTGTCCCAACTCCTTTCCCAGAATATACAAACCGTGTCATCGGCAAAAGTTATGATCTGGCCGTTTTCGATAGACATATTACACAACTGATTTATATAGACTAGGAAAAGATTTGGGCCAAGTATGCTGCCTTGAGGGACACCATAGTTTATATGGAGAGGATTACTGAGCTTGTTGCCGATCCTAATACTTTGACTTCTACCAGTTAGGTAGTCCTCAAATAAATTTAGCGGGTTGCCTCGTATGCCTAGATGTTCGAGCTTCTTAAGCAACAGCGATATTGATACAGTATCAAATGCTTTTGCGATATCTAGAAATACACACAAACATTTCTGACCATCATCCAATTTCCTAACAACTGTGTCAGTTAAGTGGAATACGGCATCGGCAGTTGACTTTGATTTTCTAAACCCATATTGATTAGGAGATATAAGGTTATTTCGTTCTAAAAACAATGTTAGTTGCTTATTTAGAATACGTTCTAAAATTTTAGATATAGTTGGCAAAATTGATATAGGTCTATAATTACCTATGTTAGTTTTGTCACCGTTTTTATGGATAAGTGTGATGGTAGATATTTTAAAAATATTTGGAAATTTGGCGGTTGAAATCGCGAGATTGCAAATGTGTACAATAGGGCCCGCAAGCAGTTGTTTATTTTGTTTTAGAAGAATAGCTGGTATCTTATCCCAACCGGTAGAGCCAGAAACTTTGAGAGAATCGATAATGTTAACAACTTCGGCCAAGTCAGTATTTAACAACACCAAAGAAGACACGGGGCTTAACTCTGCATGTGAATTTCGCCCTGCATCAGGATTTTGAGTAATTTTTATATTTTCTGCTATATTCTTCCCAACGTTGACGAAGTATTCGTTTATAGAATCTAATGCAGTATCAGACGAAAGAGAAAGGGACATTCGTTCCTCATTAAATGTAGGTTTAGTTTTTAGATTTGTAATCGAATTGATTACTTCCCAAGTTTTTTTGACACTCGTCATGCCCGCCTTTTTAAGTTCGTCACGTTCATATTCTAACTTAAGCTTTCTCAGCAAGGTTACACAGAAATTCCTATACCTACGATATGTGATACTAAGAATTTGATTATCCGGTGATTTTTTAAGTTTAATATGCATATGATCCCTATTTCTCAGACACCGGACGATGCCTGGAGTTACCCAAGGTTTCAGAGGGATTTTGCGGCGGGGTAATTTATGTGTATGTGTATTATTTTGCACAATGTCAATTATTTTATTCACGAATATTTCAGCAGCCTCATTGCAGTCATCAGAGTTCAGAACCGGTTGAAAATTTGTGTCCATTAATTCTTTACTGATGCCAAGATAGTTTATCTTGGTCAAAGATTGAAAATGCCTTTTATGATAATTGGACTGTTTGGTTTCTATGGATAATTCTACGGTAAGTGTGTTCTTAATAATCAGAGCCGTTGACTTATAGGTACTTTTTGCTAATACATGGTCAAGACAATTATTAAGTCTAGTTGGTAGGGTGTGTACTGGTAGCAGTCCATGTGACGATGTGAGATTTAAGTATGTCTGTGCGTTAAAATCGGCGTTATTAGACTTGATATCGATATTTATATCACCAGTGAGCAAAACATGTTTATTTTTATTGAATGATGCTAAAAGGCTGTCCAAGGAATTTATAAAGATATTAATATTTTTGAATGATGGAGGCCTATAGATGGATACAAGTGTAATTGTATTTTGTATGGTAGTTACGAGGCAGTTAGCTTCCGAAAAGTCAGGTTCGTAGGTATTGCATATTAAGCCATTCCTTTTATATATAACGATACCGTCGTTTTTGTTGTAGTGAGTTTTTGTTGAAAATGCCGTATAGTTATCAAGTGAGGGAATGTGAATATTACACGAGAGCCAACATTCGGTCAAAACTATTATATCAGGGGGTATATCTATTCTTTTCAGCAAACATAAAAATTCTGAGATATTATGACCGATACTTCGAATATTTTGGGTAAGAATTATTATTGTCGAATTAGAGATTTGAACATGTTTAATACAGTCTTCTGGATCACAGTTTAAAGAGTTATACAAATTCATATGATCCAAATTATCCATAGTGGTGTATATGTTATCTTTTAAATTGGCCATTTTTGTGATTAATAAAATCCGGCAACGATGTAAGATGCAACAGTAGGTAGTGATCACTGTCATATAATTGTGATATATATGTAGTGTGCGTATTGCATGGGTACTGTATATGCACACTATGCAATGTATATGAAATAGTTTTACTATGCACTGTACTCCTCAGAAGAAAACTAATCCATTTATTTAGAAAGTGAAGTGTAAATAGTATGGTTGTTGTTAGTGTTAAATAGATAAATTTGTATGTTCGCGTTATGTATACTGTCATAACATTATAATGGCAATGTGGAAATACGGTTTGTTTTATAACTGTAAAGACACAATTTGAAATTGAATGACAAGTTTTTAAAAGATTACAGCATGCAAAAAATTTGTAAATAAAAATCTTTGTTAAGTTAGAATTAGCAAACGTTGTACTTTGGTTAATGTAAGTAAACCTATTATAAATTGTAGTTATGTAAAATATTTTTAATCGACATGCAAAAGTATCATAAAATATGAAACATATTATTATACTCATAAAGACTAGCATTACTTTTTTGCTAAAAAAAGCCAGACATTCCTCAGTTTTGATATGGATGGGTTTTGTATCTTTCTCAGTACGTATAAAGATTTTGCCGCTCGAATGCCAGCAGGAATAGTCATGCGCCTTAGCGAACAGACGGGCTTCAAAAAGAAGTTTTCGAAGGGTAGGAGTAAGGTGCTCATCGGCGTAAATAGACTTTTTATTCCCTGGTATCCCGATTGTCTCAGTATTCAACTTCTCCGTTAATGGCCGTTGTTTATTAAATTGTCGAACCGATGACAAGAAATCATTTCTTAAAGAAACAGATGCAAATTCAGTCACGATAGGTCTTGTAGTGCCAGGTTTCCCCGGAAGGCGGTAAATGTCTCTGAGGTCTGTCGGTTTTATGTCTAACTGCATGGCTTGTCCAATGTCAGACACCACTGTCACTAGGTCAGTGCGTTTTTCTTGTTCTTTAATTGGCACATTCCGTAGCTCAATTGTGGCCGGTCGTGATTGCAATTTTAGGTCATGTAGTTGTTTTTCAAGGCTAGCAATTTTTTCTAAGTTTTCTTTTTTGGTTTTCTCTAGATCTTGTACCTTGTTTTTGATTTCTTCATAGCTATGACTAATAAATTCCATACTTTTCTCAATTTCGGCGTTAGATTTTTGAATTTGGAGGCATTGGGTTTTTAAATCGGAAACATTCCTTACTAGCAAGGCCAAAGTGGCGTCCTGGTCGGCTTTCCATGAGGAAAAACGGAGGTCTTGTTCAGCTTTCCAAGCCACGAGCATTTCCTTTATATCGTTTTTGAACATATCAAAATCTGTCATTGATTGTTGCGAGCTGTTATTGCTAGGTGAGTTTTCAGCATGCTGTTGGCGCTGCTGGCGTCTGCCGCGTGCGGTTACGTTTTGGCTTGATGTGCTGTTGTCCTTTGGTGTAATAATATCTTGGCTAGGCATTACTTTTTCCTGAGAGGATGTTTGCTTAGTTGCCATTGTTGGAGAACGGAATGTCTTTTTCATATTTTCTTAGTTTTGAGCAACTTTCTTCTCGTATTTAAAAAGCGCCTACAAAAAACTACACAGCAACTCACTTCTGCCTATTTTATATAAGCGCCTGCACAAAATTTTTAGCAATGTATTTTACAATGATTGCTATCACTATCTGTCAGTTTTTCTTACTTAATGAGGGTAATCGATTAATTATGTCTGACGAAAAACAAACAACGATTTACGATTTAGCAGTAAATAACAAAAATGTTTTCGTCACTAACACTTTGTACGTGGTACACATACACTGGTAGAACTGTTTATACACTTTTATAACACTGACAGTTAATTTTCCACATCAACTATTTTAATTTAACGGAGCAAATTTTTATACAACCGTTCGCAAGGATGTCATTTGGCAGGTCCAACGGTGGTAGCGAACCCATCCCATCCTAGTGTTCAAACGCTTGGTAATGTTCTCTTGCTTTGTTTTCCATTGAAAACCTGGCTTTTAGAGCCATTTAAATCAAACCAGATTTAACAACAAAATCATATAATATAAAAAAGTGTTAACAGCAGCAAAAGTGAAAGTGTTATGATTATTTCATATCCTCTCGTAGCCTCGTATTGAACTTATAATCCCAAGAAGTATACTTAAAATTTGCAAGTATTTACTCATATTATGTCTTTATACTTATATATACTTAATAAGTGTATACCTATATATATTTATATATTTTAAATATATATCTATAATTTAAGTAGTAATGTTCATCATATGTTATGTTATGTTCATAGTAGTTACTAGCTTTTGCCCGCGGCTTCCCTCACGTTAAATTCGGGTTAACACAAAACTGCTTCATTGTTCGATATTAATTTTCACTTTAATTCTGTTTATAGGGATTATTAAGAAATATAACCGCAAGAAGTATTTAAAACATTTCTGTAAACAGTATTTTTAGAGCTCCGTAGTCAAAAATGGCTAAACACGGAATCCTTATAGACGCGCTATGTCTGTCAGTCTATCCGTATATCATAGCCACTTTATGCCAAAACTATTCAGTTTACACATTTGAAAATTGGTAGGTAGATGTATTCTGTGAACCGCTTACGACGTACGCTCTTCATACATGGCACTGATGTGGAAAATGGGTTTTTTAAAATTTGTTTAAAGTTCCTAAAGTCAATCGTTTGAAAGATATACGGTTCTAAAGTGGTAAAATGGGTGTGTGTGTCCCTCTAACTTTTAAAGTAACTTTTGACAAATCGAAAAAAAATATAGATCGTTATAAAAACTTCCAACGAAAATTGGTTTGAAATATATATAAGCAGCAGTTTTTGAAATAAAGCACATCTTAAAAATCGCAAATTAGCTGTATCGTTTTTTTTTGTTTAGTTTATCCAAATACTAATAATAGTTAGTCGAAGATAATGGCTGTGGTAAGTGGATACCTCCATACGGAACCTTTCATCACGAATAGCTTTTATGATGTTTCATCCTATGTGTTACTTGTAGCCGTTTGCCATTACAAAGCTTTGCTGCATTAAGATTCCGCATTAACAAGACTGGAACACCAACGTTCAGTCTCAAGTTGCGTGAAGGTACTCCTGATAATTGTAAGGCTTTCAGAATGAATGCTCAACAACATCACTTTGCATTCAGTCAAATGTCAAAGCCATGGTCCGATATATCTCTATACACACTTTCGCATTTATAAGTAGAGAATATTGGTCCAGCCGGTTAAGCGTGAAATTGGTACATACATACATACACATTTTCGCATTTATACCTAATATTAGTAGGGATTAGCCAAGGCTGTTACAATAATTATAAGTTTATTTATGTAAGCGAACGAAGTAATGACAGTGCACCATATGAAAATGTATAATGTGACAGCTAGCACATGCGCAGCACTCAATTATTACAGTGCATGCGTTCTTACTGTCAATAGGTTGGAGGTTTGTCCCTACTAACTTCGACCCTCTCTAAAATCCTATGTGTTTTTTCTGGTTCTGAGCTACCTCTCCACCAATTTTCAGTCAAATCGGTTTAGCCATTCTTGAGTTATAAATAGTGTAACTAACACGACTTTCTTTTATGTATATAGATTATCTAATTCCAAATATTTATTTTCTAATAGTCACGCACCTACTATCTACTATCTCTGCATCACCCTAGAGACTTTAAACAAACAGACTGGTAGAGAGAAGACTGGTAGAGAATGCCTAAGGCATTAATTCCGCCTATGTTTTTGTGCTGTGCAAAAAGTTAAATAAATAAAAATAAAAGCTTAATTATTGCCATGATAACTCATAGTTTTGTTTAGCCAATCATATTGTTACGAATGGAAGGAGTCTTAGGTCAATCGACGAGATTTTAGCGCCTCGTACAAAGTCCTTTGCTAATCGCTTTTAATTGTATTTTCTCATTAGTATCCAGAGTTCAACAGTAGTGTTACGTAATTGTAACCTAATAACTGAAGTTTAAAATTAATCATCATAGTTGGTATTCAAATAATAAGGTTTCAACAATAAATTTGCCGAGGAGTATGCCAAGTAAAGAATATAATTAACAATAAGCCAAGAAAATAAATTAATGTGCCAAAAAATATACGTAACAAAAACTCTCGGTATAAAATTAACAATAAAGAACTAATCTAAGAAACATTTTTAAAGGTATTTAATGTAGCGCACTCAAGGGACTTCTTCATACATTTATGGAAATACAGTGTTCTTTAAGTAGGCTTTTCTGAATAGTCCCTTTTACAGTACAACGTTACTCATTTTCCAGCAATAATAAAAAGGTTCCCGTAATAAAACAGTACTTTTCAAATAAATTGCCCTAATTCACACTGTTTGTTTAAAGTAATTATCATTGGTAAAACGTGCATTTTTAAAATTAAATTTATTTTGTATCAAGGTAAACTTAAATAATTTCTTGACACACTGGCCTTACAGTGTATAGGTATTTAAACGCGGCTTTGAGTATAGGGAACCTAAATTTGTTCTGATAAAAGAAAAATTTACTAATCTACACAATGGTTCAAAAATACACCTACCTGATCAGAATTTCATATTAGTTTATGTCATTGTGTTGGCATGTGATTTAATTTAAAGTATTTTATTCAATACTAGAGATTTCCTGCAGCTACGCCCGTACATTTTATTTTAAACTAAACTTTTTCTGCCTGTTCCAATGGGAATTTTAGAAAATCACTTCTTAGTGCCCCATTACCGTCCCTAAGAAACAAGCATGCTTAATTTCCGCTGCCTGCGCCGAATAGTTTTGGCTGTAGCTTGATTGTCAGTGGGTCAGTAACGTACGGATATTATACAAAGAGATTTCACCACATACATGGTTAGCTTACGTTAAAATTGAATACATGGGATTTAAAATAAAGATGGATTAAATTATAGTTTAATAATATATTATACTAGCCTAGGATTTATCACACACGGCTATTTGATCCCAGACTTAACAGAGCATATACTATGACGACCAGATAACTGACAAACTTGTACTACCAAAATTTTTGTGGCACAAATAATTATCGCGCTCATCATACAAAGATTTATTCAAAGTGGGAATCTAACCCACGACCCCCAGTCGCTAATCACTAGACCAACAGGCCAGTCAAGTTACCTTATTAATAAAGTCTTACCCACGATGCAACAATTTTCAATCAGCTTTTTTCACGAATTGTGCAGAAAATTTACAAACTCAATATAAAACGTTAACTTTTTCAACTTTGCATTCTTATTTAACATTTTGTATTTTTATGAAAGATGAGTTCTTTGAAAAAGTTTATTGCCGTGAAAGCAAGCAGCAGCTACTTGAGGAAGAAAAGAAAACTTTTATATAACTGAAAACTATCTATGAAATGAGAATATTATATTGTCTTTATTATAAAGACCTCGTAATACTCATATTTATAGCACGTAGATAAAATATTTTAATGTAGCTTACATACACATAGAACATATATATACATATACTATTTTTAAATACACAAACAAATTAATTAGTAGAATATACATTACTAGAGGACGCCAGCAGCTACGCCTGCATTTTTTTTAAATTTACCCGTTTTGGCCGATCCCGTGGGAATTTCGGGAAATCCCTTCTTAGTGCACCCCTACGGTCCCCAAGGAACATACATGCCAAATTTCAGCTTCCTGCGCCCTATAGTTTCGGCTGTAGCGTGTCTGTCAGTCAGTCAGTAACGCAAGGATTTTATATATTAAGATTATGACGTACCCGGTACAGTAGAGCAACGCACTATGGTTAAGATCACAAGAAGCGGTTAGATGCGGGCGGCTCAAAATGGTACTGTATGCAGAACCTTGAAGGAGGCATATATCATGCAGTGGAAGTCTCTAGGTTGAGATGATGATATACAGGGTGTCACAAGACCCACCGCCAAGCCAAAGTCTACGCGTTTTGGACATAATTTGGAAGTCATGCCATGTGTCGGAGAGTCAGTTATCACCGAAGCATTCCTCGAAACCCCCCGACGGGTATTGGCCTGCCAGATGGTCAGGCGGGCCCCGAACAAAACCCCCTTGGCGGCGGATGAAGGTGTTGGGCTCCGCCGCCAAAACACCCAGTGGCCGCAGAGGATAGGGAGGACGGCAACGCAACACCACATCTCCTCTTCCTCTGCGGCCCACCGCGACGCAACGATGGTGCGCCCCCATTTGGTCGCGGGAGATAGGGTGCGCGGCAATACAACACCGACACGCCTCTCCTCCCGCGACCGCACCAGACTGGGAGGGACAGACAGAACTGTCCCCCGCACTCGCACCTTGGGACGCATCCTACGCAGGCCTCACCCGAGCCCACGTGGAGCGTCCCCTCCTGGGATCCCGCTTAGCTTTACCGTGGGTGTACCTGAAACCCACGGTTACTGAGCCCCCCACCACGACAAGGTGGAGATCCCACAGGGGGCAATGCTCGAAATACCTACTTATCCATGGGTGCATACAACATCTGTAGGACAACTTTGAAAAGCTTTGTCTTTAAATGGAGTAGGTAGCAACCAATAATCAAATCATTTTAACACTGAAACAGAAAAATGTACTAATGATAATAATTGTACATAACTTATTTAAAGACAGATATAAGGATAAAGTTGTTTTAAACATATTGGGCCTCGTTATAAAACACGAACCAAATTACAGATCGAAGTTTAGTCCTTGCTTTATCTGTGTGAAGGTAATTAAAGTTAATTAAGCTAGTTTTAGTCAAGCGTATATATTATTGCCTTTAAAATGTGTAGGCACAAATAAATGAATTGGAATAAATAGCGACCTGAGGCACGAAGAAAATGTAAACCTAGAAGATATATTCAGTCTCTGTTTCGTAATAAGACACTCGCGACGGCAGAAATTTTTTAATATCCGTAAATTTTAAGGGCCGACGGTATTGAAAACCGAGCCAACACGTTATCTTCGCAAAACTTTACTTATTTTTAGTTTTGACACACTATGGAAATATAGTCAGTGCCTTTTTATTTTTTTTAGAATCATGGTATTATTGTAGAATTTTGCGTTCCGATTCCTTGAAGTCATAAACTTCGCTCCAACTAACAGCAACAAATATGCGAAGGTCATTAAATAAAAAGGTCTATCTTAACGTTCATACAATTTATGCATCGTTAAACCGTTAGTAGGCGGGCACGTATCACCGTAGTAAGTAAGCATACGTTGAAAGAAAGTAATCTGTAAGTAGATTAATTTATTGCCCTTCGTGTCGATCCCGTTGCATTTACTTCACAACCCGATAAAGTTTATTTTCGTTATTAGTTTTAATCTTAATATATAAAATCCTTGCGTTACTGACTGACTGACAGACACGCTACAGCCGAAACTATTGGGCGCAGGAAGCTGAAATTTGGCATGTGTGTTCCTTGGGGACCGTAGGGGTGCAATAAGACGGGATTTCCCGAAATTCCCACGGGGTCGGCCAAAACGGGTAAATTTAAAAAAAATGCAGGCGTAGCTGCTGGCGTCCTCTAGTCATATATATAATTTGTATATTTTGAGGGTATGAAGTCACGTATAAACTGATTAATCAGTCACCACAACTGGGTCAAGCACGTCGATTCTGTAAAATTCAAACAACAACTCGCATTTCACGTCACTATTCGCTCTCACTTCGCATAAGGTTCAAAATGACCTTGATTTTGAGTGCGAAGTGAACGTCGAACTGACGGGAGACTTACCTTAGGTATAGAATGCCAGTTTTTACGTCATCTCCTACTTTATCTGTCAAAATCTCGAGGTCAATTTAGTTCAACTCGCAAACACGCTCTCAAGAGTAGCGCTAGTGTAGATTCGAATTATCAACCGAGTTTTTAGAATGCCAATCAAGCAACTCACAGCGGATTCAGATTTGAAGCTTACAATGAAGTCTTACAGAATCACACTGCAAAAGTCAAGCCGCCGATAGGATTAGCTTATGCGTTTCATCCTAGTTGCATTGGTGTTAGTCGCAAACATAGTAGGAAGCATAAAGTATTGTTACGAGCTGAAAACTTAAACCACCGATACGTCAAATCTCTTCTAGTTCTATCCTTCTCGGATAGATGGCGTTGTTTTCAATTAAATCGCCATTCGTAACAGTATATTTTGTTGTTGTTGAAGTAAATGTGATAATGTGTAAATTCTTTATGTAGTATGTAAAATAAGGCGTAATATATATATACGTATATTAAAATCGTGTTTTGAATGATAAATGTAAACTTTCTTCCAAATAAACATAAAACAAAATTTTCAATATTTCCCTAAAATAAACGGCTTTAAAGTTCCCTCAACGCAGTGTGTGTTGTAACATCCTGTATATAGGCTATCTTTTATAGTATGACACAAAAAATTGGCCAACTGATATAAATTCTGTCCATTCTTATCCTCTTTTGTGTATGTTATAAAAATAATTTTCATATAATTTCAGATATGCCATTAACATCCTTAAGATTTATTACGCATGGATAATTCAACCCAATTTCATTGTCAGAAAAGATAGACGGTAAGAATATCAGCAAGAAATATTACGTTACACACTGAGAGGCAAATACTTTCCTTAGAGAATTTTTGGTACGGTAGCAAACGGTATTGAAATAAATTTAATATGCACAAAATACACGTTGCTGAAAAATAGCCGAAACAGTTTTTGTCCACGTCTGATCCTTGTGAAAATATCTCCTCAATAGTAGATATTATCTATATAGCTAGGAAAAACATTGGTATCAACGCAGCGATGGCCCAGTGGAGGAACTTACAGGCTGCAATGCAGAGCATCTCATATTCAAAACCGGGCAGTGGCATCCGTGACTTTTCGAAGTTATTTGCGTATAGTAAAGGCTAAATTATCGCTGAACAGTGAGACCGAATATCGTTAATCACCCTGCATGACTTAGAGCTCTTCATAATCTTTTTGTAAAACATGTAAAGTCTGCCAACTCGCTCCAGGCCAGCGTTGTGGATTACGGCCTAATCGTCCTCAAAGTGAGAAAAGGACCATGTCCAGCAGTGTTACAGTTTATACCCACGGCTGATATTACTTATTACTATATTATGAGTATATGGAACATAAAGCATCTGTAAGCTTACTTGTGCATCGTGTGCGAGTAATAAATAATTTGTTGGACGTGACTGCAAAAGTTACGGCCCTTATAAATCTTTACCAGAAAGCCACCGAGGTAAACATTATGGCACAAATTTAACACTTTTTGTTGGTTTGAACGTTAGACGGTCACAGCTGTTGATTTGGACATTTATAAAAGAAAACAAGTCACTGAAAATATTGTAGCCGAAATTCTCATTTTTGTTAACCAACGTTAAAAAGAAGGCGTTCTCATTTAAGCAGAATTGTTTTATGTGTTACATCAGAACTTTTTTGTAGGTGAACCTATTTTGATGGCTTTTTAAATTGAATGCCATGCCATGGCCTCTCATGACCTGTGCTCTCCCTTTAAATTTGATAAGGATCTGGCGAGTAGTTTTTGAGTAGTCTTTGATGACGCTATGACGCAATGACGCATTTTTATTTTATATATTTTGAGAAGTTTTTGGAGACGGCTTGTTCAATGGAAATTTTATTCAAAAATAGATACTGAAAATAAAAATAGTAATATATCAGGTTTGTTTATCGAGATCAAGATATATTTTAGTTACTATTATACCAATTACTCAATAGACGAAAATATTATTTTTCGATCGTAGCATCCAAGTTTGTTCTTCTTTCACACGAAAACTTTGAAATTGACTCTGATGAAACTTTGCAGTCATATAGCTTATAATTTTGGAATCATTTTTAAACATTTTATTTGCGATTAGGTACTAAAAGGTTACGTAGTAAAAAGGTTAGTTTGTCACAAGTAATTTGACTTCCAACGATATAAACTCTTTTAAGATAGTCGTTGCAATACTGTGGTAAATGTTAGAAAGACAAAACATCTATGACACAACGTATAGGGCAATCACTGACGAACAAGGAAACATTAGGCGTCAAAATTGTAATCCTTGCTTATCACAGCATTTGGACACAAACTCCTTAAAATTTTTGCTAAAAAGAGGGTACTCCAAATTGGCAACTGGCCAAATTAAATGTTGATAAAAAAAATTAAGCTCCTATTTGCGTTGCCCCATGCAATTATACAAACGATAAGATTACACCCATTTTAGGCAATGCCGAGTCTCATTTGCACGAATTAATTTCAGTCGACGTGACGAAAAATTAGCAAAAGCAATGACAGACGTGACAAGCAAATGAATAGCAATACACAGTACCTTCGGCGTAAATTAAAAACGCTTTGTGATTTTAAATAAAGTTGTGAAAGAGAATCTTTGTAATTATACGATCGGGGAAGAGTTTCGTCTTCCTGCAAAGGTTGTAAGCCGCTACATTAAGAACGAATGGGTGTTTTAGTACAGTATAGTTTTCTGGAAATGAAATGAAAATTTCGAAATTTGTTGCTTGAAATGAAAACATAATAATAAAGTTCTTTATTCTTCAAAATGTTTAATTAGTTACTTCCGGTCGACGGTTGTACTGCACATATGAAAGTAGACAATAACAAGTTAGAGTCATAACATCAACACTAGGTTAATCATCCGTTCCCCCCCCGTGGGATCTCCACCTTGTCGTGGTGGGGGGGGCTTAGTAACCGTGGATTGGACACCCGCGGTGAAGCTAAGAGAGATCCCGGAAGAGGACGCTCCGCGTGGGCTTAGAGGGGCCTGCGCAGGATGCGTCCAACGGTGCGGGTGCCGGGGACAGTTCTGTCTGTCTCTCGCAGTCGGGCGCGGTCGCGGGAGGAGAGGTGTGTCGGTGTTGCGTTGCCGCGCGTCCTATCTCCCGCGACCAAATGGGGGCGCCCCATTCGATGCGTCGATAAATAGTGTCCATAATAGCAATAGACCTGTTAATAACAGAAGTATAACATTGGAGGAGTTGAACTTATTGTAAGCCACTTTTCTACAAAACGGATAAGTTCTAAATTTGTGGAAGGGACACAAAAACCGACTGTAACATAAGAACCCCCAACTTGCGATTTATATCTGGTTTCAGTAGTATGTACGGCTAACTAGACCTGTTTGTGAAAACATAAAAGTACGTAATAAAGGCCTATGAACAAATTAAAGTCAAAAGCTTTTGGTCAGTTTTTCAGTTCAACACTAAACTGTTAAGGTTAATGAGGCGTTACAAATGATAAAACTTCAATAGTGTCTCGTTTACTGTCTTTATTTACACAGTCAAAAAAACTACTAATATAAATGCGTCAACAATCTTCAAACCGTAATAATAGACTTAGTATTCCAGCCAGACGATTATTGATGATATTCACCCTACTAGGGGTACTAATATTCGACAGGAATTACTTAATACCCACTCACACTCTGGCAGTTTCCTTTGTTGAAATGAATTAGTGTCTAAACACACTATGGCGACGTTACGCGACCGAAGTTCCGCGGCCGAAGTTCCGCGGCCGATTTTACGTTCCGACGTATTAGGCTGATATGACACACCATAAGTGCCGAACTTACGCTTGTGCTACGAACTACGCTTGTGCGCTACTACTAGAAAAGTTGCCGCTGAACTTACGCCTGACCGAAGTTGCGCTGTACGCTATAACGCAACGTAATTTCGGTATACCTAATGTGTCGTCAGTAATTCAAATAGAATTGCAGGCGTAATCATGCCGAACTTCGGTCGCTAAACTTCGGCATACTGTGTTAAGACACTAATACTGTCTACATTAATCAGCTAGACACGTCCATACGTTCTATCTTAGTTAGAATAACTTTTTATGTAGATGAAACTGTATTAAGCTAGATTGGCAATGGTTCAAGGCTGTTACCGGCGGGGTCAGATTGAAGAGAGAACGTTTGATGGACTTCAACATAATGTACTTGGTGGCCAAATTATCAACAATGTTAAATACTTAAGATGTTTTATATGAACAACGCAAAATAAAGTAAAAATTAAAATAAACGTGGCGAAGACTCTACTTGGCTTGAAACCGTACAGATCCCGCGTGCATTCCTGATCCTGGTCAAGTTACTGGGATCTGTACTCCATGCGTCTGGTGTCATCGACGTCAAGGCACGTATCTTGGCAGCCTGGGCCAAACGGTTGGAGGTGAGCGGGTCGTTTTTGACCCCAAAATCCCGGTTAAGCTCAAAGGACAGGTCTATAAATACTTAATTGGACCTGTTCTGCTACATGGCAGAAACCTACTTAAATTGAAGCCTATTGTATGATTATGTATAATAATTCATTAATTTAATCTGCCATCATATTATCTGCTTTGATTTCATGACAGGTCTGTATATCGGGTTAAACCATGAGAAAGGTTTTGCGATTTCTATTTATTAATTTCGTAGAAAACTGTGTATGCAGAATAAATACCTGCTCAGAAGCAATGAGATCATGTATTCCGTGGAAAAGAACCTTAACTTCGCATGACAGAAGTATTATTATCAGTAATTATTTTAAGTTATACTATGTATTATTATAACGGTGTGGTCGTTGCTGCCGCTCACGAATCGGTCTATAGTCACCAAAAAAAGTACGATAACATTTCTGACGCTCTATAAATCATTTGATATAGATGTAATGAGGCCTATGACTATTATTAACGTGAAAGTGTGTAAGGATAGACGGATGTATGCATGTTTGCAATTCTTTAATGCTAAAAATACTGAACTGATTTTGATGGAACTTTACAATATATATATATATATATATATATATATATATATATATATATATATATATATATATATATATATATATATATATATATATATATATATATATATATATATATATATATATATATATATATATATATATATATAAAATTCTTGTGTTACTGATTGACTGATAGACATCCAGCCAAAACTATTGTCTGTAAGAAGCTGAAATTTATGTTCCTTGGGGAGCACAGGAGTGCACTAAAAAGGGATTTCTCGAAATTCCTATGGGTTCGGGCGAAACGATAAATTAAAAAAGAATGTGCAAGCTTAGCTGCGGCCATCCTCTAGTAGCTTATATAAAGCACATGGCACTTGTTATTAATTGTCCCGGTAACCGACGCCTACGCGGATGAAGCGAAAAATGATTCGTTTTATAATTTTTTTTATGTGAATGGGTGCATCCATATCAAAAAACATACTACAGCAAAATCTTAAATAAAAAGATCTTCATTGTTACATAAAACGTTAACTTTAAAGAATATACAATGGATATCAAAACACTTTTATTCGCATCCAAGAATCTCAGGTTGCCAAAGTGCCAGAATCTATCAAGTTAAAAAACACTTAGTGACAAGTAGGTCTGCAATCTAAGCTCGTTTAAAAACGACAAGACTGTCGCGCCTTTCAGCTATCTTGAATGATAAAATTATCATTGATCGGTAGTGTTCTAGAAGGAATTGGTTATTAACTGGTTAACGGGTACAACTGTACATACTTCGATAGTGCCGTTTAGGAACATGAGCAAAGATACACGAACATGTTTATGGAGAATTTACATACTATTTTATGTAAATTCTCCATATACATGTTCGTGTATCGAGATATAGAAGATATTTTAGTATTCTAAAATATCATAACTATAAGTTCGTTTTTTCCGGGTTCGATTCCCGGGTCGGGCAAAAGTGTTATTGGGTTTTTCAAAATTCTCAGTAGCAGCCAACGGAGTCTGGTAATGTGCCCAGTAGCGGCAATAGGCTTGCCTATTACGTAGGACCTGAAAATTCATGGCGAAATGTGGGTGTAATATTACATCTCTGCCTACACCTTCCGGGATAAAGGCGTGAGTTTATAAAAGATAATAACAATGTTTTTCAAGGGCATATAGTTAGTTACACGATAACAAAGTATAAAAAACGTTTTTAAAATAGTTGTCTGTCTTGCTTTTTGTCTGGGGCAATATCTGTGAAGGCTGAAACGATTTTATTGGTACTTTCACTGGAAGATAAATGACCTAGTAGAGCTGCATATGAGCTAAATAAATTCATTTTCTTTCAGCAAAATACCATGACTTCAAAACACACAAATTTATAAGGAATAGTCCGATTTACTTGCTCATAATCTAATGTACATAAGTAACCATGACATTAGATTGGATACTTAAAACATAGGAACGCAGAACATATCCTATTAAACAACTATGCCTTTTTCTTAAGTAACGCTGTATA
The DNA here is from genome assembly GCA_944739405.2 of Euclidia mi. NCBI lineage: Eukaryota > Metazoa > Arthropoda > Insecta > Lepidoptera > Erebidae > Euclidia > Euclidia mi. The sequence goes on from OX123183.2 coordinate 108,903,002, forward strand.
TACCGCTATCTACCAAATTACTCCCTATATCATTAAAACATTAATCGCAAAAACAGTACATTTTACTAATTCCCGTCGAAAATAACTTCTAATAAAATGAAATATCTATTAACATTCCTTTGTTACCACCCGAAGCGTTTCTTAAGCAAAAATAAATGAGAATCAACAATTTCAAATTTGTCTTTTGTTAGTGGTACGCGGCTTTTAAGATACCCGGTGCGTTTACCTTTGAATAGTACTTTATTAAACCGAGCTGATGGAATTGCTTTACATCGCTTGTTTAATCTAGAAGAAAGCTTACGTATAAATAGATGATACTGCAGGTACTTTATTGAGGTTGGTACGTTATTTATGTCACAGAATGAGTAATAGCGAGTTTGACTGTCGAGGACTAAGAGTACACTGGTCTAGTACAACCTAGATTCACATTGGACAGCTGGTAAGAAAACATTTACCACTATAGCGGAATTAGGATAATTTCTAAAAGCTTTAGTAAAATGACACACATAGACTCACGCCTGTTTCCCCGAAGGGGTAGGCAGAGGCATATTAAACGCCCACTTTTCGCCAGTGTTTTGATCCCACGTAATAGGTGGCGAGCCTATTGCCGCTTATCGGGATATTTTGTTTGCCAGAGCCTCGTCCGTTGATCGGCAGGTGCACCACTTGCAGGTGAGGTTGGCTTGGGACCCTAAGTTCTTGGTGTGAACCCTATGCACCCTGAACCCTATGCACCCATGCATGTAAAATAACAATAATAAAATTGTCAACTTGAGTATTGATGATATTTTACGAATAAGAAGGCAAGATAAAAATTAAATAAAACCGTGATTTGGACGCAATATAACAACTAACAATACCTCTACCGTTTGACAAACATCCAAGATTACTTGATTGCGCTGAATAGAGTACTTACTTTTTAAATAATATGATCATCACAACAAATACACTCAATGATTACTATTTACAAAGGTAATTTCATTCAAAAGTTAAATTATAAATAGAAATCATCATGAATGCATACCAAAACTATTAAAATAATTACATAAATCAAGTCAAATAATTTGCCTTATGTCGCCACTATTTAATAAAAAGTCCTCCCATCGCAATAGCTACAAGTTTTATTTACATTTTTGTTTATCGATTTTAAACTTTCGAGATTTTTATACATCATACAAAATAATTTAGCGGGTCTTAATCGCGTTAACTTAACTTATTTAAGGTATAAATACCTATTTGTTTCCGACGTTTCGCTCGTCTTGCACCGAGCTTGGTCGCGGAGAGACTGATGAGAGCTCAGCGCCGTCTTGTGGAAGTGCGGGTTTCGGCACCTACCCTCACTTGATCTTTTATTAAGTTCGCCATGTCGGTACTCCGACACACTACACTAATGACGTCTACACACTGTTGAGATTTATCACTGCGGCGGTGTTTACATTTGCTGATGACTGGATTCCAAGTAGCCGATAATCTATATTCATCCTCCCTGTTGAAATTGTTATATTTCTTGATTTATACCGCTTCACGTACTATCCTGGAGTAATAGTGACGATCGGTGGATAAGACTTGCGGTTGATGCAGTTCTATCCAGTGGTTTGGTCCAGACTCCAACAAATGCTCAGCTATCGCCGACTTATTAATATGTCGGTTTTTTACAGCTGCGATATGTTCTTTCACTCTTTCAGCGATTGTACGCTTAGTCTGCCCGATATATGAACTACCACAGCTGCAATCGACTTTGTAGACGCCAGGTGTTTGGAGAGGAATGACATCCTTTGGGGTACGCAGATTGTGTGCTATCTTAGAGAGCGGACTGTATACAGTCTTGATGGAGTATTTCTTGAGTACTGTTCCAACTTTGTCCGTCACTACCTTTAGATACGGCATGTAAGCGGCGCTGAGCTCTCATCGGTCTCTCCGCGACCAAGCTCGGTGCAAGACGAGCGAAACGTCGGAAACAAATAGGTATTTATACCTTAAATACATTTTTGTTATTTGGCACGGCAAACGTGTTTCAAAAGTTGTCTTCATCTAAATAACCTATTTCATTATAATTTAATAATTGACTTTTATTTTCCCTCACACAGTTAGTAGGCGTGTAATGGGAGGTCTGGATCATACTAGAACCATACCCCCCATTACACTCTATTCAAAATAATGTTTCTATTCAGAAATCTCTATTCAAAAATAATAGTTCTATTCAGAAAACTCTATTCTAAACATTACATCCATTCAAATATCAATATGGTGAATGGTTCTTCTATTCACGTTTAATAACTCTCTATTTAAAATGATATTTCTATTTACTAATTTCTATTCAAAGCGTTACATCTATTCAGGAATCTCTATTCTGAAGAGTTCTTCTATTTACGCTAAACTCTACTAACAAAAAAATCATAGCGACTGGGCGCTTTGCTGGTGTGCGCCACGTAAACCAGTAGGAAAATTGAAATGTACTAACTACATGGGCCTAGAGCGAATATAATATAAATTTAAATGTAAACCAATATCGTAAGGATCTATTTTCCATCAATAGTGAAACCTGCCTACTATAATTTCGATAGCAATAATGTGGTACTCATTAGAGATTAGTTTTAAAACGAGCTGTTACAGAACTGTATCATACTAACAGCTCTGTAACGGATTCGAATGGTTTCTTGGTTTCAATCAGATGGAACAGACCGTTCGATACGTATTAACAGAATATTTAAGGAACAAGGATAAATGATTACCTATAACACTTAATTAGCATCACTATCTCATTCTATAAGTTACTAATGACGTGACGATCCCAATGACTTGCATTTTCTTGATTTCTGCTGCTAAGCGTACCTCATTTTATATACTCGAATAATGGCATCAATACCAATATGAATCATCATTCCCTTAGCGTTATCCCAGTTTCAGTCTGGAGTCCGCTTACTAGTCTAACCAGATTTGGCTGAATATTAGCTTTTCCACGGAGCGACTGCCTGTCTGACCTCCACGACCCGAAGGGATAGCGATATTCCATGGTTTAGACTAGTGTCAGTTTATTTAGAAGGTACTGACGCCCTGTAACGATTGTCAAAGATCCATACCCCCCCATTACACTCTATTCAAAATGAAGTTTCTATTCAGAAATCTCTATTCAAAATGATGTTTCTATTCAGAAATCTCTATTCAAAAATAATAGTTCTATTCAGAAAACTCTATTCTAAACGTTACAACCATTCAAATATCACTATTGTGAATGGTTCTTCTATTCACGTTTAATAACTCTCTATTTAAAATGATATTTCTATTCACTAATTTGTATTCAAAGCGTTACATCTATTCAAGAATCTCTATCCTGAAGGGTTCTTCTATTTACGCTAAACTCTACTAACACAAAAATCATAGCGACTGGGCGCTTTGCTGGCCTCGTAAACCAGGAGGGAAATTGAAATGTACTAACTACATGGGCCTAGAGCGAATATAATATAAATTTAAATGTAAACCAATATCGTAAGGATCTATTTTCCATCAATAGTGAAACCTGCCTACTATAATTTCGATAGCAATATTGTGGTACTCATTAAAGATTAGTTTTAAAATGAACTGTTGCAGAACTGTATCATACTAACAGCTCTGTAACGGATTCGAATGGTTTCTTGGTTTCAATCAGATGGAACAGACCGTTCGATACGTATTAACAGAATATTTAAGGAACAAGGATAAATGATTACCTATAACACTTAATTAGCATCATTATCATTCACAATGATGGAAGAAATAGAACTTCATTCTATAAGTTACTAATGACGTGACGATCCCAATGACTTGCATTTTCTTGATTTCTGCTGGCAAGCGTACCTCATTTTATATACTCGAATAATGGCATCTATCCCAATATAAATCATCATTCTCCTAGCGTTATCCCAGTTTCAGTCTGGAGTCCGCTTACTAGTCTAACCGGATTTGACTGAATATTAGCTTTTCCACGCAGCGACTGCCTGTCTGACCTCTGCAACCCGAAGGGATAGCGATATTCCATGGTTTAGACTAGTGTCAGTTTATTTAGAAGGTACTGACGCCCTGTAACGATTGTCAAAGATCCATATCCCCCATTATACTCTATTCAAAATGATGTTTCTATTCAGAAATCTCTATTAAAAAATAATAGTTCTATTCAGAAAACTCTATTTTAAACGTTACATCCATTCAAATATCACAATGGTGAATGGTTCTTCTATTCACGTTTAATAACTCTCTATTTAAAATCATATTTCTATTCACTAATTTGTATTCAAAGCGTTACATCTATTCAAGAATCTCTATTCTGAAGGGTTCTTCTATTTACGCTAAACTCTACTAACACAAAAATCATAGCGACTGGGCGCTTTGCTGGCGTGCGCCACGTAAACCAGTAGGGAAATTGAAATGTACTAACTACATGGGCATAGAGCGAATATAATTTTAAATTACTTATATTCTAAGTGATAAATACATATTTATTGAGAAAATGGAAAACACAACTAGCCAGTATTTTCTTAAATATTATTGCAATGTAGTTACCTAGCAGACGGTCAGAATGCGGTGTCGAGTCGGTCGAGAGATATTGTTTACATTCACAATGGTGATATTTGAATGGATGTAACGTTTAGAATAGAGTTTTCTGAATAGTACTATTAGTTTTGAATAGAGATTTCTGAATAGAAACATCATTTTGAATAGAGTGTAATGGAGGGTATGGATCTAGTATGATCCAGACCCCCCATTACACGCTTACTACAGTTTATATCTTCAGCAATTAGAACCAAATATAGACCGGTCTTGAGCAATAAAAGACTATATATTTCTAGGTTAAACGGCCGTCCCTCGTAACGAGGTATCTCTGTTATTCAGTTTTCAATATCGTCCTCTTTATAAACGATAGGCTCTTTAAAATAAACCTTTTGAGTACATTTGTTATGCATACCATAATATATAAGGATAAAGAATATACTCGATAATCGTATAACTAATTCTTGAGATGCCTTTCGGTTCTTATGAAAAGCCTTTGTACGGACATCTTGAGTGACCTTTAGTCTTCTTTAAGTTTCGTTAGTCTACATTTCGTTTGTATGTGTGTATGATAGAAATTTATGATATTATCATGGTAAGAAAATATTTAGCAATTTTGATTGTAACAGTTTTAGTTTTCCTATGATATTACTTTAACATATCCAGTTAACCATGAATAATTTTGGATTTCGACGTACATCGATCGTTGTACATACTATACTAATTTTATTATATGTAACGGATCTATATGATGTGACCACGGCTGGTATAACCCACGTCAAAACGTATTGGCAAATGTAAGGTGTTCCTTATGTAACTACGAAATCTAAAACTACCTGTACCGATAAAGTTCTGCTCAAGTGCTAAGATATATAATGATATCGTGGGTAAATTTGTAAGATCGAGACTTTAGGGAGAGTGGCGGGGAAACTTCTAAAACTCGTGAAATCTACCAAAGTGAATTCGAAGGGCGTGGCAGTCTATAATTTACGCTATAACAAGAGGTACAACAATAAATCAGTCTATAAATAGAGCCAATAAATAAGTGTTTCAGAAACCTAGAGAAATATATAAGGTTAGAGTAAATCAAGTTTTTTGAGCTACAACTTTTTTTGTCTCCCCTTACAGCTACTCGTAAGTCAAATTTCTTGCACACAAAATAGTGCTGATATTTTAAATTTAAACGTACGTATAAATGTAACTACATTAAACGTAGGCAATTCATTTCTGGAACTATGTAAAATCAAAAGGCATAATTTAATCACAAGTCAACTCGTACTTGAATTGATAAATTTCTTATGTACCCAACCTTCCTCTCACACGATTTAACTATCCAAAGCATTACTCTTATTTATTTACATTAAGAATGTTCATTATATTTAATGAACATTCTTAATGTAAATAAATAATATAGGCGCCATTTTAACAACTCTCCTCAGGTTTAATTGGTCTGCCTTGCAAAATTATTTCCTCTTAAATTATCTTGTACAAGACAAATGAGGTTTAGGGCCTTATGCGAGTAATTTGTGAAGCGTCGGCAGGTCAAAATAAAATATGCGTGTGCCTAATGAAAACTGTCTAGATTATTAACCTGGGTAAGGTGCCTTAACAACCCATCTGGGCTAAACGTTCACTAAGCTAGAGAGCTTAGTGGAGGGTTTTGAATCGTAACATACGGAATCGTGAACGCAATTTCGTAATGTAATGGTAACTTTATACCCCCATTAATGTTGTGATAAGGCCTAATGTAGAGGTGTACCATTTTGGGGACGCATTTGTGAAAAAATGTATATCTCATCTCATATCTTTGTCACGTGACCTAGATTGTTATTGTCGCATTGGAGCTCTGGGTGTAATTATATTTTATTTGGTCGATTGGACGGCCATCTGTGATTGGTATTTCATGTATTCCTTTTTAAAAAACGCATGATCATGATTATGAGAACACGAAATGGTATTATATATGCTTGATGTCGATTCTTTATCAAAATCTATCTGTTTAAAAAGAATATATGTTATACGCGTAGGCGACGAAACTAACTCCATTTTGAAGAAATTTAAATTAATATATTTTATCATCTTCTAGATAGTAGTCGACTTTTATTCTTTTGTTTAATATTTTTTGATAAATAGCTGAATAAATGCCGCTTATTACAATCCAGAAGTCAAATGGAACCTCATAACATTCCCTATATTTTCTCTCAAAAAAACATCGCTAACCGACAGAAGCCCAATGTATAACATTAAAACTTTTCCTCCAATGTACTGGGTGAATGTGGGCAAACTTTTTAAGCTGTAAGTAAATAAAATATCAAGTTGTACATCCTGAATAAATACCGCCTATTACAATCCAGAAGTCAAATCTGGAACCTCATAACATTCCCTATATTTTCTCTCAAACAAACATCGCTAACCGACAGAAGCCCAATGTATAACATTAACACTTTTCCTCCAATGTACTGGGTGAATGTGGGCAAACTTTTTAAACTGTAAGTAAATAAAATATCAAGTTGTGCATCCGTGTTTTCTGCGGCAAAATTCGATACAGTTGCTACTTGTTGCTTATTTCGGTAAATAGTTTCATCAACTGCAGAGAGAGTTTGTAAATAAACATTTTATGGTTTGTTTACTCTAAATACTCTATGTTCCTCCATTTTTTTAAACTTATTCTCATCCTTTCCAGTTTGTTTATTTTTGGCTTACTTGTCTGAGCTCCTATTTAATAATAAAGTGTTCAAACTAAGACATTGATACTTTTCCTTTGTTGTTTGTTAAAAATATATGAGTAGAAGTTGTTGCTTGTCGCTTTTCTTGTGATTTAGTAAATACAAAGAAGCCTTGGAAAAATGTACAAATGTTCATTTTAGTTTAGTTCATAGTTAGTGTAAAGTCTTTAGTAATAAGCTTTAAATTTGACATTTATGAGCGTGTCTCTTTGTGAGCTAAGTGATTAAATGATTTAATAATTCTCATTCAAAATGTCAGTCAAATCACTTCAAACTTAAATTTAGTGTTAGTTGGAGAGCCTACCTTGTATTAGGTTGTTTTATCTCAATACTTCCACCTTGCATGATCATCTGCGTCATCTGAAGCAAATCAATTGTCATCCCAATACTTTTTATAATGTCTAATCAGCGTGGTAGCACTTTTTTGACTGGCTTTAAGGATGGCTGAAAGGTAATGATACTGAAATGAAACACATGAGGTTTAATACTTACATTTGAGCTACGTTCACAACGTAAGGTTGCAGATTCATAAGAATGATCGAGCTATAAAAACTACGGCCACACATTTTATACGCCAAGATTGACATTTTGAGTTCATGTACAGTAATTTCATTTTTACATGTATTAATCGCGTTGCTGACGTCATACTCGATACATTGTAGTATTAAAAAAAATTAAAGATGGTGTAACGGAGGGTACGTTTACCATATTATTGTGTGTATGTGGTCATATGGTGATAACACGTGGCGTACCTGTGTATTCAATTGAATACAGGTCCATACAACAAATTTTGATCACTATCGCGTGCAGCATTCGTTCACGCGTATGGCGCATTCACTAGCCGTCATCCTTGTTTACTAAATACTTATTTTTTTGTGAAGGTAAATTCATCTACTCCATAAAACTTTTTAGTGTTCTTCATCTAAAATTGAGATAGGAACATAAAATTTACAAGGTCGATTGTCTAAACATAATTCATCCAACGACTATCTCGTCCATTTATAAAAACACGTTTACAAGTTTCATTTTGCTACTATAGTACCTATTTGCGAGGACCTGACTAGGGTCAGGTGTTTTTATTCAACTAAACTATACTTGCTTAATAAGGAAATAGCATGGCGCGTTTGTAAACAAAACTATTGTGGTTTCCAACATTTTCTTGTCAGCAACGAGAGGGGAATCGTAATCAAACCTTAATAAATTATTTTGTTTTTGTTTTCAAATGGGGCGGTTTCTTAGTACGATTTAATTTTGCACTGTGCCATACAGTCGTAAATCACCGCCCTTAAATTTTTGGTTTATGGAAAACGGAACCCAAGTCCGTAGGATTGCTTTCGATCCAAATAGAATAATAAATTGTGTGACCTTCGCTCTTTGGGGCCTTGAATATGGAAAATGGGCGAGTTGGAAGTGAAAGATAAATTGTGGGAGACTGGTTGAGCAATGCGATTGATATAAGCTTGGTCTGACAATAATGGGCTCGGTCAACATCTAGCATTATAACCGTGTCGGCTGTGATATAGCTTGAAATAATAAAGACGGCCTTTCAGATTTTAGGGTGCTACTAGAGTTCACCCGCGGATCTGCCTGCCTAAACCATTTTTGGCAATCACAATTTCTATTGGTATAAACCATACATATATTTTTTGGATAGTTTTTGAGTTTATCGAGTTCAGACAGACAGATGCGGCCAGGGGATTTCATTTTGTTATATATATTGATATTATTATACATGTGGTACAGTTGCCACACAACGCCGCTGTAATGCAAATTATTAGAGGCATAATAATATGTTCAGTGGATTGCAAAAAGGCTGTTGATGATTATGGATGATGATTATGGGTGATAAGAGATGATGGACGATGTTTATTAGTATAATATTCTAGTTACCATAGTAAACAGGTTTGAGATCAGCTGAAAGTTTGTGAATTGTCCCAATAAATTATTACTCATTTGAAAAGACTCATTTTATGTTACGCGTATTTTCTATTTCCATAATAATTTACGACACGTATATGTTTTTTATTACCTAGCTCTAGATTGTTTCTTCGAAAATCGGGTCCAGAAGAGTGCCATTGGATAAAGATATGGTCGTTTCTGTATTTTCTATTGTTGTTTTTATTTTCTCAATTTAGTCAAATCCGTTAAGTTCCAAAAGGAGATTACTTGAAAATTTTCCCAAACCAGCGATGGCATGTATCATATGCGGAGGGACCAGAAACTGGTTTCGTATTCCAAAACAGTAGCAATATGGAAAAAGAACTACCATCATTTATATTATTTTAAATTTATCTTTGTCTATGTGGCTACATGGTTTCAAAAGAAACCTAAATAACAAAATTGTGTATATTAAAACATATAAAAATTCAGTTATATTGTTGGAAATCTAATATTCGTCGAGTCAATTAATTCTTCATAACACAAGTCGCTGACCCGGAACACTCTTTCCGTGCAGGAAGTGCGTGACAGATTTATTTTATAAAAAAATTACTTTGCCTACTTCTACTTTACAAATATTCGCTTTATTCTAGTTGTTCTAAAAATTTTGATTAGTGAGTGTTCTTGATCATTCTTCGGAATAGCTCGACCGTTTTGATGTTATTATACTTAGTGGGGCTAGTCAAAATTCAGTTAAAAGAAATATTATAAATATTTCTGATTGTAATCACAGAATGGTATTAGCAAATAATATGTCCATGTTAGCATATTGTTCAAGCCATTTTTATCATTCTATATTTTTTATGTGAAGAATTTGGTTTTGAAATGTTTTTTTATTTTTTTTTAAATTTTCAAGCGCTGGTAACTTTGTTTAACTTTAACTTTCGAGTAACGTGTACTTTTATGAGCATACGTGGGTCAAATATTTTTTATTCAAACAGGCATATTTTTCGCTACAGTGACTTTAAAGTTGAAGACATGATTATTGTGCTGTATTTGATTATTGTATTGTTAAACGCTTGCAGAATTAAGCATCGTTCATTTAAAACAGTCTAACGTTTAAATTGTTAATTAAATGCACTCTTTATTAAGTGAACAGTTTATTATATGCGCCGTTAATTACTATAGGACGTATTGTAATGGTGATTTGTATAAAAAGTCTATTGAAATTTGTTATATTGTCCGCATTTTATTATTGCTATAGAGCCAAGTAATACAAAGAGATACAAATAAAACATTTTTAACCGACTTCAAAAAAGGAGGAGGTTTCTCAATTCGACCGTATATATTTTTTTTTTATGTGTGTTCACCTATAACTTTGTCGTTTATGAACCGATTTTGATGATTCTTTTTTTGTTGGAAAGAAGATATTCCAAGGGTGGTACCATAGTAAGGAAACCAGGATCTGGTCATGTTATCCCAATGAAATCGAGGGGAACCTTCTATAGTTGTAGTGGCGACAAGTGCGTTTGTTATTTTATTCATTAAGTATTTTAAAGTACTACTATTTATGAAGGTCTGGAGTCGAGCTGATGATGGAACCGAAAGACAGACGAGGGAATTCCTCAATGATTTACAACAATTACCTTGTGTTTGGGCTTGATTAATTTGTATTAATGAGAACTTTATATCTGAATGGGTTGTGACTGTCGTTAGGGGCCTGATGATGAAGACGAAGGACAATCAAGGGAACTCCTCAACGTTTTACAGTAGCTACCTTGTGTTTGGACTTAATTCATTTCTATTGATGAGAACTTTGCACACATATGGGTTATAAGCGCCATTACAGGTCTAATGATGGAGACCATAGACAGTCGAGGGAAGTCCTCAACGATTTACAGCAATTATCTTTTGTTGGGCTTACTTCGTACTTCATACGGTTCAATATGCCAAAATGTTTAGTTCGTTTAAAAATAATACCTAATTAAGATTGAAGTTTTAAATAGGAATACCACTACCTACTAGGCATATGCGTCAATTTGACACTGAATTTAAGTTACGTAATCGCGTCATCTCTAGCAATGCTCTTTTGTCATATTTATATAAATCCTCAATATTTTTGAATCTCATACAACTAGCTGCTCCGTGCAATGGTGCCTTAAAACCTTTTGCGCCACGTGCATGAGAATCAAACAAAAAATATGTTACAGATTCTAACTAATTGACGTTCGCAATGTACGGCTACTGTTGTGAGGTTAGCGGTTATCAAACCATATGAATATTCTATAAAAAATCTATTGAGAGCATTCTTTAAATTAGGGAAAGAATTTTCGCTGTCATCATGTACTAAATGACCGTTATAAATTGGTTGCTCATTACCGCTAATGTTAACCTGTTGTCTATTATATGTAATACAAGGCAAAAGTTCTGTAGCTGCTAAATATTCTGAGTTCGAATCATCGATGGTAGGTTCAGGTCGAGCTGCTATACAATCACAATAATATTTGTCACCTATAATCAAAATGTAGTCAATGTCACTTTGGCACAATGAGTTGGGATCAATTAGATGAAAAGCCACACAAGAAACTGTTGCAATAGCAGTACATTGTCTGCCCTTAGATTCGGAACTGAATCTTGCATCACCTTGATAATATGAACCGTGCAAAATACTTGTGTCGTTATTTAAAAGCTTGAAACGTTCAATATTTGCAGCTATTCTCGTTATTACCTCATTTCCTTCTTCATGATTGGGTAGTTCACCTGTCACCTGTATTATTTCCAAAATATCAATTGCATTGTTAAAATGAGGTCGAACGTCCCTATAAAGAATATTATTAGACATTAACCAACTTAATGCAATTTTTAATTTATTAATATCAACCACGATTTCTTTAGAACGTTGAACGTTTTCTAGATTTTCTACAATAAGTATTAGTCCAGCTTGATTTGGGTGAAGTGGTAGTTGTTCAGCTAACTCTACAACATCTTTGGCAAATAAGACTACTTGACCTTTACACCAATCTTGGCTAAATCGGTTTTGTAGTTTCATTATTTTAATAAATGGCACCACTCTGCAAAGAAATCTCTTTTCGGTTTCGGTTAAATCAGCTAATTCATGTGGCACAGTAGCAACAACCATATTATTCCAATAGGCTTGAGATGGGATTTTTCGTTTTTTTATAGTGTTAGAGCATCGAGAACATGTTATTATCATATTACATGTGATTAATTCTACAGGTAAGATAGAGCTGTATGCTGCCGTCTGTAAAGTAATACGCTGTTGTGGATAAAGCAATTTATTACATATAGCACATGGCACATCTGCAAAAACATTAACTGCTGCTCGAAATTCTTCAACTTCCAATATACGAGTATTTCTTAAGCAACATGACACTTGCCTTAGAACGGTCAATCGACTGTCCCTTTCTTCTGGAGTTTCATTAAGCACCCGCTGCCTGGAACGATTACGTGAGTAACTTAATCGTTAAGATTGCTGTGTAGCAGATTCATTTGACA